>OX940975.1:38851658-39474906 GCA_954871275.1 Leptopterna dolabrata
ATTGACGCTATGGGTAGTCCACCTTTTTCTAACCGGTAGTGGGAAGGCATACTGTTGGAAGGCACAGAGAATTTTTTATGGAGGCAGATTTTACTATCTCTACCTCCATAAAATTCGACCATTGACTGGAGTAGTTTCAACTTAGATTCCCGTGAAAAAGTTCTTCCCTGCCAGAATAACTCTAGTGGAACCAACCGCTCTCTTAGCTTTTGCTAGTGGTCTCTTTATTGCAATTAATTTGCCCGTGCGTGGAAAAGCACCCCTAAATAACAGAATGTTGTTACATAATCGAATGGTTCCGCTCCACGTGCGTTCATACATAACCAACAGTAAGTCTGCTCCACGCTCTTTTCAACCACGAGTGAAGGTTGTAACGAAGGTGTGATGAATTTAAATTTATCATCACGGTGGCGTGAAGGAGTGAATGGATGAGAGCGAGGGAATTTCACCTAGGCGGCGGTAATCCACCGATGTAGGTGAGAGGAAGGAAATTCACCTAGGCGGCGGTAATCCACCGATGTAGGTGAGTGGAAGGAATCTCGTCTAGGCGGCGGTAATCCACCGATGTAGGCGAGAGGAAGGAAATTCACCTAGGCGGCGGTAATCCACCGATGTAGGTGAAGGAAGGAAGGTGCTTGTCTAGGCGGCGGATATCCACCGATGTAGACAAGAGGAGAAGGTAGGAGGTGAATTCCCAGAGCGGCGGATACCACCAGGCATCTGGGAGGAGGAAGGTAGAGAGAGAAGAGAGAGCTGGTTAGAGGAAGTGTCGAATGAAGCTAAAGCTCCAGGATCCGGGATTATATAGGACTTGGAGTCCTCTCCCTCCAGCTCCCTGCTGGGAGCTGGTAGTGGGGCACCAGGTTGTGTCCCCGGATTCTGTCGCCTGTCTCCCCACTCAGATGTTTATTGACGGAAGGTAATTTTTACATCGGAATATTGGTGAGAGCTTTAAGGTTGTAGTGGAGTGTTCCCGGGAGGGACTCACGACAGAGGTCCCCCCAGTTCGAACCAATGATTGAGGTAGCTGAAGGCTCAAGTTGACAGTGGCTGAGGGCTGCGGAAACAAAAAGGGGAGCTGAAGGCGCAAGGATACAGGAGCTGAAGGCTGAAACAAACAATTGTAGTGCTGAAGGCAGAAGAGTGACCGGAGGTGTCTTAAAGCTAGGGTGACATACAATTAGTAGAATAAGTAGGCATAAGTTGACATAAGTAGACAGAAGTAGACAAAAGTAGACATAAGGAGACATAAGTAGCTAAGTAGATGTAAGTAGATGTAAGTAGATGTAAGACATAAGTAGATGTAAGTAGATGTAAGACGATGATGGGAACATATGTACAAAGAGGGTGTGATGAAAAATTTGATGAGGTGACAACATTTACAAAGGTGATGAGTTCGATGATGATGAGGATAGTATGTTAGATATTTACATTAGATGTTTACAGGTGCAAGGTATTTACAGGAAACATTTACAGGCATGTACAGGTATTTACAGGTATGTACAAATTTTTGGTACGGTGTCAGGGGAGACAAAATTGAGCGGGGTTGCGAGATCCGCCGTTCCCTGGGTGTGGGTTGTGTGTGGTTTAGTGTGTTGAGTGTGTGTGTGTTGTGAAAAGGTGGGTGTGGTGTGTGGGTGGGTGTTGATGATGCCCGCTGCGACGAAGTGGCCACGGCGGGGCTGTGAGGTTCGGTACAGTGTCTGTGGGATAAAGGAACACAAACACTGTCCCGAAATCTCAAGGCCCCGCCGTGATTTCTCAGAGCGGGGCGGGGGACTTGGCCGCCGGGACGCGGGGCGAGGGACGCTCCCGTCGTCTGTTGCGGCGCCCGGACCTTTTCGTCCCGGCGGAGGCTATTTCGGATATCCCCGGCGGTGGTGGGGGAAGAGGGGGTGTTGTAGGTTTGGTGGGCTGGGGTGTTTTTGGGGTTGAATCTAAAATTGGGGGGTCGAAAATGGAGAAAAATGGGGGAGCGAGAGGGGGCTGAAATTTGGGGGGCGGGGGTTGTTGAAATTTGGGGGGCGGGGGTTCGTTGAGGACGGGGGTTTTGATGTTTGGAAGGGGCGGTGGGGGTGGCATAAGTAGGGTTAAATGAAGTTGGTGGAGGAGCGGATCTATAAGGGGGTCGGACGGGATGTAGGGGGGATGTACCCCGGTGGCTTTTGCTGCGCGAAATTCGCGCAGTATGCGCCACTGGGGGTACTTCCACCGCCGGGGCCGGGGAGGAAGTCCGGAAATCCTTCGCGGGAAAAACTGAAGCGATGCAGTAGGTCCGGGCGAAGGGGGTAGGGGGGAGAGCGGGTCCGGGACGTACACGTCCCGGAGTATCGCCGCCATTTCCGGATCCGAATCGAAATCCGGAAACGGCGACGGGGGAGACAGATTCGGTGGAGAGAGGTGTTGCATTGCAAACAGACGGCGGGAGACTGATAGTGGACGTTGGTTGAGGGAGAACAGGGGCGGGCTTGCAGCGGGCGAAAGGGACGGTGTGGGGTTTCCCGTCCATTAGCAGGGTCGCGGTGGTCGGTGTTGTGCGGATGACTTGAAAGGGCCCGGCATAAAGGGGCTGAAAGGTTTTATGCATGCCGGGCTCTTTCAAGTACATATGCGTGGAAGTGTAAAAGCGTTTTGGGTAAGTGGTGTCGTTTGTCGGTGTTGAGGTGTGTAACGGTTCCCTGTTAATGGACGGGGTGTTGTGTGGAGGGAAAATGTCGGCCGGTAAACGAATGGGGTCTTTGAATGCGTGTTGTGCGGGACTTGTGTTGTCTGAAGGACGGGCGGAAGTGCGGAGGCTAAGTAGAACGTAGGGGAGGGTTTTGGTCCATGAAGGGGAAGTGGCTGATGTGGAGATGGCTTGCTTGAGGACCGAGTGCCACCGCTCTATTTTCCCGTTGGATTGGGGGTGATAAGGAGTGGTGCGGATTTTCTGAATCCCGAGGGAACGGAGCAGGTCGGCAAAGTGGGCTGATTCAAATTGCCTCCCCTGATCGACCGTGAGTGTCCGCGGACAGCCGTAGCGGCTGATCCATTGATTGAGGAAGGCCGCGGCGACGGCGTCCGCGGTAATGTGGGCGAGTGGGATACACTCTACCCAATTTGTCGCACGGTCGATCATGGTGAGGCAATACCTCTTCCCCTCGGAGGGGGGAAGAGGGCCGACCAGATCCAAGTGGACGTGTTCCCACGGGAGAGAATCGGGGATAGGTTGAGGAGGTACATGGGGGTGAGCCGAGACCTTGAATTGCTGGCACCTCTGGCACCCTAGAACCCAGGTACGTATATCCGTGTTCATATGGGGCCAGAAGTACCGCGTTTTGATGAGGTCCCGGCTCGCCCGAATGCCGGGATGATGGAGGGAGTGGTAGTGTAGGAACAACTGCCTCCTCAGCTCCGGCGGGACGTACGGGCGCGGTGTGTCGGCCGATACGTCGCACCAGAGACCTAGGGGAGGCAGCTGCTCCAATTTTGAGGCGGAGATGAGATGGGAAAGAGCGGGATCGGAGGTAGGAGTTTGATGGTTTTTGAGGGTTTGCGGGGAAGGGAAGGGCAGTAACTCCGCCACCGGCGCAGGGGTGGGGCGGGAGAGTGCGTCGGCGACGCAGTTGTCGGCCCCCGGCAAATAACGAATATCGGACGTGAATTGTCCGATAAATTCGAGTTGCCGGAGGCGACGGGGGGAGGCTGATTTTCGGTTTTGGAGGAGGGCGTGGGTGAGGGGCTTGTGGTCGGTTATGACAGAGAACTGCCTGCCCTCCACGAAGTCACGAAAGTGTTTGATGGCTTCGTGGATGGCGAGGAGTTCTCTGTCAAAGGTGGAGTAATTTTTTTGTGTGGGGGACAGAGTTTTGGAGAAAAAGCCGAGAGGTTGGGGGGTGGCGCCGGTGTGTTGGTGGAGTACTGCCCCGATGGCCCAGTCGGACGCATCTGTGGTGATGGAGAGGGGGGCATGGGGATCGGGATGGGCCAATAGAGCGGCGTCAACTAGGTCCTGTTTGCATTGTTGGAAGGCGGTAGTGAGGGCGGGGGTCCAGGAAATGGGGCGTTTATCGTTTTTCTTAGCCGGTTGTGGGATAGCGTGTATGAGTGGTTGTTGGTGTTGTGCCGCGTGTTTGATGTGTCTACGGTAAAAGTTCAACATACCCAGGAAACGGCGGAGTTCTGAGACAGTGTTGGGTCGTGGGAAATCGGTGAGGGTGTGAACTTTGTCCGGTAGGGGTTTTATTCCTTCGGACGAAACCTGGTGGCCGAGGCAGCGGACGGAGGGCTGGGCGAGGACGCACTTCGGAGTGTTAATGGTGAGGCCCTCGGCGGCGAAGATGTCAAGTACTTGTGTCAGGTGTGCGAGGTGTTCGGTTGGGTCTCGGGAAGCGATCAGTACGTCGTCCAAAAAACAGAAGACGAAGGGTAGGCCTCGTAGTATGTTGTCCATGTAACGCTGCCATGTTTGGGCAGCGTTACGGAGGCCGAAACCCATTTTGATATACTCGAACAGGCCGAAAGGGGTGATGATAGCTGTTTTAGGAACGTCAGGGGGGTAGATGTGAATGTGATGGAAGGCACGGGAGATGTCGAGCGTAGAAAAGATGGTTGTGTTGTGCAGGTGGGAAGAGAAATCCCTGAGATGCGGGACGTTGTAAAGGTCTGGGGTTGTACGGGCATTGAGGCGGCGGTAGTCGCCGCATGGGCGGATATCCCCGTTAGGCTTCTGCACAATATGTAGTGGAGAAGCCCACGGGGATTTGGAGGGACGGATAATGCCGTCTTTGATGAGGAGATCAAAATGTTTGCGGGCCTGTGAGAGTTGGAGGGGGTGGAGGCGTCGTGCTTTCGCGGATATTGGGGGGCCAGAGGTTTCTATGAAGTGCTGGGTCTGTGAGATGTGGGCTGAGGGGCGGCGCTGGGGTTTGTAGTTGAGGAGGAGTTGTTCAAACTGGGACGGGGGCCGATCCACCGCATGAATGAACCCGGGGATGGGTTTCTGGGTGGAGGGGTCGAGCAGGCGCGCGTTACGGACGTCTACCTGGAGGCCGAAATATGCGAGGAAATCGGCCCCCAGGATAGCTTTCTCTACGTCCGCCACGGTAAATTCCCACTCGTACGCGAGCCCGCTCATATGAATTGATGAGCGGTACGTCCCGTACGAGGGGATGGTAGTACCGTTGGCGGCGTAGAGGAGTTGCCGGTAACAACGCGCCTGTCGCCGGAGAATATTATTGGGGAAGATAGAGAGCGCCGCCCCTGTGTCGACGAGGAAGGGGACGTGCGTCTTTGAACATTTCAGGAACAGGCGTTGATGAGCTGGGGCGGAGTGAGGTAAAATTGGCGAGGTGTTGGTGTCCGTCGGAGGGGGGGGGCTTGGTTCGTCCGAGGCGATGGGTGGGTGCGATGGCGGTGATTGGTCCCCCGCGAAGGAGACGCGGGGTGATTTTTTGCCGTTCCGGGGAGGGGGAACGGTAGTGGCGGCGCGAGTGGCGGCCGGAGGGGTGGTCGTCCTGGGGGCGGGGTTGGAGGGGCCGTTCCGTGGTGGGGGAACGGTAGCGGCGGCGCTAGTGGCGGCCGGAGGGTTGGCTGCCCTGGAGGCGGGCTTGGAGGGGCCGTTCCGGGGTGGGGGAACGGTAGCGGCGGCGCTGGTGGCGGCCGGAGGGTTGGCTGCCCTGGAGGCGGGCTTGGAGGGCCGTTCCGGGGTGGGGGAACGGGAGTGGCGGCGCTAGTGGCGGCCGGAAGGTTGGCAGCCCTGGAGGCGGGCTTGGGGGGTTTGACTCGGGGTGGGGGAGCAGTTGATGGAGAGGTGGGGTGTTTAGCGGCGCCGTCAGATGCGGCCGGGAGGTTGGCAGCCGTGGCGGCGGCGTAGGAGGGGTAGCGAGGCGAGGTGGAGGTGGTGTGAATGCGGGCGGGGAGGGGTTGGTGGTGGTCCCCCCCGTGTTGGCGAGGAGGGGGGGCCCGCCGGATTTACCGGCGGGCGTCCGCGTTTCCCTGCTTGGAGGAGTAGGAGCAGGGGGGCTGGCATT
Organism: Leptopterna dolabrata; assembly: GCA_954871275.1. NCBI lineage: Eukaryota > Metazoa > Arthropoda > Insecta > Hemiptera > Miridae > Leptopterna > Leptopterna dolabrata. The sequence continues at coordinate 38,857,670 of OX940975.1, forward strand.
TGCGGGCCTCCCCACCGAAGTTCACATGGTAGAAACATCGGTGGGGGGGGTCCGCCGGGAGGTAGGTCCTGGTGGGGCGCGTGGAGTTGGAGTGGGGCGCCGTTTTTGGGGACCTCCCCCTCTGTTGCTGGGCGGGGGAGACGGTGCGGCGGTCGGCCGAGCGCTGGCGTCGGTGGTCGGAGGAGGGGGTCGGCCGGCGATCGACGGAGAGGGAGCGGCGCCGGTGGAGGGAGGGGGGCCGGCGTGGGGTGGGGAAGCGGGGTGCGGCGACCTCCGTGACGCTGGCGGCCGCGGCGAGGTCGTAGACCGTGTCGGCCAGACGGAGAAGCGGCTCGTCCGGTCCGTCGAGGTGGCTGGCGAGCGCCATCTGGATGGGGTGGGGGAGGGCTCGCAGCCAGAACGTCCGAGCGATGTCGGCCGTCACGACGTCGTGTAGCTGATGACGTAGGCGACGGTACAGGTGGGAGGGTTTCAAATCGCCGAGATGTTGGGGCTGGGACAGCGCTGCGACACGTGCGATCTTGGAGGGCTGGTATAAGTTGATGAGGCGGCTGCGGAGGTCGTCGTAGGCGGCCGTGGCGTCGGGGGAGATGTCAGATGTCTGCAGGAGGATCTCATATGGTAACAGGGAGAGGATGCGGGAGTAGCGGGTACGCTGGCTGCGGATGTTGGCGGCAGAAAACGCAGCGTCGACCTGGAAGAACCAGAGTGCGGGGTCGTGCGTGTAGAAGGGGGGTAGCGACAGCGGAAACGACGCAGAGGCCGTCGTGACGTCGGCGGCGGCGTGTGCGGCAGCTGCAGCGGCGGCGGCAGCGGCGGCGGCAGCGGCGGCGGCGGATGCGGTGGAGCCGGGTGGTGAGAGGCTGGTGAAGGGGTTGTCGGTTGCGTCAGATGTCGCAGCGGTCGGCGGCTGCAGCAGGGACGGCCGGAGGAGCGGCGGTGACGGCGAGTTCGGGTCCATAGTTGAGGTGTCTGGAAACAAAATTCAAATTGGTTGAGGTTTTGAATTTTTAAAATTCGCAATTTGCGGCAGCGGAGGTGGTTGCAGCGGAGCGTTGAGAGTTGTGTGAGCGGATGCGGGTGGGCCAAAATTGCGAATTTAAACTGACTATTTTAAATGTGAATTTAAAATGCGGGACACCGAACTAGACTGGCGGCGACACATGAGGTGGTAAGAAGGGAGGAAGGGTAGAAGGTTGGATGAACGTCGGGTTCACCACTGTGATGAATTTAAATTTATCATCACGGTGGCGTGAAGGAGTGAATGGATGAGAGCGAGGGAATTTCACCTAGGCGGCGGTAATCCACCGATGTAGGTGAGAGGAAGGAAATTCACCTAGGCGGCGGTAATCCACCGATGTAGGTGAGTGGAAGGAATCTCGTCTAGGCGGCGGTAATCCACCGATGTAGGCGAGAGGAAGGAAATTCACCTAGGCGGCGGTAATCCACCGATGTAGGTGAAGGAAGGAAGGTGCTTGTCTAGGCGGCGGATATCCACCGATGTAGACAAGAGGAGAAGGTAGGAGGTGAATTCCCAGAGCGGCGGATACCACCAGGCATCTGGGAGGAGGAAGGTAGAGAGAGAAGAGAGAGCTGGTTAGAGGAAGTGTCGAATGAAGCTAAAGCTCCAGGATCCGGGATTATATAGGACTTGGAGTCCTCTCCCTCCAGCTCCCTGCTGGGAGCTGGTAGTGGGGCACCAGGTTGTGTCCCCGGATTCTGTCGCCTGTCTCCCCACTCAGATGTTTATTGACGGAAGGTAATTTTTACATCGGAATATTGGTGAGAGCTTTAAGGTTGTAGTGGAGTGTTCCCGGGAGGGACTCACGACAGAAGGAATACTGGAGCAAGAGGAATGTGTGTATTATCGTTGTTGTTTTCGCAGTGGGGGTGTGCTCATTTTCGTTGTTAATTTTCCTAAATGAAGAATCTCAGCGGGAGCTTTGCAAAAAGTTGCTGTCTGAGGGGTCTGAGATGGGCGGAAGTGTTGGTTGGAATTAATGATCGATCCCGTCACTGACCTTACGCTTGCCTGGTGGGACTCGTGGAGCCATAATGAGTTGTGACATCGCTGGGCCCCCTTCACCTTCTTTCAATAAATTAATTTATTTTAATTATTTTTACTTAGTTTGGAGGAACTTTCGGCTCTGATTTTGAAGTCGAAAGTGAATACTTCCGACTCACAAGCATTCTCAAGGCTCGTGAGTTGCGCAGAAGGTACCTATGGATCCCTATTAGATCCATGACAAGTATGGCTGTTATGGCGCCTCTGAAAAGCAGTTCAAATAAAACTGGAGGTTCTAGGTGTTCATCATGGCTAACTCATACTGTCCATTGTTAGTTATGTAAGTATAAGTTTATGCCTTTCCCAGCATAAATCGCACCACCCCTACACGGAAATTGACTGAAGGGATGGATGTATAACAGTAATTCAACAAGATTTTCCACTAACTATTCCGCCCTTCCTCCCACAGCTCCGCCCGATTCGCTTGTGCCATGATCCATGTGGCAACACCAGATACCGACGAAAACCGTGCAGTGCTGCTAATTATCTATTAACCCTGAACGTGTCCTGCGGCAAGCTCTGCGCCAGACGCTCATTGTCAGATTACGTTGTGGTGCTCGTCTCCACAAACCCCTCATGATTTCCGAACCGAGGTTCCTCACAGTCTGAGGTTGAACTTGTTCAAGTATGAGGACGATCTCATAGGCCAGGCGTAATTACGTTTTCTGAATCGGGGTTTCTGGTTGGTGGGAAATGTTGGAAACAGACAAATCAGGGCCTGTGATATCCCTTCTCTGCGTAACTCACCACCCGTCTATCCATACCAACTCACATGCACGAGACGAACTCGCTGGTCACATATTGCTACCCTTCATACCGCCCTTCATTTACATAAACTGTCACTTTCCGTTTTCATATCCAACAGGAAGCTCTGACAGAGCAGGAGGAAAAACAAGATTACAAAAATATCTGCCGTGCTTAGTTTCCGTTATAGTATCTTCTGTCAACCAGCTGTTCAAATCTCAGATGATTATGGTAATAAACAATTTATTAGATATAATAAGTTTTTACGTACCTACCACATATAAAGACAATGGTGGTACCAAATCATCCTTTCAAACTTCGGCGGCTTATATGAACGTTCATGTGGATTACGAACAAGTGATCATTGCCAAAATTGAAAATCGAGCTAATTTACTCAACCGTAGGTGCAAAAACTAGATATATCCACATTTTGATTTTAAATAACCTTTTCTCCGTTATCTACGATTTACCTAGTTTATAAAAGGTAAATTCTAGTTCGCCCTCAGTAAGTAACTAATTACTCATTAAGTAGTTTTTACTACATTAATTGCGTTTTTCTCATTTTCATTTTGAACTTTCTGTTGGTTTGCTAGCAATCCCACATTAGTCACGATCTGCCTTTGAACATTCAGGCCTTGTGGGAACATTACTCGTCTAGTAACTTAATACTTGTCAGTTGTTCATTATTCATGTCAAGAGAGGTGAAAGGTGGATTGGCGGCGGGAGCTAAATCAATCAGTCGGTCAATCAATTTATTTTATTGACAAAAAAGAAGAATACAAAGTAGAGTGACAAAAGTTTTAGTGAATGTATTGGTTCCTATAGCCTAAGAGAGCCAGGAATCTAGAGAGCCCGGAACTCATAAGGCAGGCAAAGCAGAATTATAAAGAATAGCAAAAAAGAGATATGTAATGATATGCAAATAATGCAGTTGAAGGCTAAATAGATTGTGACTCAAAAAAAAAAAGACTAGGAATTAATTGAGAAACAACGGTGTATCACTTACAGCAAATGCAAACTCGCCAACAACGCACTAAACGTAGTATTCTAGTAAACATCGAGCAAAATTTCATTAAGAGCTTTTTTGAAAACTATAAAAGAATAGGCCGCCTAAGAAGTCGTAAAGAATTAGGAATCAACACGGTCAACGATGGAGCCAGATAGAGGAACTGGTGGCAGAAGAAGCTGTTGTAAGTCTCACTATAAGTTGGGCGTACACTCTTTTGACATGGAACTAAATTCTAATTACCGTATTCGCAGGTCTCTCCAATTTAACGAAATGAGTTCTGTGGTAATGGAAGTGTTTGTCTGCCCACGTCTTTTGAAAAGAGGCTTACGGCTAAACGTATCTATAACAATTGCATTTCTGTAGATGTAAACCAGGTAGGTTTCAAGAAAGTAACCGTTAGTTTATGAGAAGACCAGTAATTTAGTTGAGGGTATTGGTATCATGTTGTAATATTATTAGATAAATCTCAGATTGATCCATTATGATATAAATCGGCGTTCAATAACTAGGAGCTATCTGAAAGACTCGAGCGTTTGCAGTGATCTGTTAGGTAAATTAGGATTAATTATATTGGGTCCAGAAAAAAATATCTAAATAGAAACAAATTTATGCATGTACCAGTAATGTCAGGTAAGGCAGACACACTCCCGTGATCTAGAGCATTGATCGCTCATGATTGCTTATAAAAATACGTCAAATGCATGAATAGCATCTAGCTGTACGGGGTTGACGTGTATTCGGGAAATAGTCATACGTGTTGGAACGGAATGATGTTAACCGACAGGCGCTTTGGTTGATTAGGGTGGGAAGGAGGGACAAAAATTAAACAAAAAACTCGGAAAACCCGTAGGCAAGTGTATCCGAATGCCAAACGATTGACGGGTTTTGTTACGGAAATACGACCACCGGTTCTATGAAAACCTTTCTATGAAAAGTTCTCTTTTCCCCGTGCATTCCGTAAATGAAGAAATGGTCGTGCTTCGCCTATCATCATTCATTCATCGTTTAATCCAAAATTGAAAAGCATGAAAGCGGATTGTGGCGCAGTTATTCTGAATTATGAGCTAGCACTGTTTTCACTCACTGCAATTTCGAGTGATATGAGTGGATAGTGTTCGCATACTAATCAGAACGGCTAATTAGTTTTTCTACGTCAGAACTCCGACTTCTCCTTGCTCCGACTCACTCAGTGCTTCAGGCGCAATTTCCCATCATATTCTATATCTTATCGTATTATATATTTTATCATACAGCTACAAGTGATTTTTCATTTATTTTATCTATTCATTTTCATTTATTGATTAGTTTTTCATCTTCCCCCTTTTCACACACCTCATTTTCTGCCTTGAAATAATTCTTCTATCTCTTCATATTCTTTTAATGTGTAGAGGAATAATATGAGCTCATTCCTTGAAAATAAAGGCTGCCGTACAAGATCTGTTACTGCTGTTGACGAAGAGTCTCGTGTAACAGCTTGTGGGTCTTGATTTTGTTACTACCAATAAGTTATCAATTAGAACTGATTCAATTTTGATATCGTTAGACGATAATAATAACTGATTTTGCCCAAAAATTAGTGCCCTTGCGACTGTGGAGCATCGTCATCCCTTACCCCGGTTGTCATTATGGCTCCCCTTATTGCCCCTTTTAGGAATCCCGAAGTTGGGGGGGGGGGGGGGGGGGGGAGGGGAAGGTAGATTACCAGCGGAAAAATGAGCAACAGGTTGATACGAGAATGGGGTGAAGGCCTGAGGCCAAGATGGCGTCCTGCTGTCATTTGTTCCCTCAAGTAATTTGACGTTGACTCGCGGCAATGTTGAAGGGATGCTCGTCAAGTAAAATGAACAGAAATGAGAAATTTCCGGACCTCCCTCACATACTGAACAGTTTCGTAATGTTTCCTTCGTTATACCTAATGTTTAGAGAAAATAAGCTATTTTTGGTTATTATAAATATCTTATTATATGCTATTATACAGTTGTGTGTGTGTGTGTGTGTGTGTGTGTGTGTGTGTGTGTGTGTGTGTGTGTGTGTGTGTGTGTGTGTGTGTGTGTGTGTGTGTGTGTGTGTGTGTGTGTGTGTGTGTGTGTGTGTGTGTGTGTGTGTGTGCGTGTGTGTGCGCGCGTGTGTGTGTGTGTGCGAGCGTGTGTGTGTGGCGACGGCATCAGGGCTATACGGTTGAACTGATTTTGTGGGTAATTGTTATCAGCGAGTTCCGGGCCAGGTTATAGGCTATTGCTCGACCCTCCAGACCTTCTCTTCGATCGTATTCCTGGCCTTTCCTAACGGCAGTCCGAGTTCGTGCTTTTGGTTGCTATAGGTTGAGCCCATGTCGCGGATCACTTTCGACCCTAAGTCACAGTAAGGTGGATGCTTTCGGAAAGAAGTGTTCACGGCTGCTTCAACTGCACTAATACGGTTTTTGTGGGACATGCTGTTCAGGATTCTTGGGGGTTGGCTGGTTGCGATCAGCAAGTTCCGGGCCAGGTAATCGGCTATCGGTCGATCCTCCGGCCTTCCCTTTGATCGTACTCCTCGCCGTCCCTAACAGATTCCGAGTTTGTGCTTTTGGATGTCACGGATCACTTATGTTGCGGTCGAGCTTATGTCGCGGATCACTTTCGACCCCAAGCCATAGTAATATGGGTGCAGTCGGAGTTTTCACGGGTTTCAATTGTATTAAAACGATTTTTCTGGCACATGCGGACGTGATTTCATCGTCGGAAAAATCGTGTGGTTGATGGGCGGTTGCCTTCGTTTTTCTTACCGTCCCATGTAAATAATAAGATAGTGAAATGTGTGCCCCATCTTGAGAATGGAGTGGCTGGGGTGATGCTTTGTCAATAGAGGAGTTGACGACTTCACGACGGGTTCATGTGTAGCGATGAGATTCATCGTCAGACTAGTCGCTCTGAATATTACGGACCCACAGTTTTCATCATGTTTTCAGTGAACACAAACATGGATAGACACTGACAGTCAGGTTCGTATCTTTGAGAACCTTTGTGAAACTGCCGTTGGCTATAAAGTGCGAATTTTTCGTGACTTCTGTTCCATGCCTAGGTACTGCTCCAGAGCCCGTTGCATTTAATACAACGGGCTTTCCTGCAAGTAGTAATCTCTATATTATAAAAACGAATCTCTGTCTGTGTGTCTGTCTGTCTGTCTGTCTTCCCACGGCCTAACGGCTCGACGGATATCGACCAAATTTGGCACGAATATCCAGTAGGCTCCCAAGTTGTGCAACGTCGCATTTTTAATTCCCTCACCATAGCGGAACTATGGTCGACCATGGTCAACTTCGTTAATTGAAATGGTAATCCCTATTCTTTATCGCGTATTCGTAATCTACGTGAAATTCTATCTACGATCGACCCTTCGGACTACCCCTGCGGTCGACCATAGCGCATCCATGGGCCCCTCCATGGTCGAATCCCGAATTGCTCAACGGATATCGACCACATTTGGCACGAATATCCGGTAGGCTCCCAAGTTGTGCAACGTCGCATTTTTAATTCCCTCACCATAGCGGAACTAAGGTCGACCATGGTCAACTTCGTTAATGGAAATGGTAACCCCTATTTTTTATCGCGTATTCGTAATCTACGTGAAATTCTATCTACGATCGACCCTCGGACTACCCCCGCGGTCGACCATAGCGCATCCATGGGCCCCTCCATGGTCGAATCCCGAATTGCTCAACGGATATCGACCAAATTTGGCTCGAATATCCAGTAGGCTCCCAAGTTGTGCAACGTCGCATTTTTAATTCCCTCACCATGGCGGAACTATGGTCGACCATGGTCAACTTCGTTAATTGAAATGGTAACCCCTATTTTTTATCGCGTATTCGTAATCTACGTGAAATTCTATCTACGATCGACCCTTCGGACTACCCCCGCGGTCGACCATAGCGCATCCATGGGACCCTCCATGGTCGAATCCCGAATTGCTCAACGGATATCGACCAAATTTGGCACCAATATCCGGTAGCCTCCCAAGTTGAACGTAGGCGCATTTTTAATTCCCTGACCATAGTGGAAATATGGTCGACCATGGTCAACTCCTGAATGGCTTGACGGATTTTGATAAAATTGGACACAAATACCCGGTAGGCTATGGGATTTTTCCGTCGTTTGTTGGTTCCACGATACTGCGTACAGCGAATCTCGGATAGCGAGCGAAGCGAGCGGTCAGGCTAGTATATTAATATCACACGTATATCTTAATATATTATTAACCTAACTATTTTATTATAATAAATAATTATCTTGTTTTTCTCTGTCTCTCTTTTTTCTTCTTATAACCCTGTATTTGCCTTACTGTATCCCAGGGGGAACTTTTTACTCGAAAGCTAGACACTGTTTATTTTTTCAACCCTAACCGCGTAGCTTCACGTGATCCCATCAGAGGTGAAGAGCTAATCGCTGGTCGGGTAAGCACATGCAAGATTTTCAAAGCTTGTATTGGTGCCTGCCCGAGAGCCGCCAACTTTTATCCCAAAGGGGAATATAAAGATGGGACGCTCTAGCCCGCTCGGACACCCCTGCCTCTCATCAGATATTAAGGTAGAGAGGAACCCATAAGAGGAGATTCGGGTTTTTGACCGTTGATGTTCAAACTTGAGGTTCGGTTCGAACACTTGCTATACAATGGCGTCATGAACTTCAAAGGGGTAGAAAAGAGAGCGAACAACCTCAAAACGAAAGTAAATTAGAGATAGGAATGGTTTTGAAGAAAGAACTACCACCCGAAGTTTATACCAATACTCTCAGCTCCTCCTCCGTCTACATCGAACCTTTCAACCGCTGACTGGAGTCTGAGAGACGCCCATAAGTTATCCTCGCTAACTAATTTAACTTTGCCAATTCTGCTCTTAGCTCTTATTTTCAACTCCCGGTTTTTTCCCCCCATTCACCAATTCTTACGTCAGCGAATACCCCCCCCCCCCCCCCCCCCCGCCACACCAACTTTCTCATTTTCTGGTTTCGAACTGCCGAGCTGGTGGTAGTATATTATCCGAGGGCTGCAAGTTGCAGATAGCAGGCGTTGATGTAATTTGTCATAACCTACCCCCATGAATGCTTACTAGTTGTTTTCAACAATACAATAATCTTTAAACCATGAATTCAGTGAGGCATCTTAGGAATAGGCGAAACGTGGTCTTCATTGTTAGTCTGATTCTGCTGGATTAGTTCTGCGAAACTAAGGTTAGTTTACTACTTCAGAGCCCCGTTTTGAATGAAACTCGCTTGGGTGATTCCGTGAATGGGCAATAATTGACTATTCAGAAGAAGAAAAAAGGAATAATGCAAACAGAATTCATGATAGGTAATTGTTACCGATCATCTGCATTTTTGAATTTTTCTCAGTAGTTTATGATGTGAGATAGACGATCATAGGATCTAATCGGGAAAATATGCCTCCTTCATATTTTGAGAGGCTTTCAAACTTAGAGATTTCAAAAAGGGGCAGTGAATGGGGGTCCTGGTGTTGTGCCTGTGACGTTGTACGGATACGGGTTTTGATTGGCTCGTCGTAGGCAGCAAATGGAAGATGGTCAGTCGACAATTTATAGCCATTTAAGCAAGCACGTAAGTAAGTGGCTTCTTTGAATGACCCTTTTGTTTTATGTGTTCATCCCCCCTAGAGGAAGATGATTATAAAATCAGTACCAAATGTGTTCTTTGTGGATACATGACGATAGCCTAATACTTGCACCTGTGTAGATGATAGTTGATGTTCTTATCGTGACTGATTAAATAACTGGAACTCGAATCCGTCTCATTACGTAATGGTGATCTAGAAAATAACTAATTACAGCTGTAATGGGTCCCGATCCCACTCGATTCTGTAACTGGATCGACCTCTTGTCTCTTTTGTTCCTCCCCTCTTGTCATCTACCCAATAAACGGGTTTACCCATCTTCGAATGCCCCGGTGATGAATTGAGGGGATTCTACCGGTAATTGAAGTCCTACTCTCTTAGTTAACGAGGCTTTCGCTAGTCAGTCTCTATTCTCCCTTGAATATTACCAAATATGTTCATCGTTCTCATTGTGTGGGTTCGGATGGACTGTGTTCTATGTCTACTGTTCATGATTTTATGTATTTAGAAGGAACCTAAGATGCAGTTGAGCCCTTCGGCCCCGTGAAAACCTCCGAGTGCCCCAAATAGTTCTCTTTATGTGTACAATAGCTGGACACATGGATTGGGCTGGAATATATCCAGCACATCATACTTTGGCCCATCCCATCACTTATTTACCCCCGCACAGTGCTTCAACAGATCCGTACCTCACAGTAGGGTTTTTTTTTGTGGAATTCTAATTAGTGCCAGTTACGTTTATCTAATGGTACTGCAGATGGGTTCAACCCTTGAGGGGTTTGAGTAAGTTTATAGTATATGTCGGAGAAGGATCAGAACCGTCATACTCGTCAATTATTATCCATATTAATCGACCCATTCGATCTAGCGAAGTAAACACAATCCTCCTCTCTCGCAGTACCGCAACAAACTGACCTGCGGTCTATTGGCTCTATTATTAATAAAGGCTCTATTATAAATAAATTATTGGCTCTAGTGGCCAAAGCGTGGCAGTGGAGGCACGTTCAGTTCGACGTACTAAACTAAAAGTACTTCCCCTCCCGCGCATAATGAACTACTACCTACTGAGGTTGAAGAGAGGTAAATTCCAAGGTCCGGTGTGTGCTATAATTATTATTGTCTCCAGCTCCAGTTGCTATGATAGTTGTTTATTCCGAATTCCCTAAATACCAATTTCATTTTATCGTCAAGCTTTTTGCTCTATAAAGCCTTTTACTAGCGTAAAGTTTATCACAATATATTGAGCAAAAAAAAGAGAGAAAAAAACATTGGAGCCATTAATATGGAAAAATTCCTCAAGCCTGAACGCCTCGCAATCGACCCTGCAACATCAGACGCGGCAACAAAATGGGCCCATTGGAAGAGAATTTTCAACAACTTCACGGCTCGCCAACCTGAACCACCTGAAGACGAGGTAAAACTAGAACTCCTGATTAATCACGTATCGTCAGAATTGTATACGCATATAGCAGCTAGCACCACGTACATCGACGCAATCGAAACTCTGGAGGCTATCTACGTCAGACCTATAAACGAAATATATATGCACGACATTGTTTAGGTACGCGTCGTCAAAACGCTGGGGAAACTCTAGATGAGTATCTACAGGCCCTTAAGGTACTCAGCGAAGACTGTAATTTTCGAGCTGTTTTGGCACAGGATAATAAGGACGAGAGCATCAGGGACGCGTTTATTGCTGGTTTGCAATCACAGGCCATACTACAGCGACTCTTGGAGAACTTCAAGCTGACCCTGAAGGACGCATTAACCAAGCAAGAACATTAGACATGGCTCAACAGCAGTCTCTAACTTATCAGACTACAAATGTACCTCCTGTAAGTTCTATAGGACATAGAGACCACACAGAGGACGACCAACACCAAGAAACGGATACTGTTGGGGCAATGGCCAAGAAATCAGCATGTTATTTCTGGGGGGGAAGTCAGCATCCTCGCAAGATTTTTCCTGCAGTAGACACCACCTGTTCACACTGTGGAAAAAAGGGACACTACCCAAAAGTTTGTCTTTCCAAAAAACGCACATCTTCACTACAGACAACTTCAGCATTAGGATCCCTAGCAGCAACAGCGCCCTCACTAACAAAATCAACTGTAAAGGTAAAGGTCAATGGTTACGACGCATTTGCCTGATTGACACTGGGAGTTCCCTGAGCTTCATTGACGAAACATTTGCAAAAAACAAATCAGTGAGCAGAGTTCCATTTGAGGGGCAAATCACGATGGCATCAGTTTCACTCGCAACTAAAATACACTCATACTGCTCAGGCACCGTCGAAATGAACACTAACGTTTACGATAACATACGACTTTACGTAATGAAAGACCTTTGCTCTGATCTTATTCTGGGACATGACATGTTGCGTTCCCATCGATCAGTAGAATTTTCTTTTGGAGGAGAGAAGCCAGCTCTAAAAATCTGTGGGAGTGTAGAGGCGGCAAAGGTAGAACCCATTAGGATTTTCAGTCACCTATCTGGGAACTACAGACCAATCGCCGTTCGGTCTCGTCGGCATTCGAAAGACGACCTGGATTTCATGAAAGCAGAAGTTGAAAGCCTACTCAAAAGCGGCATAATCGAGCCAAGCAATTCTCCATGGAGAGCTCAAGCCTTTGTAGTTAGTGGACGAAAGCGAAGGATGGTAATCGACTATTCACGAACCATCAACCGATTCACACTTCTCGATGCATTTCCTATTCCGAGAATCGAGGACATCGTGGAGAGTGTGGCACACTACAAGATTTACAGCCAATTGGACTTGCAGAGTGCCTATCATCAGGTACCTATAGCACAAGAAGACAAAATTTATACAGCTTTCGAAGTAGCTGGACTACTTTACCAATTCAACAGATTACCATTCGGTGTAACAAACGGTGTTCCCGCTTTTCAAAAGTTCATTACGACTATAATCATGAAAGAAAAACTAGAAGGAACATTTGTATATTTGGATGATCTTAGAGTCTGCGGCCGGAATGAACAGGAGCATCAGGAAAATTTACAAAGATTTCTAGATGTAGCCAAAAGGTACAATTTGACCCTAAATATGAAAAAAAGCATTTTCAATCAAAAATCAATCAAACTCCTTGGGTATGAGGTATCAAATGGACAGTACAAGCCTGATCCTGATAGACTGAAACCATTTCTCGAACTTCACCTCCTAATAATGCGGCGGCTTTACAGAAAACACTCGGCATGTTCTCCCACTATTCGAAATGGATCAGTCATTTTTCTGATAAAAGTTATCCGCTTGTTCATACGCAGACATTCCCTTTAAGCCCTGAAGCGTTGACTACTTTTGAAGGGCTCAAACGAGACAGCTGAATCTGCTATTCAGGCAATTGATCCCAATGAAACTTTAACTGTGGAGACAGATGCATCAGAAGTCGCCTTAGCTGCTACGCTCAGCCAAAGGGGCAGACCTGTCGCATTCTTTTCACGAACCTTGAATTCATCCGAACTGAACCATTCAATAATCGAGAAAGAGGCATATGCCATAGTTGAGTCTGTACGCAAATGGCCACATCTACTGATGGGTAAGCATTTCAAGCTAATTACAGAACAGCAAAGTGTCCTTCATGTTCAAGAAAAAACACACAAGCAAAATAAAAAACGAGAAGGTAATGAGATGGAGACTTGAACTCTCTGCTTATTCTTACGACATTGTCTATCGGCCAGGGAAAGAAAACGTGGTGGCAGACCTGCTATCACGCGTCTGCGGGGCAACGAGAACCTAATTGGTCTTCACGAGGCACTCTGTCATCCTGGAGTCACTCGATTCTACCATTGGGTCCGAGCCCGCAACATGCCATACTCAATCGATGACGTCAAGAAAATCACCTCATCTTGTACCACCTGCGCCGAACTAAAGCCTAAATTCTTCAGACCAACGGAACCCAGACATCTAATTAAAGGTAAGCGCACACTAGTGCCGCAGCGGGTCGGGTCGCATCGCAGCGGATAAATGTCGCTAAGCACATTAGGCGGCGGGCCGGGCCGCAGCTCATCGCAAAAATGCGCCCGCTCGGAGCTCATCGGAAAAATACGCCCGCTCACCTCTTGTTCGTTGTTTCGTCTGCCATGGATTCTTCCGATGAAGATATTTTATTTTTCAATTTGTTACTTGAAGAAGAACAGAAACGGAAAAGGAAACGCCGTATTTGGGTCCATGATATATGTGCAAAAAGAAGTGTGTTTGGGGAGTTTCATACATTATTTTCCGATCTTTTGGATGACGAAAAGAATTTTTTCCAATACTTAGTAGAGCAAGAAGAGTAAGCGAAAATGCATTTGGTTTATTGGTGCGAAGGTTTAGAATTTACGAGAGACGTATGTCAATGTTACCTCATCATGTTAATGCGGTCATCTTAGCTACATGCTGTCTGCATAATTTCTTGTCAAATGACGGTTCCAATTTCCTTGATGAAAACGAATATCGAAGGTCATATCTACAACTGCAGAAGTACTGCAAGATTTACCTAATGTCGGTTATAATGCGGCCCAGGAATCTTTTCTGGTTCGTGAAAACTTCAAAATATACTTCGTATCCCCAAATGGCTCAGTTCCCTTCAAAACACTCGAGAAACAAACTTTCCGATGGACAGATGTGCCGCGGAACCCCTAACAATCCGATTGGTTATCGCAGACTGCTGTCGGGGCGGGACGGGTCGCAGTGGGCTGACGGAGAAATCCGCCTAGGAGGCGATGTTTCCGTGCACTCCGCCCCGACACGCTGCGCCCCGGCTGTGATGTGCGCGTCTCCATAACAAAAACACTGAACCGAACCTGGCGCATTTTTCCGCCGCGGTGCGACCCGTCCCGCCCCGGCACTAGTGTGCGCTTACCTTAAAGCAACAAGACCATTCAAGAGGCTGAGCATAGACTACAAGGGACCCTTACCAACCGCAAAAGGAAGGCCTTATCTATTGGTAATTGTGGATGAATACTCGAGGTTTCCTTTTGCTGTACCATGCTCAGATTTGAGCACCTCCACTTTAATCTCAAACCTGAAACATCTTTTCGCCGTATTTGGCATGCCCTCCTACGTTCACTCGGATAGAGGAGCAAACTTCATGTCACAGGAGCTGAAAACATTTCTTCACACAATGGAGTTGCGACCAGCCGAACAACTCCGTACAATCCCCAAGGAAACGGACAGGTTGAACGCTACAATGGAATACTATGGAAAGCTATCCAACTTGCCCTGAAAACACACAATCTATCCACCAGCCAATGGGAAAAGGTCTTACAACAAGCATTGCATTCCATTCGTTCTCTTTTGTGCACCGCTACCAACCAAACGCCCCATGAAAGGATGTTCATCCACTCTAGAAAATCATCCAGTGGGGAAGCCTTACCAAGTTGGCTCCTTGAACCGGGTAAGGTTCTACTGAGGCGGCAAGTTCGTTCCAGCAAGTACGAACCGCTGGTAGATGAAGTTGAACTAGTTGAAGCAAACTCGCAATATGCACACATTCGGTACCCAGGTGGCCGTGAGTCCAAGGTTTCGACTCTGTATTTAGCAGTGGTAGGCGAGTCACGTCCAACAGGTGACCAACAGCCACCGGAGCTTACAACAGACTCCGGCCAGACCCAAGAGGTGACAGGGACCTCAGCAGAGAGTGAAGAGACTGTCTTGAGAAGAAGTGAACGAGCAAGACGTCCTCCCGCTTACATAGCAGACTATGTGACAAGTTTCACCCAAATGGCGGAAAATGTGCTACAATTATTATCTATTGTCTCCAGCTCCAGTTGCTATGATAGTTGTTTATCCCTAATTCCCTAAATACCAATTTCATTTTCTCGTCAACCTTTTTGCTCAATAAAGCCTTTTACTAGCATAAAGGTTTATCACACGGTGCATCTGGTGATGCTCCTGGCTTTTCCCTATACTATAGCCACTAGCAGTGTATCAGTAGTGAATGTTTAGGCAAGTTGATTAGGTTCGTTGTTATGTAATATGTATGAACAGTGATGATGGGGTGAAACAGGATATAATGCATAATTTTTTCCCCATATTACTCAACTATTTAAAATAGTTTGGTTCTGTTGTAGTTGTTCTCGTCTTGATGACCATGAGAACCTCGTACCCTACAGATACTTTCAAGCGAAAATCATAAGCATAGTTCTACTGAAGAACTAGGCTCGCTTGGTTGGATAACATCAAGACGAGAACAACTTCAACAAAACCAAACTATTTTAAATAGTTGAATAATATGAGGAAAAAAATGATGCATCAATATTCCCAAACCAATCTAATAATTATTTCAAGCCAAAATCATAACCATAGTTCTACTGAAGCCAAAATCATGGTTATACTTAATAACTAAACAACCATAACTTGTTGAATATGCATTGACTCGTCGTAGTTCGATATGATGATCCATTAGAAAACGTTTGATCATGAAGGAATAATCACCAATCATAGCCAGTTACCCCTTTTCCAGACTTTTATGATATTGATCTTCCAAGTGCTCCAACCACACCGCTAGCGTTCCTTACCGCTGCACTGTGCTACTTAAAGTTACTGCCGTGAATAAATAAGTAAATAAATACATTTAAGTAGTTATATGTTGTAAATACTTTGGCTAACTCTATATTTTCAGTAATGAATATCTAGGATCAAGTAAGGGGTGTGATGAATTTAAAATTCTCATCACGGTGGCGTGGAAGGAAGGTGAGTGAGTGAATTTAGGTAAAGGATAGAAAAGGAGGAAAAGTCGCAGGCGGCTGTAGTCAACCGAACATCTACGACTTTTGGAGGAGAGAGAGGTGGTGTGGAAGGAAGGTGAGGAAAAGTCGCAGGCGGCTGTAATCAACCGAACATCTACGACTTTGGAGGAGAGAGAGGTGGTTGAGGGAATTTCACCTAGGCGGCTGTAGTCAACCGTTCATCTAGGTGAAGGAGAGGAAAGGAGAGGTCCCTTGTCTAGGCGGCTGTATTCAACCGATCATCTAGACAAGGGGGGAAGGAGGAGAGAGAAGAGAGGAGGTGAAATTCCCAGGCGGCTGTATTCAACCGATCATCTGGGAGGTAAGGTAAGAGAGAGAAGAGAGAGCTGGTTAGAGGAAGTGTCGAATGAAGCTTGAGCGCCAGGATCCGGGGTTATATAGTACTTGGGGGCCTCTCCCTCCAGCTCCTTGCTGGGAGCTGGTAGTGGGGCCCCAGGTTGAGTAACCCTGGGTTCTGTCGCCTATCCCCACTCATATCTTTATTCACGGAGCTTTAGTTTGGCGTTTGGATATTGGTGAGAACTTAATATGATAGGAGTGTTCCCGGGAGGGACTCACGACAGAGGTCCCCCCAGTTTGAACCAATATTTGTGGAGCTGAAGGCGCAAGTTGACAGGAGCTGAGGGCTACGGCAAACAAAGGTGGTGCTGAAGGCGCAAGGTGACAGGAGCTGAGGGCTACGGCAAACAGAGGAGGTTGAGCTGAAGGCGGTCCTTAAAACTAGTAGTAACATAAGGGAGAGCATAAGATAGATAATAAGGAAGTAGAACATAAGGTAGAACATAAGGCAGAACATAAGGTAGATGATAAGTAAGTAGAACATGGATATAAGTAAGTAGACAATATAAGGTAGTATAAGTAGGATGAGATGGCGAGGTATGTACAGTGCGGTGGTCAGGATCCCTAAACATTTAGCGTTTAGGGAAGTGATCGGCAAGGGCGAGATGAGGAGGATGAATAATATTTACAATGAGATGGAGTATGTACAGAGGATGCATGAATATTTACAGCTGGCAGATGATTATTTACAGATGGCGGGTGAGTATGTACAAAAGGTGAAGTAGTATATACAGAAAATACAGAAGTATGTACAGACATTTGGTTACATGGTGGTAGGCGGTTGCGAGGGTCCGCCGTTTCCTGGGTGTGGTGTGGCGAGTGTTTGTGTGTGTGTGTGTGTGTGTGTGAGTTGTGTGAGTGAGGGAGGCGACCCCCTCTAACAGTCTTCACGTTAGTGAAGTCTGATAGAGGGGTCCCTTCACTGCCAGGGTGGCGGTGAAGGGGAAGAGCCGGTGGGAGCCGGTACCCGGGGCGTCGCGGAGAGAGGCGGCGACGCTGGGGTCCGGCGGGTGAAATGGAGGCGATGTGCGGTGTTGGTGGTGTAGGGCTGGGTGTGGGATTGGTGTGGTGAGAGTGGTCGGGGAGGACTGGGGCTGGTTTGCACCGTGCCAATGGCACGGTGTGGGGCTTCCCGTCAATTAACAGGGTAGCGGTGGAGTGTGTTGTGCGGATGACCTGAAAGGGCCCGGCATACAGGGGTTGGAAAGTTTTATGGATGCCGGGCTCTTTCAGGTACATGTGTGTGGTGGTGAAAAAACGTTTGGGATATGTGGTGTCGTTTGTGGGTGTTGTGGAGTGTAGAGGCTCCCTGTTAATTGACGGGGTGTGGTTTGGGGTGAAAATGTCGGCCGGTAAGCGTAGCGGGTCTTTGAAGGCGTTTTGGGCGGGGCTAGTTTGGTCTGAAGGACGGGCGGATGTTCGAAGGCTGAGCAATATGTAGGGAAGGGATTTAGTCCAGGAAGGGGAATTTGTTGAAGTAGAAATGGCCTGTTTCAGGACCGAGTGCCACCGCTCTATTTTCCCGTTGGATTGGGGATGGTACGGGGTGGTGTGGATCTTTTGGATCCCGAGGGAGCGTAGTAAATCGGAGAAGTGGGCCGATTCAAACTGCCTCCCTTGATCGACCGTGACTGTTCGCGGACAACCGTAACGGCTGACCCATTGAGAGAGGAAAGCCGTTGCGACGGTGTCCGCGGTGATGGAGGAGAGGGGGATGCACTCCACCCAGTTGGTGGCACGATCGATCATCGTGAGGCAGTATTTCTTCCCCTCGGATGGGGGAAGGGGGCCCACTAAGTCCAAATGTACATGCTCCCACGGGAGGGAGTCGGGGATTGGTTGAGGAGGTACATGCGGGTGGGCCGAGACTTTGAAACGCTGGCACTTCTGGCACCCGAGAACCCAGTTACGAATATCTGTATTCATATGGGGCCAGAAGTACCGCGTCTTGATGAGGTCCCGGCTCGCCCGAATGCCGGGATGATGGAGGGAATGATAGTGGAGGAACAACTGCCTCCTCAACTCCGGTGGGACGTAAGGGCGCGGTGAGTCGGCCGTTACGTCACACCAGAGGTCGAGGGGAGGCAGCTGTTCCAACTTGGATGCGGAAATGAGGTTGGAAAGGGCAGGGTCGGAGGTGGGGTTTTGTTTGGATTTGATGGATTGAGGAGAGGGGAATGGCAGCAACTCCGCCACCGGCGCCGGGGTAGGGGTGGGTCGGGATAGTGCGTCCGCCACGCAGTTGTCGGCCCCCGGCAGATATCGAATATCGGACGTGAATTGCCCGATAAACTCGAGCTGCCGGAGGCGACGCGGGGAGGCGGACTTACGATTTTGAAGGAGGGCGTGGGTCAGGGGCTTGTGGTCTGTAATGACAGAGAACTGCCTGCCCTCCACGAAGTCACGAAAGTGTTTTATGGCTTCGTGGATGGCGAGGAGTTCCCTGTCGAAAGTTGAATAGTTTTTCTGGGTGGGGGATAAGGTTTTAGAAAAGAAGCCAATGGGTTGGGGGGTGGCGCCGGTGTGCTGTTGGAGCACTGCCCCGATGGCCCAGTCGGACGCATCGGTAGAGATGGAGAGGGGAGCGTGAGGGTCGGGGTGGGCCAATAGAGCGGCGTCTACTAGGTCCTGTTTACAAATTTTGAACGCGGCGGAAAGTTGGGGGGTCCAGGTGATGGGGCGGTTATCATTTTTTTTGGAGGGTTGGGGAATGGCGTGTACGAGTGGTTGTTGATGTTGGGCGGCGTGTTTTATGTGTCTACGGTAAAAATTTAACATACCCAGGAAGCGGCGGAGCTCGGTGACCGTGCGGGGTTCTGGGAAGTCAAGAATTGCGTGGACCTTGTCGGGGAGGGGTGTGATGCCGTCCGAGGATACTTGGTGGCCGAGGCAGCGGACGGAGGGTTGGCCGAGGACACATTTGTCTGTGTTGACCAGGAGACCTTCGGTGGAGAAGATGTTGAGGACTTGCTGTAGGTGGTCGAGGTGTTCTTCGGGGGTCTTGGAGGCGATCAGTATATCGTCGAGAAAACAAAATACGAAAGGCAGGCCTCGCAAGATACTATCCATATAGCGCTGCCAAGTTTGCGCGGCGTTCCGTAATCCGAAGCCCATCTTCACATATTCGAACAACCCGAACGGGGTAATTATAGCGGTTTTCGGGACGTCGGGGGGGTGGATGTTGATGTGGTGGAACGCTCGCGAAATATCAAGGGTGGAAAAGATAGTGGCGCCATGGAGATGTGACGAAAAGTCACGCAGGTGGGGGACATTATAGAGGTCTGGTGTAGTTTTCGAGTTGAGCCGACGGTAGTCCCCGCAGGGGCGGATATCCCCATTGGGCTTCTGTACGATGTGGAGTGGAGAAGCCCAAGGGGATTTTGAGGGGCGTATGATACCGTCGGCGATGAGTTTGTCGAAGTGTTGGCGGGTCTTCGACAACTGCAGGGGGTGTAGGCGGCGGGCTTTGGCGGTGATGGGCGGTCCTGTGGTCTCGATGTGGTGCTGGACAGTGGAGATGTGTGCAGAGGGGCGGCGCTGGGGACGGTAGTTGAGGAGGAGGCGTTCGAACTGTGTGGGGGGGTGGTTGATTGCGTGGATGAAGCCGGGTATGGGTTTTTTGGTGGCGGGGTCGATCAGGCGCGCGTTTCGGACGTCGACCTGGAGACCGAAATAGGCTAGAAAATCGGCCCCCAGGATCGCCTTCTCCACGTCCGCCACGGTAAACTCCCACTCGTACGCGAGCCCGCTCATGTGAACTGAGGAGCGGTACGTCCCGTACGAGGGGATGGTGGTACCGTTGGCGGCGTAGAGAAGCTGCCGGTAGCAGCGCGCCTGACGACGGAGGATGTTGTTAGGGAAGATGGACAGCGCCGCCCCCGTGTCCACCAGGAAAGGGACATTAGTTTTCCCGCAGCGCAGGAAAAGTCGCTGGTGGGTCGGTAGGGCGTTCTGTTTGATGGTGGAGGTAGGGATGTGTGATGGTGGTGGCAGGTCCTCCGCGAAGGAGACGCGGGGTGGGTTGTTGGGAGGTTTGGCCGGTTTGGGAGGGGTAGGTTTCGGCTTCTCCCCGGGTTGGGTGGTGGCTGGAGGGGGTTGTGCCCTGGAGGCGGGCGGGGAGGTTACGTTCCGTGGTGGGGGAACGGGTGCGGCGGCGTGAGTGGCGGCCGGGAGGGTGTCTGCCCTGTTGGCGGGCGGGGAGGTGACGTTTCGTGGTGGGGAAGCGGATGCGGCGGCGTGAGTGGCGGCCGGAGTGTTGGTTGCCCTGGTGGCGGGCGTGGAGGGGTTGTTTCGTTTGTGGTGGGGTGGATTTTTCGGCGGCGCTGCAGGCGCGGCCGGAAGGTTGGCAGCCGTGGCGGCGGCGTAGGAGGGGTAGCGAGGCTTGGTGGTGGTGGTTGTGTGAATGCGGGCGGGGGGGGTATGTGCATGGTCCCCCCCGTGTTGGCGAGGAGGGGGGCCCGCCGGATTTACCGGCGGGCGGCTGCGTTTCCCTGCTTAGGGGCGAAGGAGCAGGGGGGTTGGCACTTGCGGGCCTCCCCACCGAAGTTTACATGATAGAAACAACGGTGGGGGGGGTCCGCAGGGAGGTAGTTGGTTGTGGTGGGGCGGGCCGGTTTGGATGCTGCTGGGGACCGTCCTCTGCGTTGGCGGGGAGGGGATGCGTTGCGGCGCTCGGGTGAGCGCCGGCTGCGGCGGTCGGCGGACGAGTCGCGTCGGCGATCCGCCGACGGGGCTCGACGTTCGTTGAGGGAGGGTGCGCGGCCGCGGTCCTGGGATTGTGTGCGGTCCCGGAACGGCGGGGGGTGGCGCGGTGTGCGCACCTCACCGAGGGTGGCCGCAGCGGCCAAGTCGTGTAGAGTGTCTGCGAGCCGTAGGAGGGGTTCGTCGGGGCCGTCGAGATGGCTGGCTAGGGCCATCTGGACGGGGTGGGGAAGGGCACGTAACCAGAACGTGCGGGCGATGTCGGCGGTCATAATACCCTGCAGCTGGTGTCGCAGCCGTCGGTAGAGGTGGGAGGGCTTCTGGTCGCCGAGGTGTTGAGGTTGGGAGAGGGCGGCGACTCGGGCGATCTTCGACGGCTGGTAGGTGCTGATGAGGCGGCTGCGGAGGTCGTCGTACGCAGCGGCGGCGTCGGGGGAGATGTCAGAGGTCTGCAGCAGGATCTCGTAGGGCAGTAACGAGATTATTCGGGAATACCGAGTTTTCTGGCTGCGGATGTTGGCGGCCGAAAACGCCGCGTCAACTTGAAAAAACCAGAGCGCCGGGTCGTGCGTGTAGAAGGGGGGCAGCGACAGAGGGAACGCAGCGGACGCCGTCATGACGTTGGCGGCGGCTGCGGCTGTAGCGGCGGCGGCGGCGGCGGCGTCTGGTGACGCAGAGGTGGGCGGGGAGAGCGTGGAGAAAGGGTTGTCGGCCGACGCGTCGGATGTCGCAGCGGCGGGCGGCTGCAGTGTGGCTGGTCGCAGGAGCGGCGGCGTCGGGGAGTTCGGGTCCATTTCTGTAATTAAAATTCAAAAATTTGGCGTGGTTTTGAATTTTGAAATTTGCAATATCGGCGGGAGCGGTGGTTGAGTTGAGCGTTGGAGTTGAATGTTGAGAGTTGATCTCCGTGCGGTTGAGGGTGGGCCAAAATTGCAAAAATTACTGAACTTTGTGAATTTTAAATTGATTTAAAATGCGGGACACCGAACTGTTTGACTGGGGCGACACATGAGGTGGGAAGGTGGGAAGGAAGAAGGTTGAGTGAACGTCGGGGTCACCACTGTGATGAATTTAAAATTCTCATCACGGTGGCGTGGAAGGAAGGTGAGTGAGTGAATTTAGGTAAAGGATAGAAAAGGAGGAAAAGTCGCAGGCGGCTGTAGTCAACCGAACATCTACGACTTTTGGAGGAGAGAGAGGTGGTGTGGAAGGAAGGTGAGGAAAAGTCGCAGGCGGCTGTAATCAACCGAACATCTACGACTTTGGAGGAGAGAGAGGTGGTTGAGGGAATTTCACCTAGGCGGCTGTAGTCAACCGTTCATCTAGGTGAAGGAGAGGAAAGGAGAGGTCCCTTGTCTAGGCGGCTGTATTCAACCGATCATCTAGACAAGGGGGGAAGGAGGAGAGAGAAGAGAGGAGGTGAAATTCCCAGGCGGCTGTATTCAACCGATCATCTGGGAGGTAAGGTAAGAGAGAGAAGAGAGAGCTGGTTAGAGGAAGTGTCGAATGAAGCTTGAGCGCCAGGATCCGGGGTTATATAGTACTTGGGGGCCTCTCCCTCCAGCTCCTTGCTGGGAGCTGGTAGTGGGGCCCCAGGTTGAGTAACCCTGGGTTCTGTCGCCTATCCCCACTCATATCTTTATTCACGGAGCTTTAGTTTGGCGTTTGGATATTGGTGAGAACTTAATATGATAGGAGTGTTCCCGGGAGGGACTCACGACAAGGGGAAAAAAGTAATTCCCTTCAAAATGGTTTTTTACGTTTCAAGGTACGTAGAATCCATAAGTGGAATACAAAATGTCTTTCCGTCCGCCGTACCAACCGTCATGAACCAAAACTAATGAAATTTGGTTTGTAGGTCCCATTTCTGGTCTAATATCATTGCTAGGGAACAGCTGATTATAACCAAACATAGCCTTACGTAGGTAATCGAGTTGTTGTTCCGTGATACCATCATTTGAAGAAAGATGGCAATTTTGTATTTTGTTTTGCAGATAAGTTTTTAGCTTTTTATTGATACGTTTGCTGTTCACGTCCAAATTAGGTGAACGTTTGGGAATAATTCGAGGGTCGACCTTCGAAATCGAATTGGCGGTTTAAACAGACGCAAAAAGCATTATTTTGTGAGTGTAGATGAGTGGTTTCAGATATACAACGTGGAAAGATGGGAGGCGCGATATCTCAGATTTTTAATTCTATCTATATATGGGAAGGTTAGACATCGTTGCAGGTTGCACAGCAGTTACAATCAGATTTCCGTCAGAAAAGCGTTCGCTGTGTACCTAGTCTGCTGAGCGTTTGAAATTTGGTATTGGTGGCGCATGCGTGTTGCGTGTTGGCACGATCAGAAAAGTGGCTTCAGCCAGTCCGCTGACTGTCAGAAAAGTACGCAAAACAACGTTAACAGGAACCAGGTGGTCGCTTGGGTTTGGGACACTGGGCAGCTCGATGTCCGTCATCACCTCCACAGTTGTAGCATCGCTGTATTGCAGGAAAGAGCGAACTCGTACTACCGTAGAACGTTGATGTCTAAATGTTATAAACATCAGAATTCCGATCTCTCCTTTTACTTTCTTTCAATCGTTCACATGATCGCAGTCTTTCTTCAAAATCGGCAAGGTCACGAGCTCCTCACAACATCGACTTATAAGGGTCGGATATACCACAAACGTAGTGTATGAGCGATTTGTTGTCGACGAGTCCTTGTCTTATTTCACGCATATTGAAAAAATACTTTAACGCGCTCTCATCCTTTCTGATTCGACAGCTTGATAAAACAAAATGGATGTCCGCAGCACAGTGCATCTCATCAGATTCATCCAACATAACCTTCTCGAATTTTCTGAATGAACTAAGTCCTCTTTCACCCAACAAAAATTTTTGCGGAAGCCCTGTGGCAGAGTATTTTTGCATAAACTAGCGTTTGGGTTTCGTTCCAACCGTACCACCCTTCTGCTCTTGGATCTCCTGAAACCATTTTTCGATGGGCATAGAACCTGAACCGTCGAATTTCTGTACCGTGTCCAATATCTCGAAAGGTGAGGGCGCGGTGAGGTTTGTTTTTGTTGTCTTCGTTTTAGGTTGGTAGCACCTTCGGGCCCCTCCGTCACGATATCCGAAGTTTGCCGAGACCCGACGCTCTGTCTTCCCTCCCCCTCCTCATTGTCGTCCATCTCGTCCTCCTCGTCTCCTCCAACATGGCCATCCTCAGCCCGCGATTCCTCAAACGTCAGTCAGGCCTTCCATCGAGACAAGTTAGGTTTTCTTACCTGCGGACTTCAAACCTTTCTTTTTCAACTGATTTTTAAATTCCGAAAGTTTCATGGATTCGATCAGCTCACATCTGAGGTTCAAACTTTCCGTACTCGTGATGATCGGCACTAGTCGGAAGGATCACGCACCAGTCAAACAGAAGAAAAGAATTCCACTTCTCACGAAGAACTTACGCCACTTTTCACAGTCCCAAACTAATTTGTTTGTCACTATCCCACTTCTGATGTCGGGGTGAGCTATCGAAATAATAATTCACTGAATGTTCAACTAATGCTTTATTTACATTCGACAAATGAGACATGCATTTTACAGGACGGGCATAACACAACTAACTACGGTGGCGCACTCATGTCTCAATCCAGCCTCCTCTCCCATCCCCTTCCTAGTAATCCTTACACTATAAAGGAAAATAGTAAACCGTTGCGTAATAATTTGCAGCGTTTTTCGAATCTAAATCGTTAAATGGGGCAATATTGGTGAGACAGCTTGGGGGTTTTCAGTCACATCTCCGAATGAATACATAGCACTTTAGTTCAAGTACCAGCCGTTCCCCTTACTATGCGAACTGCGTGATCTCCTCAATCCCTTGATTGCTGCAGGCTCATTAACTAGGCTCTAGTTTATTATTGGGGAAAAAGAGATGAAGAGCAGAAATTCCAAACTGATAACAACATCCGTGGGAGGAACTTTTCATCCTCGTTTGTTTTTCTCCGATCGCTTCTACCCCTGGTTTTCTCCCCTTCAATCATCAACTTCTTACGGCCTTTTACCGCCAAAATATTGAGACCGCTAAGTTTAAAAGTCATCGTCTAAAAATTATGGCCCTTCCGACGTGGCTTATCTCCAAAGTATTAAATTCTTGACTTACCACAGTGTTCGTTTCATGAAAACATGTTTTCGGTTCCAAATAAGCTTTGTGAAAGTGTTATTTTGATACTATTAAACCCACATCACGTATTGCGGTATTGGGTCCATCCTTTGATTAGCCATTCTATTAGCAGCTGGATATTTGCTGTAGTTTCACTTGATAATATCAAGTAAGTTATGTAATAGATAATTAAATATTCAAATTTTTCGTTTAGGATTTGTTTATTGCATTAATCGGTTATACATATTGACGTCCTGCGTACAGCTTTTAAATGGTTATTGGTGAGAGGGAGGACTAATTTTATGGTATGTTCTCAGATGTGTTTATTTGGTGTCTTTATCTGAAGTGCGAGTATGTGTGCTAATGTACTGACTTATAGGTAATTAGATTCAGAATATAAATAAATATTGCTTCTCAGTTTTATGTATCTTTCTTTAGCCATTGGCGGCTATAAATCACCATTGCGTTACTTGATAAATACATATCCAGATCCATTGTTGAGAATATAATATTATTTCATTTTAATTTTGCGTACTTTGGTTTCCTTTCGATAGAAGAATTCATGGAAACTGTTCATGTATCGTTTCTATATATCTCCATTGATTTCCCAGTATCATACGATTTGCTCTACACTAGTTTAAACTGCAAAACTTTATGCATTTCTCTGTATCGACTACCTCCTCCCATCCTCTTCTAATTGTCCCTTCATTCATTCGCTACTACTTTTTCGTTCACAGTTTTTCCCTCCTTTGAGAACAATGAAAAATGTGGAAAAAGAGAGAGAGGAAGTTATTGGTGGGGAACGATATTATTAAATAAACCAAAAATTCCCTGGAGGACCTTCTTCCCGCTTTTCCCGGTATAATTAGGGAACCGTCTCTGCTACACCTGAGCTATGAATTATTACGTAGCGTTGCGGATAGGGCGTGGCTGAAGGCTGACACGCGCTCTTCGGACCGCTCATTTCTTCACGCTAAAAGCTTACTGAGTTTTGTTGACTGCATTATTAGAAATAGCGGGCTCATAAATGAAATCCGTGAAAAAATTGAGAGGTTGCCTGGGAATGCCGTCAAATCCTTGTAGTCCTTCCGCAAATCTTTGCATGGTGGTAAAATCATCATGGATTGAAACGTAAGGCTTGAGAGTACGTGTATTAGATTAAGTAGGTGGTGCTAATTCGACAAGTACCTATATTGATATTGATTTAATCTATCGTTATTGGGTAGGGTGTGTGGCCGAGTAGGTTGGTGCTCGGCCGTTTGTTGCCTGGGGTGACGATCGTTCGAATACCGATCCTTCGCTCCTGCCGAGGGACAGCGGTGGGTGAAGTTTTGGGAACAAAATAATTATCTTATTAGGAGAACAGCTGATCAAGTCTGCGACGCCTGTAAGGCAGTTGGACGTGAAGCCTCACCTAGGATAGCAGTCGACCACTACTGCTGGTTCCACTGCTATTCTTCTCCATTGAATGACCTTACTACACTTTCGGAAATTCGGGAATCAAGTAGGTAGGTAGGTCGTTGTTTTTTCCAATCTATAGGAAGTTGCTGCAATTACCCTACGGTATTTCCCTCTATAATAAATAGATATACCTTCTGCGTAGGTCCCTGAATTCCAATATTAGTGTAAGACCCGGGTTTACTCGTAGTGCTGTCGGTTTTTGCGGGGGATACAATGCGGATCGGGAAGTTCGTTTTGGTAGAGGGGGAAAGGGAGGGGAAAGGGAGCTCTCGTTGGGGGGCCAACGAGAGACTATCCATTTACCCATATAATAAAACATTCAAATTTAGATTCTAGAGGTACCTACATAAATAAATATTATTATTTAATTGACATTATTGATATAATCATGCATAATTTTGTTCGCATTGCGAGTATGATAATCATAATTCCTATGCATATCATCGAAATTATTAACCACGTAGATAGATTCATTAGTTGAACCTCCCCCCCCCCCCCTCCGTCTACTTGGGATAGAAACAGCAATTCACAAGTTAGTATTTAATCCTAGTAACAATAAATTTGTGTCTTCCCATTATACCAAACGATCATGCATCATAGTCAGTCACAATCATTCAAATAAATTACATTTATATACGTAGCATCACTGGTCTGCCCTCTCAGTTGAGGTTGGATTCGTGGTGGTCGTGGTTGTGTGTACCTCACCCAGGGAGTTCATTTTGACTCACTGTGACGTTAGAGGGAGGGATCTCATGCTCAGGGAATTCGTTCCCTGATGATGTATCCCGGCATGTGAGTTCTGTTACGAACTCGGGTACCAACCTGCTAAGTTGGTAGAGTGGAGCACTAGAACACTCGGCCTCAACCTGTGGCGAACAGGTACCCCAAGGGGAATGGTTTACCGTTCCATGGCTGGGAGTCATTCTGGCACCTTCGGCGTCCCCCTAGAGGACGGCGATGTGGATGGCCCGTTGCTTGCGACGGGCGGGAGAGACACAGATCAACGTGTGGTCGAGTCCTCCTTAACACAATAAAGATAGTGACCCACCCTAAACCCTCCCTAAAACCTACTCCTATAAACAACCCCCTCCTCCCGCCCACGGGGAGGGCAAATTGTCCAAAAAGGCACTTCATTGGAGCATAATGTGTAGGCATTTAAGCTCGATCCGTTAAGTTTCTAAGGCTGTACCCCTGTCAAAGAACAGCGAGAACAACAACAAGTTGAAAAATAGCGATTTTCAAACTTCCATAACTCCGGCCTCTGATGGTCCCAACGGTTTAAATTTCGTACACATCCTCGGGAACCCCCAAAAATGGTTGTACGAAAAATCAACACCGGTGACTCTCTAGGGGACCGTGTTGGGGGGGGGGGGGGTAAAACCTACTTTTTCTGTCGTTTAAACAGTATTCTTGGTCGCTTGAGTTTTTCAATTTCTTGGTGGGCGGGACGCTCCTGCTTCCCCATATCTCAACAAAACAATGACTTAGATAAGTATAATATGCTAGAAAGCACATGGCAGGAGACTAGGAATTGATAATGATACAAAACATACCTAAATATAAATAAATAAATGGAGCTAAGTGTTTGTAGGGCAACGAATCTGTACATTAGAGTAAAAATCAATTGCGGCAGCCAATTGCCACAGATTTGCTTCTTTATCAAAACTTTTTGTTATTTTCAATAATGAACCCTTGGAGTCGAGCATGAAAAATGAAATGTTGACACCCCCTCCAAATTTGATGGCTTCCGTTTCTCAAGGAATGTAGAATCCGAAAATGCAATAAAAACGCTGCAAATTATAACACAACGGTCTATTATTTACCTCTATAGAGTCCCTTCTGCGTAGATCACTGTTTTCTGTGGTCAATACTTCGAACTCCCCCCAGGAAAGCCCTAAATGGAGTAGGTACTGGAGTCGGCCCAAAATTAAAGTTTTATAAAAATGCGCGGGACTCAATAATTCAGTCACTAATTATTTGTAGTTATTCATGAAGCATACGGTAAATATTAAACCGTTGTGTAATAACTTACCTGTATAGATGCCTCTTCTGCGTAGATAGTATTTAACATACTGTTGAGTAATAGTTTACCATTATGTAATAATCTACCGTTGTATAATAATTTACCGTTGTTTAATAATTTACCTTTGTTTAATAATTTACCCAATAGTACTTCAACGTTTTTTCAAGTTGCAAAAGTACCTATCAATAAAATCCATAAGAGCCATCATTTTGGTTTTATTATTTTCAGTTTAAATAATGAACCTTAAATAATGAAAAAAAAAAATTTAACACCCCCTCAAAATTTCATGGTTTACGTTTCAAGGTATGTATTCCTACTCCGAAAATGCAATAAAAAAATTTCTGTCCGTCCGCCGTATGACGTACGCAGTATGTACTTCGCACTTTTCTTAGTTACCATGAACCAAAATGAATGAAATGATGAAATTTGGTTTGTAGGTCACTTTTGGGGTCTAGTTGGTCCTCGAAGCTCGGCGTTACTGTCAGTAATCTCTAAGGGGTAAAGAATGGGGGTTGAAATTTTCTGAACGCCGTAGCTCGAAAACTTTCAATAGAAGGGTATGGTTTTTTTAACGTTTTTAAATCGATCTTGAACTAAAGAATTTTTTGAGACCACCCCCGCAGCATTGTACGATTGTTCGTTTGCACCGAGAAGCTTCGTCAACGTGATTTTGAACCAGACGGTATGAATCCGGCCCAGGATTGCTAGGGATCACCTATTATAATCATGGATGGCTGTATTATTTGAAAAATGATGGATCTTTTGGATTTTGTTGATAGGTACTTTTGTAAGTTGAAAAAACGTTGAAATATTATTAGGTAAATTATTACACAAAGGTTAATTATTAGACAACGGTAAATTATTACACAACAACAAATTATTACACCATAGTTTGTTATACCATCTACGCAGAAGGGGCATCTATACAGGTAAATTATTATACACAACGGTTTATTATTTACCTTAAATGCTTCATCAGTAATTACAAATAACTAATGATTGAATTATTGAATCCCGGGCATTTGTAGGAAACTCCCGGGCCGGCTCCAGTACTCCATTTAGGGCTTTCCTGGAGGGAGGTCGAGGGTTTTGACCACAGAAAATAGTGATCTACGCAGAAGGGGCATCTATACTGGTACCGTTTTACCGTTGATGACTCGTTGTAAAATAATTTGCAGCGTTTTTTGTTCGATTTTCGGATACTACCATCAAATTTTGAGCGAGAGGGGGGAGGGGGGGGGGATTGTATTTTTCTTTTTTCCTTTTTTCTTTTTCATGCTCGATTCAAAAGGTTCATTATTGAAAATAATAAACCAAAATGATGGGTGGGTCTTTTGGATTTTGTTGATAGGTACTTTTGCAACTTGAACAAACGTTGAAGTATTTATTGGGTAAATTATTACACGACGGCAAATTATTACACAGCAGTTTATTATACTATTCACGCAGAAGGGGCATCTATACAGGTAAATTATTACACAGTTGTTTATTGCTTACCTCATGCTTCAAGAATAACTACAAATAATAATGATACAGTGATTGAATTCCGTGTATTTGTATGAAACTTCAATTCCCGGGCCGGCTCCAGTACGCCACTTATGGTTTCCTTTGGTGGTGGTGGTGTTATGGGGGGGGGGGGGGGGGGCTCGATTGTATTGACCACCGAAAACAGAGATCTGCACAGAAGTGTCATCTATACAGATAACAAATAGTAAACCGTTTTGTAACAATTTGCTATGGTTCATGATCTTACGAATAATTTGATAACTTTTCTGCATCCGCGATATGTTGTGTTGTACGCTTCCTTCACTAACTAACACCACTCTTGTGTGAGCCTACTGATTCTAGCCCTCAACGATACCAGCAACTACTAACTTGTCACTAATCACTAGTCCACTAGCAGAGTAGTATACACGGCCCGCGTGAACAAGGCTTTAGGCCCTGAATCAGTCGGTTCGCTATTTGTGGTGGATACCCACCCATGTACACCCATATACACCCAGACACGACGTTCGGCAGTTACAGTTACATATGTAATTATATGCATTTTTCACCGCCCACATCTCCTTTAGGGTACCATATCGGCCCCACGAACCTCCCATCAGTTCATTTTTGAAATTTTGATGGTCGCTGAACCGAAGTGGGACTCTCAGCACCTACTACATAATTATAATTCGTACTAGGTAGGCGGTTACAACAATCATAGATAATAGTATTATATTAATCGTGAAGCTAAAACATTTCGCAGGTATTTTACTATTATGAGTTTTTGACGAAAATTGATTAGAATCGTTATGGCTTCAGTTATGTTTCTGTAGGGACAGGGGCTGTCGGGCATTTATAAATTATATTCAGCGTTAATCTGTACTATCGCTAACGCAACTGAATTCACCGTTCCTCACAGAAGTCTCTCAGTGGGTGCATTTGTTAGTATCTGGTCCATAGTTAGCAGTAAAAACGTCGTAATCCTTGTGGTGACTAACAAACAGGTCGCGCGGACGTTGTTAATATTCCATTGCTTAATCTCATACCTTATAACGAGGCCAACACTCTGCTGAACGTCAACTTCGAGAAATGCTCTGACAAGGCAAAGAAGGCCCTCATCCCCTATGGGACTGGAGACTCCTGAATCTGCTTAACCTTGGGAACGGTGAGGCTAAGCTCTGCTGATCCTACTTTTCGAGCTTTTCCACCAGATGGTCTTCATGACGGGGAAAATCTCTGGAAATATTCTCAACTAGTTTCCGGCGAGGTGACCCCCTTTTGTGGGTGTTTATTTTCACCACTAACGTTTCTTCAAATAACTATATTTCGATAATTGTGGAATGTTGTGTTACCTACCGTTCGCCGTATGAAATTATTATGTAGCCACTCGCTGCCCTCAGTCTTGAACCTGTTCAATTAGTTTAAGTTCACCTGTCTGAAATCCTTGTGTACTCTAGTAATCAATCACTAGTTAAGCCGCTACCAGTTATTCTTGTAACACGAGGGTATTCTTGTAATGAGGGTACCCACAATACATCACTTGCAGCAAATGATGCATTGCTGGTATCAGCATTTGATCCCCCCCTGCCCCCATAATTTCTCAAAGAAATGACAAATTTTTTGTTTCCAAAAAGTTTTCACTGCACCCTTGGTAGGCTCAGAAGCAATGAATGTCATCCCCTCATAAATTCTTTAAGAAGACAATAATTATTGTAGGTAGATAATAAAACGTGCTCCTGCTGGAACCGTATGTAGATCTGGGAAACAACAAGCGAGATCGAATGGTGCATCATGTACCCAATGGAGTGTTCGTTCTAAACAAATATAAAAAAGATTACGATTTAACCGGTCGAGATGGGTGAGCACTATAGAAACTATTAAAACGGTGCAGTCTTTTTTTTCTTACATGACTAATTTGATAAGTATGCATATAGAATAGAAAATTTGACATTAGCGTACTTATCCAAATACTACAAGAAATACATCATGATGGTGAATTCAGTCCTACAGCTTAAACCGTGTCTAGTAGCGCCGAGGTATTTTTCGTTGTGCAAGACAACGAAAAAAACGCTGCAAATCCCTGCACAACGGTTTATTATTTTATACAGAATACTCTTCTGTTACAGATCACAGCTCTCCGTGTAGATAACCCTTTATATCATATAGTATGTACCTACTATTATTCTATACATATTATGTAGGTCGCGGAACCTCCGTAGGTTAGTACCTAACCCCGTACTCGTTACTAGGTGCCTACCTAAATCACGAGTTAAATATTGCTAAAATAATTTATTCTGTTGATGACAAACTACCTAAAATGGCAAAAAGAAACGCAAATAATGAAGTTCTGAAGTGAAATTGTTGATGTGGAGTGAAAAATGTTGCAAACGTACCTAACAACAAACTCCAGCCCCTTCTACGTAGGTGGTATAATGAACCATTGTGTAATAATTTACCATTGTGTAATAATTTACCCATCAATAATACTTCAACGTTTGTTCAAGTTTCACTACCTACCAACAAACTCCAAAAGAGCCATCATTTTCCAAATGAAATAATATCACAGAACAACCAACTCGACTTCATACTCTGTGAATATAATCAGGTGATCCCTAGCAATGATGTTATCTCGTGCCAATTCCCGATTGTTAGCGCGTCCCTGGTGATGACATTCGGCTAAATGTATACAATTCATTCACCCTGCTGTTGAAATACTCGTTATTATGTACCTACGTAAATCACGAGTTAAATATTCCTAAATTAATTCTTTCCATGACAAACAATAACTAAATAGAATGGCTAAAAGAAATAATGAAGTTCTGAAGGAAAATTGTTGATGTGGAGTGAAATGGATGCCCCTTCTGCGAAGATACTGTTTTCTGTGGTCAATACCTACGTTCGTGGTCAAGTTAATGAACCGTTGCCCATCAATAATACTTCAACTGTTGTTCAAGTTGCAAAAGTACCTATCACCAAATCCAGCCCCTTCTTGGTAGATGAACCGTTGTGTAATAGTTTACCGTTGTGTAATAATTTACCCATCAATAATACTTCAACGTTTGTTCAAGTTTCACAAGTACCTACCTACAAAATCCAATAGTCCATCACTTATCAAATGAAATAATATCGCAGAACAACCAACTCGACTTCATACAGCCATCCTTGATTATAATCAGGTGCTCCCTAGCGATGATATCCCGGCCGTTTTTATACCGTTTTATTCGCGATCGTGTTGACGAAGCTTTTTGGTGCACACGAACGGCTGGACGTACAATGCTCCGGGCGGTCTAAAAAAATTGTTTAACTTATTAACGTAAAAAAACCATACCCTTCTATCGAAAGTTTTCGAGCTACGGCGTCCTGAAAATTTCAACCCCTATCTTGAACCCCTTAGAGATGAGTGACAGTAACGCCGAGCTTCGAGGACCAACTAGACCCCGAACGGAACCTATAACCCGAATTTCATCAATTTTTTTTTCATGGTAACTAAGAAAAGTGGCCCGTACGGCCATATCTATTACAAACCTCCTTCAGAAACAGTCGAGTTGTTCTATTACTTCTCTCACTGCTATTCATTGATGGAATGTTTGACTTGAAATTTTCGTTTATAATGCGAGTAATACACATATGTTATGTAGATGTGATTCATTGGGTGATAAAATTTTACAAAATTTGTAGAAACAGTTCTAAAATTTTACAGAACATGAATTTTGGAAATTGTTTTACAGGAAAATCCGTTTCAGAGCATCCTGATTCATCCCCTGATATATATGATATGATATATATATATACAGATTAGAGGAAAGACATTTACTCCGGACGTTTCTTATTGCACTTATCAACAGACTGAGGCATCCTTCCACCCCCAGCATTTATAAATATGTGTATGTAAGTAGACAGAGGCACTACTGATCTACTTGCCTGTTCCACTCAACTCGACATGTAAGTAATCTATTAGGCCTATAATGTTAACCAAAACTTCTTGAAATAGAATTAAAACCCTAATAATAGTATTATTTTAAAACTCCATGTACAGTAGGTAAAATTAATTCAATTTTGAACAATTTTTTTTCTCCACATTTTAGTATGAAACAGTTGTTATCAATTTATGATCATCTTTTTGCTTTCAAAAAATATCCCTTAAGATTCAGTAATAGTATCCATTTTGTTTTATTTTTGTAGATTCCCTTGATAATGATGAAATAAATCATCGAAACGTCGGAATAAAGCATTATTCGATTCAACCTGACCGCGCCTCGATAGCCAAGCAACTTACACTTGCTCTCACCTACATATCAACGGTCGATAACTCCAATTCACACACACACACATATATATATATATATATATATATATATATATATATATATATATATATATATATATATACCTTTTTAAAAATCTAGGGATGAATCAGGATGCTCTGAAACGGATTTTCCTGAAAAAAATTTCCAAAATTCATGTTCTGTAAAATTTCAGAAATGTTTGTAAAAATTTTGTAAAATTTTATCACCAAGAATCACATCTACATAACATATGTGTATTACTCGAATTATAAACGAAAATTTCAAGTCAAACATTCCATCAAGGAATAGCAGTGAGAGAAGTTCTAGAACAACTCGACTGTTTCTGAAGGAGGTTTGTAATAGATATGACGGGATGGAGAACCCATCGTGCAATATGTCGAGAATCTCCGTGAATAGAAAGAATACCGACCTATAAGTTTATCTGATGTAATAAGAGACCGCGCTTAAAGACAGGTATTACCGACGGAAAGTGGTTAGAAAAAGAACGCTCCTCAACTCTCACCGAGCACGCTTTTCTCTTGTTTCTTACTGAGTTTCTCGTGGGAGGCGCGTTGTGTATTTTATTGGGAGAAACCTCGATCCACTCGCACCGTTATTTCTTATTTACTCGTGTCTTCCAAGACAACAGCCGGTGTAGGGGGTTGATGGTGGAGAAGTGGAAAAACCAACCCAATTTCGAGTACGGCAGGGACGGCTGAGGGAACAGCTAGCAATCGTGGATTCCAAGGTTGTGCGCTAAGGAAACAATTACATTCCAACTGCTTACAGGTATTGGCACAATAATCGGAAGGACCCGTCGGAAAAACCGACCTGCCTTTTCTCCAGGGATATCAAGCGGAGAATTTCAGATTACCTTCTTGACAGTCCTTATTGGAATTCAGGAGTTGTGGCTTCTAACCTTTGCTATGACGTCAATCAATGCCCTATTAAATAAGGTAACGTTTTAGTTATTAGAATTTCTCTACCCGCGACAAAACACCCTACCACCAAACTTTGCTACATTAGGAAGAAAGTAAAGAACTGCTCTGCTTTAATATCGCCACTAATTTTGTTCAATATCACGGTATTCCTAATTTCGTTAGCATGAGTTGCAATAATTTTTTCTGCTTTAAAAATTGACAAAGGTGGATATTTTCCCCAGAATGAATTTCTGGGGAATTCATCGTTATACAAGGGCGAGCTTGTGGTAGCAAAACAAAATATCATCGTAATCACTGTACATTATTGCGAACGTTTGGGGAGGCTTCTTTGGACTCTGGCGAAATTTTTCACGGTGTATGTATGTGTGGTTGTTCCGCAAAAGACACTCCGAATGGATCTAGATATCTGAGGGTAGGTAATTTTTTTGGTCTGTCAGAGTTAGGCTTTATAGGTATCTTCTATTCCACGCGGGAGAGCGGCACAACAGTGCTGTCAACGACGCCGCCAATTTCATAAAAATGGTTAACATAGGGTCTCAAGACTTGAAATTTGTGGGGTGCACCATGTGCAATAGAAGTAATCCATACCAGGCCGGGTTTTACGTTCAACTACCTTACATTCGATCCTTTCGCTCATAGCGACCCATTTTCCAAGATACTGGGTTCCTTGACGAGTGCCATTGGGATTTGAACCGACGGACCTCAGTCGCGCCAGACCGCCAAATAATAGCGCTTACACCACGGGCTCACCTCACCTATTTCTTCGAATTAGTATTAGCAAGGTAGTTAATTAATCACGTAGGGATTTCCATCCCACTATTAAATTATTGTGAAGGGAAACACATTAGGCGACCTTCGTTAATTTATTGCGAGGCCCAACACTTGAGACGAGCCTAGTAGCGAAACTCCTGTCCTCTTGGGGTCAGTGAGTGTACCCGGTGGTTTTGAAGCTTTAGACCCTCCCCTCCCTTCCCCTCCTCACCCCTCCCCGCAGACCACTTTTGCCCGCAATTCTCGCAGCGCTGGCCGGCCACACCTCTCAACCTTTTCCTTCTCACCGCATCTCCCCATCCAAAACCTCGGCCGCTATTAATTGCCCTAATATCTCACCCTAGCACCCTCGGAATCCCCCAGATCAATAACCACCCTCTTTCACTTCCACATCACCGACCTCAATAAACCAAATCATATTTAATAAACCTCCCGTCTTCCCAGTTAGTTTTTTCTTTCCCCCCATCGTATATGTATGATTTCTTCGAACCGATCCTCATTGGGTGCGGGTCATTGAGCGCTTTTGCGATGACCTTCCGATTAATACCCCCCCCCCCCCCTCCCCATCCCCTTCGGAAAATTCTACTGATCGGAATCCCTCTATTTTACTCCTACCCCATCACAGCCTTCTGTTCAGATCGACTCGTTATACTTACTAGAAAAAAGTCTAGGTACTATGGGAGTAGGAGATCTTCCTCACATTCTTGCTTCGATCCAGTTAGGATAGGCACTTCAGATTTAATTAGTTATATGTGCCTGCCCTACATGTATAATAGTAGGTACCTATACCGTTACATTAATCGCAAATACATTTTTTGTGGGCCGTGTCAAAACAGCCATTGACACTTGGAAGTTTTCAACGAGGTAGTCCATCGACCAAAAGTGCGTGCGCGTGTGTGGTGAGAAGTCCAGAAGGTATGGTACTTCAAGTGAAATTCGTTGAATTGAACCGATTTCTGATCGTGATGAAATGCTCAAGGACTTAACCATCATAATGCCATAAAATGTTCAGCAAATTAGTTAAACATCTAGTTTTCTTGTTCTTTTTCTTTTTTGAGGTGATTATTAGGGAAGAAACGGCGTGAGTGTTCCTCCTACCCGTTGCCACAGGTAGTTTTGGTAATAATTATGTGCTCTTTAGATCGGGTAACTACTGGCAGTTGATATAACGATTTATTAATTAATTATAAACAGCACAGCTGTGCCAATTACAATAATATAATGCGCGTAACCGGAAAGTTGCCATCGCAGGGCTCATAATTGATTGAAAAATATTTAATGTTAAATAGAGAACAAAATATATATATGTATAACAGTTCGTCTAATTTCGTGGTGAAGTAACGATTGAGATTAAAACATTTTGATTCGATTGTTACATGTCGCTAATAGAATAATATTATTTGCAGTCGACTGTAAGATGTGTGTGAAACTCCATTTCTGGTCTGAGAGTTTCTCGGGCAAATACCACCTTGATAACGGAGCTGTATGTAGGCCGAGACGTTCGACATAGGGTGTTTTTCTTTTACTACCCACCTATCAAGTGAGAAATCAGGACTGCAACGATGATCAACAAGATGCTTATAATATAAATACCCTTGGAGGAAGAGCGTACATTGGTCGAAATTAGACTAATTTACATAGCGATGATGGTGTCAAGGCAATTCCAACTTTGGCAATTTAACTTGTCGACCGCTATTCTCAACTGTTGGGTCTCTGCCGTCGGGGGGATGACCGTTGCTCGCTTGAATTAATTGCCCTACTAGTACCTCAAATCTACATTCCATGCTCCCTGTTGCATTTAATTGATAACTTCATAATTTTGCCTCATTATTGAAAATGACGAGATAATAGAATTATCAAGTTGTAACATTACTTCCAGCGCTTTCAATAGGATTGGAATGTGTATCTCAAGGTAAGCCATCATCACTCACCACCTTCCGATGTAATATCTTGGTGCGTTACCTTGGTGGATTATCTAGATTAAGCACAGCCTCATTCAAGACGAATGCGGTACATTTCCCTTATCACATCGTCGTTTGTAATCCCCAATTCAACTATGACCTAGTTAACCCCCCCCCCCCCCCCCCCAGGAATCGCGCAGTGAGGACTCAGTAATTGTTTATATATTTCCTATCCATCTCGCCCGATCCCTCCCCATCTTTGATACAGCTGACTCAGCTGCAGTTCTAGGCTCATCGATGAGCCATCCCCACCCACAACTCACTCGCAGTATACTCTCATATTTCTAGTGTTCTATGATTACACGTTCCTTACATCTGTTTCATGCGTTGTGAATTATGTTATAATATTGTAAACATGTCAGCGCGTTCCGAGGCGCTTACCGATGCATCGACTTTTTGGAGAAAAGCTAAGCTACATCCACGCTTTTAATTAAGTTCAATCTCGAGAATTAAATAAAAGTATCATCTGCTTCGAAAAGATTGGAAGACCTCTCAGTTTCCCATTCCCAGTACAGCCGAATTACCGAACACCAAACCGTATACTTAATAGCGCCTGTAACGATACCGTTAGATCATCTCATTTTTGACTCTGAGGAGCATAATTTTACTTGGCGTTCAGCAACTCAGAGGTGAACCCCACCCTGCGGTTATGGACGATCATCCCTAATGTGCTTTGACGGTTTCGACTCGTTCTTACTATGGTAAGATAATGATCGATGCAGAGAAAATTTTCATTAGATCTTAGGTGGGCTCTGCAGGGATGATAATGTTTGTGAGATATAAAGTAAGACGCTGGGACGCCGGCGGAGATAGTGTTTACAGTCTGAGATCACATTTCCTTCCAAACAAGATGAACGGATCCAAGTCGATACGTTGGGCTCCCCCCTTTTGTTTTCCCGACAAAAACTGAACGGCTCTATGCCCAACAAAATTATTCTGTCTTGACGCTAACGTTTTCCTATTTTTTGTACCAGAAAGAGCGAGCAGGGATCAATCTCTCTTGAAACGGTAAACGAACGTGGTTAGGTACATGGATACTGTAGTGTACAGACTCACCGTTTTAAGGTATACCGTGTTTAATTATACTTCATACGTGTTTGCAAAAACCATGTTTTGAGATATCGCCTTTTGAAAGTTTTGTAAAAAAAAAAAAAAAAAAAAAAATCCACCTGAGGGAAATTTTCAACCAAAATACTGACTTATTTAACAAAACCTGGTTTAAATATTTCGACTTCTTACATCACATGCAACCGTTAGGTATCCTTCCAGAGTAAGTAAAACCCATAGCAGCCATCTTGGAGGTAGCTACCTGTTGCCGTAACTCATAAAAATCTGCTTGCCGTAACATAATTCCAATTCCAATACCCTCTCATAAAATGTAGAAGGTTACCAAGAAGAATTCTTCAGGATACATATGAAAAGGTAACTTAGTTGGGCACTCTTTCTTGTGATACAAGACAAAATCCCTGCATTTCCTCAAAATGTAAGAACCGTTCACTCTATATCCGACTTACAATCTTACAATAAAAGTGTTTCTGCCTAGGCTGCACACTAGCCCTCCATAATGAAATACCCACCCTGACCAACATTTCTCCTTGATTTCGCATTTAGGCAGCACATAAAAACAAGAAATCATAGGTAAATATTTTTTCACGAGAGAAATCTGCTGGAATAATATCATTATAATCAAAACCATGTGACGGTATATGGGAATCCCGTCCATCTTGGATGCTGGCTCTTCCCGATCTTTTTGACACGCTGCTGAAGGGGCGGTTGATTCGCGGAAACGAATCATCAACTCTCGGAGGCAACGCGTTATAATCTAACCATTTGTCTCTGGGGGCAGCTGTCATACTGCCTCCCTACCTTTATAGAGGATGGAGAGGGGGAAACTACGCTGTATGGGCGGCGTAGTTAAACCCCTCATCCATTACATGGTAGCAGAGCGTGGTTGGTGGGTATGTGCTGGATTTTATCCTCGGTACCCCCTCCACTTTTTGAGAGCTTTTCCAGAAGGAATAGCTCTGAGGTTTTCCAGAAGGAATCCTCTTTTTAATACCCCTTTGTTTATCAATATACACTTCGGCCATTGGATTTTCTATTTTTATCCAAATCAACCTCATGATTATTATTATTACAATCAACCTCATGATTACTACTATTAATAATATCAAACCTCATGATATTATTCTTAAGGCTGTTATGCCTGGCGTTCAACGCCTATTTTTGTAATTTTTCCTAGGGATAAACGATACCAGCTGAGGATCGATATGAGTACCGATACTAGTATCGAATCTATCAAGTATCGATACCAACCAGTATCGGTATCGAATCAAAACGTTCTATAAAAAAATGGATTTTTTTTTAAGTGAAAAATTGTTTTAGATTTTCAATCCTAAGATTGGTATCGATACCAACCAGTATCGGTATCGAATCAAAACGTTCTATTAAAAAAGGATTTTTCAAACTGCAATAATTTATTACAATTTTTACATTTTACATTATTAATCAGGCAAAGTCTTAGCAATTCTAGGTACTTTCTTCTTCTTAGATTTTCAATCCTAAGATTGGTTCCACTCAGTTTCGTTAATTCCACTGAGGAATTCAGTTTTCAGTTCTCAGTTTTCTCACTAGTATAGCGACCTCCTGAAGCAGTTAGGTACCTATCTGATTAGGCCAACTGTTATTCTTCAAATCGTACCGAAATATGAATTCGTTGAAAAAAATTATTTTCTATTTTCTTCTTCATTCGAAATTTTTTCCGATTCCGCATATTTTTTCCGATACCGCGTATTTTTTCCGATACCAGTATCGGTATCGAACGCTAAGTATCGATACCAAAAGTATCGGTATCGGACGTCAAGTATCGATACCGTACTCATATCGATCGGTATCGTTTATCCCTAATTTTTCCCCTTTTTTTTCCAGTTGTTCCATCTTATGATGAGGGTTAGTCACCCAGAGGTTGTTCAGATGAACTTTCCTGAACCAGAACCTCTGACAACTACTTTTTTTCTTTCCTTTTTGTCCAAGTGCGCCAAGTGATATTGATAAGGAGCTAAGTTCTCCACCAGTAACAATTCTCAGTAGTACCATTACGATGGAAGCTGTCAGCTTTGGAGTTTTTCAGATGAATCTTCCTGAATTAGAACTCCATACTACTTTCAGTCCCGTGTCTAACTTCACATACTTCTTCTTCAAAGAAGTATGTTTTTAAGGGGAGGAGTGTGACGGTATATGGGAATCCCGTCCATCTTGGATGCTGGCTCTTCCCGATCTTTTTGACACGCGGCTGAAGGGGCGGTTGATTCGCGGAAACGAATCATCAACTCTCGGAGGCAACGCGTTATAATCTAACCATTTGTCTCCGGGGGCAACTGTCACACTGCCTCCCTACATTTCTAGAGGATGGAGAGGGGGAAACTACGCTGTATGGGCGGCGTAGTTAAACCCCTCATCCATTACAACCATCATCATAATATCATTATAATCTGCTATCACTATAATACTACTTATAACCTTGGGTTATTTACACTCCAGCTAAGACAGGTATGGTTGGAAACCACCTTACTATCATTTCAGGGTAAGTTATCTCAATCACAGAAAGATGAATGGTGGAATTTACAGAAAATTCTTAGTGTCATTTGCTTCCTGTAAATGGAGAGAATTATTTAGCCTCGTCTAAAAACGTTTAGGTGCGTTGAAAATCGCATTTTCGCCTGTTCATACTTAGGCAGGCCCCAATGTATGACGCATCGACCACGGTCTTGTGACGCAGGCACTTTAATCATGGAAATGGCTTCGGGCATTCCGGATTTGTATCCTTTTTCCTCCGCGGTGCCACGAGGAGCGGAAAACTGTTTCGAGGTCCATCTGAACGCTGGGGCTCTTGTGCTGGCAGTTAAAGTGATTTGTGAAACCTTTAAGGAGAACGTAGTAGCTTGAAAAAGACGTCTTTCTCCCTTGTTCCTCTCCTCGCACTCGACATGTGAGGTGGCCTCTTTGTCACTGCAGTGTAAATCCAAACGGCCTTACCGTCTCCTTGGGTTTTTATAGTGAAATCAAGTACGACCATCACTCGAGTGTTTTGTCGCGGTAGCACTGTGCCTTTATAAGAATCAGGTATGCTAATTTTGCCTGATAATTGGTAATCTTTTACCTGAATCACACTCATCAGTTCCCCATCTTCTTTTTTGTATTTTAAAGCATTGACCTGGCCAGCGTTTTTAAACCTCTAGACATCTTCTTTCGTGTACTTGCTTCTACATAATTTAAGATTAAGTCACACACCGAAAAATTCGTTCGAAAAGGGGGCGCTATAGTACTTCAATATAGCATGATGAGCTTAATTTTCCAACAACTGTAGGCAAAGCGACACGCGTCTTGCCATGTAATCTCCAGCAATAATTTATTATATTAGTTTAAATATTATATAATTAGAAGGATAAATAATTCCTAACAATAGTAATAAAATATATTATGATAATGGTCACTGAAGAATGGGGAAGAGTAGCTGGTCGAAGAAGCTGGTCTAGAAGAGATCAGGAGATTATCGAAACACTAGTCACGCTGATTTTTCAGTTGCACATCCGGAAACACCCTACAAGTGTGTAAGTGGAGAAAACGCACACGTGGAATGTTGTATATGCGTGGTTCACACACAGTTTCGAAATCACCTAGTAATCGGTTATATTCAACAGTTCATGCGCTTTAGGTTCCGATGGTTGTTAGAACAAAATGCCAGCAGTTTCATGTTCCTTAATGGCTTATTTTCCGTTATAAGCCAAAACAATCAGGTATTTTGAAAATAACGCGTAGTATGAGTATTGATGCTTAGTTGAGTAGGTAAGAATTTTCTATTGTTTCTTCTCGCTGGGACGAGTATCTGAACTTGTTGAGCTACCACTATCTCTGTGTATATGAGCAATGATCGATGTGTGAAAAATGTATGATGGTTTTGTCTACTCACCCACGGAGCTCATTTCGAGAACTCCGAATCAATGATTTCTCTTGTATCTCCATAATTTATTACTGGGAATGATCACTCAGTGTTAAATACTACATTAATA
Organism: Leptopterna dolabrata; assembly: GCA_954871275.1. Classification (NCBI taxonomy): domain Eukaryota; kingdom Metazoa; phylum Arthropoda; class Insecta; order Hemiptera; family Miridae; genus Leptopterna; species Leptopterna dolabrata. The sequence continues at coordinate 38,901,020 of OX940975.1, forward strand.
CTCCCGGTACCCAAACAGATGCGAAGAATCTCCATCTTGGATACTATCAATATCGTTGAGTAGTTAATCCTATTACTCGGTATTCAAAGTCGGGCAGTGAAATTCTAAAGGTGAGTCCACACTATGCCGAATTAGGCCGAGCGGCCTGAGCCGGGTGGCCTGAGCCGGGCGGGTTGTTGGTGCGGCACGACGTCCACACCTGTTTTGTAATGTAGACGCCCCGAAAGCTCAGTTTCGTTCGAACACGGGCTTAGTGAAGGCTTCACTAAATTCACGTCGCGACCTAAATTGGAGCAATAATGGATGATGATGCAGTTTTGGCAGCTGCTGCTGCGATCATTATTGGAGCTGCCTCGCATGAGCAGCGCCCCTCCCCGCGCCCTCGGAGATTTTGGGTGCGTCCTAGCCTAATGAAAGGCCGTAAGAAATATAGGGCCACCGAATTTATGGATGACCTTCTCCTGGATGAGGTGGACGTACTCAATTTGGAGTGTAGTTGGATTGCATTATAGTTCGTTGCATATAGTTCGATGGTTGGATTGCATTTTCGGATTCTACATATACGAGTACCTTGAAACGTAAACCATCAAATTTTGAGGAGGGGTTAGACTTTTTTAACCTGACCCTTCAGGTTTTTGCGATGGGACCCCCCGCCGAAAAACGACAGGAAAATGTGAGACCAAATAGTGAGACGAAAGTAGCGCGTATTTTAACAATGATTTTCACTTACAACCGAGTAGTTGCTAGGGAAATGAAACTTCATTCATTTTCATCGGACAAAAATCGTTTTCCATTCGTTGGAAAGCTCTTGATTTATCACGAATGTATTTCGTATTTGTTCTTGGTATTTACATCCTAGTTATTTCATTATATAACTATATAAATGAATGTTGTAAATGGATAGTAAACAATGACGCTTGTTTGGTTGTCACTTGGTTGTAGTAAACTACGCGGCTAAAGCCTGTTTTTTTAACCTGACCTACCTAATTATACAAACCGGTTTACTCGATCAATGTAGTTGGGTACCGACATAATAATACGTATTTATAAAGTGATACTTATATTTTTACTGAAAAACAAAAAAGGTGGAGTCTAGTATGAGCCGCGCGTGAAGTAAGGTAAGAAACAGCCGATCTTATATAATACAGCGAGGGGGACAAAAACCTGAAGGGTCAGGTACACCACATTTTAGCTCAGGCTTTAAGCGGAAGTCATCCGGGGGTGCAGGGGGCGAAGCCCCCGCCGAGGCGCGCAGCGCCGAGTTTTCTTGCTCGATTCCAGTGGTTCATTATTGAAAATAAGAAACCAAAAAAATATTACTGTCCATGAAACAAAATTGATGAAATTCGGGTTATAGGTTCCGTTCGGGGTCTAGTTGGCCCTCGAAGCTCGATGTTACTGTCAGTCATCTCTAAGGGGTTCAAAATAGGGGTTGAAATTTTCAGAACGCCGTAGCTCGAAAACTTGCGATAGAAGGGTATGGTTTTTTTACGTTATTAAATTTGTCTTGAGCTAAACAATTTTTTGAGACCACCCAGAGCGTTGTTCGTCCAGCCGTTCGTGTGCACCAAAAAGCTTCGTCAACATGATCGTGAATCAAACGGTATAAATCCGGCCCAGATAATCATCACTAGGGAGCACCTGATTATAATCGAGGATGCCTGTATGAGGTCGAGTTGGTTGTTCTGCGATATTATTTCATTTGATAAGTGATTGACTATTGGATTTTGTTGGTAGGTACTTCTGAAACTTGAAGAAAAACGTTGAAGTATTACTGATGGGTAAATTATTACACAATGGTAACTTATTACACAACGGTAAATTATTACAGAACGGCAAATTATTACACAACGGTTCATCTACCTAGAAGGGGCTGGATTTTGTTGATCGGTACTTTTGCAACTTGAACAACCGTTGAAGTATTATTGATGGGCAAGTTATTACACAACGGTTCATTATACTTGACCACGAACAGCAAGTCTTCTTGCCAACTGAACTCTGAATCCGCCCGGCACGTCCAGACTGTAAACATAGTTTCAATTCGGGTCGGCTTCTTTTGATCCGGACCGACTTGATTCGGGTTGGCTTCGGCAAGATTCGGCTCGGCTTTCGGCCTCGAGGCCAGCCCGGGCGGCACGTCCTCACCATTTCGGCGTTGCCGCGCGGCTCAGGCCGAACGCTGCCGATCGGCATAGTGTGGACGCGCCTTTACGCTTCTTCAATTCCGGTTCTCTTGAGTAAACTTGGAGAGCCTATTTCCTGAAATACTTTCAAAGAGAACAAAAGGCGAAAGTTGGGTTTTGGTATGAATGACAGAGGGAAAGTAAGTATTTGCGATTTGTAAGGAGCTCCAATACTCAAACCTTCTACTGACCACAAAAGGCTTTTGAAGGAAGATCTACAAACAAGGGATTTTTTTCCTTTTGTGCAATTCACGTTCTTTCGGCTCGCCGTTCTCCGATCCGAAGCTTGTCAATATTGATGATTTCTAACCATGTTGCTTTTGAGATTCCGGAACTCTTTAAGTACTTAATATTGATGTTAAAAATGTTGTCCCGAGAAGATTTTCGTGGGAAATGTGCTATTGCTATGTCTTGAATTGTCCTCTTCGATCCCTGACCATGAGAGTTGGTAAGGGGGATTTAATTATCAAAATAATTTATAATAAAGTCGCTATCTAAACACCAGCTATTAGTTGGTATTACAATTTTGGTCAAGTTGAATTTTATATTCCTTCGAAGCTGGCCATGTTGGCCTAAGATTGGTGTTGGTGGATTGGTGTGTAGGTATCTATTCTGGGATATTGATTTATTCAGGAGTAATTGTGTAGTGAACAGTGTCATACATAGAACAATTATCTACTCGGAAAACAATGAACCGTTCTGGAAGACATCCCATTGTTTTTGTTTATTGTTTTCATTGGATGGACCTTTGGAATCGAGCATGTTATGTAATATTATTCCATTTGAAAACGCTGCAAATTATTACACAACAGTTTATTATTTCCTGTGTAGATGTTCCTTCTGCGTAGATCACTGTTTTCTGTGGTCAGTACCCTGTAGTTCCCCCAGGAGAGCCCTAAATCGAGTACTGGAGCCGGCCCGGTTATTAAAGTTTCGCGGGATTCAATAATTAAATCATTCATCATCCATCCATTTCATTAATCCATTCATTCATTTTTTGTAGTTATTGATGAAGCATCAGGTAAACAATAAACCGTTGTGTAGTCATTTACCTGTATAGATGCCCCTTCTGCGTAGATAGTTTAATAACCCGTTGTGTAATAATTTACCATAATGTAATAATTTACCGTTGTGCAATAATTTACCGTATAAACCGTTGTGTAATAATTTTACACAATAATAAACCGTTCTGTAATAATTTAAATATAATAACCGGTGTGTAATAATTTTCCTGTATAAATGCCCTAAATCGAGTATTGAGCCAGCCCGGAAATTAAATTTCATAATTGTTCTTATTCATGAAACATACCTAACATTTATTCAAGTAACAAAATTACCTACAAACAAAATCCAAAATGTCCATCATTTTGGTTTATTATTCTGTGAATAATACACCTCAGCAAAACATTTTTATATCACCCCCTCAAAAATTTTTCTTTTACGTTTCAGAAAATGCAATGTCCTTCCGCCGTCCGCCGTATCATGCATACCGGCTTCATTTTCGGTCGAAAAAAGTCGTTCTTTCGCACACATGCTCCATTTGGGCCCTAGTTTTGTCCCGAAACTTTTCAGCCCGATCGGGATACATCCAAGGGTGTTATGAGTAAAAAATTGGTGTAAAATAGGTATTTTTTGTGTTTTGGTTTATTATTCTGTGAATAATACACCTATGTATTCGCTCAGCAAAAAATTTTTATAACACCCCCTCACAATTGTTTTTCTTTTCCGTTTCAAGGTTCGTAGATTCTAAAAATGCGATTGCGTTTACGTTTCAAGGTATGTAGAATATTCGAAAATGCAATAAAAAAATGTCTGTATGTCCGCCGTACGCCGTACTTAGCACTTTCCTTATTTACCATGAACAATTATTTACGAAATTCGGTTTATAGGTCCCGTTCGGGGTCTAGTTGGCTCTCAAAGCTCGGCGTTACTGTCAGTCATCCCTAAAGGGTGAAAAATAGGGGTTGACATTTTTCGAACGCCGTAGCTCGAACACGTTCTATATTAGGGTATGGTTTTTTTAACGTTTTCAAATTGATCTTGAACTAAAGAATTTTTTGAGACTACCCGAGCATTGTACGACCAGCCGTTCGTTTGCACCGAGAAGCTTCGTCAACATGATCGTGAATCAAACGGTATAAATCCGGCCTAGATATCATCGCTAGGGAGCACCTGATTATAATCACGGATGGGTGTATGAAGTCGTTGGTTGTTCTGAGGAATGATTTTGTGGTGGATACATTGGTGAAGGGCGAGGTAGGAAGAGGTAGAGGACCTAACGCCCCTAGTTACTACCTATACGGTGTCCACCACTAAGGCGTCAGGAGGATGTGTGCCCAGCGGTTACCACCTACAAGGTTAACACCACTCTGGGATCTTTTAGAGTAAGGTGAGAGGAGGAGCGAGGAGAGAGAGATAAGTCATCAACTTGAGGATAGCGTAGAATGAATTGGAAGGCGAAGGAGCCAAGTTCTTATAGTCCTGGGACTCTCCATACTAGTGTAGGATGGTGGGGATCCACTCCGGGTTTCTCGGGCCTCCTGAGTCTGCCACTCCATTCCCTGATTATTTGCTAGATCTTAAAGTTGTTTACATGGAGTGGTTCTGGGAGGATACCACGACAGATTTCATTTGAAAACGCTGCAAATCCCTGCACAACGGTTTATTATTTTGTATAGAATACCCTTCTGTTACAGATCACAGCTCTATGTATAGATAACCCGTCTATATAATATAATATGTACTATTCTATGCATATTTATGTAGATCGCAGACCCTCCGTAGGTTAGTACCTAACCCCGTACTCGTTACTAGGTACCTACCTAAATCACGAGTTAAATGTTGCTAAAATAATTCTGCCGATGACAAACAGTACCTAACAAAAAGAAACACACATAATGAAGTTCTGAAAAGAAATTGTTGATGAGGAGTGAAAAAAGTTGCAAAAGTACCTACCAACAAACTCCAGCCCCTTCTACGTAGATGGTATAATGAACCGTTGTGTAATAATTTACCGTTGAGTAATGATTTACCGTAGTAATACCTAATTTACCCATCAATAATACTTCAACGTTTGTTCAAGTTTCACTACCTACCAACAAACTCCAAAAGAGCCATCATTTTTCAAATTAAATAATATCACAGAACAACCAACTCGACTTCATACTCCGCCAATATAATCAGGTGATCCCTACCAATGATTGGCCGTATTCACAAATTCCTATTGTGGGCGCGTCTCTGGTTACGAGATTTGGTTTGAATTGTATACAATTTCATTCACACTGGAGTCGAAAATGCCTGTCGGTGCAAACTTCGGGGCCTTACTGTGAACGAACGGCTGGACGTACGATGCTCCGGATGGTCTTAAAAAACTCGCAAGTTCAAGAACTATTTAAAACCGTAAAAATATTTACGTAAAAAAATGGTATAGGCGTTTTGAAAATTTCAACCCCTATTTTGAACCCCTTAGAGATGACTCACAGTAACGTCGAGCTTCGAGGACCAACTAGACGCCGAACGGAACCTATAACCCGAATTTCATCAATTTTTTTTCATGGTAACTAAGAAAAGTGGCCCGTACGGCGTACGGCGTACGGCGTACGGCGGACAGACAGAAATATTTTTATTGCAGTTTTGGATTCTACATACCTTGAAACGTAAACCATCAAATTTTGAGGGGGGGTAAGAATTTTTTTTTTCATGCTCGATTCCAATGGTTCATTATTGAAAATAATAAACCAAAATGATGGATTTTGTTGGTAAGTACTTTTCAAACTTGAACAAAAAATGTTGAAGTATTATTGATGGGTAAATTATTACACAACAGTTCATTATACCATCTACGTAGAAGGGGCTGAATTTTGTTGTTAGGTACTTTTGCAACATGAACAACTGTCGAAGTATTATTGATGGACAAATTATTACACCACGGTAAATTGTGTCACTACGGTTCATTATACTATCTACGTAGAAGGGGCACCTATACAGGTAAATTATTACACAACGGTTTATTATTTGCCTTATGCTTCATGAATAACTACAAATAATTAATTATGGAATTTTTGAATCATGCGCCCGAACATGGCTCTTTTGGATTTTGTTGATAGGTACGTCTGCAACATTAACAAACGTTGAAGCATTATTGGGCAAATTATTGCTCAACTGCAAATTATTACATAACGGTTTATTATACTAGACACGCAGAAGGAGCATCTATAAAGGTGAATTATTTCACAGCGGTTTATTATTCACTTTATGCCTCATGAATAACTACAAATAATTAATGAATGAATTACTGATTCCCGCACATTTATATGAAACTTTATTTCTCGGGTCGGCTCCAGTACCCGATTTAGGGCTTTCCTGGGGGAGCTCGAGGGTACGTATTTACCATAGAAAACAGTGATCTTCGCAGAAGGGGCAGATAAATAATAAACCGTTGTGTAGTATTATTGGATGGTGAAGAACTCCTGGTTGCAATCGGGTAATTATGGAGTCAATGTAATCATACAAATTGATATAATATGCATTGCTGGTGGTGGGATTTTTCCTCCGTTGTCACCTTATTTAAATTTGCATTGTTAACTAACAACTCCCTCAAAAATATACTAAATGACCTGCAATTCGGAGGGTGGACTTCGATTGGCGGTCTGATGGGTTCCATATGAACTGCATGGAGTTGGGGCTACAACTGCAGTATCCGCGTCTGCTAATACATTCCTCGAAATGCTGTCAACCACAGCCTAAACAATCCTCATTCCATAAAACCCCGACTGTAATAATTGTTGCCTGAGTTTGCTTGAAAATATCTCGAGAAAATTGTTGATGCAGTTGAGCGAGATAATAATCATTTATGGAAAGATAATTAAGTATTGGTTACTTATTTGGACACATAATAATTATCGTGATACGCTGGAACGACGATTACAGCTACTGATGCAAAGTATGTTCCATCGTCACGTTGCAATTCAGTTCAGAGTATTTCAGATTACTTTGCCGATACTGGAGTCAATACTAATTATGTAGGTAGGTGCATCGTATGTATCAATCCGCCCTACCTCCGAGAGGAATCCGTTGGCCCTTTAATAGTGTAACCTTATCTCTCTGATTTCGTCTTTAGTGATGGCTGGGCTGGTTTGTGAGACGAATGCTCCAAGTGTAATTACGTAGGTACTTAAATTTATAAACTAATCTGCTGCTTCATTTTAAGCGAAACTCATCGTTCCCGTTACTCCCATTCCTATTGTATGTGTTATTTCATTATCTCCAGCTCTCATATTAGTAGCTCTGAGCCCTTTCCCTCGACCGGCCCAAACTTCAGTTTCACGGTAGTTTAGTTTCCTACGTGTTCTAAACCCAGCGCCCTCCCGTCGAGTGGAGTTTCGAGCACCGATCTAGCTCCGAGCGGTACATGAGGTAGCTGTTCAAGTAGATTAGAGGCCCTCTCCACATTTTAGCGACTTTATCTCAAAGGGTGAAGTACTGCCACTCGACTTTCCTAACCCACTCCCTCGTTCCTACATCTCTGCACTCCGGATGGTCCGGGCAATTGCTTTGGAAGCACTTTATACGGACATCAAACGTTTTCTGAGCGCAGGGGGCTGGTCTACCACCTTCCGCTCTGCGCCAACGCGATTTGGCTCTCTACTCTCTAAAAACCCCTTGCATTTGCTGTTCCACTTCGTGTCTTCTTTTCTCATACACGTGGGAACATGTGATGTGAAATAAGGACTTTATTTCCAGTATAACGTCGATGTGAAATAAGGACTTTATTTCCAGTATAACGTCGAATATTTTTCCCTGCACATATCTCCCTCATTATAATGTAACGTTCCATCTCGTTGAAAAGGAGAGAGAAAAAGTATTGCAGAGTTTTATCGTCATTCAAGCGGGGAATAGAAAAAGTATTCGGAAATATCAACCCTCAGTGTTATATTTGTTGGTTTAGGTACCTACTTGAAATGAGGTAATTTGAACAAGATTATTTCAACGCATCCGCCCGATTTAGCGGCCGACTGGCGGACCACGGGCTAGAAATAAGAATATCTATCCTCAATAAGGAGTACCCATGACTTCCGTTTATATTTTTAAGTGGAACTAGATTCTGTTCCAAAAAGTTCTGAGACAATCCGCACTCTCCTACGATGAAAGTTATTTTTCTATGACCACACACTAAGACGTCGCACTGGTCAAGGGGGTCTTGCCCAGGCGGAAGGGGTATAATGACGTCACTTGTTGCCGAAACATTGATAGCTCATAGAAAAAGAACTTTTCATCGTAGAAGAGCGCGGTTTGTCCCAAAATTCCTAGAATAGAATCTACTTTCATTTGAAAATGGGAAAGTAGTACATAAATATGCAGTACAATAGAAGTCGAGTGATCTGGAAGGGGAAGTAACAGGAAAGGAAGCATTTATAATAATGTCATAATAATAATAATAGAATGTTAATATACCTATGGTAATAATAATAAATTTACTAATACTATGGTCCTTAGTCATGAAATTGACCCTGGATGGCGATGCCAGGGATTAATTTTCTCAATATAGTATACTTTTCGTCCTTGTGCCATTATTTTATTTTATTTTATGGGCAACAGCTTTTTTAAATAGTCATCTCAAGTCGTGTCGTGCCTCTTTGGCCTCTTTGAGGAGCCATGACCGGTTATAGAATTGGTCCACAGTCCATGCAGGTACGTTTGTTTGGTGATATAGAAACATTGAATTGCCACGATTCGGTCGAAGAGTAATAATACCATTCTAAATCGAAAGGTACACCGTTTCTGATATTATGTCTCCCCTTGTCTCAAATATCACGGGAAAGGACCGTCAGCTTGAATGAAGTGTCGATTCAGAGACCTTCAATCTAGAAGCTCCTACATTCGTCTTGGTCGTACAAATAGACAAGTGATATATTAACCCGTTTCCCACGCGAGCTTTCTTCACCAACTGAGAAAACCTTGTTCTTGTTTAGGATCACATAGGTTCATATGTTTCCACCTAGGATTGAACAGTTCCTTCTTGGGCTATTTTTTGTTGGCATTGCTCAAATCGTGACATACCTATCCCTAAAGGTGATTGGCATTGGTATATTATTCACTCGGTGTTAATTATTGGTATGGTGACGCGTCGTACATGGTCAGCCCTCCGCTGCACGATCTAGCTCCCACAAGAGTTCCATTTATGGAACCTCGGCGGCACCACAGTAATCTTTGGAGAAGTGACCTCTGTGAGACGGAAATGACGAGAATTTAGTAGTTTTGGAATAATTGCGTTCGCGTGATGGTAATGGCTATTGATGGGTTATAAAGGCGTTGCAAGAAGTGATGGCGGGTGGGGGTTCAGACCTCGTGAAAAGCTCTGCTGGACCGTTGGAAAATTTAACTTCTGAGGTAGATCTCATAGATGCATGTGCATTGATTACCAAGGATAGCGATGAGACTGTGACGGAAGTTAGGTTCTATTCCAAGCAAGGCCCCCCCAACTACAGAATATAAGGCAAGACAACATTGGCGTTGGTGGAAATGAGTGAACTCTTGAGTTACAGCTTCTGAGTGGTGGTGCACACCCAAAGGCCTCTCAACTATTCTGCTTGAAGCGGATACTTATTGTGATGGATGTATAGTTAGCGCACATCCATCACGAGAGGCGTGCGGGAGGATGTGCCCGGTTTGGTTATGGGCGGACCACCACCACCATGACCGGGATCTTTTAGTATGTGTGTCCGATTTGGTTATGGGTGGACGACCACCATACTTGGAATCTTTTCGGGAGCGTTGCCTGGTTTGGTTATGGGCGGACCGCCACCATTCCCAGGATCTTTTTGGAGAGTGCTTGGTTTGGTTATAGGCGAACTACCACCGTGCCCAAGATCTTTTAGGGAGCGTTGCCTGGTTTGGTTATGGGCCGACCACCACCATTCGTAGGATCTTTTAGGTTAAGGAGAGAGATGAGGAGCTAGGAGAGAGAGAGTAGTTAGCGACTAGAGGAGAGCGTAGAATGGTTAGAATGGCGAAGGAGGCGAGTTTTTATAGGCCTGGAAACCGTCTCCCTCCATCCTCCAGCTAGTGGAGGATGGTGGGGATCCCCAGGTTGTCCCTCAGCTCTCCTGCGTCTTCCGTCCCCACTTCTTGGTTTATTTTGCGAGATCTTAATTTCACAGAGTAAGGTTGTGGTTCTGGGAGGATACCACGACACTTATGTTTGATTTTTTCAGCACAAACACCCATCTCGGATGACTTCAACGAATACTTGTCAGCGGTTCTGTAAATAAATGAATTTCTCTCGTTCCAGTAACAATCCCAGCTAGATTTATTGAATGTTTATAAATTTCATAAATAACACACAGAAAGTCAGAAACAAAAAATATAACTTAAGAAACAGTCGCAGTTAGCAGATCATCTGTGTATTAATATTGAGATGAAGTGGGATAATTTTTAAACAGCCCCAAAAATATATTCGTAATAATTATCAATATGATCCACCCCTCGATATATCCTTCAGAATCGTTGTCAGGAGCTGTAAAATGTGTATCCAAGAACGTTGATAACCACTCCACATGTCTTTCCTTTGTAAATAGATAAGTCCTCGCTAGGCCCCGATGCGTTTGGATGGTTAGGTCACTGTAACAGCAAATGCAATTTCATCCCATATTGAACGATTCTTGAGGACCCCGTAAGTGCTTTTTCGGTCATCCTCCTCCTCCTTCCCTTCCCGTTTCGGCCCTCTCCTTCTTCCCATCTTCTTTCACTTCTACGTCATTCATCCCTCCCGCTCCCGCTGACCGTCCTTCAGTAAAAAGCCACCCTCTTCAGGTGTTCCGTTCGCTAACTAAATAAAACCCAACTTTTACCTGAGTAACTTTTCACTCTGTGTGCTACGTGAGGTAGATACACAAAACTGTATTCCCTAAACCGCTACGATTTATTTGTTTCTTTTCTTATACTATTGCAGATGTCCTCACATTTTCGGCTGTGCCCTCAAACGAGACTCGCACATCAAACGAGGCAGTAATTTTTGTTTGATTTAGTGTAGGGTTTGTTGAGTACTTAAGTACACAAATTTTATTCTTTACCAGGTGTTACGATCGAAGTAGTGTCAGTATAGCTTTCTTTCAAAATTTCAATGATCCAAATGAAGTAAAAGCATAACGAGTAGAAAATATTTTCCACTGCATAGTATTTCATATCATTATGATAAACGTACTCATCGTACATTCAGGTTCGCACAACCTCCCGGTTTGTCGCTAATCGAACCATCATTATAAATAGAGATATAGATACTTGGTTGCATATAGGGCACTCCTCGACAGTTTTTTAACCTGACCCTTCAGGTTTTTGCGATGGGACCCCCCGCCGAAAAGCGACAGGAAAAAGTGAGACCAAATAGTGAGACAAAAGTAGCGCGTATTTTAACAATGATTTTCACTTACAACCGAGTAGTTGCTAGGGCAATGAAACTTTTTTCATTTGCATCGGACAAAAATCGTTTTCCATTCGTTGGAAAGCTCTTGATTTATCACGAATGTATTTCGTATTTGTTCTTGGTATTTATATCCTAGTTTCATAATATAACTATATAAATGAATGTTGTAAATGGATAGTAAACAATGACGCTTGTTTGGTTGTAACTTGGTTGTAGTAAACTACGCGGCTAAAGCATGTTTTTTTAACCTGACCTACCTAATTATACAAAGCGGTTTACATCAATATAACATAATAATCCGTATTTATAAAATGATACCTATATTTTTACTGAAAAACAAAAAAGGTGGAGTCTAGTATGAGCCGCGCGTGAAGTAAGGTAAGAAACAGCCGATCTTATATAATACAACGAGGGGGACAAAAACCTGAAGGGTCAGGTACACCCATCGATGTATAACTCGGTTATACATCGATGGGTACACCACATTTTAGCCGTCAGGCTTTAAGCGGAAGTCATCCGGGGGTGCAGGGGGCGAAGACCCCGCCGAGGCGCGCAGCGCCGAGTTTTTTTTTCAAGTTTCATTAAAATCAGCTCATCATAGTTATTTCGCTCAATGTTATTTTCCCCCAAATCCCTCTCCAGTTTTCAGAACTCCGACAACCCGTAACTAATTTGATTACACGCTAAACCTTCATAAACTTCCATTCGAATTCGACGGATGGAAACTTTCTTTGCTTTACGATTATTCTTCCTCCACCCTCGCTCACCGAACTCCTTCCGGTTACATTTATTGTGAAAATCTGATGCTCGCGCTTTTCTGGTTTGAACACCCTGGAAATAATCGCATACCTAGTTTCTGGTAATTGCCTTCATTCTGGTAATTTGTGTTTGCATTTGAGTGATCGACTGAACAGGCTAAATACCTGCTGTGAAAAATGAGATAATGAAGCTTTTTTTATCCATGTACCTAGTATGAACAGAGGAAAAAAAACCCATGTAATTTCGTTTTTCTGAACAATGAGGAGCACCCATTACTGTTTCCCATTCGACTTCGACGGATGGGTAACATTTTGCTTCACATATAACTTAAATCACTTGCGCCGGAGTAGTGGAAATCCATAGCAAAAAACGCTGCAAATCCCTGCACAACGGTTTATTATTTTGTACAGAATACCCTCCTGTTACAGATCACAGGTCTCCGTATAGATAACCCTTCTATAACATATATATACTATTCTACACATATTATGTAGATCGCGGACCTCCGTAGGTTAGTACCTAACCCCGTACTCGTTACTAGTTACCTACCTAAACCGTTGTGTAATAATTTACCTGTATAGGTTCCCCTTCTACGGAGATAGAATAATGAACCGTTGTGTAATAATTTGCCCATCAATAATACTTCAACGGTTGTTCAAGTTGCAGAAGTACCTATCAACAAAATCCAGCCCCTTCTTTGTAGATGAGCGGTTGTGTAATAATTTACCGTGATGTAATAATTTACCGTTGTGTAATAATTTACGGTTGTGTAATAATTTACCATTGTGTAATAATTTACCCATCCATAATACTCGTACTTCAACGGTTGTTCAAGTTACAAAAGTACCTATCAACAAAATCCAGCCCCTTCTGGTTAGATGAGCGGTTGTGTAATAATTTACCGTTGTGTAACAATTTGCCATTGTGTAATAATTTACCCATCAATAATACTTCAACGGTTGTTCAAGTTGCAAAAGTACCTATCAACAAAATCCAGCCCCTTCTGGTTAGATGAGCGGTTGTGTAATAATTTACCGTTGTGTAACAATTTGCTATTGTGTAATAATTTACCCATCAATAATACTTCAACGGTTGTTCAAGTTGCAGAAGTACCTATCAACAAAATCCAGCCCCTTCTGGGTAGATGAGCCGTTGTGTAATAATTTACCGTGGTGTAATAATTTACCGTTGTGTAATAAATTACCGTTGTGTAATAATTTACCGGTGTGTAATAATTTTCCACTATGTAATAATTTACCCATCAATAACACTCAGTACCTACCAACAAAATCCACTACTCCATCACTTGTCAAATGAAATAATATCGCACAACAAACAACTCGACTTCATACAGCCATCCTTGATTATAATCAGATACTCCGTAGTTATATGATATCCGGGCCGGATTTATACCGTTTGATTCACGATAGTGTTGACGAAGCTTTTTGGTGCTCACGAACGGCTGGACGTACGATGCTCGGGGTGGTCTCAAAAAATTGTTTACCTCAAGTCAAATTTAATATCGTAAAAAAAACCATATCCTTCTATCGGAAGTTTACGGCGTTCTGAAAATGTCAACCCCTATTTTGGACCCCTTAGAGATGACTGACAGTAACGTCGAGCTTCGAGGACCAACTAGACTCCGAACGGAACGTATAACCCGAATTTCATCAATTTTGTTTCATGGTAACTAAGAAAAGTGGCCCGTACGGCGTACGGCGGACAGACGGAAATATTTTTATTGCAGTTTCGGATTCTACATACTTTGAAACGTAAACCATCAAAATTTGATGGTGGGGGGGGGGTTAGAATTTGTTTTTCATGCTCGATTCCAATGGTTCATTATTGAATAATAAACCAAAACTACAGGGCAAAATAGAATTGTCTATTTCCACGTAAACTAACAAACTGTAGACAAACAATAGATTCTGTTGTGTACTGATGATGGTTTAACAACCGAAACCGCTCTACAGTTTGTTGGTTTACGTGGAAATAGAATATTCTATTTTTATCCTGTAGTTTTTTTTTGCTTCACGATTATTCTTCCTCCGTCCTCACCCACCGACCTCCTTCCGATTCACAATTGTGAAAATCTGGTGCTCGCGCATTTCTAGTTAGAACACCCTGGAAATAATTGCATACCTAGTTTTTGGTAATTTCCTTCATTCTGGTAATTTGCGTTTGCATTGAGTGATCGAATGAACATACTAAATACTGTGAAAAATGAGATAATGAAGCTGATTTTCTCCAAGTACCTAGTATAAACAGAGGAGAAAAAAAAACCCATGTAATTTCGCTTTTCTGAACAATGAGGAGCGCCCACTACTTCTGTTTATATTACTTTCCCGTTTTTAAATGAAAGTAGGTTCCATTCTACGAATTTTTGAGGCCAACCGCACTCCTACGATGAATAGTTCTTTTTCTATGAGCCTTCAACATTTTGACAACAGCAACTGACGTCATTGTACCCCTCCCGCCTGGGCGGGACCCCTTTGCCCAATGTGACTTCACTTGTTGTCGGAATTTTGAAAGTTGGCAGATCGTAGGTGAGTGCGGTTGGTCTCAAAATTTTTAGAATTGTATCTAATTTCACTTAAAAATATACACATAAGTCCAGGGTACTCCTCATTTCCCAGCATTTCAGACTACGATACTGGTGATGTAGATGAATGGGATGAGTGGCTCAGATGACCAAATATTAGAGTCCACTTACAACGCACCCCGTAATAATATTGGAACATGAAGATGTGTGAGGGGAGAATGATCTTATTTCGATGTGCGTATTTTACTTAGACGAATAGGTACTCGGAGTTGTACGTATGTGAATGATCTTATTTGTGTTAAATAATCCAAATAAGATGTGTATGTGCGCAATACGCACATCGAAATAAGATCATTTTCACCTCACATCTTCAAATGTTACAACATTACTATCTATGGGTAGGTACCTATGTAACTATGAGTAATTCCGTTTTTGTTTTTCAGTGCATGGGCAGACGCAGTATTTCCGGATCGAGCCTAAAGATGTTAAAGTGCACGAAGGGGGTGAAGTTATTCTCCAGTGTGAGGTAGCCCACCTTTCTGGAAACGTGCAATGGACCAAGGATGGATTTGCGTTAGGTAAGTTGTTGACCGTTCAATCATTAGTAATAATGGATTAGGTTTGGATGTCGTAGGTACTCCTCAATGTGCTAAACTGTTAGAATTATTAGTACAAATTAAAAGTAGTACTTACCTATTCTGAATGGACATGGCCCAACGGCCTTGTCAGGTGTAATAAACCGGTTCCCGTGAGATCACCGAAGTTAAGATACCTCGAGCGTGGTTAGTACTTGGATGGGTGACCACGTTCAAGTATGTCCCATGTAGCTGTTGGGCGAACCCCTCTCCACTCAAGGGGGCTAGGCAATGAGCAGCCAAGTAAAGAGCGAAATGATCAGGTCGAATTCTGATCCTTCCTTTTGAGTACAGCTGATCACGTCCGCTACGCTGGCAGGGCAGTCGGACGATAAGCCGTTTATTTTACTTTACTTTACTACTTCACTGAATGGGCATCAACATCGTTGAAGAATCTTTTAATGGCCTTTTATATACTCCCCACCAAATCACTTGTGGTTGGGCCAGTCATCGCTTGCCGCATCAGCTGTGCTTGTGGAGGTGCAAAGTTCTGGTCAGAAATTGTTTATTCTGTTGTAGTTTGATTAGATGAGACGGGATGGTGAGGTAAGGGTCATGCCCAGTGGATAGACCAGTCTGGGATCTTTTAGGACATGCCCAGTGGATAGACCAGTCTGGGATCTTTTAGGAGGTGCCCAGTGGATAGACCAGTCTGGGATCTTTTGGTGCCCCAGTGGATATACCAGTCTGGGGATATTTTAGTGCCCCAGTGGATATACCAGTCTGGGGATCTTTTAGGCGAGGAGGAGTGAGGTAAGGAGAGAGAGATAAGACAGTGTCTTAAGGAGAGCGTAGAATGCCTTGGAAGGCGCAGGAGGCGATTGGTATATCTACCAATTCATTAGGATGTTTATTTGCGAAATCTTTACATACAAGGAGTGATATCACGACGTATTCCATTTACGGATTTGCCGTAACATTTTTTTCCGTGCTCGATTCCAAAGATTGATTATTTCCACGAACCGAAATTAATGAAGTTTATCTTGAAAGCCGGTTCCACACTATGTAACAAAACGTGTTATATAACATGTTTAAGAAAAGTTATTTAAGAAGTTAGAAAATCGTGTGGCAGAAGTTATATTAGCTGTACAACATTAAATTTGTTTTAAAACCTTGTTGTATAACTTTTATCCAATTAGGTACCTATATCACAAGTTACATGTTACTCGAAGTGTCGGTGAGATCAAAGGAGTTGTACAACTCTGGGATCAGCCATCTCCTCCAGTGATGCCCATGGTTCCCGAGAAGGGGAATTAGTCATATCCTCAGTTCCTTTCGCCACACATCTTGTTGCCATTTTTTTCACGTGCCTGTCTCCAGTGGTCTTCTGTTTCGCTAATTTGAATACATAACTCAAACTTGAGTATATAGGAACCCCCAGAAGCTAAGAATCTTAGCGTAACAGTGAGCCTCTCTCTAGCTGGTATGGCATCCCTGAATGAGTATCTCGTTTCAGGTTGATTCCTAAACCACGGTCAATTTCCAGGTTCCAAAATATTAAAATTTTAAGGCTGGATAATTCCGCTGATTTTTTTTTTAACTTTGTTTTTCGGTTGTCCTTGATGTTTTTGAGATGCACAGCTATTAATGAACCACCACCCCTACCCTGTAATTGATCTCTAAATTTGATGCCATTACAATGACAACGTCCATGACGATGACATTTTCATGTTATTTTAATGATCATGGCAATGGCAACAGCTCATGACAGAGATAATATTTTTGTAATCGCAGTCTGTATATTCTTGTGTAAAAAGGATAAAATAAAATTAATTTTGTCAGAGTTTTTAATAAAATATGTACGAAAAACCTCACTACAAAATACAGCGAACTTTTTATAAAAAATGTACGGATCGTAACAACTGATCGTAACAACTGATTGTAAGATAAGATGAAACTTTTCATAAAACCTGTTTGAGAAAAAACTCGGAAGTACAGATCACGTGTATAGAGAAAGGATAAACTTTAAGGATGTCTTTCAAACAACATTAACTTTGTTTTGAAGGTGAGGCAGAAAAGTAATAAAGATGCAAAATAAAGTGAGATCAGTGAAATCATTTACTAGTTTCACAGAATAAATCTTCGAAATCTACATTTCTTCACCCTACCATCAAAAAGATCTTAAAAAAAATAAACTTATGCTAGTTGTATCGCATAACACGATAAAAGGAATGGCAAAACATTAAAATTCAGTTTTCAGTAAGTTTTTATGGCAGAAATCGAAGTTGGGGGTTGAATTTTGTGTATCAGGGCGGCACTCTCAACTTGCTGGCGATTAGGTGGATCTGGCCAGCTATTTCCCATTTTTGTTGGAGTCAGGAAGTCCAAGGTTGCTGCCAAATATTTTTTCCACTATTCCTGTAATAAATCAACGGTGTTAAATATTGGGCGAAACTATCATATCTTTCTTGTTGTTTATGAAAAGGAAAGGTTAAAGTAAGCAGATGTTTGCAATGGTTCTCTGAATCGAAATTCGATATAGAAAGTTTTCAAAATTGAAATATGTATTAGATTCTGAAGCAAAAATTCGGATTATGTTACTCCTTCTTTTGAAAGTTCTTGCCAAATGAGATAAACGACAGTGACAATTACCTACTGCTCCTTAGGTAGGGGGGGGGGGGGGACATTGGGTTATAGTAAAGCAGAAGTTGAGTGGCAGGTTTGCTGAAATGTTCCTGTCATGACAGCGTTTCATTGTCATGTACTAGCTAGAGGCCACGACGATGACTGATTGGAAAGGCCATGACGATGACACAATGGACTTTGAAGGGAGTTTTCTCAAGGACACCGTGGTTTTCTAAGATTCTAAAGCGTGCATTATTTTCCTGTCTCGGTCAACAATAGATGCATGTGATTGAAATTACTTATATGAAACACGAAATATTGATAGCAAGAGGCACATCAGTTACACAAAAAACCTGCAAATCTGTTTTCATCTGTCCCTCAAGATGACCAGAGTTGGCTGACTAGAAATGTTGTTTGAACCATGTGACCTTGCTCTTCAGGGCTGCCACTAATCAATACACCTGCCAAACCCCACAAAGTTCCCATTTTACCACCAAAAGAGCTTCTCTACTTGAGCCATGACAATGACCCTAGACCCTAGTTTCAAGTATAAAATATATGTTTCAATTATCACCAGTCTTTAGAAGCAAATTACAATCACTGACTGACCACTCTTCAGATACTGCTGAATGAGCAGGTATTTCATTTATTTTTGGTCTGTTCCTTCTGAATGAGCGAAAAATGAACTTGAAGTAAGAAACCTCTACTTAGTTTCACATGATGACAATGGCAATAAGGGTATATGAACGCCGGAAAAAAATTGAATCAACACTACTTTTGCTAGTTATTTCGACTTATTAGTCACGATCATCCCTCTCAAGATCCATCAAAAGTGAAGTGCCACTGTATTGTTGTCGAGCTTTTAATGAGGGGCTCACCCCTTATCTTCGTTTACGCCTCTCTCGTTGACGATGTCTTCGCAGAATAACACATGCAGCTGCCGCGATACTAAGGTATCCTCGCTCCCTGCCATTATCTGTTCAATAGCAAAGATACCCAACAGATGAAAAGTTGTACAGCAAGTTGAATAGTTGTACTTAAAAATTGTAGCAAACAATACAATTTTGTAGTTGTGCTGCAAGATTATTACATATTGTAAAACCAGCAGTGGGTGAAAAACAAGGGTTGAAATTTGCAAAACCCCGTTGCTCAAAATTTTCAATAAAAGGGAATGGTTTTTGTGACGTTCTTATGGATTCTTTGAGACCACCCGGAGTATCCAGCTTGTTCGTTCAGAGTAAGGTCCTGAAGTTTGAACCGAAAAGCTTCGGCAACGTGAGTGTGAATCGTACGGTAAACATAAGCCCAGATGTCGTGATAGGGAACAACTGATTTTAATCATTCATGGCTTTACGATATCGAGTTTTTTGTTCTGTGTTATTATTTCATTTGAAGAATGATAGTAATTTTTTGATTTTTTTTAAAATAATGTACTTTTCCACACATTTGTTGAATTTGTTGATAGTACCGACAAGTTTGGTGACCACGCTCTAACGAATTATCCGAATTAGGTAAAGATTTGGGAATATGTCGAGGGTCCCTACTTAGGTTCATTGGGCCGACATGGCGCGTTACAGGAGAGGGAGGCTGTGGAAAAATGCATATTCATGTAACTGAGCTTATACTTGACAGCTTAAATGTGGAATTTTTCTGGTGCCTGTGAGTTTGTCGCGTGGGTAGGTAGGTATCCACCGCAAAAAAGAACCCACTTATTCAGGGTGTATTCGGTGATCCGGTGATCTACGCAGAAGGGGTGTCTATACAGGGAAATAATAAACCTTTGTGTAACCATGTGCAGCGTTATTCCGTTTTAACATTTTTCATACCATGAGACGTATACCATTTGAGAGAGTGTGAAACTTGTTTTTCCATGCTCGATTCCAAAGGTTCATTATTGAAAATAATAATTCAGAATCACTCAGGTAGAAACCTATACCGTATATGTGTATAGTTCAATAATTTAACAATTTATTCCATTAGCGAAAAATCTGTATTCTTCAGCTTTTCAAGAAGTTGTTTCTCGGTGTAGCACTTGAATAATCCACCCGTTGATTTTCGTTCATTCTCCACATTTTTCGCTTCGCGCTTTTTCCGCACAAAAAACCCACGACGGAGGGAAAACAATTTCGGAAAATAACTCCAGCGTTTTAAAACCCGTAGTTGCCTCGTTGGTCGAGCGGGAAATATTGCGGTGGGCGTGAAAGGTCCGACATAGGTCCTAATCGGGCCGAGTGGAAAACGTGTTTCAAATTCATTAGGAAAAGGCCGTATAGGATGATGTTGTGGGAGTGGGCGGTGTGTGTGCGCGCCCTACACGGTTGAAGTAAAACTCATACGGTAGGCGCTGGGGGAGGTTGTATCTCGCTGATGGGGCGGTAAATAGTGCGCCACATGTGCTGATAGCGCTCCTACGAATTACGAATAATTAGCTCCGCAGTTTCAAGAGCGTTTGTTTGGCTGAAAGCTGACTCTTCCCTGAAAAAAACCCGTTTCCTTTTTATCTCGTTGGAACAGATTTTTTGTAGGTCTCTCCTGCTCAGCGGGCGGTAAACATTTGTGAAAACTCTGCAAATTATTACAAAACGGTTTATTATTTACCTGTATAGATGCTCCTTCTGCGTAGATTACGGTTTTCTGTGGTCAGTACCTCCCCTAGAGCTCCCCCAAGGAAAGCCCTAAGTCGAATAGTGAAGCCGGCCCAGGGAATTAGAGTTTCATAAAAATGCGCGGGATTCAATATTCGATCATTAAATTTTTTGTGTGTTATTCATGAAGCATAAGGTAGATAATAAACCTGCAATAAACCGTTGGGTAAGAAACTGTCGTCTAATAAACCGTTGTGTAATAGTTTAGCTATATAAATGCCCGTTCTGCGTAGATCACTGTTTTCTGGGCTCAATACCTCCCACCGTGCCCCCCCAGGAAACCCCTAAATCGAGTAATGGAGCCGGCCCGGGAATTGCAGTTTCATAAAAATGCGCGGGATTCAATAATTCAATCATTAATTATTTGTTTTTATTCATGAAGCGTAGCGTTTGTTCTAGTTGCAAAAGTACCTATCAACAAAATCGAAAAGAGCCATCAATTTTCCAATGAAATAATATCACAGAACATTCAGCTCGACGTCGTACAGTCATCCGTGATTATAATGGTGTTCCCTAGCAGTGATACCTGGGCCGGATTTATACAGTTTGATTTACGATCAATTTGACGAAGCTTTTGGGTGCTTTTGGCTGGACGTACAGTGCCCCGCTCAAAAAATTCTTTAGTTCAAGATCAATATTGAAAAACGCAAAAGAAAACCGCACCCTTCTATTGAAAGTTCTCGAGCTACGGCGTTCTGGAAATGTTAGCCCCATCTTTTTCATCCCTTAGAGATTTCTGACAGTAACGCCGAGCTTTGCGGACAACTAGACCACGAACGGGACCTACAAACCAAATTTCATTAATTTTGATTCATGGTAACTAAGAAAAGTGCGAAGTACGGCGTACGGACAGAAATTCTTTTATTCCATTTTCGAATTTTTCGTACCTTGAAACGGAAACCATCAAATTTTGAGGGGGTGGGGTTAAATTTTGTCTTCATGCTCCATTCCAACGGTTCATTATTCTAGGTTCATTATTATAGAATATGTGCCTAGTAGGTACCTAAATGAGTTATGAAAAAAAAAAAAAAAAAATTCAATGCAGATCCTGTTTTATAATTCACTGGTAGTTAATTAAAATGGCTAAAAGTCGCCAAACTTCGGTACTATAAAACCAACAACAGTTGTATGGAATGTTGGCTCTAGACAAGAAAATACTGAATGGTCAATAATGTTTTTCGATTCGAGTTTAGGTGGGACGAATCGTTGCTAAAAGTCACCGAACATAATATGTCACTAAACATAATAAAGTCACTAAATATTATTTAGTGAAAATCGAAAAACAATTTCCAATGTTCTGGGATATTGTGTCGTGGTGGGGGGGGGGGGGGGGGGGGTTTGAGTTCAAATGTTACGAGCAAAACTGAGGGAATCTTCGATAGTTGAAGTATTGCATTGCCTTCTTCGAAATTCGCTCATACGGACATGCTGCATGCTTGGATCTGTTCATAGTTAACTCCAATACTTGGGTAGACTTAGAATGACATGACCTTGAATAATTTATTATAGTGAGGAGGAAAAAAAACGTTGTGGAGTCAACCTTCTTATGGAATTTTCTGATGACCGCGCTTTGGTCCAGAACCTTTCGGAATCGAAGGATATGTAGGAGTTTCTATCTGCTTCACACCTACTGCTTTCAAGCTATAAAAACTTGGAGTTAGCGAGAAGTTTGAGTTGCCAAAAGGTTCGCTACATTAAGAGGAACAAAAAACTATTTCGAATTAGCAAATAAATTTTTGTTCTTGAAAAATCATTAAACAGTAGCAACTACTATATAAAGCGTTTAGAGCGTGCGCCTTGTTTGCCTCAGATAAACTTCGAATTACTGAGTGTACCAAAATAGGAAATAGGCACACATTGATAAACCGGATTAGCAAGTTTTTTGAAGTCGAATTACCAAGAGGTATCGAAGGTCGATTATGTTTTTTGCAGGAGTTTTGTGCACACGCAGGGATAGGTATTTCCATAGGTATTTAACTTTTCTATCACATACAAACTATTTCGATATCAACAACGGCTATTTCGGTATCAACTTGAGATAGGAAGTTAATAAAATTCAAAAAGGTTCAGTTCATTTGGAAAAACTTCTAATTGAAAAAGTAGAAGGCGAGAAGATTTGTTATGATGCTGATAAGTTGTAGCTGAATTTTTTTAAAACTCTGATCAACTGTTGATGATCTTCGTACTTGGCATCAGCGGGCGAAGATTGTCTCAAATATGCCGCACGCTAGTTTAAAAAAAAAAAAATACAATTAAAAAAAGACTTAGTATTTTCAGAGGTCCAGAACCAACAGAATGGCGCAGATTTACAATGCGTGTTTCCAATGAAGTTTAAATTGAAAAAATGAAATTTGATGATTTGTTGTCCCGACGTCGGTCGTTGCTCTAAGACACGAAGTTTTCGCTACGTGGTGGCGACTTCAGGAACTAAACCCGGTGTAATTGACCAGTGAAACATTTTATTTCTTTAGGTAAAACTTATATTATTTTGACTCAAGCTGTTTATTTTTCCGAGGTTCTCACTTTTTTTTCTCTTTTAACGTACCTATTGTGCCAACTTCTGATCTCCGGACAGTAATTGCCTTACATCATGGAGATCAGAAATTGCTTTTTTTTCCTTTTTTCTTCTTTTTTTCCAAGATCCTGTTGTTATTTTTGACCAGTTCCATTTCATATAAGTATCAAATACTTTATTTTTAGTTGTGATATATATTTGTTGTTTTAATGAACGGCTTTTATAAATTTTAAAAAGAAAAAATGTAAAGTAGATTCAGGAATTGATGAAGGTTAAGTTATTTAGTGAAGTAAGAGTAAATAACGTTCAGGATAGCGAAAGGGGTCTATGTACATCATTACTCGTCTTTATAGCATCGTGATGAGGGTCTCCATTTGTTGTTGGGAAAATGAAAGTGCGGTTCACATAATATATACATATATATGTATGCAAATGAGGGTGGAAAGACACGTTAGAGCCTCCTCTCTCGGAGTTACATGATAAATGTTAACCCGAATTCGCAGCGCGAGGGTCGTAGGTGTTATGGAGACGCTGATTGGAAGGGGGGGGGGGGGGGTCTTCCTGTCTCTTTTCGGAAGGACTTGAAACTCTCCAAGTTCTTGGAAGAGACTTCAACCGACTCAAATAGGCGACGGAGAGTTTGCGTCTGAGTTTTATCTGGGAGTTTGTGGAAATTGCTCACTCTTCACACCACTCCCCCCTCTCCTCTTGCTCGTGCACCCATCGCCGTCCGTAGATTTGGCTTCACGTCGGTACCTCGCTTTCGAGGGGGACCTACTCAGGACCCCGCTTGCCTCTCACAGAGGTAGCTAACCATCGCTAACCCATAGTCCTTCACAAAATCCCCTTTCTCAACCGTTCCAAACCCTTTTCCGCTCAAACTGTTGAGTTACACCCACCCGGAGAATTCCATTTTAACTGGCCCCTCGAATCCTTTGGCTGTTCGTTTCGAGTTCCGAAACGCAGGGGTGAAACCTCATTTCGTGAAACGTCTCCTTCACAAGGTACGCAATAAATTTGATTTTAGTTTTCCGCTTATTGCAGATGCCACTCTTGAGACGTTATGTTACAACTGGGCGACCATCGTTATCACCCCGAGAAGGTGAAAGGTCTCGACTGATCGTATTGATATCCCCCCCCCCCCCCCCTGCAGAAGTGCTCTCCTTATCTCCCGCTATTATCGATATCTCCCGTGTGAACATGTTTCCGTGTGTTAGGGTTAACTCGGTTCATAATGGCGAGGTGAACACACCATCCAAGAGAACCCAGCGCAAATCACGATGGGTTGATAAGCTCATCGTAGAAAACTAAGGGGGTAAACTTGAAAATTACGAATATATGGTTCGAGTAAGCGCGAAATTGGGGGCTTTGATTTGATATAGGTATTATTTTAAATTTTATCATTTATTATATTATTTTAAAGTTTACTATTTATTATATGCTATTTGACATGGTGCTTTACCTTATTGACGACTCACTGACTCTATGACTGTGATTTATGTTATATATGTATTGATATTGATATTAAGCTGTATTGATGATGATATTAAGCTGATTGCCCGCTTCATTAAATACCTTCGTAGTATTTCAAAATCTACACTTACTTTTTCCCCATGGCATGTATTTTGCATGGGGAGATATCGATGAATCGGGGAGATAACGATCAGTTTTGTAGGGGGAGTTATCGATACGTCGGGGAGATAACGATCACTTTTGAACGGGGAAATATCGATGGGTTTTCTGTCATCTGGGGAGATATCGATGGATCCCCTTACAACTTGCTGTGTCTCTCGGAACTGATTGTTGTCACTACTCTAGGGAGCGTACCCAGCCCCAAGGATCGAGAAAGAAGGTGAAGTGGGTACCTGAACAGGTAGGGGTTGAGATCTTCACTCACCCGAGTGATCGGCTTGACTTCAAGTTCACCTTTATTGCAATTAATTTGGTTTATATACAACTAACTGCCCCTTGGGACGAGTGAGGTATATAACGCGGTCAGAAATCGTGGTAGGTACGTATCAGTTAGGTACCACATGCTGAGATGGGTGCAAGGCTATTAGCGAAGTACCCACTAAAACAGGGCGCTATGTTATATTGATTAATTGCTCCTTGCAAAGTAAAGATGTTGACTTTCTCGGAAGGATCAAAGAGATGTGAGCACCGTGGGTTTATTAGTTGTATGTAATATCGTCGGGTCAGTAGTAAAAGTGATCAAGAGTATATATGTTTCGAAATTTAACGGGAGAGCTCGGAGAAGTTTTCCAGCATTCAGACTAGCTGGGAAATGCGGACCGCATAGTTAAAATTGAACAAATCATATTATTTATGGTTTAATCAACTCATGAATACCTATTCTAAATGGAACAATAATAATAAAATGTGGTTTAAAATATACATTATTACCCCTATTTTTCCGGTTTTAAATGATAATTGTGAGATGATCATTATTACCAAAATAAAAAGATATATGATCTGTACTTGATCACTACATAAAACAATAATTTATTATGAAATTATTCCTAATAATGATTACTTCCATATCTCAAATATTTTTATGGTATCTCAAGATACTGTAACCAAAACATCAGTAAACTTTCATAGATTGTTTCAGAAAGTACGCTGAAGCAATTGATCGTGTTTACCCGAAAAAAATCTTGGTAATCGTGCCATCCATAAATTATTACATATTTGACGAAATTCCGGTCACTAAGTAAGGAATGCACCAAACTATAACTAATTTCAAACTACGATGTACAAGTATGTTGTTAATTAGCACTCATCTTCGTCCTTGTCAGATAAGTATGGTTCTGGGACCTGCTCCTCTTGTTCTTTGTATTTGTGGGAAAACTGCCTTATATATGGTGGAATTATTTAGGAATTATGCTAGACTCCTCACCAAGTTTCATCAGATCTTTTTTCTTTTCAGAAGTAATACATAACTGCTTGTTGTACCTATGTAGTCTTTCAAAAGTTTGAGGAAACGGTTTTGGTTCGTTTCCAGCAATATTGACCATACTTATTATCTAACCATAGTAATTTTGGTTTATTATTTTCAATAATGAACCTTTGGAGTCGAGCATGAAAAAAAAGAAAAAAAAAGTTTAATCCCCCCCCCCCCCCAAAGTTCATGGTTTCCGTTTCAAGGTATGTATAATCCGAAAACGCAATAAAAAAATTTCTGTCCGACCGCCGTACGCCGTACTTCGCACTTTTCTTAGTTACCATGAACCAAAATTGACGTAATTCGGTTTATAGGTCCCATTTGGAGTCTAGTTGGTCCTCGAAGCTCGGCATTATTGTCAGTCATCCCTAAGATGAAACCATGTATCTCAAAAGTTCGTTCAAATCTTGTGTATACCATGCGTACCTGATACTCCTTGAACATGTTTACCCCACCGTTTCACTTCTCACCTAGAAGTCATAACCGAGGTAGGTATGCGAAATTCATTGTTTGAAAAAGCGTTTTCGACATCATATAGCTGAAACCAAAATCGCATTTAAATGTTGTCACCTGTGATGTACACAATAGATGCATCCCCCACATAGAAGCATGTTATCCCCTAAAAACGCGAAGAAACCTACTTACAGTCAGATTGGCAGAGGGCCAATAAAAGGTGGATGAATTGGCAGGCGCTGCCGATACCACACCCGCTCAGCCGTTAGGTCGTGCGTTACTGTTGCTTTCATTGATTCCACAGCCCATATTCACTCGCGCAGAATTTTACTTTCAAATAATAACATGTAAATAAAAATAATGGCAAACGAAATGAGTGAGCAAATAGAATGAGGATCCAATTTCTGTGAGTGTGGGTCAAAATCGGCAAAAACACTGAAATTTTTACACAACGGTGAGTTATTTTCCAGTATAGCCCCATCTGCGTCAATCACTGTTTTACGTGGTTTGCGAACAGGCAAGAAAATCCTCTGCCAAGTTTAATGTAATTTAAAATCAGTTCAGTACAGATTAGAGTAGATTTAAGAATTCTGTATATAACTATTTTTTGTTTTGCTTCATACCTATAAGTGTAGTTTAAGAAAAGTTGAAACGAAAATTTCCTGAAAATTTCATCAAAATTAGAGTTTCGTAAAATGCGCGAGATTCAGTAGTTCAATAATTAATTATTATTTGTTGTTATTCTTGGAACATAACATTATTTGTTCAAGTTGCAAACGAAACCCATCAACGAAATCCGAAAGAGCCATCCATCATTCTTCAAATGAAATAATATCACAGAATAACCAACTCGAATTCATACAGCCATCCGTGATTATAATCAGGTGTTCTCTAGCAATATCTGAGCAAGATTTATACCATTCGCGATCATGTTGACGAATTTTTTCGGTGCAAACAAACGGCTGGACTTGAAAATGCTTCGGGTGGTCTCAAACAAATTTTCAGTTCGATATCAATTTAAAAACTCTTTAAAAAAAACCATGCCCTTCTATTGAAAGTTTTCGAGTTATGGCGTTCGTCGAAATCGAAATTTCGAATCCGAATTCGAAATCTCAACCCCACCCCTTAGATATGACTGAGAGAAACGACGAGCTTCGCGGACCAACTGAATCCGAAGTGGGATCTAAAAACAAATTTCAGTAATTTTGGTTCGTGGTAACTAAGGAAAGTGCGAAGTACGGCGGACGGACAGAAGTTTTGGTTTATTAGTTTCAATAATGAACCTTTCGAATCGAACATGAAACTAACATTTTATAACCCCCCTCAAAATTTGCTGCTTCTGTTTCAAGGTACGTAGAACCCGAAAGTGGAATAAAAGCGCTGAATTACTACGCAACGTTTTACTATGATTTACTTCTAAAGATGCCCCTTCTGCGTGGATCACTGTTTTCTGTGGTCATTACCTACCCTCATGCTTCCCAGAAGACCCTAAATCGAGTACCGGAGCCAGCCGTGCAATCACATTTCATGAACAGCGGTGGATTCAAGAATTCGATCATTATTTGTTGTTATTCAATAATGTTCAGTCATTAATAATATTAATTGTTTTTATTCATGTAGCCTGTAATGGATGAGGCGATATAACTAGCCGCCCACACAGCGGAGTTTCCCCCTCTCCTTTCCAGAAAGGCAGCCGTTTTAACAGCTGCCCCTGGAGAGACATTGGTTGGATTATTACGCAATGCTTCCAGGAGTTGACGATTCGTTTTCGCGAGTCGACGACCCCATCAGCCGCGTGTCAAAAATACCAAGAAAGAGCTGGATCTAATATGAAATTGGACGAGATTTCCATATATATACCATCACAAACCTAACGTTCGTTCAAGTTACGAAAGTACCTATCAACAAAATCCAGAAGTACCATTGTTCTTATCACAGACAAGGGAACCCGGTATCATGCACCCATGCATGATTATAATCAGGTGTTCCCTAGCAATAATAATCTGGGCCGCATTTATTCCGTTTCATTCACGATCATGTTGGTGAAGCTTTTCGGTGCAAGCGAGCGGCTGGTCGTACTAACTAACCTCCGGGTGTTCTCTTAGGTACAATTCTTTAGTTCGAGATCAATTTCAAATCGTTAAAAAAAGCGACAAATTATTATAGATGCCCCTTCTGCGCAGATCACTGTTTTCTGTGGTCAATACCCTCGAGCTCCCCCCAGGAAAGCCCTAAATCAAGTACTGGAGCCGGCCCCGTAATTCCTACAAAAGCGCGGGATTTAATAATTCTGTCATTAATTATTTGTAGTTATTCATGAAGCATAAGCTAAAAAGTAAACCGTTGTGTAATAGTTTACATGTATACCCCTTCTACATAGATAGTATAATGAACAATTGTGTAATATTTTACCGTTGTGTAATAATTTACCGTTGAGAAATAATTTACCCAATAATACTTCAACGTTTGTTCAAGTTGCAAAAGTACCTATCAACAAAATCCGAAAGATCAACCATTTTTCAAATGAAATAATATCACAGAAAAACAAACTAGACTTCATACAGCCATCCGTGATTATAGTCAGGGATCGCTAGGAATGATATCTGGGCCGGATTTATACCGTTAGATTCACGATCATGTTGACGAAGCTTTTCGGTGTAAACGAACGGCTGGTCGTGCAGTGCTCCGAGTGGTCTCAAAAAATTCTTCATTCAAGATCAGTTTAAAAACGTTAGAAAAAACTTGCCGTTCTACTGAATGTTTTAGAGAGCTACGGCGTTCTGTAAATTGCAGCCCCTATTTTTCACCCCTTAGAGATTACTGACAGTAACGCCGAGCTTCGAGGGTCAACTAGACCCCAAACGGGACTTACCAACCAAATTTCATTAATTTTGGTTCATGGTAACTTAGAGAAGTGGTAAGTACGGTGGACGGACAGAAATTTTTTATTCCATTTTCGCATTCTACATACCTTGAAACGTAAACCATCAAATTTTGACGGTTGACGGGCTGGGGGGGGGGGGGGATTTTACCTTTCTTTTCCTAATGCTCGATGCCAAAGGTTCATTATTGATAATAACATACCAACATTCCTGTCAGTACGCCGCACGCCGTAGGTACTGGAAAGTGTGCTTAGAGGCAGCAGTGAACTATCAAAACAGGTCTCATTCAGTCGGAATCGGGCGTCTCCCTATTTCATGGCGTTTGGTAACGTACCCGTTTTCTCAGCCGGTAAAACGTATGGGGTATCTGAAACTATGCTGAAAGAGTCACCTCATTCGGAAGAAGCTAGGCTGAAGTTCCAGAAATGAATGAAGATGTATTTTGACAAGCGACCGTGGTCTATGAAGATGAGAAAAAGTAGGATCAGGTTCCGGTCATAGAAAATGTTCTCCAATACCATAATCGGGACAATGGAATACCTTAATTTGAGGGGAGTGTAACGATACAATACGTTATATTATGAAATCACTGTTGCATATGTTGACACAAACTTTGGAAAATACACTTCTGGGAATTTTGCTTGAATACATCTTACAAATATCTGTCGAATATATATATATATAACATTCTCGATTCTAAAGGTTCATTATTGAAAATAACAAAGCAAAAATAATATCACGGAACAACAAACTCGATTTCATAAAGCCATGCGTGATTATCATCAGGTGTTGCCTTGCAGTGATGATATTTGGTCTCCGAAAGCACACTAAGTTACAAAGTAGCAAATGTCGATTGGTAGATGGAATTGATATGGAAAGAGCTGATAGGGCTGGGAGGAGGATTTCGAGGCGAATTGAAGACGGAATTCCTGGTCGGGGGAGGAACGGGGATAGGAAATAAGAGACCGAGCAAAATAAAACGGCGTTTTTATCAGAAGTTGAAACGATACGTCGATTCGGCCGGAGAACGGAAAGGCAGGGACGAGCATCCCCCTCCCCACTTCCGCACACCCCTAGATGGAAACGGGTATAGAAAAATGCGGTTGAATTGAGACACTGCCTCTTTTTCCGTCCTTTTTTTTTACATCCCCGAAAAAGGAAAGTTAGCGAAGAGAAAACTACTGGTCGAGAGGGGAGGCTCGAATGCTGCTGGAACGGCTCGAATAATGGGGACCCATTCAACGGGAGGAAGGGCACGAGGATTAGGTGTAATGAGCCCTAAAAAAAGTCGTTTTGCTGCCGATCTGTGAGGGCAACTGCTGGAGCTCGGGTGCTGGGGGAAGCGGAATCAACCCCCAGCCCGTCAAAATCGTCTGGTCTCTCTCCGCCGCTATAGAAATTCTGGTTTATCGACTGATTTTTATTTTTTTATTTTATTTTTTTTACTTCTCTTACCCAAGCCGAAGGGTAATGGAAAATTATTATAATCACCCTGAAAAAATATTCATCAAACCTTCCCAACAATTTTCCTTCAAAACTTCATTATTTGCGTTTCTTTTCGCCATTATAAGTAGTTACTGTTTGTCATCGAAAGAATTATTTTAGCAACATTTAACTCGTGATTTAGGTAGGTACCTAGTAACGAGTACGGGGTTAGGTACTAACCTACGGAGGTTCTGCTATCTACATAATGTGTATAGACAAGTACATATTATATTATATAGACGGGTTATCTATACAGAGAGCTGTGATCTGTAAAAGAAGGGTATTCTGTACAAAATAATAAACCGTTGTGCAGGGATTTGCAGCGTTTTTTTTAAATAGAGTATAAGTAAATGATCTGAGCAATATCAGCATGCTAGCCATGGCGCCATACTTCGGCTCGACTCCTAATCAGCCAAGGAAAGTCCTGTACATGAATCAGCTATCATGGTTCATAATTATGTAAATAACTACCACGAATTTTTGTTTCAATTTCCTTCCATACGATTATATTCGCTGTGCAAATTAATGCGTGAACCAACCGTACCAACCCTCCCAAATGTTCTGTTGAGGGGGAGGAAATTTTTTTTCTTTTCCCAAACGTTAGGACACTAGACCGTGACCGATTACTTATCCATACGGCTTACTCCACAGTCGTTGATATCGAGAAGGGATAATAAAGCAGAGTCTCCTTATCCCTCTTCATTCTCCATAGGAGGCAGTATGGGCGCCAGCTGTTCCTCCATATTCTTTTGCCGGAGGGTTTCTTGCGCAACCTTGCGATACCTTTCCAGTTTGTTTCATTTTGTAAAATTATTCCTCCAACTGTGTCAGGGAAAGCTCCCCAACACGCGAGGTGGAGGGACAGCCTGGACATCTCGTGACCAAGGTATTTGGCGAACGGCTGATTTCATAATAATAATAATAATAATATCATAAAATAATTATAAATAATAATAATAATAATAACCGGAACGGGATCGTTCCCGTGGTCTTGTCGACAATTTGCCGTAAAGAGCAGGCTGAGCACATCACTGGTCTCTCGGCAAGCTGGGCGATATAGCACAGTGGTCTACTGACGGACTGATATGCCAAAGTTCCGGAGATCGAAACCCTACCGCTACTGAATATTTTTTTCACTCCAAACCAACAATTTCCCTTCAGAACTTATTTATTTTTGTTTCTTTCTGCCATTTTACCTAGGTACCTACTGCTTGTCATCGACAGAATTATTTTAGCATCATTCAACACGTGATTTAGGTAGGTATCCAGTAACGAGTACGGGGATTGGTATTAAGCTACGGAGGGCCTGCGATCTACATAATATGTATAGAATAGTACATATTATATTATATGCAAGGATCTGTAACAGAAGGGTGTTCTGTACCAAATAATAAACCGTTGTGTAGGGATTTGCAGCGTTTTTATTCGATATTCGTATTCTACGTCCCTTGAAACGTGAACCATGAAATTTTGAGGGTGGGGGGATTTAAATTTTTGTTTTGTTTTCATGGTCGATTCCAAATAAGGTTCATTATCGAAAATAATAAACAAAGAAGAGGAAAGTTGTGGTCAGGGGTTCTGGTTCAGGAAGGTTCACCTGAACTAGTTCATCTGAATCCAGGTGACTAACCTCCATCATAAGGTGGAACAACTGGGGTAGTTTAATACGCCTAGGTATAGGAGGTATAGGCATAAGAGATTTT
Source organism: Leptopterna dolabrata (assembly GCA_954871275.1). Lineage (NCBI taxonomy): Eukaryota > Metazoa > Arthropoda > Insecta > Hemiptera > Miridae > Leptopterna > Leptopterna dolabrata. Next base: position 38,933,749 of record OX940975.1, read on the forward strand.
TAAATTGACATTTTTTGCCTTTAAATTTGGGAACTTTTGCACTTGAAAGAAGAAGAAATATATATAAGTAGATATTTGTTTTGAAGCTCTGTACGCCTACAATAGCTGCATTCGAGGAAGAAAAGATTAGTAATAGAAAAGGAAAAAATATTGAGCTATAAAAAGAAATTAAATCTCCGAAGTGTATGTTCATAAAACAAAGGGATAGTAAAGGGAGGATATTAAAAAGAGGATTCCTTCTCGAAACCTCTGAGCTCTTCCTTCTGGAAGTGCTCTTCAGAAATATAAAGTGGAGGGGTTACCGATGATAAAATCCAGGACGTACCCACCAACCAACTTCTACCATGTGTGCTATCATGCTCTCCACTCAGGAAGGTAGAGAGGCAGTGTGACAGCTGCCCCTGGAGAGACATTGGTTTGGTTGTTGAGCAGTGCTTTCCAGGAGTTGATTCGTTTCGGCGAACCGACCGCCCCATCAGCCGTGTTTCAAACACATCGGGAAAGAGCCCGGATCCAGTATAAACAAGTTATTACATAAATACATAGGATATTTGTATTGAAGACATCATACGGTATACCCAAAGGCTAAGGAATTTTCATCATCACGTAATCTGCATCCCTCATTCAGCGCTATTTAATATTCTTGTGAGCATGTTTCTGAACGTTTTGGTTTATTGGGCGGCCCCGACCCTCCTGTACGACTGGGGAAAAAAGGCATTCTCCTTTTTCAGTTTACCGCACTACGGGCGATGTGAATTACGAAACTGCAGGGAGCACCGTGATAAGTTATAGGCACGCACTACTACAGTATCACCCGAACCCCCACCGCTTGTGGGAAAACAAGTTATTGGAGCTCTAGCTCACCACCTAGCCATCTTTACACGCCTGATGGTCGAGAAGTCCTCGTTTAGCGGAAATACCCAAGCAAATTTTACATAGCGCTTGGACAGATGGTAAGAAAATATGAATCGATTACGTCAACAGGGCAGGAGCGAATGGACAGGTTCAACAATAACATAGTTCACCACGCATGGGGAAAAAACAAAATAAATTGTAACCCCCTCAAAATTTGATGGTTTACGTTTCAAGGTACGTCGAATCCGAAAATGCAATGAAAAAACGCTCCAAACACAACGGTTTCTTATTTACCTGTATAGATGCCCCTTCTGCGTATATCACTGTTTTCTGTGGTCAATACCCTCCCCCCAGGAAAGCCCTAAATGGAGTACGGGAGCCGGCCCGGGAATTATAGTTCCATAAAAACGCGCGGGATTCAATAATTAAGTCATTAATTATTTGTAGTTATTCATGAAACATAAGGTAAATAATAAACTGTTGTGCAATAATTTACCTGTATAGATGCCCCTTCTGCATATATATTATAATAAACTTTTGTGTAATAATTTACCGTTGTGTAATGACTTACAAATGATAACCGTTGTGTAATAATTCACCTGTATTGATGCCCTAAATCGAGTATTGAACCAGCCCGGGAATTACATTTCATAATATTGTTGTTATTCATGAAACATAACGTTTATTCAAGTTACAAAAGTACCTATCAACAAAATCCAAAAGAGCCATCATTTTTCAAATGAAATAATATCACAGAACAACCAACTCGACTTCATACTCCGTGAATATAATCAGGTGCTCCCTAGCAGTGATTATCTCGGGCCAATTCCCAGTTGTTGCTGAGTCCCTAGCAATGGTATCTGGGCTGATGTATATAATTTCATTCACCCTATTGTTGACGACGCCTGTTGGTGCAAACTCCTGGGCCTTACTGTGAACGAACGGCTGGACGATGTACAATGCTGGGTGGTCAAAAAAACTCTCAAGTTTGAGAACTATTTGAAAACGTAAAACAATTCGAGGTAACGGCGTCCTGGAAACTTCAACCCCTATTTTTCACCCTTTAGGGATGACTGGCATTAACGCCGAGCTTCGAGGACCAACTAGACCTCAAATGGGACCTAAAAACCTAATTTCATTAATTTTTGTTCATGGTAACTAAGGAAAGTGCGAAGTACGGTGTTAGGCGGACGGATAGAAATGTTTTTATTGCATTTTCGGTTTTTACATACCTTGAAACGGAAACCATCAAATTTTGAGGGGGGGGGGGGGGGGGGTTTTTTTTTTTTTTTTCATGCTCGATTTCAAAGGTTTATTATTGAAATTCTTAAACCTAAAATTTCTTCCTGTCCGCCGTTCGCCACGCCGTATTTCCCACTTTCCTTAGTTACCATGAACCAAAATTGATGAAATTTGGTTTGCAGGTCCCATTTGGGGTCTAGCTGGTCCGCGAAGCTCGGCGTTAATGGCAGTCATCTCTAGGGGTGGCAAATACGGGTTGAAATCTCCAGGACGCCGACCTCGATTTTTTGGTTTATTATTTTCAATAATGAACCATTGGAATCGAGCATGAAAAAAAAAATTCTTACCCCCCCTCAAAATTTGATGGTTTACGTTTCAAGGTATGTAGAATCCAAAACTGCAATAAAAATATTTCTGTCTGTCCGCCGTACGCCGTACGCCGTACGCCGTACGGGCCACTTTTCTTAGTTACCATGAAAAAAAATTGATGAAATTCGGGTTATAGGTTCCGTTCGGCGTCTAGTTGGTCCTCGAAGCTCGACGTTACTGTGAGTCATCTCTAAGGGGTTCAAAATAGGGGTTGAAATTTTCAAAACGCCTATACCATTTTTTTACGTAAATATTTTTACGGTTTTAAATAGTTCTTGAACTTGCGAGTTTTTTAAGACCATCCGGAGCATCGTACGTCCAGCCGTTCGTTCACAGTAAGGCCCCGAAGTTTGCACCGACAGGCATTTTCGACTCCAGTGTGAATGAAATTGTATACAATTCAAACCAAATCTCGTAACCAGAGACGCGCCCACAATAGGAATTTGTGAATACGGCCAATCATTGGTAGGGATCACCTGATTATATTGGCGGAGTATGAAGTCGAGTTGGTTGTTCTGTGATATTATTTAATTTGAAAAATGATGGCTCTTTTGGAGTTTGTTGGTAGGTAGTGGAACTTGAACAAACGTTGAAGTATTATTGATGGGTAAATTATTACTACGGTAAATCATTACTCAACGGTAAATTATTACACAACGGTTCATTATACCATCTACGTAGAAGGGGCTGGAGTTTGTTGGTAGGTACTTTTGCAACTTTTTTCACTCCTAATCAACAATTTCTTTTCAGAACTTCATTATGTGTGTTTCTTTTTGTTAGGTACTGTTTGTCATCGGCAGAATTATTTTAGCAACATTTAACTCGTGATTTAGGTAGGTACCTAGTAACGAGTACGGGGTTAGTTACTAACCTACGGAGGGTCTGCGATCTACATAAATATGCATAGAATAGTACATATTATATTATATAGACGGGTTATCTATACATAGAGCTGTGATCTGTAACAGAAGGGTATTCTATACAAAATAATAAACCGTTGTGCAGGGATTTGCAGCGTTTTATTTTCAATAATGATCCTTTGGAGTCGAGCATGAAATAAAAAGTTTAATATCTCCCCCCCCTCAAAATTTCATGATTTCCGTTTCTAGGTATGTAGAATCCGAAAATGCTATTAAAAAGTTCTGTCGGTGCGCCGTACTTCTCTTAGTTACCATGTACCAAATTGGCAAAATTGGGTATATAGGTCCTATTTGGGGTCTAGTTGGTCTTCAAAGGTCGACGTTAATGTCAGTCATCCCTAAGGGGTGAAAATTAAGGGTTGAAGTTTCCAGGACGCCGTTATCTCGAATTGTTTAAAGTTTTTAAATAGTTCTGGAACTTGGGAGTTTTTTGAGACCTTGGGAGTTTTTTGAGACCACCCGGAGCATTGTACGTCCAGCCGTTCGTTCACAGTAAGGCCCAGAAGTTTGCACCGACAGGCTTCTTCACAGGAGGGTTAATGAAATTGTATGAAATGAAAAATGAAAATGAAAATAAGTTTAATTCCTCTAAATACCATGCAAATAATACCGTTCTGGTGGAGCAAGGTAAAAACAAAAACAAATGAAACAGCGAACCTAGGATTACTTTAATAGTGGAACTACCCCACAACAAGGAACTAGGTTCCGCGCTGACTGGGGGAATTCAGGTAGACCAAGGAAGTAAATATCTGAAATTTATTATGCTCCCGATAACGTAGCCAGAGACACCTCACCACCTCTACTCAGTGCACAACACCTACGCAGCATACCTATATGCTGGAAAATAAGTTTTCGAATTCTGCGAATCCTTTCGATATTAACCATGTGAAGACATGTTTCTTACATACACTACGGTTAGACAAAATTGCGTTGGGCACGGGCGGAGGCAAAATTCTTAATATAAAAGGTAAACCAAAGTGGACATGGCGACTAGTACTCTTCAAGCGCGTATAAGGGATGTGTATGAGACTCCTAGTGGCCTGATGGTAACCTGATTATATTCACGGAGTATGAAGTCGAGTTGGTTGTTCTGTGATATTATTTCATTTGAAAATGATTGCTCTTTTGGATTTTGTTGATAGGTACTTTTGTAACTTGAATAAACGTTATGTTTCATGAATACCAACAATATTATGAAATATAATTCCCGGGTTGCTCAATACTCGGTTTAGGATATCTATACAGGTAAATTATTACACAACGGTTATTATTTGTAAATTAGTGCACAACGGTAAAATATTACACAACGGTTTCTTATACTATCTACGCAGAAGGGGCATTTATACAGGTAAATTATTACACAACGGTTTATTATTTACCGTATGCTTAATGAAGAACTACAAAAAATGATGAATGATGTATGATTGAATTCTTTAATCCGGCACATCTGTATGAAACTTTACCACTTTACCTATTCCCTATGACCATATCCACCTACGCTAGGTTTTGTTAATTTTACGAAATTTATTCAGATTTTTAGCAATTTTGTTGGAAAATTATTGTTTCACATGTATTTCTGCTGAGAAAATTGGTATTGTATTGAATAGCAATTTCCTGTCCTGGTTCACCATCCTTAGCTATTGCGTGATTTTACCCCCCTCCCCCTGACCCTTTCTCCAACCAATCCTACTCAAAAGCTATATCCCAAGCCCCACTGATATAATTTGCTGAAACATCGCTGAAGAATTACGTACTACGTACTGAAGGCGTATGAAGTTCCTTCTTGAATTTCGTCGAAATCTTCGTTTTCAATCCGGAAAAGATGAAACTGGGATTGATTCGAACATAATATGCGTGGTGAAAAAATAGGTTCAGGGGAGGTTGGCAGTGTGGGAGATCGGAAGGAAACAAAAGGATTGACCGATTGACCGGGGTCATGCCGCCCCCTCCAAATCGAAATAAATCGACGATCCCCCGCTGCCCGCACGTTCCTTCGCCCAGTGACAGATTCGCTGTCAAATATTTCAAGAAAGGCCGGAGAGATTCCCTGGCTGTTCCCCGGCTACTTCCATTTGCGCTTGACCTGAGATTTATTTCGCCGTGAGCTTTGCGGCAGGGTGAATTATTTAGGAGCCAGCAGCCCGAAATAGACAAAAATAACTGGGCAACAACTTCACGCGAAAGGGGTAACCGAAATCAATCTGTTCGAGCCCTTGTGAGCACTCACCCTTGTAACAGATGCACCGTATCCATATTGGAGTGAAGGGAACATATTGAAAAGGAGCACAGAAGTTTGAGCTATGACCAGGAGAGAATAGACGCGGTAACAACTACTATTGCTGAGAGTACATATAATGTGTTTGAAGTTTCTGGTATGAATTACAAGGAGAATTTTGGATTTTGATGTTGGCACCTTTCGGTCTCTGGCGGGCTCCCCCATCCCTCTTATACTCATTTTGGATCCTCTCGAGGTTAGAGTGAAGTGCTTTTTTTCTTCATTATTGTTGTTAACCAGTTTAGTTTATTATTTTCAATAATGAACCTTTGGAGTCGAGCATGGCAACAAATCCCCCCCCCCCCCCCTCCAAACCCTCCAAAATTTGATGGTTGGCGTGGAATTCGAAAATGGAATCGACGCTGCACATTATTACGGTTTATTATTATTCTATATAAATTACGTCTGAAACACAGTTACGTCTGAAAAGACGTAACTGTGTTCTAAAACCTCATACGAGATGGTTTCACTCCTCAGAATTATATTAATAAATCTGAGAAGTGAAACCATCTCGTATATTAATATTATTATTAATAATTCTGAGAAGTGAAGCCATCTCGTATGAGGTTGTAATAATTTACCGTTGTGTAATAATTTACCACTGTGTAGTAATTTACCCATCAATAATACTGCAACGTTTGTTCAAGTTTCACTACATATCAGCAAACTCCAAAAGATCCATCATTTTTCAAATGAAATAAAATCACAGAACAACCAACTCGACTTCATAGTCCGTGATTATAATCATTTGCTCCCTAGCAGTAATGATCTCGGGCCAATGCCCGATTGTTAGCGCGTCCCTAGTGATGATATTTGGGCTGAATATTCATAATTCCATTCACCATCCTTTCGGAAATGCCTGTCGGTGCAAACTTCTGGGCCTTACTGTGAACGAACGGCTAAACGTACAATGATCCGGGTGGTCTTAAAATACTCCAAAGTTTGAGAACTATTTAAAACCGTAAAAAAAATCGAGAAAACGGCGTCCTGGAGTCTTCAACCCCTATTTTTCACCCCTTAGGGATGACTGACATTAACGCCGAGCTTCGAGGACCAACTAGACCCCAAATGGGACCTATAAACCGAATTTTGTCAATTTTGGCTCATGGTAACTAAGAAAAGTACTCAATACGGCGTACGGACAGAAATGTTTTATTGCATTTTCGGATTCTACATACCTTGAAACGGGAACCGTCAAATTTTGAGGCGGGGTTAAACTTTTTTTTTCATGCTCGATTCAAAAGGGTCATTATTGAAAATACTAAACCAATATGGTTCCTCCTGTTCAGTGGATCCGTCAAGAAATCGGTAGGCATTTCTTCCGTCTTCAGGTAGCGAATTTCCATAAGTTGCTCATCCACTCTTTGTTTGATGAACTGATTCTGAATATCAGTATGTTTTGTTCACGAATGATATACAGGGTTTGGAATCAGTCATTGCAACCGCTCGTTCAAGCACTGGCACAAACCCTACCAAAACTGCTAAATATCAATAGGTACCTGGCTCACAGGTCACCACTCTTTCAAAGTTGGCAAGTGCGCGTACTTAGTATTGTTGGAAAAATTGCATGAGTTAGAAATATTTCTTCACAGTCCTAGTCGATATCTTGTTAGCCTCAGAGACTAAATTATTCTCAACAAGACCGTTTCACGTGCGAGGTCGTATCTGCTAACGAGCTGATCAACATGACGACTACCACAAGGGGGGTGCTGCTGTATTGGTACGAAGTGACATAACATCAGCCACTTCTCCCTATAATGGAAAGTGAGATGCAAGAAGCGACAATTGAAATAAACATGACAGCGGGCTGTCATTTCAAATAGCTACATTTTACTCTGCTGGGGCAAATTCACTTCGAGCAAGTGATGTCTGGACATTTACAAATGAACTGGGTTCTCGATTCACCGTCGGTGGCGATTTTAACGCTAAAAGCCATATGTTTGGTTTAGTAATTGCAAATCCACCTGGAAACATGTTAGCCAATGACGTTCAGCGCCTGGTGATGACCGTTCTACATCCGCTTCAGCCCACTCGTTACCCTGATCAAGAGAGTCATAGGCCTGATGTATTGGACTACTTTTTGGTGAAGAATGTTCCACTGCAAAACACTAAACTCGAATTCATCCCTGAACTGTCTTTTGACCACATACCCGTCGATATTACATTCAATTTGGAAGCGGCACTAAAAAACCAACGCAAGCCACTAAGCAGGGAATGAACTGGTGCTCTATAGAAATACGCTGGACATGTTGACTGATCTAATAATGCCTCTTAAAACACGCGCAGACATAGACTCAGCTGTATCGAAATTAACAAATGATATCTAGTTCGCTGCAGTAATTGCTAAAATTCCGCAGGACCTTCCGAATCGTTTCAAAAAATCACCGCCGAAAATCCTCGAACTGGTTGCTGAAAAAGAGTAGAGCCAAGAATGTTTGGCATTACACAAGACATAACACCCATAAACGCTTACAATAAAGCCACAGAAAAATTAAAAGAAACTCTAAAAAATCTTCGTGATCATGAGAACAAAAAAGCACCTGGATATAGAAGACTATTTGTTGTGGCTTATGACCAAACGAATGATTCGGTGAAGGAGCGATGGTCCATTCCATCCTTGAAACATGATAACCGTTGTGTTACAACGAACAGTGGCAAAGCTGACCTATGTGGTCAAGTACTCCAAAGACATGTTTCGCCAAATCCATCAGAAAATAGTTCCTGTGATGAAGAAGTGTCTGAAATTCCTCAGCAGGCTTTACAATTATCTCCATCCTCTCAGTTTTTTATTTATTTTTTTCATTTATTTCTTTGCCCCAACTGATGTTCAAAGAGAAATAAAGAGACTGCGAAAGAAAAACATCACTGGTCAAGACCATATTGGCAAAAAACATCTTATGCATATAAATGCCTAGGAAAACTCTGGTGTTTTTGACCCAGATATATAATGCGATATTAAGAACTGCATAAGTCCCAAACTAATGGAGGATCGCAGAAATAGCTGTGATCCGTAAAGCAGGAAAGAGGTCGGATGAGATGAGTGGATATCGACCCATAATCCTATTGTCCATCTTCTCAAAGATTCGCGAACGGCTTGTCTACTCTCATGTACTTCGGCAAATCGAACACTTACTACACGATTCGGATTTACAATTTGGATTTAGGCAGTTCCATTCTGGCCTTGGCAGCTTCACCGTGTAGTGGACCGCATTCTCCGATCATACGAAGGTAAGGAGATGGCACTCGGGATACCTAGATGCTGAAAAAGCGTTCGATAAAACATGGCATGCAGAGGCTTGCTAAGCTTAAACGACATCTGAACGACACGTTCGACCTGTTGATTCAGTCATTTCTTAGTGATTGAAATTGTCGAGTTTCAGCGGAGGATGTCATAACTGAAGAGCTTCCGATTCCCTCAGCTGTGCCTCAAGGCAGTGTGATAGGTCCAGTTTTGTATATCTTCTGCATCCATGATGTAGAAGTCCTATAGCAATAACCAAACTATATCTGCCCAGTTTGCTGATGATTGTGCTTATTTAACTCAACACTCGACCGGCGAAACAGCAGGCGATTCAATGCAAGTTATTGGTAATGACGTATGGAGCAAGCTGAGCAAAAAATGGAGAATTAAACTTAATACCGCTAAGCCCATCTTATCTGCGTTCACCTATAAACGTATGTTTACAGTTCCCTCCGTGGGAATGGATGGATCCACTCTTGAACTGAAAACACGCGTCAGATTTTTTAATCCCCCCCTCAAATTTTGATGTTTTCCGTTTCAAGGTAAGTAGAATCCGAAAATACGGCCGCCCGCCGTACTTCACACTTTCTTAATAACATGAACGAAAATTAATGAAATTCGGTTTGTGGGTTCCATTTGGGGTCGTTGGTCCACGAAACTCGGCGTTACTGTCAGTCATCTCCTAGGATGAAAAATAATAGGGGGTAGACAATTTCAGAACGCCGTATCTCGAAAACTTTCAATAGATTAAACAACTTGGGAATTTTTTGAGACCACCTGGAGCATTGTGAGTCCAGCCTTTCATTTGCACCGAAAAGCTTCGTCAATATGATCGTGAATGAAACGGTATACACCCAGCCCACATATCATTGCTAGGGAAGAACACCTGATTATAATCACTCGTGGCTGAATGAAATCGAGTTGGTTGTTACGTGGTGTTATTTTATTATTTTGTGATATTATTATGATTATTTCTACGATTAGTTATTATGATTATTTTATTATTTTGTTAGAAATACGCACGATGAAATTGATGTGTATCATCTCGATACTATTGTTATTGGTAATTTATTGTTTTGAGAAATTTGTTCTTCGTTCGGTTGTATCGGATGAGGTTCAGTTCCAGGAATACAAATAATCCCGTCGAGAGCCGAAGTTTATGGACAAATTATGCATGGCATTCTATGGAGTTCTGATTCGATAATAACTGTTGGGAGGTGAGGTGGGGGGGGGGGGGGGGGGAATATTTCGAATGGAGTTATATTCTCGAATCCTTGGATTCTTGCAGATAGCTATAGGAACGTTTGTGGGAGCAGATTTATGCTGTTAGAGGACGATTGGATAGAAGAGGGTGTGGTGAGAGGGGGAGAATCGATTTCTCAAATTAGGGTATTGGTGGGCGGAGGGGGGGTGACCCTTCTCATCCACAAGTTTTCAGATTTGGGCTGGAAAACGGATGGAAAACCGTAGGGTTGCGGCGAGAGGGAGATTCCGAGGTCATCCCGAACCTTGGCCATAAAGCAGGCGGTTATAGAAATAAGAGGTCCCGGGACCTCGGAGCAATGGGCATCGAATTTCCCCGATTGGAGGAGGGGAGGAAAAAGAGATTTGATAATACGAAAAAAAAGGATGGGAAAATATCCCGTCCCGCTGGAAGTACGTTCATGACGTGCAGGTCGCCTGGTAGATAGGACGGGCAGAAGGCGGTTTTCGTGGGTACGTTTCCTTGTGATCCAGGGGTATACGGCTTTACATACAAATCGCCCTGAGGGTTACTTACATGGAAGGTTCTAGGGGGAATTGCGAGGCAAGAATTGGGATTTATGCTAACATCTGGGAACGCTGTTACGGTTTAGGCAAGAAATATTTTCAGGGTTTCCGGAAGTCCCTCTACTATCCCTTAACGCTACAAGGTTTATCTTCATTGATTGAGGTCCCGGTCAGTTACTTCTTCCCCTCGGTTAGCCGCATCATGTTTTATTGTAGTCTCATATTCCCGCGTCAATTTCTCATTTGTCAAGGATTGTAAAAATTGATAATGTCATCTGTCATCCTCTTTGTCTTTATAAAACCCTTTCATATAAAACCCTTAAAAGTTTCTTTTCGTCATTTCTCATTTTTCAGGGCTAATGAAAATTGATAATAAAATCTGACGTCAAATCTTATACAACAATCCCCTTTCGTCAGTTTATGTTATTCTCCTGTACTTGCAGTTACAATGTGCACACATTGTTGACACGCACTGCGTTTCATTTCTTCTGCACGTACATAAAAATGTCAGCAGTTTCTATCGGTCAGTCACTCCCAAACTGCAGTCCGACAAGATTTTTATTTTGTCCGTTTTAATAAAGACTTCGTACCAGTGCACAAACTCAACTATACGAGATACATTTTCTCCTTTAATTGTGAAAGACAAAATACAGAAGAAATTAATTAATTTATCCGTCCATGTACAAACCTCAAGCAGAGCTCGAAAATGTTCAGCGTGGCATTCGGCGAATAATGACAAGGTAAATGAGGGCAGGAAGGACGTGCTCGGGATCTCTCAGACTAATTTACATTCCATCTTCCTTCGCCTACCACCTTGCCGTTCCTATCTTCTCGAATTGTCTTCTGGAAACGTATCGCTAGTTTCAGATCTCATCCCACCTTGAGCCGCTTATTTCCAAATTGATAATCTTCCACCCAAGGATGTCTAAAAGCACTTTGGGCTTTTCAAGGGGGTCTTACGAATCTTCAATTCAACCGCTCCTGTTTCCTTGTGACCATGCATACACTGCGTAGTATAATTTTAGTAAATGTTAGGTAAGATGAAGAATTACATTCAACTCTATTATATGTAGAAAATATCAGCTCGTTTGGATTCCTAGGATATTCAAACCGACGCGACGTACCGATGTACTCACTAACTGATAGACACAGCCATAGAGGCAAATTTATTCCTTGATGTCTGACACGTGAAATGTGAGTGCGCATTCATTCCAGAAGACTTACATTTTGTTCGGTCTCTACATGGCCGAGCATTAGCTCAGGCAGGTCGGTTCATTAACTGAGGCAGGTACTGAGGCTGGTACCAGATGTTTTGCGACTGTGGAGTCAGGGCAAATTGGGCAATTTGGAATTACGAAAATAGAGGGCACGAGAAATATGAAACGTTACTGTGTGGTAGTAGACCGTGGAGTGGAGTAGGTACCTATAACTTGCCCACCAGTTACCTTGTGGAAAAGTCATTCGCCCAACTGCCTTCATGGAGAGGTCTAGTAGTATTCGTACTTGAGTCACAAACAAGACAGTTTAGAGCAATGAATAGGAAAAATTCAAATTGGTACATGTAAATCACATCCTTGTGGTTTCGATGTATATACCGGCATTTTCAACAACATGATAAAAACGCTGCAAAGTCCTTGTCACATGGGTTTATTATTCTATTGGACTACCTACAGAAATGTTGGCTGTTAATTTATTGTTTATTCCATGGGAAATAATTGAATTAGCTATTTTTGATGGTTTCCACCATTTTTGGCCTCTAAAACACAAATTAGGTACGCTCCTTTTTTTTCAATTTATCTTTGATCACTGGTGGTGCCATTTAATCGTCTTGATCCACGTGTTGATACTACTTCCAGTGTTATTATACAAATTGATGGTGATTTCAGACGATTTCCGAGGGTTTTGACTCATAAAAAATCGATTTAGGGAGCTGAACATTTGGTCGAACTCAATTTTCCACTCTTTGGTCAAAATCGACTTCATATTCGGTCTTCTCGTTCCCAAAAACATGGAAAACCATACCTCAAAAGCTCATGTTACTAACATATTACTAAAACCCAAAAAGTACCTAATTTTACACACATTTTCACTCATAACACCCCTGGGTATATTCCGATCGGGCTGCAAAGTTTCGGGACGCAGCTAGGGCCCAAATTATTGAGCATGTGTGAGAAAGAACGAATTTTTTGGACCGAAAATGAAGCCGGTGCACGTGATACGGCGGACGGTGGACGGCGGACGGACATCGCATTTTTGGAATTAACGCACTTCGAAACGTAAAAGAAAAAATTTTGAGGGGGTGTTATAAAAATTTTTTGCTGAGCGATTACATAGGAAAACAACGGACGCGCCCCCGTAGATTGGCACTAAATGACAGTTCACGGAATCACCCTCAGAAGTGGTGCATCCGTAAATATTATGCGGTCACGGATGCACTGTATAAATTTATCCGTAACCTCTGTATTGTTGAAGGATTGTCAACGGAAACACCCTTGGTTTCCATGGTGTACTATTTAGGCAAAATCAACGGATGGTCATTTTCACGGAAGCGCCCCGAAAATCCCCGTAAAAGTGTAGCGATTTCCGTGTTAATCCTTCAACGTTCCGTCGCACGCCCGTTGTTGTACCGTGACTTTGTACGGGTCGTCATAGCCCCACCCTTGGACAATCCCGTAACACTCCTTCGCCATCCCCGTAGCCCATCCATGATTTTCCCGTGAGCTCTCCCTAGATTTTCTCCAACCCACCTTTGACTGTCCGTGCCCTTCCTTCACACCTTCACTGACTCAGCGTTGATTCTTCCGTGGAGCATCACTAACGTTCCATTGATTGTCCTTGAAGTTTCGGTAACCCATGAGACTCCCGTAACTATCCGTGGACTCTCCCTAGATGTACTGTAGCCCACCCTTCACTGGCGGTGCCCTTCCTTCATACCTTAAAGGCCGAATTCATAGTCCTAACTTAAGTAAAAATAATACTTTACTTCTGAAAGTAAAATAATTTCTTAAGGAAATGCTTTATCTGATTTTGTTTTCATAGACATTACTCTGTGAAGTAAAGAAAAATCTTTACTCAAGTCAAAATTATTGCAGTATCACAGAATTGCAGTTTCATAAAAATGCGCGGGATTCAATAATTCAGTAATTAATTATTTGTAGTTATTCACGAAGCGTAAGGTAAACTTGTGTAATAAACCGTTGTGTAATAATTTACCAGTATAGATCTGCGTAGATCACCGTTTCCTGTGGTCAGTACCTAACCTTGTGCCCCCCCCCCCCCCCCACCCGCCCACCACAGGAAAGCCCTAAATTTAGCATTGGAGCCAGCCCGGGAATTACATTTCATAAAAATGCGTGGGATTAAATAATTCGATCATTAATTATTTGTTGTTATTCGTGAAGCATAACGTTTGTTCAAGTTCCAAAAGTACCTACCAACAAAATCAAAAGATCCACCATTTTTCGAATGAAATAACATCACAGAACAGCCAACTCGACTTGATTATAATCAGGTGATCCCTAGCAATGATATCTGGGCCGGATTTATACCGTTTCATCACGATCATGGTGACGAAGGTTTTCGGTTTCATTGACGAGCGGCTTGTCATGCAATGCTCAGGGTGGTCTCAAAAAATACTTTGGTTCAACATCAATTTAAAACGTAAAAAAACCATACCCTTCTATTGAAACTTTTCAAACTACGGCGTTCTGAAAATTTCAACTCCTATTTTGAACCCCTTAGAGATGACTGACAGTAACGCCGAGCTTCGAGGACCAACTAGAGCCCAAACGGGACCTACAAACCAAATTTCATTAATTTTGGTTCGTGGTAACTAAAGAAAGGGCGAAGTACGGCGTACGGACAGTAATTTCTTATTGCATTTTTGGATTCTATACGTACCTTGATATTGAAACCATAAAATGTTGAGGGTGGTGGGAGGGGGTGGTGAGGGGGGGGGGGGGGGGTTAAACTGTTTTTTTTTTCATGCTGGATTCTAATGGTTCATTATCGAAAATAATAAACGAAAAAGAGGGGTTTTCTGCTAAGGTCGGGTAGTTCTGGATTGTTGATATTATGCTCCGCGGGCGCAGCCATCTTGAGAAAATCGTCGATTTTCGGTAACTGTTTCGGTTTTTGGCCTATAACTCCTTTCCGACGCATTATTTCGCTCTTTGGCTCCGTATACAAAGTAGCAGAGCATTTGGTAACCCATCGTATCAAAATAAAAAACCCGGAATACTTGGGAAAAGAAACGAAAATGCCGACACTGAAAAGACGACAGAAATGAAAAGAGAACAGTGCAAACTATCAATAAGGAAATGCTCACGGTACCTTTCGACGTACCTCGGTTTTTTCTAGGTACTTATTTTGGCTCGAAAGTAAAGATTTTACTTTACTTATTTTCTATGAAATAGGAATAAAGGAAATGCTTAAGGACGGCTTAAGCATTTGCTTTATCACTGACTATGAATAGCCCAAGTGGCCATTGCTTCCTTATTTGTACAGTTAAGCATTTACTTTTAATAAAGTGAGGACTATGAATACCGCCCTAAGTGACTTACCGGTGTTTCTTCCGTGGATTTTCTGTAGCCCACCCTTCACTATCCTTAATGCTTCCGTGCCCTTCCTTCAATGATCCGTGATTACTCCGTAACACATTTGACTGATGGCGGATGGTTAACGGACAGGCTAAGGAAGCACAACCCTCCATTGCCTTTCCGTTGAGGATGCCCCCGTAGAAACATACGAGCCCTTTATGAACGAGCAGTGGAGAGACGTGTACCACATTCACCTCCCCGTCAACCGTTTAACGGAGACGCGAGGCAGTGCACGTCTCTCCCTCAACGTCCGTAAAGGGTCCGTAACCACCTACCGAGAACCCTTTACGGACGAGCGGCTGATGATGACGGAGAGACGTCCACTGCCTTAACGGCTCCACTAACCAATCGCCAGACCGGTTAAAGAAGCACACGTCTCTCCGTCGCCCAGCCTAATTACACCTACCGAGTAGCTGGGCCGAGTAGTCGGTGGAGTACTCGGCCCAGCTACTTCGATGGGGCGAGTAGGTGATTACATTTCAGCTGGGCAGAGACGAGACAGCTGCGTCGTGTAGTGTTCCGCGTCAACATAGCACAGTGAAGGAAAAAGAGAAACGCTGCAAAGTCCTTGTCACATGGGTTTATTATTCTACTGGACATACCTACAGAAATGTTGGCTGTTCACTTATTGTTTATTTCATGTGAAGTAATCGAAATAGCTATTTCTGATGGTTTCCACCATTTTTGGCCCCTAAAACACGAATTAGATAGGTACGCTCCCTTTTTTTCTTTTTTTTTTTTCAATTTATCTTTGATCATTGGTAGTGCCATTTAACCGTCATGATCCACGTGTTGATACTACTTCCAGTGTTATTATACAAATTGATGGTGATTTCAGACGATTTCCCAGGGTTTTGACTCATAAAAAATCGATTTGGGGAGCTGAACATTTTTGGTAGAACCACGATTTTCCACTCCTTGGTCAAAATGGACTTCATATTCGGTCTTCTCGTCCCCCAAAACATGGAAAACGATACCTCAAAAGCTCATGTTATTAACATGTTACTAAAACACAAAAAGTACCTATTTTTGTGCACATTTTCACTCATAACATCCCTGGGTATATTCCGATCGGGCTGAAAAGTTTCGGGACACAACTAGGGCTCAAATGGAGCATGTGTGCGAAAGAAAGACTTTTAGACCAAAAATGAAGCCTGTACACGTGATACGGCGGACGGCGTACGGCGTACGGCGGACGGACATTGCATTTTTGGAATCTACGCACCTTGAAACGGAAAAGAAAAAAGTTTGAGGGGGTGTTATAAAAATTTTTTGCTGACCGAATACATAGGTGTATTATTCACAGAATAATAAACCAAAACGAGGTGCAACTTCTTTGATGATAACGAATGTCAAAGGATGGTGGATCAAAGGACAAAACATTATCTCGCGCGCCATTTTATATGTATCTATTTTCCTAATTCGAACTTCTTCGAACTTCACTGTTACGCGGGTGGTTTAATATGGGCTACACTCGCTGAAGATGTTATGGTTAGGAGAGGAATGATTTAGTGCAAAGCAGAGCTTAATAATTATAGCTATCCCCGCTATGCCCCCGCCACTACCACACTCCTACGCCACGGTTTCGCTCCGATCCGATGCCGACACTTCTCTCTCTTCTCTCCCAGGGACTCCAATTAATTTGTATTGGGGGCGGCGGTCTCTGGGAGGTGGCCCAGGGAGGTTGGGTGCTGTTATCGAAATGCTCGTTTGTATGGTAATAGTATTCACAATCACATGATAATACTATTCACAAAGTGTCCCTTGCCCTACTCCTTTCCACGAGCCAACACGACCCGCTATTTTGTTCTGTATAAATTTCATTCCTCGAGCCTTCCCTCCTTCAGAACCTCGTAAAAGGAGATTTGTGAACTTGGGGGTTTCTCGTGTCTTATGCCCACGCATCTCGTTTTTCCGCCTACGAGATGATATTCATTCTGCGTTGAGTAGTGTGATATTCAAAGCCCAGAAGAGGGAACTATTATGGTATTTAATGAATTGTTTTTCTAAATTTAAAGATTGTTCTTCAGTATCAACTCATATTGAATTTTGATTTTTCTAGGTTTTTCTCCGACAATCCCATTCTCACCGCGTTATTCGATGGTCGGTGACTTCAAAAACGGCGTTTTCAACCTGAGAGTAGTGAACGCGAGTTTGGAGGACGATGCCGAGTTCCAGTGCCAAGTCGGTCCGAAAGGCTTCCACAAGGCGATTAGGGCAAACGCCAGGCTATCCGTAATATGTAAGTACATCTCTATATCTTTCTATTATGCCGCATGCGCACTCCCATACATGTATTCGGGGTTTATGATTTATTTGAATCGGGATTTACTATTACTTAGAATCACCCTCGTTTTGATGTTTTTTAGCCCTGAGTACCTATTACTACCCTGTTTTTCCCCTGAAACGAGACCACTGCTTTTCATGAAGAGGTTCAAGACCATCAAGAGGTTCCACTTCTGTACAAAGTTTATTGAATTATGTTTCAATCAACTCAACTCGACTACAAAGATTTAAATCCCACCACAAAATGATGCGCAAGGGAATTCAAAACGCTGCGTCAGCTAGAAACCGTAAAATAATACAGTTCGTACAAAAAGAATAATTTAGTATCGAAATAAGCTAGTTAGAGTTCGGAAGGAACTGAATTGAACATGTTGAAGGAGTGTACTTCATTATGAATTACAGTACCTTTATTGGAACGTCACTGCGTTTTTAAACTCTATTGTTGGATCCAAAAACGCAACGAACCGGTTTTCATTTCGAAGAAGTTTGGTTGAAAATACTGCAAGTTCTTCCACAACGGGTGATTACACTTTCTATTTCCCACACCTCCTGGGGTCATGAAAGTTTCAATAATTGTCCATGGGGCAGTCGGAGCCAGCATGCCGAATTTTCAACCATCAAGATTGTATCTAACCAGCGAAGAGGTAGAGGAATGACTTCGATGAAAATGATTCAATACGTATTTACTGTCTACCAGAATTGGTAGCAATGGCCAATAAAGGACTTCAGTGGTACGCAGATTTAAGGTACCTATAAGTTGTGTACGATAAAGGGGTTCAGTAATTAGTAAGGTGGCAACTCCTAGTGGCTGAACTCGTTGCACTAGTAGAGCCCCATTTTGGTTTATAATTTCCAATAGTGAAACTTTGGAATTGAGTATGAACAAAAAAGTTTACTCCCTCTCTTCAAATTTTGATGGTTTTCGTTTCAAGGTACATAGAATCCGAAAATGGAATACAAAAAATTTCTGCCCGTCCGCCGTACTTAGCACTTTCCTTAGTTACCATGAGCGAGAATTAATGAATCTGGTTTCAGAGTCCCATTTGGGGTCTAGTTGGTCCGCGAACTTCGACGTTACTGTCAGTCATCTCTAAGGGGTGAAAAATAGGGGTTGAGACTTCCAGGGAGCAGTTTTTTTTTTGAACGTTTTTAAATTGATCTCTAACTTATGAATTTTTTGAGACCACCTGGAGCATCGTACGTCCAACCTTCACAGTAAGGCCCCGAAGTTTGCACCGAAAAGCTTCGTCAACGTGATCGTGAATGAACGGTATACATCCGGCCCAGATAATAGAGAGTTCCTAAAGACTAAAGTCGGGAAGATGTGTTCGGATTTATCTCAACTGCGCATGCGCGTCGCCCAAGTTCAAACTTATTTCCTTAAGTTCGACTTATTCGGCCTTATACATAAGGCGCGTTATCTCCCAGAGCACAAACTTTAGGAATCGTCTTTAACCTTACTCAGGGGTAACAGTGCACAGCTTTTTGCCGCGTTTTGTCGTTTTTTTTTTAACGCGTCATGTGTCGTCGGTCCTCGCCATCGCCAGCGTCTTTCAAAGTTACTCCAAGCGTCTTTCAAAGAATTTGCTAGATTGTTGCGATATCAACTTAGGATAAAAAAGTGAGTATACCTACGGATACTAGTATACCTACTGAAGCTGAATGGATTTCGCGTTGTGCTAAGTTAAGTGACGTTACTTTTTAATTCACTCCTACCCCCACCACCTTCTGTCAAACCGGACTTATTGGTTAGCATCCAAAGGCTGCTCGCCTTAGATGTGGCCAAAAGATATGGCCGTTCCCTAATGAACTTATCTCTTAGGAACTCTCTATTATCATTGCTAGGGAACACCTGATTATAATCATGGATGGCCTTATGAAATCAAGTTGGTTGTTCAGTGATATTATTTCATCTGAAGAATGATGGTTATTTTGGATTTCGATGATAGGTACTTTTGTAACATGAACAAACGTTAGGCTTCATGAATAACAGTAAATGATACAATTCCTGGATCCATCGCATATTTATGAAATTGCAATATTAGGCGGCGGGCTCCAGTACTTGATTTAGGGCTTTCGTGGGAGTTACGAGGGTAGGTATTGACCACAGAAAACAGTGATCTACGCAGAAGGGGCATTTTTAATAACACAGTTGTATAATAAACCGCTGTGTAATAATTTGCAGCGCTTTGTTTTGTATATTGGTTTTCATATCTCTTATTTGCCGATTTTTGAGTACTCGTCATTCTCATTATTCCCCCTCTGTTTTTACCAAGTCATTATAATACATAAGAGAAGTATTGATGATATATTAATGGCGACTACAGGAGGACATATAGTGAATGGGAGTGGGTTTCGGAAGGAGTGAGCCTGGCCTTAATTGTCTTCGAAAGGTCTTGACCAGGGGGCGGAGCTCCAACTGTAATTTATACTTGCCTGCGGCAGCAGCTTCCTTGACTTATGGGGTGCAGACTCCTCGCCCCGTCCCTTGTTTAGCCCCGGGTGGGGAACCAGACTCCAGTTTAATCCCCGGCAGGTGTAGAGAAAAGGTTCTCCAAAACTAGGTGGGAGTAGTGCGAATGACGACTGGAACTGTTGAGGATATGGGGAGCAAGGGATGTTGAGGAATGGATAAGCCGGAGGCGGGGTCAAGTGACTTCTGGAACGTCAGAACCAAGCTACCTCCTCACCCTTTTCCCTTGCTGACACGTTGAGATTGAAACACGTTGTTTCTTCTTGTGCGGAACCATCCTGCTTGAATCACTCCCGTTACATCCTGTGTACCGCTTTACTTCGTCTTCCGTTTGTACCCTCGGGCTGTTGATATATTTTTGAAAACTCGTCGCGTTTCTACTTCTTCCGTAGCTTTTGTATTTGAATAAAAACATTTCCCGTGTAGGAGTCTAGTCTACTTTGAGTCATTCTATAAACAGCCCTCTTATTGTGTTAGCATTTTCCAGATCTATATAACGACAACATCCCTGTACTCCGTCTTCACAAAATATTGTCTATAAATAAATATAAACTTATTCACGCACATACACGTGGCGCGCGCACGTGATACTCGTGGCGCACATAAATACGTTTTTCCACCGCCCCACGTCCTCCCCCCCCCCCCCTCCCATGTAATTTTTTAAATTTGGATGGTCGCTGAAGCTATGTTGGACACTCGACGTATTTTTCACTTAGTTTGGCCATGTCATAAGGCCATGCGTGATTATAGTCACGCGTTCCCTAGCAATGATAATCTGGGCTGTATATATACGTTTCACATTCATATTGACAGAGCTTTTCGGTTTAAACTTCAGGACCTTACTACGAACGAACGGGTGGACGTGCAATGCTTCGGGTGATCTCGAAAAATCTTCAAGCTCGGACTCAATCTAAAAACGTCATTAAAACCATGCCCTCCTATTGAACGTTTTCGAGCTACGGCGGCGTTCGGGAAATTGCCGCCCCCTATTTTTCATCCCTCAGATATGGCTGACAGTAACGCATAGCTTCGTGGGCCAACAAGACCTTAAATGGGATCTAAAAACCAAATATGATCAATTTTTGTTCATGTCAACTAAGGAATCTTCCGAGTACGGCAGACGAACAGACATCCTATGGTCTCATATTTTCTGATTCTACGTACACCTGAAACGCACACCAAAAAAATTTTGAGGGTGGGTTACTTTTTTTTTTTTTTAGAAGTGGCTAGTTTCTGACTGAACTACTCTTGAAGAACTAACTCTACCAACTGAACTACTCTCGACTTAGTTAACTTCACTGAAAGTTCGTTCACTAGGACTATTGAGTAAAATAATCAAGGACCCAGTGTCTAGAGATCGAAGTAGGACTAAATAACTATCTTGCTATGCATTATGAAATAAGAGCTAAATAGCTAGTAACTCACAAGGCGGCTGAGTTGGTTCTTTGGTTCTTGTAGTTCACAGGAACGGTAGATACTACATGATGAGTTGATAGTATCCACTGAAAGATAGTTTTTAGTTCTCGTAGTTCGTAGGAATGGTGGATACTACATGAGGAGTTGATGGTATCTGCTAAACGATAGTTCATTAGTACTCTAGTTCTTGTTCTTCATAGGAACGGTGGATACTACATGAGGATTTCCACTGAACGATAGTTCCTTTAGTTTATTGGAGTCATTCAGATGGGGTTCCTTTACTACATGAGGAGTTGACAGTATCCACTGGTTGAACTATTTGAGTTAGTTCAAACTCAGAAGAACTACTCTTTTCAAGAAGTGAACTAACTGAACTTGAGTCACTCAAATGAGCTATTCTTAGCCATCCCTAGTTTTTCATGCTCGATTCCTAAAGTTCATTATTGAAACTAATATACCTAAATTAAAGTCTATTTGAATATTCTGCCCGGAAGTGAACATTACAGTGCTAGTAGGTATGAAGAGCTTCCGAAGTAAAGAGGACTTGAAATGTCGTATCCCCCGTAGGCCTCTTTCTCAAGCCAGAGCAGATTTCCTTCCGACATCTCATTTGCCACTCTTCATTTGAATTTCTAGTTTCTACCTCCTCTAGGTTTCTGCTCTTCGTAGACCCGTGGGTTTTCCGGTTCCGCGATTCTGCTCGTAATCCTCTGGGTTTTCCTACTTGAGATCTCATTTGATGAACACATTATTTTCTCTAGTGGGGAAGAGTAAAAAATACATTTCCTTGGATTTTTTCCAACTGATAGGTATTGGTAAAAATGATATTTGGGCCTAGACATAAAAAGCAAGCCGATAATAATTTTAATGGTTGTTGATGAAAATTACGTTGTCGCCCCATTCACCCTCGGGTTGTTGAACAGCTTGGAAACGCAATAAAATACATTTCCTTGCACTGTGACTGCATTCGATAGACCTTTTCTGTTACCTCATTGTTTCAAAGAAAAGTAATTTTCCAAGTACCTACCATCCATTCGGGGGAACATTATGAAATGAATGACAACTTGATGCTTTATCGAACTGGCTAATGTTTCATAACTATCTTGCATACCAACTGGGGACCAACTCGTGCCTTCCGTCGATATTATAGGTCATCTAAAGATCTAAACAGTTCGTTCGTGGAGTGGTGGGCATCTCACGGACGCACTAACCAGCTCTCTAGTCACGGGGTTTATCTATTCAGAAAATACCGAATCGTTGTCGGAGAACAAGCCCCGTTTTGAGAAAGTATTCAAGCAGAGCCATTCGTTGTGGAATTTCATTGTTATCATTTTTAAAACGCGTTGCGGTATAATAAGGAGAGCGGAAGGGGCCTCAAATTGTAAGTTGGCTTTTATCACTTTTGCATTGGGTAGGTACAACGGGTTTTAATAATTTTTCGTCTCCCTCAAAACGAGGGTAGATGTTTCTTGGTTGTGGGGGGGGGGGGGGGGGGGTCATAAAAAAAGGTAATGCAAACCATCGTTTACTTATTTTATCGCCATCACGAAGTAGATGTCTCCGGAGAAGTTATCCTAGCTCCTTCAGGAAAGCATTTCTATCTCGAGTTGCTTGCCCCTTACTTCAGCAGAAGCTTGGTAATTAGGGCCTAATTAATCAAATCTACCCATATATCTCACGTTCTTTCGAAAATATAAGTAGGTACTTAATTTCTTCGGGCTAGCAGAGTTTTTGTTTCCTTAGTTTTGTTGTTTCATTTCGAGTTGAGTTGTGGGTGGTGTAATTTTGCCATTTTGGCATGAAATAAGAGCTTTTTGCGAGTTTATGAAGAAAATATGCTATTACAATATGGGTCCAGAATCATTAGCAGGTATTCACACGAATTTTTGGCAGATTATTATGTGCTGACCGTTCCAGTTTCAAGTTTTGATTTGAATTGACAGAAATAGTTTTTCTCTGGATAGGTCCAAAATTTAGTTTTCTACCCATTTGAAAATTCCTCAAAATTAGACTAACTTCAATAAAATAGTCAAAGATGGGGGTTGGTGGCATGGTGAAAGGAACCATGGTGTTATTTCCACCATGGTTGGTGGTAATTTGACTGACCCTATGCAATCTAGAATTACGAGTACAAGAAAGTTTTGCAGTTATTCAAATTTGTTTTGAACCCATGAAAAATGTTCGATAGATATTTTATGTTGGTACCGACTTAACCTCGAAAATTGGTCATAATGTTGCGCAAACCGGAACTTATTGATGTCTATCTGCTGTAGGTAGGGACAAAATGCATTGTCAGCTCAATCATAACGTTGACTTGCACTTTACTTGTCTGGCATGTGCGAATCATATTGATCCAGTACTATTAATATGTTAAATAGGTGTCATTAAAGGATTAATTATTTAATAATCGTTGGATATAATTAATTATGTAGGTACCTATTTACAGAAATTATAATTATCGTAAGATTCACCGATCGATCCGCCGGTGACAGTTTATTATTGAAACTTTGAATTCGGCCATGTGTTCCGAAATGGTGGCGACTGAATTCTGATCCGTTAATTTCTGAGAAGAAAATTTCATTTAACCGACCGGTCTCGAATAACTTGAAGTAGGGTACTGCAATTAGCCAGGCGACTGTATTAATAATTTAATAATGTATATTGAGATTCTCGGAACTGTTGACGCAGCGTTGGGTGAAAGTTACTGCGCAGTGAGCGAATCAATAATTTGACCATGAATGTTCAAACGTTTGGGAAGTCGGTAAGACACTTCGTAATGATTTTAGTTCATGTTAGGCCGTGTCCTACGTGGATCTGCCGCGCGCTTCAACGCGTCGGAGCTTTCGGGCGTTCACGCAAATCGCGTCGTCATGCCGCGCGGCGAAAAAAAATGTGTCCTACGTGAAAACGCCAGACGCTTCGTATTTCAGTGGACGCCGTCTGTCAAGTATTGTGTCACGTGTTCTTTTATTTTTACTGTTTTATTTTTGATTACGTTCAAGTATCAGACAGACATTTATGCAATATTTTCTGAGCCAACGTTGTCTTACCACTACCTACTAGTTGATACTGTATAATTCTAGGAGACTTATAAAAAATTCAAAAAATTAGAGTACCTACCTAAGTACTGTTTGTTTCTAAAAATCACGTATTTTTATTTTCTAAACATCTCATTAAACATAGGTACATAGGGGGGGTACTTGCTTGCCATCCTAGATTGTTGCGACACTTCGTCCCAAGCAGTTTGCACCAAACCACGATTTTTATAGTGTTCCGACCGGTTATTCCAAAGACACGGCCGCTTTTGGACTTCTGCAATTAATATTTCCATCACACAAAATACACAAAAACACGGTCTTCTACACAGCAATTAATAGAACAAACGAGATAAACAAATCAAACAAGGCGTTTGACGCGAGGCGGTGACGGTAAAAATCAAACTAGTTTGGAAATCAAACCGAAGCGTTTAACGCTGTCGCGACAACGCGCCGCCTGAATCACGTGACAATTTCCATGGTTTTCATTGGTCTGCGTCTACAACGTGCCAACGCCCGAACGCTCCGACGCGCGCGGTGGATCCACGTAGGACACTGGGTAAATAACAGACTTCCACAGTATTTAGACTACTGATGTGCCTGTCAAATCCGATCTAGCGAAAAATGATTATTTTCACCGATCGTCTCGACATCCTCCGCTGCCCTAGTTACAGAAGCGCTGACCCAGGAGCACATTGCGTCCTCGTTCACGCGCTCCTGTGATCGCGCGTTACGATTGGCGGAAAAAATTCCCCGCCAGTCGAATCACCAAACATACAGCAGAACAGACAGCTAAAGGGGGTCGTTGAGTTCAGGAAACCGAACGGGGAACATCCTTAGAGCCACGGACCCGTCCCCTGTGCAGCAATGCCACCTGAAGAGTTATTACCCTCCTGGCCCAATCCTTGGCATTTTATCAACGGAGCCAGCCCATCTTCCGACGCCGAAAAGACTGGGAACTTTTCTCGTTTCCAGGTCGGAGGAGCAAGACCAAAGGTACGTCGACCATCCCGACTAATTTTTCCGTCCATTCCGCGGCCGCCGCACAATCGGGCGTAGCTCGGGTACTTGCACGCGCAATTGCCATTGGGAGGACATAGGTAGGCATTTGCGGAATAGCGTACTATTAAGGCTGAAATGGGATTAAAAATTCCCATGCTCTGTTGAATCTCGTCGTTGTGTGTTCCAAGTCTTCGTAACCACCAAGTCTGGCACCCTTCAGGAGCCCAGCGTTGCCTGGCCCCCAGGCCGCCCAAGGCAGGTGAGCGGCCGATATGCAAACGTAACGCAGTATCAGGAATACAGCGGCTCACAGTACCTTAAAAGAGTTTCTCGCGTGATCTGTTTTATGTGCTTTGAGTTGATTTGTAAGTTGATTTAGCTTTAGACGTGCGGTGTCGTGCAGCCCTAGCTTAAACTTTTCGCATTTTACGCTTTACCTTCAGCAGCTCCGTCACTTCCGTAGGATATTGCGTTACTTGGATGCTCTTGGATTTGTAGTGAACAGTGGTTCACAATCCATTCTTCTGGAACAGTACCAAAATGAGTCAGGGAGGTAACTGGAGTCATTAATAAATGTTCAAGTCAGATCAATTTTACTGGATGAATTAAAAACGTACTATAATTAATATTATTTGCAAACATACTTCGAGGGTTTTTGAGGGTTGGTCATAGAAGCCAACTTCTTTGCTAGACTGACGTTTTGAATAACTTATTATTTCCCTTCAGGGCTAAGAATGTTAGGATAATGTTTCCTTTCCATACTGATGGTATGACCGGGATCTTAGGAAACATTGAAAAACGTTGGTAATTTCTATATATGTAGCAGACAATCTATAACTTGTCACGGATGGATGGATAGAATGGATAGACATTATATCGTGTAAGCACGTTTGCGGTTTTCGATCCCTCTCCATCTCTTAGGTATATTTACTGGAAACATTAACTTGGTAGATAGTGATGTAGTTGTTTAATGGAATCTCGGGGGGTGGATAAAACATAGGTACTAGAACTCTTTAATGAATTGAAAATTTCTCCTGTAACATACAATGTACAATGTGCTGTATTTTTAATGGCTTCTCCAATTACAGCGCACAATATTATTGGAATTAAGTTTGGTCCTTGGCCACTGAAGGTTAGGTACTGTATCTACCCAGTAGGAAGAAAATTGTCCTGAATCTATGTAGGTAGTTTTTTGTTGAAACATTGACGGTATTGGTAGTGTGATGGAAAATTCTTAAACGACACAAAACTATTGCAAGAAGGATCGTGAAATTTGAAATCAAATTTCGGTCGGAACATCGAAACCCAAAGGATAACCGTCACATTGTCACATCGCGATCGTTGACTGTTCATGCGATTTTTCCCCAACGTTTTAAATTATCAAAACAGTAATTATTGTCTCGTAACATCGAGATTTTAAATTAGCAAATTGGATGTGGATGTATAAATTGGCCTCATTTTGAAAGGTGATCTGGTGGCAGTTCCTTGGAACTATTTCAGATGGATTTGACATTGGGGCCATCTGACATATCAACGTATTGCGCTCAGTAAATCACGATTTGTCTAGCTTAAATCGACCAACGAAAATTAAGCATTCCTCGTCCATCGTACTTAGTTATTCTTGATCAGTTACCTGAATCCTTCATACTGCACGTGAGCTAGTTACAGAGCAATCATCCGGCTGGACTGAATTTTGGTGTTCAGCCTTTGAACCTAACTCACCTCCCGTCGCGTTTACTTTCGTCCAAACCGCCATTTCTAGCCGTAGCTGCGCATTGTATAATACAGCTCTTACTGAGAAGGGGAGAACCAAGAATGCTCAGAATCCATTCAAATCACTACTGAATCTCTATAACAACGTTAGGGCTCTCGTTTCGCATGAACATGGTAGTCATCTATGTTCTAAATAACGGTGTGGCGGATCGTTGACTTCTTCCCGTTATTCGGCGTCACTAGCATCGCTTATAATCTCAAAGGGTACGGGAAGGTATCGATTCCAGGCTTCAGCCTCTGACCTCTGTCGTGCGAGAAAATGTCCGTTGCAGGTCATTATTTTCATTAAGGTCGCATAATTTTTAGAAATCCCCCGCTACTCTGGCGCCAGCCCTTGATATCTGAATAATATGAAGCACCGTTTACATTAATTTTCGAAGTGAAAAGGGTACATGAATTATCCTGATTTTCCACTTATAAATCCAACCAGTATTTCATCTACCGTCATGCGGATAATTCGTTTCCACCATAGCGTAACCCCGAGTAATTTAATATTTATTCTTTGTTACTCAATCTCCTTCCAAGCCTTTGTGCTGGCTAGTCAAAGACCAATAAACTGAATTGTATCGTATTTTGAATCATAAAAAGATAAATATGCAGTACATGACAACGCTTTAATTTCAAGCACCCAGCCTTCTGGAATCAGGTGAAAATCCCTGGGGGCAGGAGGAATCAGGTAAAAATCCCTGGCGAAACGGACTATGAGCCAATTTTCCGTGTGTGTATATCGACAAAACGGGGTTGTGTTCGTTGTGATTTGTACGCACACTCCCGGGAAACGTCTGGTCTATTGCAAAAAGAATCTCTGATCATATTTTAGACTTCCAACCCCTCCCACGTAGCTCACAAAGCTGCAGCTCAGGATTTCCCCAGTACAAATACAAGAGGCCCTTTACAACCTCAGAGGACTAACAATGGTTCTTATATATTTTTCAGGGGTTTGGGTTCGCGAGGGCTTACTTCGTTGTTAGAACCAGTGTTACGGGAGTTGTCGGTGGGTACTGCTGGAACTTGTGCAATGGGTAAGGAGTGGGAAAGCAGGCTTTGCCCTATTTGAACCCTGAAGGTTTAGCCTATTGGAAGGAAGAGAAAAAATTCCGAGGGTACCAACCGCCATCGTACAGCGAAAAGGGAAACGAGGCAGGGTGAGACGGGGAGAGTATCAGATATTGACTGGAATATCAGACCAACGGGCCGCAAGGAGCCTGGTTCCAACCTTATTTACATATACACCGCTCCCTTTCCCTCTTTTTTCTCAAATTCCCCATCCACTCAGGACCGCCCTAGCAATTCAGGCTACAACAGTTCGTTCCTTCCACACAGGAAAACATCTACACCACAGTAGACGCACACTTCACTTCGGAATCTCAACTAGACGTCAGTTGTCGTCCAGTATACCTTCCAGGGAAATGTATAGCTACGACTCGAAGCGGCTCTGTTCTCACTACCTTTATCCCGTTTGTATTTCTTGTATTATTCCATTCCAAAGGATTGCATTGATCAGCAAGATCATCTGTTCCAGAATCCGCCAGCCACCACATAATCCCATTTCGATGTTACGACTACATACTATAATAATTCTCCCTCTCCGTTTACTATACTGCAATTAATACGAGTATATTCTCCGATCTCTAGCGTCCTTCGTAATCTGTTCTTACTTCCGTTGGACAATATATCAGAACTGAGAATTTTGGTTTATTATTTTCAATAATGAACCATTGGAATCGAGCATGAAAAAAAAAAATTCTTACCCCCCCTCAAAATTTGATGGTTTACGTTTCAAGGTATGTAGAATCCAAAACTGCAATAAAAATATTTCTGTCTGTCCGCCGTACGCCGTACGCCGTACGGGCCACTTTTCTTAGTTACCATGAAAAAAAATTGATGAAATTCGGGTTATAGGTTCCGTTCGGCGTCTAGTTGGTCCTCGAAGCTCGACGTTACTGTGAGTCATCTCTAAGGGGTTCAAAATAGGGGTTGAAATTTTCAAAACGCCTATACAATTTTTTTACGTAAATATTTTTACGGTTTTAAATAGTTCTTGAACTTGCGAGTTTTTTAAGACCATCCGGAGCATCGTACGTCCAGCCGTTCGTTCACAGTGAGGCCCCGAAGTTTGCACCGACAGGCATTTTCGACTCCAGTGTGAATGAAATTGTATACAATTCAAACCAAATCTCGTAACCAGAGACGCGCCCACAATAGGAATTTGTGAATACGGCCAATCATTGGTAGGGATCACCTGATTATATTGGCGGAGTATGAAGTCGAGTTGGATGTTCTGTGATATTATTTAATTTGAAAAATGATGGCTCTTTTGGAGTTTGTTGGTAGGTAGTGAAACTTGAACAAACGTTGAAGTATTATTGATGGGTAAATTATTACTACGGTAAATCATTACTCAACGGTAAATTATTACACAACGGTTCATTATACCATCTACGTAGAAGGGGCTGGAGTTTGTTGGTAGGTACTTTTGCAACTTTTTTCACTCCTCATCAACAATTTCTTTTCAGAACTTCATTATGTGTGTTTCTTTTTGTTAGGTACTGTTTGTCATCGGCAGAATTATTTTAGCAACATTTAACTCGTGATTTAGGTAGGTACCTAGTAACGAGTACGGGGTTAGGTACTAACCTACGGAGGGTCTGCGATCTAAATAATTATGCATAGAATAGTACATATCATATTATATAGACGGGTTATCTATACATAGAGCTGTGATCTGTAACAGAAGGGTATTCTATACAAAATAATAAACCGTTGTGCAGGGATTTGCAGCGTTTTCATTTGATTTCTAGCCATTTTCACAGTTATGCGTAAAGCTCTTTTCTCAATTTGGAAAAATGTAACTAGGGATAATGCTTCTGTTCTGGTAGGTACACACAAGCTAATTTGAAAGCTTGACATACGGAATGCCACCTAAAACAAAGAGTTTATCCTTGCGAATTCGTACTCTACTAAGAAACTTATATGGGGGTGGCGAAACCCATACATCTTCAGTCAATATAATCGAGTTGTCCTGTGCTCAAGATACCAGTTTAGAACCAATAAGACTTTTCCTACCAAAACTCATCAATAGATGGATGATGGATGTGGTGCTGATTGGTATTTTAGGAATAAACGGTTATAGACAACAGCTAGAAGAATATTCCGTGAGACAGAATCATGAATACTCATTGCTTCAGGCCTCTGTCATTGAACAGTTCAGTGAAGTACATAGTTGACGATTATGTACCTGTTATACGGTGTGGTATAATGATATTACACTACCCTAGTTGTTGATGCTCCGATGTAGGTACTCCAGTAGCTCTGCAGTTGATCTAGTTACGTGGCTGGATAGAATAGTTTCGTTTGCGTTTATTAGTTTTGGAGATCCCCCCCCCCCCCCCCCCCCCCAATGTTGGTTACTTTCGGTGAGTTTGGAAAGTCTAAATTCCGGTAAGGGGCAATATGGTGTTGTAAGTGGTTGAGAGCTGTTGGGGCTTCGACTAACTTCAATCACGTCGGAGCAAACGAACTGCACTTAGTTTGAGTAGTCCGTTGAAGTAGGGGTCGTGAGAGCCATTGCCTTGTCCGATGACCAAGACCCCAAATAAAAACGAACTACGGATCTATATTTATCCGGGAAGAGGTTGTAATCAGAAGGGATTATCGTCGAGTATTGTCAGCAGTGGGTGAAACCCAAGTGAAGACGAGGAGCGGCAGACGAGAGAAGGCGGTTGAGGGCATGGGTTTGAAGGAAGGAAAGTAAAGGAACACGGCGTTCTGAGGATATTAATCAAATTTGAATTGGTTTAATCCTTGCGGTTGGACGTAAGTTCATTTCTCACCCGGCCGTCGGCGTCGCTTCCTTGCTGTGGTGGTGGTTCTTGGTTCCACTAGAACTTCCTCAGCCCACTTCCTTCTCGATTCTAGGCCTCTCGCTCTAAAATGTTGATGTGGTTAAGCCTGTATATATTCGTTTTTGAAAAAACCATCTTACTTTTATTGCATCGCATTATCTCCCAATTACATTAAATTCTTAATCGGCCATCAGAACATCTGTACTTTCTGAAATCGCGCAACTATTCTCGTATCTGTTCAGGCCTATACGGGTATCCAAAATTGGAAGTTGGTACCCATATAGTATTCCCAGATTTATCTGCTAAGCCGCAGAACAAGTTCACATAACAGGTTAACACGACTCTTGATGTTTCTGCGTATTTTGTCGTTGGATGAATGAAATTTCATGAAGTTATAATTTATGTAACTCTCATGAATGTGAAGTTTATGAGCATGTTATTCAATCACTCCCAATCGGGTAAACCGATTTTGATTAGGTTTTTCGGAAGGACTCGCGAAACCCCCTAGGGTGGTAGGCTGCTGCTCAAAGTTTTTCAAATTTCCATCCATTGTGAAATTATGTAGGTATTGAGTACTTTGACATGAAGCCAATCTTGAAGTGATGAGCTACCAAACTACTACGTGCCAATTCAATGCGCTATGTTTATAGGTCATGTGTTTGAGTTTTTACTATTACTTTAAACGTGGTGTAAATTAAATCAGCTGCGTATTTGAGAGTTTTGGTTATCCTTTGAGTTTCCTGCCCCATGATCGGGGGGGGGGGGGGGGGGATGTTTGAAACAGCTTAATGACGTTGTGCACTGTCGGGGCGTCATCATAATGCTGTAGTTAGTTCTAATCAACTCGAGCCGTAAGGGATGGTGGAAGGTAACCATGTGCCTCACCGCCGAAGTGAAGATGGGTTAGTGTAACTCTTCCGAAAATTCAGGAAACTGTGGGAGTGCAATCACGTGGACAAATCAATTCTTACTTGTGGTTACTTCAAGTAATATTGCTAGCTAGCTTATTTCCATGTGGAAGTATTTTACTTCTAATCCGTTTCGTTAGACTTGTATTACAGCTCGTCCCAATCAACTACTATATCTAGAATTCGTCATTTACTTTACTTTTTTCTTTTTCCAATTTATTAAGCTGACTAATGTGAACAAATTTCTGTATTGTCCGGTCCTAGTTCACCTATTAAGATTAAAGTTGAAAAATTAGAGAAAAACTTGTCAGTTGGAGAGCGAAATGATGGGAAAGTTCTGGACGGATAGAGCAAGTTTAGTAGCATCGCCTTTTCCTGCGAGTATTTTGGTAGAAATCCTTGTTCTATCCAGTTCTCGAGCTCTCGAAAACCCTGCTATTTCTATTCTGAATGAGTTGACTGTTCGTTAAACAAAGCTTTTGAAGATGAGTAGGGAGTCCGGGAACAATAAAAGGGCGCTGTAAACTCCAGTCGTGAGCTGTAGCCAGAGAGTGGGGCTTTGGAAGCTACTTGCGATCAGAGTAAAAGGTGTATATATAGGAAATACCTGTAGATAGTCAAGCCTGGAGAAACGAGGGTAGCCAATTGTTTTTCCTCGGTTTTTATTGCTATTCACTCCATAACGTGCTCCGAGAAAGCGAGGGAACAGTCTTTTTAAAAGGAAATCTATCCTTATTATACCACTTCAAGGAAAAACATATTCTCTTCACTACTTATCAGGATCTAGATATAACTTATCAGTTAGATCTCCTTGTATCCATTACAAAACGAGCGTAACATTACTCTTGTGCGACCCTCTCTAGCCAAAACATAATCGATTATAAATGGATCTTGATTATTTATGTAAAAAAAATTTATAATCTATAATAAGACATGCTGCATGACTAGCGCTTTTGTTTTATTAGTAGCAATAATAAACTTCAGAATCGAGCTTAAGATCCTCAAAATTGTATGGTTTGCGTTTCAAGTTTCATGAAATAAAACATTTCTGTCCGCAAGCCATGCACCGCACTTGGCAATTTCCTTAGTTATCATGAACCAAAATTAATTTGGTTAAATTTGATTAGTAGGTCCCATTTGGGGTATAGTTTGTCCGCGAAGCTCGGCGTTACTTTCGGCCATCTCTAGGGGTGAAAAGTAGGGGTTCAAAACGCAGTACCCACCGTTACCAGTACGTCCACCCGTTCGTTCACAGTACCTCACCCCAAAGCTTAGTCAATATGAGTGTGAATCATAGTACGGTAAATAAATCCAGCCCAGATATCAATGGTAGGGAACAACTGATTATAATCACGCATGGCTTTATGAATAATGCGTTTGTAATTCCGTAGTATTATTTCATTTGAAGAAGGACGGTTATTTTGGATTGTGTTGATAATTAAGTGATTTTTTACCCGGGTATTTGTGGATAGGTAGGTACAACTTTGTTGTTCTCGGCCAAACGAATCATCCAAGTTAGGTGAAAATTACGATATATGGCGAGGGTTCTAGATAGGTTCAGCGACCATCAAAATGTCAATAATGGCCCGACAGACTATTTTATTCTCTAGCGCATTTGTTCTGTGGTAGAATGCTTGGCTCTAAATTCAAACTTATGAGGTGGTATGAGGTTCCTGTCTTCTATAATCTCAATGAGTCTTCTTGAGAGCTCATCGAACAGTTTGGAGAGAACTGAAAGTAAAGATATAGTAGTCTGTATGACTAATCTATCTGTTGGTTCTTTACCTTATTTCAGTACAATAATGATAATGACTTCAGCAATCTTCCAGGAAAGAGGAAAACTTTTGAGCGGAATAACAGCAATTTTATCAAAAAGTGTAAGAGCTTCCGCAGGCCAGTTTCTGGTAATTTAATCACTAGACATCATGTAGTGTGGTCCTAACCTGACGCTTTCTTGTTTTTAGCGAATTTTCAAAGAAAATGAAGCTATTGCAATGGCTTCGAAATTTAAATAATATAAATTTTTGGAAATTTTCTTCATAGAAATCCGTTTCAGACCATTCTAAAACGATTCCTGAAATTTAACACTTTTTTATATGTATATATATATATATTTATTTATATATGTGTCACTCCAGACGATAACTCTCGATAGAATTGAGATAAACAGCTCAAATTTGCACAAAAAATCTATCTTGGCAATCGAAAGGCTAAGTTCGAAGATGGGCGAAATTGGCCTACTCTAAGGAGGGTTTTGGCGCATTTAAAGTGCGCAAAAATTACCCAAAAATCCCCAAAATGTTATTTTCCAACAAGTGACCCCTCATTTTAAAGGTTTTTGCACGCTGAACACGATGGTGGAATCGGATTTTAGATATCTTGATCCGTTCTCAAATTAGAGCATTTAAAGTGCGCAAAAATTACCTAAAAATCCCCAAAATGTTATTTTCTAACAAGTGACCCCTCATTTTAAAGGTTTTTGCACGCTGAACACGATGGTGGAATCGGATTTTAGATATCTTGATCCGTTCTCAAATTAGAGCATTTAAAGTGCGCAAAAATTACCCAAAAATCCCCAAAATGTTATTTTCTAACAAGTGACCCCTCATTTTAAAGGTTTTTGCACGCTGAACACGATAGTGAAATCGGATTTTAGATATCTAAATCCGTTCTTAAATTAGAGCATTTAAAGTGCGCAAAAATTACCCAAAACTAGGATAATCTTTAAACTCTTACCCCCACCCCCTTAGAGTGGTCAGATTGAAAAATGTGAGAAGTATTAATTGAAGACGAGAGTTCGAAGCAAAAAAGGGGGAGGCAAACGATTAGTACAACTCCTTGAATTTACCCACAGCGATCAAATAAATAAGCACTTAGTACAATTACGTAATAAACAAACGGTAGAATCAGGATGGACAAAACGTACAAATTAAAATAAATACGAAGAGAATATACATAGAAAACCAAATTTTAGACCGAAGTTTTCCTTTATTCAAAACCATAGCCATTAATTCGAATATTTCTTTGAAAATTCGCTCATTAAGTCATGCTGCATGACTGATTTTTTTAGTCCATGCTTGACGCATTCACTAAGTTCCAGGAGCTTTACAGGCTTGGTAGCTCTAAGGAATCAACTGTAAAGCGACGATCACTATCGATTCCAGCTGTGAAGGAGAGAATGTTTGAGAAGGGTTTTTGACAAATTAGCATTACTTTTTCTTTTGCACTTTTGACTCTCCCGGAATTTTGAAAAACAACTCCCGTCGTCGTCGCCGTCGTCGTCTTTGCCTGTTAAAATGGACGAGGAGCTTTGAAATTCGACATGTGTGACATAACTCGCATTTTGCTTGTTTTAATTTTAGATGAGAATCGGTACCACTCTCCTCGGTAACATCTCTTGATGAAGTAGGCTGTGGGGAGCTTTAAACCATCGTGAGAAGCAACAAACGCGCCCAGGAGATTTCAAGATTACATATTTACTCCATTCGAGTCCATTAATAATTATAACTCGGTCGTTGGTTAATCCACCATGCCAACAATTTAATCGACGACGACCTGAGTGGTAAATTATTGCGTAGATGCGATCAATCGGCTTATCGCTTTAATAACATTATATAATTAGAGCTGCATTAAGTAGTTGGGTGAAGCCATACTGTTTAGGTGCTTTATTAAATTTTCGTCATGCACAATCTGACTATTTTCCCTACCAGGTTTTTCCATCGGCCTCATTAACATATGTTTAAGTAAGCGGGCAACTTACCCTCATAAATCAACGGCTTATGATGGTCGAAAGTTGAGGCTTTTTATTTATTTTCTTTTTTTTGTGAGGGGAGGTTCAGCGCTCAAAAACTTCATTTTCTATACCTTTTCAATAAACTTTTTATCATAAAAATCCCGCTCACTTACTTGGTTTTCATCCCCCCCCTCCTCTTTTTTCACACTTTTCAAGGTATTTTCTAGTAAAATAAAAATGATTGAAATTTTACAACGACTAGTCATCCGTTCAGTATTAATCTTGAAAACTTTTGTGGCCGTCAAACTCTAAGCTCTTAGCACTGGTCTCAGAACTTGTCTCCAAGTTGAAGTAAACAACTGACACCCTCCGAACTTGACGGGCGTTCCAAAGAGCGTCTGTGGAAAATATTTTCTCTTGGACATCGGAACCTGGTTGGATTTACCCTACTTTAGTATTCCAATTCGAAGTGGTGTATCGATTGATATTGTTGTGATCGCGTGGGGTACGACGTTTGAACTGAAACCGGGTCGTCATCGTCAAATTCCATGTCTGCAAAACAATCATAGTTCTAAATATACCACCTAGGGCAGGCACTCTCATCTTTTAATAAAAGAAACATTTTGCCCACATCAGTAGAAAAAAAAATCGAAAAAACCTCTTTATTGTGATGAAGAGGCCCACAAAATCTTATAGAAATCCACACAGTTGGTCTCAAGTCCACATAGGAAATCGTAGGTACCTACGTATATTTGAGTGTTATTGGTCATGAACCGTGGCGGTTCAGGCGTTAAAACATGGTGACGAACATTACGAATTAGGACTCCTACGTTCTTGTGGCGAAGTTATACAAAAGCAAGGTACGATCGATTGTAAACTAAAAAACATATACCTATCTGCGTTCATATTGGAACTTTATTGGCAAGGGGAAAGCGGATTTTTCTCAGCCCTGAGTGCAGAAGTTAGAGTTGCATTAAGGTGGTTATTTAATCGACTTTTCCTTTTCTATAACTTCGATTAATCGTGAGATATGAAGAGCCCTCCCTTTCTTTCCCTACTGAATGAGCTCTTCATTATGGAAACGGCACAAGGTTCGTGAGGCATATCATCCCTTTCTCATCCCTGGCTACTTATGACGTAATACAGTGAGCTTAATAACGGTTCCCATGGTTTCGCTAAGGCCACCTATCCCCATGCCAAAAGTCCCATGTATTTTGTTTGTCGTGGTATCAGGAATGAATTATGAGAATAATGAGATGATGTAGCCTTGATGGTATGTTGGTGTTTCAAGTTCGTCACCAATGTTGCCTCGATTTGTCCCCTGCACCTATTATAATACAGGGCATTCTAAAATATGTGAACTACCCTAATATTACATAGAAATACTAGTGGCCGATTGAGACCTATAATTGAGCCCCAAATAGAGCAGTGATACAGGAATTATTTACAAACGTAAGGAAACGCGTAATAAAAAATAATGTTCGAATCTAGACTAAACTACACCTTCCTACTCACCTTAATATTTAAAGCCCGGAAGTTTTACCATGATGTACAGCGAGAGTGTATTATTAAAGAATATCAGGCATTCAAGAAAAATAGATTTTTCAATGGGTTCATAGAATCATAAAAGCTTTGCAGGCCATTTTTCTTTGATTTGAAGATGCATAAATTAATCTCTGTCGTAGTTATGTATCCCTGCTTGATTGGAAAGAATAAAAACGCTGCAAATTATTACACAACGGTTTATTATTTACCCGTGTAGATGCCACTTCTGCGTAGATTACTGGAGCCGGCCCGGGATTAAAGTTTCATACAAACGCGGGATTCAATAATTAAATATTTAATTATTTGTAGTTGTGCACGAAGCATAAGGTAAATAATAAACCGTTGTGTAATAATTTATCTGTATAGATGCCCCTTCTGCGTAGGTAGTAAAATAAACCGTTGTGTAATAATTTACTGTTGCGTAATAATTTACCGTTGTGTAATAATTTACCCAATAATACTTCAATGTTTGTTCAAGCTGCGAAAGTAACTATAAAAAAAATCAAAAACAGCCACCATTTTTCAAATGGTATAATATCACGGAACATCCAGCTCGACTTCATACAGCCATCCATGATTATAATCAGGTGCTCCCTAACAATGATATCTGGGCTGAATTATAGAATTTGATTCACCCTCCTGTTGATGAAGCCTGTCGGTGCGAACTTCGGGGCCTCACTGTGAACGAACGGCTGGACGTACAATGCTCCGAGTGGTCTCAAGAAACTCCCATGTTCAACAACTATTTAAAAACATAAAAATATTCGCGGTAACGGCGTCCTGGAGATTTCAACCCCTATTTTTCACCCCTTACAGATGGCTGAAATTAACGCCGAGCTTCGCGGACCAACTAGACCCCATATGGGACCTACAAACCAAATTTCATCAATTTTGGTTCATGGCAACTAAGG
Organism: Leptopterna dolabrata; assembly: GCA_954871275.1. Taxonomy (NCBI): domain Eukaryota; kingdom Metazoa; phylum Arthropoda; class Insecta; order Hemiptera; family Miridae; genus Leptopterna; species Leptopterna dolabrata. The sequence goes on from OX940975.1 coordinate 38,971,946, forward strand.
AAAGTGCGTAGTACGGACAGAATTTTTGTTTAAATTGCATTTTCGGATTCCATGCCTTGAAACGGAAACCACAGAATTGTGGGGGGGGGGGGGGGGGGGGCGGCTAGAAACATTGTCATTGAACTCCCATTTGTTTTCCGAAAAATCAAGAGGATTTCACGAGAAAACACTGCTAAGTCCTTGTCACATGGGTTTATTATTCTTTTGGACATACGTACAGAAATGTTGCTGTTCATTTATTGTTTATTTCATGAGCAATAATTGAAATAGTTTTTAGATTGTCTCCACCCATTTTGGCCCCCAAAAATACGACCTCGGCTCTTTTTTCCGTTTTACAAATTATATTTGAACATTGATAGTGCCATTTAATTGTCTTGATTCACCTGCCAATACTACTTCTAGTGTTGTTATACAAATTTATGGTGATTTCAGACAATTTCCCAGGTTTTTGACGCATAAAAAATGAATTTCGGAAGCTTAGCCTTTGTTACAACCTCAATTCTTCACTCTTTGGTCAAAATCAACTTCATATTCGGTCTTCTCGCCCTAAAAAACATGGAAAACAATAAGTACGTCACAAGCTCGTGTTCACAAAAACCTAAAAAAACCCTCGAAAATCCCTATTTTCACACCCATTTTTCTCCCATAACACCCCTGGGTGTATTCCGATCGGGCTGCCGAGGTTTGGAGAACAACCGACCCAAATCTGTTTCCCAATGGGGACCCAAACTTTGTGTGGAGAAACGACGATTTTAAACCAAAATTTAACGTAAATTTAATTCTGAAACTTCGTTAGAACCTCAATTTTCCACTCTTTGGTCAAAAACTACTTCAAATTCGGTCTTCTCGTCCTAAAAAACATGGAAAACCATCAGAGTGGTAGCTAGAGGTCTACACCCAACATGCCTGACGGAGGAAATAAAGAGTGATCTTGAAAAGCAGGGATTCAAAGTCCTAGACGCAGTAAATCTAAAAAAGCGAGTCAGAAATGGGGATCAGGATGTTAAAACTACGGCTATGCTTGATCTTCCACTATTCATGCTGGCGTTTGACAACTCGGAAAACTTGGACAAAATTTACAATATTAAAACCATACTAAATCTGGTGGTACGTATTGAACCCCTCAGGAAATCAGGACGCCAAATACCACAGTGCAAAAAATGTCAAGGTTATCTACACACAAAATCCTTCTGTGAAAAAGAGCCACGTTGTGTCAAATGTGCAGGAAAACACGAATCCAGCGATTGTAAGTTGCCCCCGGACACCCCTCCAAAATGTGTAAACTGTGGCAAACACCACCCAGCTAATTACAGAGGCTGCGAAATTGCAAAGGAGCTCCAGAAAATTAGAAACCAATCTAGGAACCCAAACAGGAGGTCCCAGCAGCCAACAAAACCTAGCAACATGAAGGCTGCCCAGACTAGGAGACCCTCGGTGTCTTATGCAAGTGTTGTAGCAGGGAAACGACAGGAAGCGGAGAGTACTTCTAATAAGACACCAACTGTAGAGGGAACTCTTGGGAAACTAATCAAATTCATGGAAAGGCAAAATGCCACAAATAATGCTATGTTGGCGCGAATGGAAAAGATAGAAAAAAGCTTATCTAAACAGCGTTAACCTACACACGTTATGGAACATCAAACCTTCCGTATTGCAACCTGGAATGCCAATGGACTCATGAATCATGTCCCTGAACTTGAAGCATTCCTTGACACGAACAAAATTGACATATGTCTAATATCAGAAACTCATTTCACGAAGCAAACGTACTTACGAATCAAGGGATACTCTCTATACCACGCATTACACCCTAATAATAAATCTAGGGGCGGTTCAGCAGTGATAATAAAATGTTCAATCAAACATCATGAAAACTTTAAGATAGAACAGGAAACAATGCAAGTTGTCTCAGTTAATATCCAATTTAAAGGAAAAGATTGTAACATTTCATCCATTTACAGTCCACCAAAACATATTTTGAAGAAAGCTGATTACACAAATCTCTTCACCCAGCTAGGAGCCAGTTTTATCGTTGGGGGTGATTTTAATGCAAAACACACCTTCTGGGGATCGAGGCTCACTACAACAAAAGGTCGCGAGCTTTATTCTGCCGGCCATGAGTACCACTGCGAATTCATGTCCTCTGGTAAGCCAACATACTGGCCAACAGATGTGAACAAACAACCCGATATAATCGACTTCTTCATTCTTAAGGGTATCTCTAGTAACTATGCTCAAGTTAACGAAAGTAATGACCTATCAGGAGATCACTCAGCCATTATCCTAACGCTAAGTGGTAGTGCCATAAAAATAGAACAAGCGCCCCGACTTGTCAACAAAAATACCCAATGGGATGAATTCAGGGCACATATCTCTACACGCATAAGGTTGGAAACGCCACTGAGGACAACAGATCAACTAGATAGAGAAGTGGAGGAGTTCACTGATCTAATACAAGAAGCAGCGTGGCGCTCTACACATGCAACTGATAGAATCTCTCAACCTAGTAGTAACATCTACCCTGTAGTGGTACGGGAACTACTAAGGAAAAAGCGCAAGGCAAGAAAAAGATGGCACATCTCTCGATTTCTTGGAGACAAGGCTGAACTAAATCGACTTAACAAGAAATTAAGTTCTGTAATCAAAGAAATAGAACAAGAAACACTTGCTAGAAATATTCTAAATCTGTCTGCGGAACAATCCACAGATTACTCTTTATACAGAGCAGCTAAAGGACTGAGAAAACCTAAAATACCGATCTCTCCTATACGAACGAACTGTGGCAAATGGGCCAAAAGTGCAAGAGAGAAAGCAATATTATTTGCGAATCACCTCTCCCAAACATTCTCTCCTTTACCGCAGCAATCGAGTGAAGAATACCTTGCTCATAGTACTAGGGCGGACACCATAGCTATCAAACCTGTAAAGCTTCAGGAACTTACTGAATGCGTTAAACATGAACTGAAAACAAAAAAAGCACCAGGTTACGATCTTATTACTGGTCAAGTTATCAAAGAATTACCGGAAATAGGCCTTCGGAAGCTTTTATATTTGATAAATGCTGCTTTTCGGCTGAAACATGTCCCACTTCCCTGGAAGATTGCTGAGGTCATCTTGGTACTGAAACCAGGTAAAGAGCCAACAGATGTCAAGTCGTACAGACCTATCTCCCTACTTCCAGTTCTCTCAAAACTGTTTGAGAAGCTCCTCAAGAAGAGACTCATTGGGATTATAGAAGACAGGAACCTTATCCCTTCTCATCAGTTTGGTTTCAGAGCAAAACATTCCACCATTGAACAAGTTCATAGGATAACGGATAAGATTGAGAGAGCGTTAGAGAACAAAAAAGTATGCAGCGCGGTTTTTCTTGATGTGTCACAAGCTTTTGATAAGGTTTGGCACGAAGGGCTGATTAATAAATTACAAGGATTGCTCCCACAGCAATACTGTCAATTACTTGAATCCTACCTTGATAACAGATACTTCAGAGTAAAAATAGAAGATGAATATTCTCAACTGGAAAAAATTGAAGGAGGGGTTCCACAGGGGAGCGTCCTGGGACCTCTGCTTTATTTAATGTACACATGTGACGTCCCAGTCACTAATGGTACATGCATAGCTACCTTCGCGGATGACTCAGCAATCTTAGCCGTTGCAGATTCGGTAGAAGAGTCGACAAAAAAACTTCAGGAAGCTACAATTGCAGTTGATAAATGGACGAAGAAATGGAGACTAAAACTGAATGAAACAAAATCAACACATGTCAACTTCACGTACAAAACCATAATAAATATTCCATTGGAGATCAATCACAACACCATTCCGTATGCTAACTCAGCAAAATATCTAGGGATGACTCTAGATGCGAAGCTTAAGTGGAAAGAGCATGTCAAGAAGAAACAGAAAGAGCTCTCAATTAAATACAGAAAATTATATTGGCTGATGGGCCGATACTCTCAACTCAGCACCCACAATAAAGTACTGTTATATAAGACAGTATTGTTGCCGATTTGGTCCTATGGAATTCAGCTATGGGGCTGTACAGCCAAAACAAATGTAAAAATAATTCAAACATTTCAGAATAAAGTGCTCAGAAGCATTGTAAATGCTCCCTGGTACATTAGAAACGACGACCTCCACAGAGACTTACGCGTGGAGAGCGTCATAGATGTCGTTAAAAAAACAGCACGACGTCACGAGAACCGACTTCACGTGCACTCAAATATAGAAGCTCTTCAGCTACTGGACAATTCGCAACAAGTTCGGCGTCTGAAAACAACCAAACCCCTGGATCTCGGATGCTGACGTTGTAACGTAAAAAATTAGTGTGATGCCTGCTTGTGAACATTCACCATAAAAACAATGCGTAAAGATAGTTGAAGTAAATAACTAGATAGTTACTTGTAAAACTACATTGTGTAACTAGTTGTTATATAAAAATAAACGCTTAAAAAAAAAAAAAAGCACATGTTAATCAAACACAAAAAATGCATACATATTTGTATACCCATTTTTTGCCCATAACACCCCTGGGTATATTCCGATTGGGCTGCAAAGTTTCTGGACACAACTAGGGCCCAAATCGAGCCTGTGTGCGGAAGAACGAAATTTTTAGATTCAAGATGATTCAAGTTAGATAAAACGGGCAAAAAAACACGGAAGTATGTGCCCACACTAGAAAGAAAAATCACTCCACATTTATAAACTCTCACTACCTATTTTTTTATATTATTATCGACTGCCTATATTATGTGAAAATGCTAATTCAAGTTTGGCCACTCATATACCTTTAATTCTGCTCCGAAGGAAAATAGTACTGAGTAGTGTAGAATCGGCGTCAACCGGATAGTAGTACTTAGATATTCCTGCCTTATGATACAAACAGGAGGATTAAGAAGTTATCTTCGATCACCTTTAGCTATTCGAATAATATAAAAGTATTGTTTCCATTATTCCATGATATTTCATGTCCTGGCTCCTATTCTGTGATCCAATTGATCTTCTTTGCTAGATAGGTACCTATTCTCATGCTAGCAGATCTAAGGCATAACATCCAAGAGGGCGGCTTTGGGTAAATTATTATTATTATCTATGTGACAAGTGGGGGCTCTTCATTGGCTACAGCAATGTTGAGAGAGTATTTTTTACCGTGTAAATTATTTGTGTTCATATTCTCATGTCTCAATAATAATATTTCCACGAGCGTTGCAGTGCTTTCAATGTGCGGATCGAAGAAGCGTCCTCATCTTACTTCTTAGTAAGAAAATAAATTGCCAACACCACCCTTGAAAAGGGCCGACTCACTAAATCACGGTTAATTGTAGTTGTCCCGAGTTAAGGGAGCTTCCGCGAGCAATTCAAGACCAATCTAAATACAGAACTTTGGCGGTTTGGATAACTAATCCTTGGAGATTAAGCGATCGCATTTGAACGCCACGAATTGAGAATAAATTCAATTAAACGGAAGTCATGAGGACTGGATTAATTGTTCGAGGAATTAATGGAGACATTGGAAAATCCTCGTTTGGGATTAAGAGAGAGAAGCCAAAATCTAAGTTAGTACCGAGTTGTGTCGAGCTGAAAGTTATCACGTCAAATTTCCAATTTACTATAGGACGTTCCTATAGCTTGTGTGCCAACTGGCCAGTGCACATCTTATAATCCTTCGGAAAATTGCGTAAGAACTACCCACACAGTTTCCCTGGGGAACATTTGTGTAGGAGTCAAATCATCATCCAAACATATGGGTGATAATATTTACATTTAAGGATACATAGCAGTTGTAGTTAGTGGCTTAAGTAGGTACTTACGATAGGTAATTACTGTGGGTCATGAAGAAAATATTTTTTGTCTGAACTCACCACCCTATTTTTTTGTGGTGACTTAGGAAGTTACAACTCAAGTTGACAACTCATGGCGAATTTTAGCACACAAAGTTTTATCTATTCTTTCAATACAAACTAATTATAATGATCGATTGTCCATATCTTTCAATTCGTTTCATTAAGGCTTTTGATTGAAACTACATCAATTCCTTGTTTTTGTTCCAGCTCCTCCTTCTTCTATCGAGATGGTAGGCCACACCGCCAACTCCAAGATCGAGATCAAAGAAAACGAAGAGTTCAAACTCGAGTGTTTGGTTCGAAATGCCAAACCAGCTGCCAAGATCGTCTGGTACAGAGGAGACGTCGAACTGAAATTGGGTCAGTGGAAAGCAGACATTTTTCCTTCCGTTTTTTCTAAGGCCAAAATGTTACTTTGTTTTCCCTTCACTTTGGTTTAAAACGACGGGTTTCCACCTTCCCCTGCCTTATGGGCTACCAGGCACTTGCCAACTTGGTTCCTTGGTTGCACTTGGGTGCTTGAACTTGGTTGAGAATAGATGTTGCCTTCCCGCACGTCTCCAAACTGTCCGGCTCCACAGTAACTCCTTATCAAGGGTTCCTGGAAAATTAGAGGTCACTTCTGTTATAGACGAATGGTCCATTATTATTTAGATATTCATCTTTGTGCATGCGCAGACGTAAGTTACAGTTCGATTTTGACGGAATTTATATTGTGGGACCGTCTACTGTCTGACCTGCACATGGTCTCCATAGTTCAGCTCATTACGACCATTCTTCCATTTTTAAAGGTTTCGGACACACTGACAGACGTTCCGAGAGGAGTACAGACAGAGCCCAGCCCATTCCTACTTTCCAAATTTCAGCTCGAATACCGGTCATTATTCTGTAGTTATGCGCGTTACAAGGAAGTACGAACAGATAGGCAGACAAGAAACCGAATTTGGTCTTACAGGTCAACCATTTGTTTCTTCCCAACAGTCCTACCTTAGTAGACTCGTAAGTGACTTAGTAGTATCAGAAGTGACTTGGCAAACAGTGTCAGTCTCAGTCAGAAAATCTCAATATTGGGCAACGATATTGTTTATCGTTGCCCGATATTGGAACGATAATTGGAAGAATTGCGAATTTGTAATAGGTGGGCAGGTACCTGCCAATTACTGTAGAAAAGCCACTAGGAATGAATCCGCTTGCTAATTAAATTATTTCTGGCCCCTAAAAACAGAATCAACGTCCAGTGAATGAGCGGTAAGTGACTATTCATGGAGCCATGAATATCTGATAAGTACTTGGTCATGTCTTAATTATTAACGCGTCATATTTTCTTTATTCATCAGGAATCCCTGGAAGGGTGCCGAAGTATTGATGATATTCTTCGTTTTCCCTCGAACTTGCCTTCAGAACCTTTCACGAGTCTTCTGGGACTCTCCTTCTTTGTTGGGGATTGGAAAAATGTGTTTTCTCAGCATACTGCCCTTCCGCTTAGCGCGTGTTGTTCCGAATTCTCGGCCCATGTGACTTCCTATGCCGGCGGCCCTTTGTTAGCATAGTCCCTACGTCACCCTTCTGAAGTCAGCCCTTCAAGTTTACGATTACACATGCTCACGTCAACGGGTCCGCGGAGCACAATACGGCTCGTATACTATATAGATATGACCATAGATTATTATTTGAGGTAGCGCTGTCTATAAACGTGCCGAGTCCAGTCACATAAATTCTCCCCTGGGTTAGATTGCTGTTCTAGCTTCGGACCTCCCTTCCGCCCCATCCCATCCACAAGGGGTTGAATTTACGACTGCCTCAGAGCTCGTGCTGGCCCCGCGAATTGCGTGAGAGCGGTGTCCCGTCTCACCCGCTCCTTCTTATACCGATGATTCTGGTCCAGCATATTTTCGTAACTCTATATAATTTAACCTCAACATTAGATTTCCTGTCCCATAAACCACCCTTGCCACTTTTTGTCGACAGTCATTTCTACTGAATGCAATATCTATTACTTCTGTCAACGAAATTAATAGAAGTTCAATATTCTCAATATGTTTCAGAAGTTTGCAATCACCTCAGAATCACATGGCATAGGGATGAGCGTTTGGATAAAATAAATCTACTTTTTGACATCTAATTTCCTAGATGTTGACCTAGAAAAAGCGCAAAAATCAATAAAATTACTTGGTGCATCTAGAAAAAAAAATTGCTTAGCTCAAGACAAATTTAATGACGTAAAAACCCCAGTTTCTCCCTTATTGGGAAAAACATCTGATCATGGATAATTATGTGTGTTTTTCGCAGTAAGAGAGAAATTAAGTAATTCGCATAGAGTGATAGATTATTAAAGTCGTGAAAAAAAGTAAACTACACTGACAAAATATTATTTTTATTTATTCTAACCACATGCACTACATGTAGGGATTGATACATCAGTAATGCTGAGTAAAGGTTTGTGTTAGGTATGAAAACTATGAAATGTAATTCCTAGTTTGTATATAATCGATTTGGCGTGTGAAAACAGCATCAGTACACGTGTTTCTCCTTGTTGTTGCCAAATTTCAAGTCTCTACCACCACGGGAATTGCGCCAAAAAACGTCACTTTTTTTTGTGTCACGCAACGCTTGGAATGAACCCCAGCCATATAAGACATATCCATGTCAAAATATGGGAATATAATATATAGAGGGAATTTTGTAGCACCCATTAGGAAACTCGTGAAAAATAGGAAAGACGATGAGTCGTTTTAAGCGGTGTTCAAGTACAGTAGTATAGCTTGGTTATGAATAAATTTAACAGTTAATGAGGAAAATGCATGTCCTGTTTAAATTGATTCTTAAATTGTTTGCCCGTATTTCTTTAAAACGGTATAGCATTAGTGAAATGGGCTCTAACCAAAATCGTTTCAGTGTTAATTCGGAAGCTGTCGTGCTAATGTGGAACTACTCACTGAAGGAAACTGCCGCAAAGCTTGAACTTCTCATACTTTTTTCTATTTTTTTATTTAATTATACCATTAAGCGTTCTTCTACTAATCGTTTCTGCTGGAAAATTTAATAATGAACGTGCTTAGTTAAGCAGTAATGAAGTAATGAAGATTTCTAAGAAAACTACGTCAGATGTTACTGATTACTAATTTTCTTCAATCTATTAAAGGAAAATGTCGTTTTCCCATTGCCGAAAGTCCCATTCCGTCATCGTTATGCTCTAAGGTTGTTTTAATAATCTCATATCACCCTTCCGTTGAGTAAATCAAAGTATCCTATTAAACAGCTAGTGAGAGTAGGTAAATGTTGAAACCCATAAAAAGTATTTCGATAAGGCCGCATATGTTGGCATCGTAGAATAAACACCGCCTTACCGTTGAATGTAGGTGATATTAAATTCCACTGCTTCGCTCTATAAAATATCCGACTTTATGTCTCGAGCCCCCTGACGGAAAAGCCTCCTTCTCTCCCAAGTTTATAATTAAACTCGTCGCCGTAGAATTAGAAGACGAAGTTGAACCGGATACCGTCTCCTACGGGAAAAGGTGGGAAACTCGGTTCCCACTCTCCGGCCTCCGAGCTGCTGATGATAATATTAATACCGTGTGGAGGGGTCTGAGCAAGAGTGATGAGCGGCTGTTGGCGGGTGATGAAGGAAAAAATTCCCTACCCAAAGGGCAGGTGACAAGTCAACTTTAAGGGCGTTCGGAGGGTGGGTGTTTTGAAAAAGGTCCCCCCTCTTCCTAATTTCCACAACACCTCGTTTCAACTTCAAAATGTCATTAGGTGCTTCACAAACCACGGATTTTTCGGGAAGGGGAGGGTTGGTCGCCCCGCTCCAACCTCCTCAACGCCTTTTACCGAAATGTTCTTCCAAGAAAATCGTTCTTTTTTTCTCCTGAAAACTCCACTCTAACGTTTGGCCTCTTCCTTTCACTTGAATTAAGTTTGTGACTTCCCAGTCTCCTCCTTCCATCATCAAAATTTGTTTTTAGTGAACTTAATTTATTTTTCCTTGGTCAACCGATTCCATCTAAATTGATTTATCCACTTTATTATTTTGAGTGATGAAGAATTATTTCGAGTGATAGAATAAGAAACATAAATCGCACATACGTCGCTGTAACCTTTACCCGAAGTTGCAGCTTAGTTGCTTAATAAAATAGGTAGGTCGGTAGGTAGCTAGGCTAACTACATACCTGCATTATAGGCGTACTATAAACGGACATATCCTAATTTATCATAGTGGGCAATTGTAGTGCATTTTTTAATTGCTCATTTCAAAAGTCCTTCCCTTGGCACTAAAAAAAATTGCAAACAGTTTATTATTTATCTATATGTATAGATGCCCCTTCGCGTAGATTACTGTTTTCTGTGGTCAGTACCTACCCTCGTGCTTCCCCCAAGAGAGCCCTAAATCGAGTATCGGAGCCAGCCGGGTAATAACATTTCATAAATATGCGGTGGACTCAAGAATTCTGTCATTAGTTATTTGTTGTTATTCATGAAGCATAACGTTTGTCAAGTTACGGAAGTACCCAAAAAAATCGAAAGCAACCATCATTCTTCAAATGAAATAATATCTCGGAATATACAACTCGATTTCATACAGCCATACGTGATTATAAACAGGTGCTTCCTAGCAATGATATTAACTGGGCTGAATGTATACCGTTTCATTCACGATCACGTTAACGAAGCTATTCGGTGCAAACGAACGGCTGGACGTACAATGCTCCGCGTGGTCTCAAAAATGCTCAAGTTCGCGCGATCAATTTAAAATCGTAAAAAACAACCATACCCTTCTATTGAAGGTTTTCGAGGTACGGCGTTCGGGAGATTTCATCAACCCCTATTTTGGTTTATTATTCTATGAATAATTCACCTATGTATTCGCTCAGCAAAAAATTTTTATAACACCCCCTCAAAATTTTTTCTTTTCCGTTTCAAGGTGCGTAGATTCCAAAAATGCAATGTCCGTCCGCCGTCCGCCGTATCACGTGTACAGGCCTCAATTTCGGTCTAAAAAAATCGTTCTTTCGCACACATGCTCCATTTGGGCTCTAGTTGTGTCCCGAAACTTTTCAGCCCGACCGGAATATACCCAGGGGTGTTATGAGTGAAAATGTGTGTAAAAATAGGTACTTTTTGCGTTTTAGCAACATGTTGGTAACATGAGCTTTTAAGGTACCGTTTTTCATGTTTTTGGGGACGAGAAGACCGAATATGAAGTCGATTTTGACCAAAGAATAGAAAATTGAGGTTCTACCAGATGTTCAGCTCCCGAAATTGATTTTTTATGGGTCAAAAACCTGGGAAATCGTCTGAAATCACCATCAATTTGTATAATAACACTGGAAGTAGTATCAACACGTGGATCATGACGGTTAAATGGCACTACCAATGATCAAAGATAGTTATTTAAAAAAAAGAAATAAAAGGAGCGTGGTACCTATCTAATTTATGTTTTAGTGGCCAAAATTAATGGAAACCATCAGAAATAGCTATTTCGATTATTACGCATGCAGCCAACATTTCTGTAGGTATGTCCAAAACCCATGTGACAAGGACTTTGCAGCGTTTATTGTTGGTACTCGGAATAGTTGATCAGAACAATGCACCGAAGAAAAAAAGTTGGTATAGCATTACAAAAGAGGCATTAGCTTTGTTTGCACTGGCTTTTTCTGACGGCTAGCTACTTCTAGAAAACTGTAAGAAACCATCCGTGATCCAGTGCCGTTTTGGTTTATTATTCTGTGAATAATACACCTATGAATTCGCTCAGCAAAAAATTTGTATAACACCCCTTCAAACTTTTTTCTTTTCCGTTTCAAGGTGCGTAGATTCCAAAAATGCAATGTCCGTCCGTCGTCCACCGTACGCCGTACGCCGTACGCCGTCCGCCGTCCGCCGTATCACATCTACAGGCTTCATTTTCGGGTCTAAAAAATTCGTTCTTTCGCACACATGCTCCATTTGGGCCCTAGTTGTGTCCCGAAACTTTTCAGCCCGATCGGAATATACCCAGGGGTGTTATGATTGAAAATGTGTGTAAAAATAGGAACTTTTTGGAACATGAGCTTCTGAGATATCGTTTTCCATGTTTTTGGGGACGAGAAGACCGAATATGAAGTCGATTTTGGCCAAAGAGTGGAAAATTGGGTTCTACCGAACGTTCAGCTCCCAAAATTGGTTTTTTATGAGTCAAAAACCTGGAAAATTGTCTGAAATGACCGTGAATGTGTATAATAACATTAGAAAAAATGTAAACAGGTGAATCAAGACCATTAAATGGCACTACCAATGATCAAATATGATCTGGAAAAAAAAGAAAAAAAAGCGTACCTATTTCATGTTTTGGGGACCAAAATTGGTGGAAATCATCAAAAATAGCTATTTAAATTATTGCGCATGAAAGAAACAATAAATGAACATCCAACGAGAATCTGTAGAACTCCAATAGAATAATAAACCCATGTGACAAGGACTTTGCAGCGTTTTCACCCGGACTGACAGTAACGCCGATCTTCACGGTCCAACTAAGCCTCAAATGGGACCTACAAACTAAATTTCATTACGTTTGGTTCATGGTAACTAAGGAAAGTGCGAATTACGGCAGAAGGGCAGAAAGTTGTTTACTCCATTTTCGGATTCCACGTACCTTGACAGGGAAACCCATCAGATTTTGAGAGGGGGTTAAACTTTTTTCCCATGCTCGGTTCGTTATAGAAAATAATAAACCAAATTGGTGAAAAAAATAACTGGGAAGACCTTCACATACATTTTGAGAGGCAAAGGAAATCGCTCGGTTTGAAAAGGCCCCACTGTCTCTGGTCTGGGTCGTGAATGGTCAGCAGGCTGTTCAAACACTTTTTTTTTCAATTTTTTATTACCACCAGTTGAAAAGCTGACCGAAATACATGCCATTTTTTCATATTCCACAAACTTATGTACCGTACGAATTTCCGTATGTCGTTCTTTATGTTTGATAACACATCACGGCAACTAGGATAGGTCGGTAAGGAGAGAAGTGAAAAATATATCGGGGGTAGGTAGCCAAGGAGGGAAAAAAACGCTGCAAAGTCCTTGTCACATGGGTTTATTATTCTACTGGACATACCTACAGAAATGTTGGCTGTTAATTTATTGTTTCTTTCATGTGAAATAATTGAAATAGCTATTTCTGATGGTTTCAACCTATTCTGGCCCCCAAAACCCGAATTAGTTACGCTCCTTTTATTTATTTTTATTTTTATTTTTTTTCAAATTATCTTTGATCATTGGTAGTGCGTGCCATTTAATCGTCTTGATCCACATGTTCATATTTTGGTTTATTATTTTCAATAATGAACCATTGGAATCGAGCATGAAAAAAAAAATTCTTACCCCCCCTCAAAATTTGATGGTTTACGTTTCAAGGTATGTAGAATCCAAAACTGCAATAAAAATATTTCTGTCTGTCCGCCGTACGCCGTACGCCGTACGCCGTACGGGCCACTTTTCTTAGTTACCATGAAAAAAAATTGATGAAATTCGGGTTATAGGTTCCGTTCGGCGTTTAGTTGGTCCTCGAAGCTCGACGTTACTGTGAGTCATCTCTAAGGGGTTCAAAATAGGGGTTGAAATTTTCAAAACGCCTATACTATTTTTTTACGTAAATATTTTTACGGTTTTAAATAGTTCTTGAACTTGCGAGTTTTTCAAGACCATCCGGAGCATCGTACGTCCAGCCGTTCGTTCACAGTAAGGCCCCGAAGTTTGCACCGACAGGCATTTTCGACTTGTATACAATTCAAACCAAATCTCGTAACCAGAGACGCGCCCACAATAGGAATTTGTGAATACGGCCAATCATTGGTAGGGATCACCTGATTATATTGGCGGAGTATGAAGTCGAGTTGGTTGTTCTGTGATATTATTTCGCTTGAAAAATGATGGCTCTTTCGGAGTTTGTTGGTAGGTAGTGAAACTTGAACAAACGTTGAAGTATTATTGATGGGTAAATTATTACTACGGTAAATCATTACTCAACGGTAAATTATTACACAACGGTTCATTATACCATCTACGTGGAAGGGGCTGGAGTTTGTTGGTAGGTACTTTCGCAACTTTTTTCAGTCCTCATCAAAAATTTCTTTTCAGAACTTCATTATGTGTGTTTCTTTTTGTTAGGTACTGTTTGTCATCGGCAGAATTATTTTAGCAACATTTAACTCGTGATTTAGGTAGGTACCTAGTAACGAGTACGGGGTTAGGTACTAACCTACGGAGGGTCTGCGATCTACATAATATGTATAGAATAGTACATATCATATTATATAGACGGGTTATCTATACATAGAGCTGTGATCTGTAACAGAAGGGTATTCTATACAAAATAATAAACCGTTGTGCAGGGATTTGCAGCGTTTTTTCTAGTGTTATTATTTTAAAAAAATTAAATTTATGGTGATTTCAGACGATTTCCAAGGTTTTTGACTGATGAAAAATCAATTTTGGGAGCTGAACATTTGGTCGAACCTCGATTTTCCACTTTTTGGTTGAAATCGTCTTCATATTCGGTCTTCTCGTCCAAAAAAGCATGGAAAACGATACCTCAAAAGCTCATGTTACTAACATGTTACTAAAACACAGAAAGTACCTATTTGTATCCACATTTCATCACTCATAACACCCCTGGGTATATTCCGATCGGGCTGAAAAGTTTCGGGACACAACTAGGGCCCAAATGGAGCATGTGTGCGAAAGAACGATTTTTTTAGACCGAAAGTGAAGCCTTTACACGTGATACGGCGGACGGCGGACGGACATTGCATTTTGGTTTATTATTCTGTGAATAATACACCTATGTATTCGCTCAGCAAAAAATTTTTATAACACCCCCTCAAAATTTTTTCTTTTCCGTTTCAAGGTGCGTAGATTCCAAAAATGCAATGTCCGTCCGCCGTCCGCCGTATCACGTGTACAGGCCTCAATTTCGGTCTAAAAAAATCGTTCTTTCGCACACATGCTCCATTTGGGCTCTAGTTGTGTCCCGAAACTTTTCAGCCCGACCGGAATATACCCAGGGGTGTTATGAGTGAAAATGTGTGTAAAAATAGGTACTTTTTGCGTTTTAGCAACATGTTGGTAACATGAGCTTTTAAGGTACCGTTTTTCATGTTTTTGGGGACGAGAAGACCGAATATGAAGTCGATTTTGACCAAAGAATAGAAAATTGAGGTTCTACCAGATGTTCAGCTCCCGAAATTGATTTTTTATGGGTCAAAAACCTGGGAAATCGTCTGAAATCACCATCAATTTGTATAATAACACTGGAAGTAGTATCAACACGTGGATCATGACGGTTAAATGGCACTACCAATGATCAAAGATAGTTATTTAAAAAAAAGAAATAAAAGGAGCGTGGTACCTATCTAATTTATGTTTTAGTGGCCAAAATTAATGGAAACCATCAGAAATAGCTATTTCGATTATTACGCATGCAGCCAACATTTCTGTAGGTATGTCCAAAACCCATGTGACAAGGACTTTGCAGCGTTTATTGTTGGTACTCGGAATAGTTGATCAGAACAATGCACCGAAGAAAAAAAGTTGGTATAGCATTACAAAAGAGGCATTAGCTTTGTTTGCACTGGCTTTTTCTGACGGCTAGCTACTTCTAGAAAACTGTAAGAAACCATCCGTGATCCAGTGCCGTTTTGGTTTATTATTCTGTGAATAATACACCTATGTATTCGCTCAGCAAAAAATTTGTATAACACCCCTTCAAACTTTTTTCTTTTCCGTTTCAAGGTGCGTAGATTCCAAAAATGCAATGTCCGTCCGTCGTCCACCGTACGCCGTACGCCGTACGCCGTTCGCCGTCCGCCGTATCACATCTACAGGCTTCATTTTCGGGTCTAAAAAATTCGTTCTTTCGCACACATGCTCCATTTGGGCCCTAGTTGTGTCCCGAAACTTTTCAGCCCGATCGGAATATACCCAGGGGTGTTATGATTGAAAATGTGTGTAAAAATAGGAACTTTTTGGAACATGAGCTTCTGAGATATCGTTTTCCATGTTTTTGGGGACGAGAAGACCGAATATGAAGTCGATTTTGGCCAAAGAGTGGAAAATTGGGTTCTACCAAACGTTCAGCTCCCAAAATTGGTTTTTTATGAGTCAAAAACCTGGAAAATTGTCTGAAATGACCGTGAATGTGTATAATAACATTAGAAAAAATGTAAACAGGTGAATCAAGACCATTAAATGGCACTACCAATGATCAAATATGATCTGGAAAAAAAAGAAAAAAAAGCGTACCTATTTCATGTTTTGGGGACCAAAATTGGTGGAAATCATCAAAAATAGCTATTTAAATTATTGCGCATGAAAGAAACAATAAATGAACATCCAACGAGAATCTGTAGAACTCCAATAGAATAATAAACCCATGTGACAAGGACTTTGCAGCGTTTTCACCCGGACTGACAGTAACGCCGATCTTCACGGTCCAACTAAGCCTCAAATGGGACCTACAAACTAAATTTCATTACGTTTGGTTCATGGTAACTAAGGAAAGTGCGAATTACGGCAGAAGGGCAGAAAGTTGTTTACTCCATTTTCGGATTCCACGTACCTTGACAGGGAAACCCATCAGATTTTGAGAGGGGGTTAAACTTTTTTCCCATGCTCGGTTCGTTATAGAAAATAATAAACCAAATTGGTGAAAAAAATAACTGGGAAGACCTTCACATACATTTTGAGAGGCAAAGGAAATCGCTCGGTTTGAAAAGGCCCCACTGTCTCTGGTCTGGGTCGTGAATGGTCAGCAGGCTGTTCAAACACTTTTTTTTTCAATTTTTTATTACCACCAGTTGAAAAGCTGACCGAAATACATGCCATTTTTTCATATTCCACAAACTTATGTACCGTACGAATTTCCGTATGTCGTTCTTTATGTTTGATAACACATCACGGCAACTAGGATAGGTCGGTAAGGAGAGAAGTGAAAAATATATCGGGGGTAGGTAGCCAAGGAGGGAAAAAAACGCTGCAAAGTCCTTGTCACATGGGTTTATTATTCTACTGGACATACCTACAGAAATGTTGGCTGTTAATTTATTGTTTCTTTCATGTGAAATAATTGAAATAGCTATTTCTGATGGTTTCAACCTATTCTGGCCCCCAAAACCCGAATTAGTTACGCTCCTTTTATTTATTTTTATTTTTATTTTTTTTCAAATTATCTTTGATCATTGGTAGTGCGTGCCATTTAATCGTCTTGATCCACATGTTCATATTTTGGTTTATTATTTTCAATAATGAACCATTGGAATCGAGCATGAAAAAAAAAATTCTTACCCCCCCTCAAAATTTGATGGTTTACGTTTCAAGGTATGTAGAATCCAAAACTGCAATAAAAATATTTCTGTCTGTCCGCCGTACGCCGTACGCCGTACGCCGTACGGGCCACTTTTCTTAGTTACCATGAAAAAAAATTGATGAAATTCGGGTTATAGGTTCCGTTCGGCGTTTAGTTGGTCCTCGAAGCTCGACGTTACTGTGAGTCATCTCTAAGGGGTTCAAAATAGGGGTTGAAATTTTCAAAACGCCTATACTATTTTTTTACGTAAATATTTTTACGGTTTTAAATAGTTCTTGAACTTGCGAGTTTTTCAAGACCATCCGGAGCATCGTACGTCCAGCCGTTCGTTCACAGTAAGGCCCCGAAGTTTGCACCGACAGGCATTTTCGACTTGTATACAATTCAAACCAAATCTCGTAACCAGAGACGCGCCCACAATAGGAATTTGTGAATACGGCCAATCATTGGTAGGGATCACCTGATTATATTGGCGGAGTATGAAGTCGAGTTGGTTGTTCTGTGATATTATTTCGCTTGAAAAATGATGGCTCTTTCGGAGTTTGTTGGTAGGTAGTGAAACTTGAACAAACGTTGAAGTATTATTGATGGGTAAATTATTACTACGGTAAATCATTACTCAACGGTAAATTATTACACAACGGTTCATTATACCATCTACGTGGAAGGGGCTGGAGTTTGTTGGTAGGTACTTTCGCAACTTTTTTCAGTCCTCATCAAAAATTTCTTTTCAGAACTTCATTATGTGTGTTTCTTTTTGTTAGGTACTGTTTGTCATCGGCAGAATTATTTTAGCAACATTTAACTCGTGATTTAGGTAGGTACCTAGTAACGAGTACGGGGTTAGGTACTAACCTACGGAGGGTCTGCGATCTACATAATATGTATAGAATAGTACATATCATATTATATAGACGGGTTATCTATACATAGAGCTGTGATCTGTAACAGAAGGGTATTCTATACAAAATAATAAACCGTTGTGCAGGGATTTGCAGCGTTTTTTCTAGTGTTATTATTTAAAAAAAATTAAATTTATGGTGATTTCAGACGATTTCCAAGGTTTTTGACTGATGAAAAATCAATTTTGGGAGCTGAACATTTGGTCGAACCTCGATTTTCCACTTTTTGGTTGAAATCGTCTTCATATTCGGTCTTCTCGTCCAAAAAAGCATGGAAAACGATACCTCAAAAGCTCATGTTACTAACATGTTACTAAAACACAGAAAGTACCTATTTGTATCCACATTTCATCACTCATAACACCCCTGGGTATATTCCGATCGGGCTGAAAAGTTTCGGGACACAACTAGGGCCCAAATGGAGCATGTGTGCGAAAGAACGATTTTTTTAGACCGAAAGTGAAGCCTTTACACGTGATACGGCGGACGGCGGACGGACATTGCATTTTGGTTTATTATTCTGTGAATAATACACCTATGTAATCGCTCAGCAAAAGATTTTTATAACACCCCCTCAAAATTTTTTCTTTTCCGTTTCAAGGTACGTAGATTCCAAAAATGCAATGTCCGTCCGCCCTATCACATGTACAGGCTTCATTTTCGGTCCAAAAAAATCGTTCGTTCGCACACATGCTCGCTCCATTTGGGCCCTAGTTGTGTCCCGAAACTTTTCAGCCCGATCGGAATATACCCAGGGGTGTTATGAGTGAAAATGTGTATAAAAATAGGTACTTTTTGCGTTTTAGCAACATGTTGGTAACATGAGGTTTTGAGGTATCCTTTTCCATGTTTTTGGGGACGAGAAGACCGAATATGAAGTCGATTTTGACCAAAGACGCGGAAATTGAGGTTTTACCAAAGGTTCAGCTCCCAAAATGGTTTTTTTATGAGTCAAAAACCTGGAAAACTGTCTGAAATCACCATCAATGTGTATAATAACATTAGAAAATGTGTAAACATGTGAATCAAGACCATTAAATGGCACTACCAATGATCAAAGAAGATCTGGAAAAAAAAGCGTACCTATTTCATGTTTTGGGGGCCAAAATTGGTGGAAATCATCATAAATAGCTATTTCAATCATTCCACATGAAAGAAACAATAAATTTAACAGCCAACAAGAATCTCTAGAACTCCAATAGAATAATAAACCCATGTGACAAGGACTTTGCAGCGTTTTCTTCTTTATTCTTTCTTCTTCTAAAGGGTAATTAGGTACCGTCCTCTACCTACGTGGGAGTACGTACCTACAGCACGTGCAATAATGGGCAATCCACGTGACGTCATCGGGAAAAAACATAGTGAAATGAACAACACTGCCACCAATGACTTGACTTGTTTGGAATCTACGCACCTTGAAACGGAAAAGAAAAAATTTTGAGGGGGTGTTATAAAAATTTTTTGCTGACCGAATACATAGGTGTATTATTCACAGAATAATAAACCAAAACAGCGAGTTACTGTATTGTTTGAGCGGACCGAGGGATGGGTATTGTAAACTGGCCGTTCCAATTATCATGTTCCTGTTATGAATATTTTCCTATCAATAGATGCTGACCGTTGAATCATTTATAGTGAAACCCGGAACAATCATACCGTGATTGGTAGGATGTGGGGAGAGTGGGGAGTAATTACATAATGTAATGGTTCATTCCTAGAACAGAATGTCTGTTTCCAGAATTTCATCCATCCCGTTACATTCACACTCAGTTTTACCGTTACCATGTTTACCTAGTATAATTTACGCATGTATGCACGGCTCGTCAAGCTAGTTGAAAATGAAATGAGCATTGTGACTGATTCAAATAGATTTTATCCACCGCAGTAAATGTCCTCCTAGTTTTGTAACAGCCAAAATATCTCAGGAAACGGTTCTAGAGTTCCTGTTCTGTCAAACTCGTTAGTGCTCCCCAAAGTTTCTGTATGGACTCACGAACCAGTCGTTCCCGACGTTTACAGTTTTTCTCGCTCTTAAATTGTCCACTTCTTTTTCCGGTTTAAAAATTGAAAGTTTGGACCGACTTGTTCGAGTGAAGGAAAAAAAGGAAAAGGTGAGACTCCAGGGTTTCGATGGTGGATGTTGCGGTGTGTGGGCTAGATGGAGAATAAAGACAGGGAAAAGAATGAGAAACATGTGACGGGTTCTGTATAATGGTGAAAGAATGAAGCTCAGCGTGCCGGGAAGCACAATCTACCGGGGCTTCCTCAGTTCATCCCCTTAGTTTTCTTCCACACCTGGGAGTCTCGTTTGAAAATAGTAACGACGTTTTTCCTGTCAGGAACTGCATCGTGGATTCAGGTCACCGGTAGCGTTTTATTCTGTTTCTCAAAATAGAAATCATGCCGAATACGTAACGTTACGGTTTATCCGAACTGTTAATGCCTGCAAAATAGTTTTTCGCTTTTAGATAGGTATTTAACCCCCTCGATAGGTTCATGAGTGAAATGCTACTCAATAGCTAGAGGAATTACTGCGTATTTCACGAATAAATGTGGGCGCCTGGCTCCCAGATGGTTCTACAGTTGACAACGTCTGCCAGTCGCGAGCCCCCCCTCTCCCCCACCCAACAACTGATTTGTAATGAGCTGAAATGTGGGGAGCAGGTACGGGTTAAGCCCTAGATGATCGTATTTGAATTTAATTAAAATCCGACTGTAACATTCGTATGCGCATCACACAACCCCAACCACACTGATGATATCTAATGATTTTATTTACGATAATGTGTTACGAGGAAGCCATTTGCCACTCCTTGGCTGGTATTTAGGTTCACCGTTTAACGAATATGAAATTATAGGTAGTAATGCCAATTGCCTTCATTTAATTAATTTGTAAGGTACGTGTCTGTTTTGTAAGTCAGAACATTAAACCGAACAATTGTTGCCCATCCAGCCGTTCCCCCAGCGAAAGAAGTCCCGAAGGGGAAATTGGGCTGGTTTGAAAATGGAGCAGAAAGAAAGCTCTCAATTTTTTCCGTTGCCACTAATGGAGTTTATCTTTCAGAGTATAATGATAAACCGGACAAAGGGATAGAAAGAGATGATAAAGAATAAAGGAGAGGCGAAGTTAGGGACAAATAAAGAGAAGAATAGGAGGGAAACACAAAGAATAGACGGCATGCTTGCTCCTCACCCGTGAAAATAAAGCAATTGGATTGCACTGAAAAATATTTCTGTTTCATAGAGAAAATGAAGCGATGATGATGAATTTTTCATTCAAGTGTTGTCTCATTTTCCAGATTTTAATTGCGATTTCTTGTTCACTTTTTATATGTGGTTCACTACTATTATTAGGATAGAGCTGGTAACAAAGCGTATTTTACGGTGACATTTATAGAAATAATATATAGTTTTGTGGATGTTGAGGTTCAGTCAAAGAAGAAGATACTTTTCGCCGACGTTTCCGGATATAGGTTTATAGAAAAACGAACACTTGCATTTTTATTGATATTGTAAAGAAATAAACAAGTGAATTTTAAATTACAACTTATAACTCCCGATCAAGACTAATTTTATTGCCGAGATTGAATCCAATACCTGGTGTATTCGTAGTGTATGAAGCACAGCCAGCTGTTCACGTGGGCCTTTTATTGAGCACCTGGCGTGTGCTCGAAGACGTGGAAAAAAATGGCAACATCCTAAAGTGATTTTTGGGCAACGTGAATCAATTATTTAAAACTTGAAACGTGCGAAGGAATGGGGGTTCATCGACGTCGCGTCGCCGCGGTTCGGTTAGTCTATGTTGGTACTAAGTATGGTGGCGTTTTGGAGGAAGGTTGCCTGGCATGCTAGAAATGATTATGTTTGACCAATTTTTGATCTGTTAAGTTCGGAAGACGAGAAAACGTCAATATAATCAGCTAGAAAAAAATGTTGAGCTGTTTACCATCCCGGTGCAAATAGATAGTAATACTGATGACGGATGGTAAGATATAATGATGATTTTAATGACTTTTTGCAGCTGTTTGGTGTATGACAGGTTCAGGTATTTACTTCGTGAGGTCCTAATGTATTTGCTTGGGGAAAAAACCCCATGACGATTATTTTTTATTCCTGTATTATGTTCATCGTTATTATTATTCTCTTTTTACTCCATTTTCCAGACAAGAGAGATGACAAGGTCACGGAAGTCGTGGCAAGTAACAAGAAAGCCAAACGTTTCGATGTCTCGTCGACTATCCGACTGCAGCCTACTGCTGAAGACGACTACGCTGATTATACTTGCGAAGCAAGGCATGAAGCTCTTCCTCCGGATATGCCTCTCAGAGTCACTGTACAGCTTAGCGTTCTATGTAAGTACTTCCATAGTCAGTGTTCACTGTCACTACATACTACTAACTATAGTGTTCCATGTTGGTATGTGTAGTCCTCCCCCTCTTACAGTGACTTACGCTTGACCTCTACTGAGTCTTATTAATATTGCCATCCGTTAATTCATTTTTATGTCAAAGAAAAAACGACCTGGTTGAAGAGAAAGGTGCCTATTACGTGGGGCAGTAGGCTGTGCCGAAAGGCAACCCTGTTGCAGGGTAGCACACCTTGTTAACATGTATCATGTTTTAGCCCTGGGATACTAGCATTTTTTGCGCGTCGATTTTGCGTGTCAATTTTGCGCGTCAATTTTGAGCGTCAACTGTTTTCGCGCACAATGCATAGTGGAGAGTCGCGTGGAAACGAGCCTTGGGATACTAACATTTTTTGCGCGTCGATTTTGCGAGTCAATTTTGAGCGTCAATTCTTTTCGCGCACAATGCATAGTGGAGAGTCGCGTGGAAACATGATAGGTACATGGTTGCAATTTTTGGTTCTTAAACATAAATCTTTCTTGGATTAAAGTATGGCTCTCGAGATTAGGTATTTTAATAAAGTTGTTCATTGTTATTAATCCGAACAATGTCAAGTACCTACTTGATGAGCACAAACTTCTGTAATAAGGTTTTCCAAGAAATACCTACTATATTCTGCATTCTCAGGGATTTGTGAATGCACGTACCACTTCAGAATCATATAAATCCGCTATTCTTTGGATTCAATAAAATTATATTTCGAAGAACTGTAAGTAATAATAAACTTACCGGTATCGGTTACGATAAGTTATTATGTTACGTTAACGGGATGCTGAAATTTGTGTCGCAGACCCCCCAGGCCTACCATACATCGAAGGCTACACGGAAGGCGAGACGATTAGGCGAGGTCAGTCAGTCGAGCTGGTCTGTCGATCCCGCGGCGGGAACCCTCCTGCTCAGCTGATTTGGTACAAAAACGGCGAACAGATCCGTATGGCGTACCGGACTGCAGGGCGGCTATCAGAGAATGTCTACTCTTTCAAAGCAGACGCCAGCGACAACAAAGCCAAGTACCGCTGCGAGGCATCCAACATCATGAGTCCAGCTCCCTTGAAAGCTGAAGTTGTTCTTACTGTGTTTTGTAAGTAATCTCTTGTAAGTGTTCTAGATTCAAGTTGGGATACCCTACGTTGAATTAATGTTATTGTAAATGTTCTTGTGCAGTTGCTCCTTCTCAAGTAACCATCAGCGGTCCGACGGAAGCCCGTGTTGGAGAAACGGTCCCTCTAACGTGCACTACCCAGGCGAGCAATCCGCCTGCTGACATCAAATGGGCTATTGGCGGCCGTCAAGTTCGAAACGCTACACAGCGCACGGTTTCGGCCCCTGAGGGCGGATGGATAACGACCTCCAACACCTCTGCTGTAATGGCCCCAGACCAGAGATCCCTCGTCGTGCTTTGCCACGGTCTCAACAAGCAGCTGACCGAAAACGTTGTCACCACACACACCATCAATGTTCTCTGTAAGTCACTTGACGTGTGATATCAGTTCAATTCCAATTTTTTCTGATTCAGCAATTTTTGTCTGCCCCCATAAAATGTGACTAGCGTTTCAAAGCAACAGAACTGACCATCAGTTATTATCCATATTATCGAACGTCGTCTACTGTCAACAGTAGAACACCCCGGTAATTTTTACTCTTAGCAGCTCAGAATCACTATCCACACTACCATCGGTAATGTGTAAGGTAACCAACATAAAAATATAAGCCTAGGTTTTGGTGCGGCGTAGGGGGTGCGGTTCCCACCTTAGTACCTTTAATAATCTAATATACCTAATCTAATCTAAGGTAACCAATGAAAAACTTCCATTTCTCATAGAGACACTAATCGACGTCTTGCTGCAAGGATTCGTTCCCCATTTACCATTTTTTCAATTAACCAGCTGATGAAAGTCAGGTTCAACGTGGTTTTCAAACGCTTCGTTATGGTAATAACAATTGTTAGGGTACCTACCTCAGACATTCTCGTAATTTTGCCATTTAATATCAAGCACACACAAAGTATCTGGGAAAAGCTTATTTTCCTTCAAAAAGCACGGGATTGAAAAACGTTTTTCGTGTAACCTTTTGATCTTTGCTTTGACAGATCCACCGGGGCCGCCCACGATTAGTGGTTACGTCAAAGGGACTCACATCGCCGCCGGCACACTGCAAAAGATCTCTTGTATCTCATCAGGGGGAAACCCTTTGGCGACCCTGACTTGGTACAAAAACGATAAAAAGGTGAGTCCGCTTTTCTTTCCGTGAGTTCCTTCTTGGATGCGTACTTTAATAGAGCTGTAAACGGAAGAGTAAATAGCGGGATGTTTTCAGAGAGATGAACTCATAACTCCCGATCTACAGCCCTCTTTTTTCCCATCACTTACACTCTGCCATTTCGAATTGACAGTGTAATGGAATCTCGTTAAACCCTGTAATCTAGGGATGCGGTAGCGTCCCGCCCGCCAAGAAAACTGGAAAACTCGAAAGCTACCAAGTACACTGTTAACATGACAACTCAAGTAGGGTTTTTTACCCCCTCTCTCCGTAACTCGTCCCCCAGGCGGGCTCCGATGTTGATTTTTCGTACACCCATTCTCGAGGAGTTATAACTGTTTAACCGCTGCTGGTCAAATAACCTAATTGACGACATAACGTTTGGAGCGCTGTAACTTTCGTGTAGGTATTAAGTATACTTTTCTGCAGCGCTTTTCAAAAAGAGTTGAAAACCTATTTCAAAAATTATACTTAAGCCAACTTTTTTAGAAAATTATTTTAAAAAAAATTGAGTAAATAAGTAATTTAAAATGGAAAATTTTCAAGGAAAACTGAATGAAACCTTTTTACTGGGAACAAATTTTGGCTGGAAAAAGTATTTTACTTGGAAAAAAAAGCGTTGACTGGAAAAACATTTTTACTTAGAAAATAATTGTTAACGAGCTAAAGCAAAAGATCCTTCCCCCCAACAACCCTGCCGTAAAAATGTACCCGCAAATTAAACCTCCTCAGCCATGAAAAGGATTGACATCCATTCTGCCCGCCAAAGTAGCCTGCTCAGTGCTTTGCACCTCGCTCTTGGATATGCATGCATAGAAAGAGAGATTTGTGTAGAATCCCTTCCCCCATACCTTGTAATTTCTTTCAGCGCTGTTTGGCGGGCAGCTTTTTGCCCTTGCGTAAGAGGGATATCCCGGTGCTTGATTTTTCATCAAAACTTAACTCCAGCATTGTGTTGTTGCATCAACATTTTTCTTCTTGGTCTCATCTCTAATGGTCAAATGTGTTCTTACTCTTCGTCATACGGTGTAGTTGTACTCGTATAAGGTTGCAAGGCGGATAACGCAGATTAAGACAACTAGAAACCTGCTTCGTTCAGCCAGGTCGGGTAGAGCAGGTAGTGTTGTTGGCTTATGACCGACAGTTGAACATAAACATTATCTTAAGAGGAGGCTAAAGATGGGTTCACATTGACGCGTAATCGACGTATAACGCTAAGGCATAATAGTAAAATGCGTAATTGAATTTGATTGGCTCATCTGGTTTACGCCCTGTACGCGCGACGAGTTATGAACCAGAGTGCCCAAGATTTAAAAAATCTAGATATTTACATGCTTTAAGGATCTGCGCGTGGAGTTCTGCGCAGGCGGAGGCTGGAGCACGGACTATATCTCGACGGTGACGCGATTTACGGCCTTTGCGTTTTACGTCGTACGTTTTGCGTATTTCGCCGATTGCGCGTCAATGGGAACCCAGCTTAGCGGAGAAAGTAACTTTTTCTCGTAGTCTGATCGGAACTGAATCGGAGTCCGAATATAATATATGTACTTCGTGAATATGATGTGTGTATGTGTATTTTTTTTAAAACTGATAATCATTTATTGTTGAACTTCTTACATTGGCTGTATATATTCTGCAGATTCCCTCCACAATCAAAACAGCTCAGGATAAATCGATATCCGCTGAGGTAACAATCCTTGCCAACGTCACTGACAACGAAGCTGTCTACAAGTGCGAAGCGACGAATCCTGCAACGGAAATACCACTGTTTGAAACTGTTCAACTGAGCGTTCATTGTGAGTAATTTGACCTTCCGATATAGAACTCAATCAGGACGGAATAATTGGCTGTGTTGAGCCACTAAAATATGGCTGAGATCTTAGACGAGACGTAGGCACTTAGTAGTTGTTTTCCTGGTTCCAGTTCCTCCCGATCATGTTCGAATCAAGAAGGAACCCGAAGAGCTGAGGGCAGGCACGATTGCCACTCTGACCTGCGACGGATCGTCCAGCAACCCCCCGGCGGAGATGTCTTGGTGGCGGGAGGGCATTTCCGTGACAGAAGGAATAACCAATAGCTCTAAACCCGGACTCCACGGAGGTGTCGTGTCTTCGATACAGCTCAGACTCAACGTTACTCCGGAAATAGACGGCGATGTCTACACTTGTCAAGCATCCAATGCAGCCCTCATGCGGAGTGCACATGAGGCCATCACCATGAACGTTCTTTGTGAGTTGCTGATAAACTTCTTTTTTTTTCTGTTGCGCTCCTTTTTAGGTAGCACATAACCAGTCACTTTCACAGAGTTAACGTAATTGCTGTAAAGTACCTAAACATCAGGTTGCGTCAACATTATATATATATATCAAGGATAATAATTAGGAATAATGCACAGTAGAACAGCAGGTATGTGTAAATTTTTCACGGTCGTATTTAGGCTTCCCGCATGAAAATAAGTAGCTGCTTTCTTTCAGTTGTTGAAGAAGGTGATATGTTAACATTACTTTGCACATCGAACTTATAGTCAACAATAAGAGAAATTGGGGGGGGGGGGGGGGGGGGGGGGGGGGGACTTCCTAAAACGGAACTTAGACTAGAAACCCTTAATCAGACTAGAATAAACTTTAATTTTGATTTAAATCCTTATTCGTTAAAAGAGAACTAGAAAAACATACTACAAAAGTAGTAGGTATATAAAACCTCACTAGAACAAAAATGTAATAAGACTACTCCAAAAATAGAGGTGCAGATCTAAGATGGAGGTCGGAGAGCAGGGGACCTCATAAATTGCTCGATTGCCTTTTTTTTTTTTTAACCTCTGGAGTGAGTCTTTGATTTCGACAGATATAGGTAAAGACCAAATTCGAGCCTCGTTTGGGATATAGAATTTCTAAGGTAAGTTTTTTCAAGGTTTTAATTTAGAAAATGACATTTCAGCACTCGCTACTGCAGCAGGAAGTGTTAAAAAATAAAGCTGAAAGGACTTCGGAAACCTGGAGAATAACGAAGTGTGGTTTGTCATAACATTGAAAAGGTCCCTAGCTGAATCCACATTCCCTTTCAAATTAACTTGATTCTCAGAAAGCCACTCACAAAAATTCGAATGTAGCTACCGACCTATAATATTGATTTGGAAAAAGAAAAATCTCTGTCCTGACCCTCGGGAGGGCCCCTTCGGGATACAAAAAGATTATTTTTTCCACAACAAAGTTGACCGGCACCCCCGTTAGTTACACCACTCTTTACGGCCTACAATCCGTGGGAGATTCGACTACATTATAATTTTAATGTTTCTTATAAGGTATTTTGGAAATGTCACGT
Organism: Leptopterna dolabrata; assembly: GCA_954871275.1. Lineage (NCBI taxonomy): Eukaryota > Metazoa > Arthropoda > Insecta > Hemiptera > Miridae > Leptopterna > Leptopterna dolabrata. Next base: position 39,000,018 of record OX940975.1, read on the forward strand.
TCTCTGGAAATATTTGCTTCATGACATGTTAGGGGCATCGAATAGACTGTATGAAGTTATTTGTCTATCTTTATTAGTCGACTTATCTGTAATGAATCATTATTCTCACAAAAGAAAATTGGATTTCCTTGGTAGGTAGGTATGTAGTTGAGTAGATACGTTCTCGAGGCAAATACTTGAGCCTGAAGATATTTTGCGCCTTTTTTTAAAGTTCGCAATAATGCTCTGGGTTTCAGATAAACCGGTCTTCAACGAGCCCAACGAAACCCAGCTCAGTGGCACCGAAGGTCAGAATCTAGTGCTCGCTCCCGTAGCTTCAGGCCACCCGTCGACGATCAGCTACACTTGGACTAAAGATCGAGCTCCCCTCAACCCCGGGGAGTACATCCATGTGGAGGGTCCCTTACTCAATTTCACTAGGTTACACCGCTCTCACAGCGGTGTTTACACTTGTGAAGCCGTCAATTCCGAAGGATCGTCGACCCTCAGTTTCAACATGACCGTGCAATGTAAGTAGTAACATGATTGTTAAAGCTATGTATACCTATGTTCGTGTTTAGGAATCCGGGTTTAAGTACATCTCATCGCTAATATTATCTAATATATTGGTCTCTTATCATTCAAATAAAATGGTAGCTATGTAAGACTTGAAATATAGCTATTGACCAATCATTCTTACAATTAATACGATTATTTATGCTATTCGCAATTTACTCGTACCTAAATAATTACGTCGCACTAAAATATTTTCATTTTCCGTCACAGACGCGGCATCCATCGTTGAAACAAGCGAGGGGGTCTCGGTGCCCCCGGGTAAAAACGCCGAGCTCTGGTGCAAGCTGGATGGATCTCCCTTGACCTCAGACCACGTTTCTTGGAGAAGATCCGACTATCCTGACATGCTGCACAGAACGACTGTCACCTGGTCGAATGGAACTTCATTCCTAGTTGTGAAGAACGCTGTGAAAGAGGACATAGGCAACTTCCGCTGCGCTGTCAACAACGGCCTAGGAGAAGAGTCATTCAAGGATATCTTCCTCACAGTTGAACGTAAGATGTGCTGCAAATTGCCCTCGTATTCTGTCCTGTAGATTATTTTATTGCCAAATGACATGACGATCCGGCAGTTGAATTCTTCGCATCACCATCGAGTATTAACTTGTCTCTTTTCCTCCTTAAAATTCCAAGTTTGCGCTACCTACGTCATCAGATTTTGTCTTCTTCCATCACTCCTCAGATAAACCGATAATGGACCAGTCACCTTCGCTAAGTAAGTCTGCCAGCAATAGTGGCGACACGGCGAAATTAGTGTGCCGGGTTTCAGCAGCTCCTGCAGTCAACTACACATGGTCCAGAGATGGCTCCATCATCACGACTGACCATCACAAGTACTTGATAGAGTACAAAAAGGTAATGGGATTACGCCATTTCCCGAAATGTAATTATTTTAAGTGCACTTACAGTAGCCAGTGTGCAGTTGCAGTTACTGTAGAGTTACGTGTCTATGAGAATTAGCTTTCCTGATTTGGAGTCTATAAAGAGTCCAGAGTAATAAATTAAAGATACTTATAATCTAGTGAATATTTAAATAATTCAGTTGTGTGGTTATTCGTTCCATAGTTGGATGAAGTACATTACGAGTCCGTCCTGTTGATAAGAAACATCGAGGCTATCAACTACGGTCGCTACGAGTGCATCGCAAGAAACAGTTTGGGATTCGCTACGCAAACTATCCGACTGTCTGTGACGTCAGTGCCGGACATACCAACGAATCTGGCGGTGTACAACGTCTCTCACGACTCTCTCACGTTAGGGTGGGAGCCAGGATTCGACGGTGGCGTGGCCCAATCGTTCAGGTTGCGGTACAGGATAGCTACCTCCGGCCCGAATAACAATAATTACAAGTAATTCAGTTTTTATTTAGTTTATTGTAAATTAGAGCGACACAGGGGAACAATAATTATTACAGTCACGTTGTTTATACACTACTTGAGAACGAATGGCACACGACCTACACATGACGCTCAGCCAACGGAGTGCTCTCGATTGTCAATGGTACATTTGAACCACTGAAAACTGCTACGGCAAACTCATTGACCAGCCCGCTGCCTTCTAGATTATCATATTTCGAGCTAAGAACTAGCAAAACAGTCCGGAGACATACTATGTTGTCAGGAAACCAATTTATTAAACTAGGTGGACAGTGGCTATAGTAGCATTTTGATTCTGGTAGGTACTCCACCCTCGGACCCTAACTGTTTCCTTTGAACCTCCCGAATTCTATGACGTGAGTTGGTTGTCCAAGGGTTCGCGTAAGGGACTTTGTGATACCCTACCCGCACGACGCTCCAGTCTGCCAATCTTAGCCTATCCAACTCCTTCACCGAAATTCCGTTTCCATCTCCAGTATGTCCGTGCGCCTTTTATTCCAAATGCTAAGTACCTACCTTGTAATGATGAATGCGTCATCTCATTAATTAGAATGCTAATTAAAATATTATACAATATACTTTCATAAAATATTAGGTAGTGTCTCTACACAACCAAGTCAGTAGTGTTTTTGATGACCTATTCAGTTCCAAATCCGGCAGGTTTTTTCCCCACCTCTGTTGACCTCTGACCATCTGTTGACAATAAACCTTGTATTCTGTATACAGGTATGAGGACACGGGAAACGCCACCAGGTACGTCGTGACTGGTCTAGAACTGGGAACGCAATACGAGTTCGCTGTTATGAGCATGAACAAGATGGGTGCGAGCAAATACCCTCCTGTTACCCTCAAAGCGACCACTTCAAGTAAGCTGAACCAATCATTGGATATTTGTAAATAAGAATTAAATGATTCCACCTAAAACTCTGTGAGCGAGACGTCGCCATCCAAGTGACGACATTAGCACTCGTAGCATTGTAGATGCGTGACATTAGTTTTGATTTTCAATAACATATTAATTGGTCCTTGTGGCTAGTTCTGAAAATGAGCCTAATTCATGCACAGCGGTTGACTTAGTTTTGATTTATTTTTTTCCCCTCATCACAAACAACCACCACGTTTATAGGAATTGCACCGATTTGCATGGCTTTACATACCTACGTTTCCACCATCAAAGTCGTACAATTACTTTCATGAGAATTGAACCTTTCGCCAGGTCATCGTTAATTTACAATTTCTTGAATATTTCAAAATATAGTACCTAATCTTACTCACGCGAAATTATTTATTGCTTTGTAGTTGATTTTGCATTATTTCTGTTGATTTTCTTTTTGAAATGTCCCAATTGAAGGGAAAGATAACATAATATATAGATCTTGGCTTTTGGTCGAGTGAAATAATCACCATGTTCCACCAACTGGTTGCTAAAGTTTCAAAGTGAACTTATAAGTACCAATACAATTTGGCGCTACGTCAAAATTTTTATTGTATCGCCTTTGAATAAATTATGTACGTTTGTTCAGCATAAAAATTATTCTTTACTTCTTAGTTTTACACTGCTTTTTCTGGTCGGTTTTTTTTGTTAAATTTTTTAATTTCAATTTTTGCTTTTCAGTGCGATCAGTGGATTGTTCGAAAAAAATTAGTTTCGAAATTGTTTATAATATTTAGGTATTTTATACTTTTTGTCCGTTTTTCTAAGTACCTTTTTTTTCAAATAATTTTTTTAATTACCTGTACTTTTCTATACCAACCGCCAACCGCCAACCGTGACCCATTACTGGCTCAGTAATACGCCTCATGCTATTAAGTACTGATACCACCATGACTGGTGCATCCACAGTCTGGCAGGCTGTTTTCTGTCGTCATATCGTGCACTGTCAAAGCACGAGAAATCGAAGAGTGCCTAGATATCTGGCATAGTACAGGCCCAGTACTACGTTTTTGCTTAAAAAACCACTATGGGATCACCGAGGGATGATCCTATTTCATTTGAAAAAAGACTCATCGAAATCTGTCAGTAGTTGCGGAATAATGCGGAATAATCGGACAAATTAAAATAATAATACTAGTAATAATAATAGATAAATAAATAAATAAAAATAAAACAGGTCGAATTGAGAACGCTCTTTAAGGGTTCAACAATGATCAATTAATAAATGTTGAATAAATTTGGTAGGTATAAAAACCATGGCGACTTGGGTTAGTGCGTGATTCAGTTCCTTCCGTTTATGAGGATTTGAGGCAACAAATATGATTGGTCAAAAAGTACTTGAATTATTATTCATGGAATGTTCTCAACCAGTGTCTGTTGCTGCTTGGCCTCAGTATAGGTTAATGTTCTAGTTAATTATAATAATTATTGTGTTAACTGTTATTCTGTTATTATTTTAAATGTTGGTGAAACCATGATTCATCGATATAGGTATACATTGAGTAGAATAAGATATTTTTATGCATGTTTTTTGTTGACTAATTGATTTTGCTCTTCGTATATTTCTACCCACTTCTTCAATAACGCTGGCATGTTGCACGTGAGCACGCTAACTTCTGGTTTTGGAATGAATGTAGTTCATAACACCTACTAACATCTAATGTTGGTTTTGAAGATGAGGCAAATTTTAATAAACGTTTTTACTATAAATTATATCGAAGAGCTTCATTACAGAGGGCAATTTTAAAATTTTCAATATTGAAAAAAGAAGTCAACATTATAAAGTGTTTATATTTGTAAAAATCTTGTTTATACATACTTTTATCCCATTCTAACATTTTTCGACAGATATAAGAATTCTACTAATTTGAAATCATGAAAACATCTCTTTGGCATGCAGTGGCACTTTACGACCTTCGTACCTAAAGCCATTCAATTTGTACGACCATCAATAGAAATTGATAATGAAAAACCTCATTTTGGAATCAACATTTTGAAACATGAAGCCAGTGTTTATGACGATTGTGATGTCGAATGTGGTTTTGATAAAAATTCTAGCTCGAGAACTAACGTTTATCGTTCTCACGTATGGTCGTTTCTTTGTTGCTTTCTTACTCTGTATCAATTAACCTTCATTGTGAACCACCTCCTGCCCTACCGTTTCAAGTTACTTTCCAGTAGTTGATAGGTACACCTACTCAAAGCTGACATTGATACCGTTCTAGAATGAACCATAATATTCACATAATTCAGTAGGTAACCTATTTCTTTTCATTCATTTTCAACTACGTAGGTAGGTACCTACTTAATTAATAAATTACGGTCACCAAAATGAAAATTTTCGTAAATTCTAAAGAAAATTATGAAACTATATCTGCTTAAGTACCTAGTTTCTTTCTCTGTTCCAAAATTGGTTCAAAAAGTAAATGTATAGAGATGCCCCTCCCCAGTGATTCTTCTGCCGTAGAAGGATGAAATTGATGTCATTGTCAATTTTGTACATGCTGATACCTAGAAGCTATTGCAATCCATTCCATACTACCTTTTTTCGGCCTATAGAATTTGAGCAATCCGTTATGGCTGTTAGAAATGTGGGCTTAGGAGGTGATCGCGCTTCATGTCATTACTAACTTGGTTGGGTCAGGTGTGCCTCCGCCATCGCTTCCGTCCCGTGGTTCCGGTAGTGCCAGCTCAAAAGCTGGTTCCGGCATGGTACTGGTTCTTGGTTCAATCTTCGGCGCTATCCTCCTCCTGATGAACCTTGTCGTCGTCGCATGCTGCTTACGAAGGCGAAGGTCCCGCCTAGCATCCGCTAAACACGCTCCAGGTACGTTTTGTTTAAAATACGTTCGTTTCTATTTTTCCTTGTAGATTCCCAGCCAGGGATGCGCATCGGAAGTTATGATCAGACGGATCTTCCTTTGGTGATTATAATGGCCGTCGGATCCACGGCTGGCGTGCTCCTAGTGGTCAATGCTCTTGTTATTGCCTACTTTTACTACAAAAAGAGGATACGCATGTCGCCCAAAGCAAGGGAAGCAAAGGAAATGAAAGACATGACAGGTACTTCGTCGTCGCTAATAAATAATATGTTACAATTATTTATATCCCTTTATTACATCCAGTTATCCCTTGTCACGAGCGACGCTATGGTATAGAAGAAGCCCAAAAACTGTGGCCATCTATTCATGAAATTAATCAATACCTACCCCAACCAATGTGGTTTATGTTTGGTTATATATACCTGCATATTCACCCGATGCCACTCGGTAAACTCTAACCGATCTAGGCATATACGATTCATGTTCCTATTCCCCACTAAAAGTAAAGAAATTAATAATTGCAACTCATATAATATTAATATTTTCAACCCATATATGTATGTGTAGGCGTCCATTTATGTAGTGTGGTTAGCATCATCATTAATTTATCATTTTTACCAAGCAAATCTACCTGGTTTCCGAATCTTTCAATTTATTAAATATTGCTATGGCTGGGGGTGGATTGGCAAGATCCGTGGAGACGCCATTTTTAGATTCTACTCAGAATTTAATTCTAGTCGTTAAGGTTGCTACTAGAATGTTCAACCACGAGTACTGGAATGAGGGAGATTGGTGAGGGGGGGAGTAGAAATGAGAATATCGGTGTTCCATTTACTCTGCCGTCAAAACCATGTTCAATGTAACGTAATGTAGTTAACGTAGGTTTTCTACATATTACATCGAATTTTGGTCATAGGTAAGTGTAACGCATAATATATAAAACTTACAAATTTGATTTCCATACAATTTCAGGAGCCAGTGAACAGGGCAGTAACAAAAGTGCGACCATTGAAATGTACGCTCCAAGCAGCTACAATGAAACAGTGACGGGAGAAACCCTCAGCTCCGTTTCCGAGAAGAGTGAAAGCTACTCGGACAACCAAGAGTACAATGTAAGAACCTTTCATGATTCCACTGCTCACATCTGAAGATCTAAGTAAAAATACGTTGCCATGCATGCATAAAAAACGTTTGATCCAATTGGGTTACAAAAGTATAGACATCGAAATAGAAATTGGGAACGTTTTCCCCTATCGGTTTCTCCATTATCTTTCAAATACTTATCAGTGCGACTTACCAACCATTCCTAAATTGGGATTAGTGATGGGGACTTACCAGATGGTATGAGTGATGGAGATCTTAGGTAAGTATTAAGTTTTTTTAATTTTAAATTCTGTTGATAAAGAATACACTGGTTTTACGAAAGTTAGAAAAGCTGTTTCTAAATAATATATCCGAGCATCGAAAATTCAATAATAAGTTTAGTGATTTAGTACCTACCTACTTGTTATTCGTTTAAAGAAAAAGCTCGAAAAGCTCAGTGCACTTCTAAAATATTTACAAATGACTGTCATTTTGGCAGTAACCCCTCCACAGTCGAGAAGTTCCCGCAGCGCTCTTTCCTCGTGATCCGCCATAACAATTTCCTCGCTGTAACCATGAAGTATTTCAAGTAGCACTGAGCTTAACAACCAATCTTGATATTTTTCACGTAGAAATTAAACTTCCCTTTGTAGCCCAACGTTATTTGAGCAATCAGGAAGTGTTCTTCAGTTTGCCAATGTAGGGTGCAGCAGCGCTAAACGTGCAAATTCCTTGGTAATAGTGGTTGTAGCGGGATTTCAGGGATAAGTCAATGGACAGCCAATGATTTTCGCAGCGCTCTGTTAGGTAGGTATTGAACGTAGTTCCCACACTCATAGCTGCTCACTTCTTTCACTTTTCAACTACACTCCAATTATTTAAGATTCACATTCGAGTTTCTGGCTTCATATTCTAAGGTGTATGTATCATGATCTTGGATCTCGTGTGGTCTTCGAATTTGTCCATATTTTTAAGCTTAGTAAGTTAGGACATGGACCATCCGGTGTGGTGAGACGTTCTGTAACATCATATGACCCGGTTTGGCAAAATTCGATGTACCTACAAAATCAAAAAAGTTTACTGTTCGATGCTTGAGGAAAATTTCGAGTGATGGCGTGGACATTTGTCAAAAACTAACGATTCAGTCTTACAGTGAGGGAAAGGTTTGGTTTCGTCAGTAAAATCACGTAAAATCTTATACATTTTTCTAAATCTCTGAAAATTAATAATTTTGTGGTTGTGGAGTTTTGCAAAGTTGCGTCACACATTCTGTTGGCCAACACATATGTTGAATCAACGTATGGATAGTTTATAGAATTCTCCAGATATTTGCATATTGCAAGACCCTGGGTTATTTATTTATTTTATTTATTTATTTATTTAGTTATTAGTATGTGTGTTTGTTAGAATTCGACAAGGATTTTGTTTTTGTGCTTTTCTGGTGTCATGTAACCCTATTGGTTTATTAGGTACCTTCAATAATGAACCTTCGGAATCGAGCATGAAAAAAAGGGGGAAAAACTTCAAAATTTGTTGGTACTTCGCCCTTCCCTTAGTTACCATGAAACAAAATTAATGAAATTTGGTTTGTAGATCCGATTTGGGTTATATCTGGTCGGCGAAGCTCGGCGTTGCTGTCAGTCATCTCTAAGGGGTGTAAAATAGGGGTTGAAGTTTTTAGAACACCTTAGCTCGAAAACTTCCAGTAGAAGGGTATTTTTTTTTAAACGTTTTTAAATGGATCTCTAACTAGAGAATTTTTTTGAGACCACCAGAAGCATTGTACGTCACTCGTTCGTTTACATTGAAAATAGCCGTCAACATGATCGTGAATTCAACGGTATACATGCATCCGGTCCAGATATCATTGCTAGGGAACCCCTGATTATAATCACGCATGGCTGTTTCGAATTTTGTTGGTAGGTAGGTACTTCAAAGTTATGCTTCATGAACAACAACTAATGTAATTATGAATGATTGGACTATCGAATCCCACCGATTTTTATGAAACCGTCATTCCCGGGCTGGCTCTAGTACTCGATTTAGGGCTTTCCGGGGGCGGCTGGTGGTGGGGGGGGGGGGGGGGGGGGGGGGGGGCACGAGGGTAGGTATTGACCACAGAAAACAGAGATCCACGCAGAAAGGGTATCTACATCGGTAAATAATAAACTGTTGCGTAATAATTTGCAGTGTTTTTTGATCAATTCACCTGTATTGAATCACGGTAAATTCCTCTCAGGATGACGCAAGAAAAGCAGCAGCTAGCACTTACCTTATGGATCAAGCGGACTACGCGTTCCAGTACCCTGGTTACGATATCCAGCACCAGATGAAGGAGCTTGAACCGATTGGACTCCACCGAAACCCCTATACCAATCAAAATGGCGGCCTCAAGACAATGGACGTTGAATTCAACACTTTGCCTCACTCGAAAATATCTCGTAAGATCATTATTATAGGGCAGGAAATAGCCAATCATGATTGGTATGCCATAACCTACTTTCCCTTCCCTTCGAATTCACCAAAAATTCTTGGGATTTCCTATTAAATTTCACTTTTACGATTTGGTGACCTGCCGTAATGAAAATACCACGTTATATTCCTTACCTGTCGGCGGTGGGCGAGAGACAACCCGTAACTCAAAAAACGTTACTGTACAGAAGAGCAAAAAAATTTGTGTTAAATTCGTACAGATATTGGCCCTGTTGTACATCCTATTACTTTCTGGCTTGGTTTATCATAAAAAAAGAAAGACGGAGTTATTGAAAAAATCTATTTCCACTAATACACGAAAAACGCGTTTTTTCGTGTATCCTAGTGGAAATAGACTATTTTTTCAATAACTCCGTTTTTCTTTGAAACGGGTTTCCACGATTTCTTCGCGAGTGATTTAGTTCGTGGTTTATCATAATTTATTGTGATCCAATAAATTATGCTTCACTCACAATCTCTATGTTGATTTATGGAAGCAATAAACGTATGAAATTATTTATCAAAAATGGGCTTTTCAAGAGGCATGAAACTCCCTTTGAAAAAAATTGGGACATGAGATATCTCCAGGTAAAATCACACCACTCACCACTGGGTTTGTGACTTTGGGAGAGACAACCCCTGTATCTAGTCAAGAGTTCACTAGGCAGTGAATTATATCCCAAACAATGGTTGTTCCTATTTGCATGGGAATCGGCCTGTTGTATGCTCAAATATCAGTAGATATGAATAAATTGAAAAAATAACAATTTTCGCGACGTATATCATGCTGAACGGGGAAATCCCCCAACATACCGTCTGTGGAACTGGGATTGATGTCATTAATACGGGAGATAACTGAAGTCACAACTTCGTGGTCGGAATATCGCACCATTTTGTTCCATCTTTGGAGATGTGAAACACTGAATTCTTTAGAAATATTATTTTTAGTTTAATTTTTACCGCTATGAGCTTTTCAAATATCTAGAAAACCCCGAGTCCATTGGTAGAAAAACCTCATTTTGGCAAAAAATGAAGTTAGGTCTATTTGTTTCACCCACCGTCGCCAAGTATTCTACGGTAGGTACTTGAAATGCCTATCAAGCAGTTGCACACATGCCTATCTTATTGAAATTATTCTTTTGTTATGACGCTAAGCCTTTTTTCACAGGTGGAGCCATGACTGGGCCTGAAAGCTACTACACTCTCCAGCCAGACCCGAGGTATGTCGCATACCCTCCGCCCGTTCAATTTGCTGGACCTCCGCTCTCTGCACTTCCGCCCACAGTTCCCCCACTTCCCATCAACCCAAGAAATGTACCGCCTCCGGACGTGACGGTAAGATAAATTTACCATTTCTACGTATAGAAGTACTTCCTTGATAATTAATTAATGATTTTCTCGATTAATTATTACTAGAGTTATTGTACCTAGGTTGCAAAAGGTGGTGTACAAGCTTTAAACTTTTTAACTTATGTGATACAAAAATGTAAAAACGAAAATGCTAACACAGGCTACCTCGGACAAATTTTGGCAGCCAAAAAACCTCGAAATGTTAGCACTTCTTTCAGTTTTTGGATTATAAGATCTGAGGGCTGCATCATACAGAGAAGTTTATTCAATCCAAAATTAAAGAAAATCAAAGTCTTCGTCAAATGACCTCTTTAACAATTAAATTTGGTTCGACGATTTGGTCGAAACTGTAGTCAAAAATAGGCAAATTTTTCCATTCAAAGTGAATTATGCTCAGTTTCACACGCCTGTAACTAAAATACCGTTAGGTATTCCAAAATAAAAATTGTTATATAAATAAAGTTGTAGAGCATCGAATTCTACAAAAAAATCGGTTTCTAAAAATAAAAATATTTAATTTAAATTTCTGATCAATTAAAAATTTAACTTTTATTTTAGTAGTTTTAGTAGGTAGTTAGTTAAATGCGTGTGAAACTGAGCATAACACACTTTTCAGTGAAAATGGAAAAATTTGCCTGATTTTGACTACCGATTCTGACCAAACCGCTAAAATCACATTTAATGTTTAAGGAGGTCAGTTGTAAGCGAAAAACTGAAAAAGTGCACCATTTCTAGGTTTCTGGCTGCCAAACTTATCCCGAGGTAGCGTGTTCTAGCATTTTTGCTTTTAAATGTTTGCACCCATATATAAAAGGTAAAAAAAATAAAAGCTTCTACACCACCTTTTGCAACGTACCCCCCTGTTTCGATCTACCCCCCTGTTTCGATCGACTGGCCTAGTAGTAGTCTGGTCCATACATAGGCCCATGTCAGTTTCATTTCTTTCGAACTGAAGTTTTTTTTAAACAGTCTACACTTAACACATACACTGCAAAGTATTCAAATTTACTATAACAACAAGCAGAACTGCGAATGTGTACAAAATTTCGAATGTAGTTATATACGGGCCCCTTATGTTAGAAGGATTGATATGTTATGTTGGAACTTCACAATTACCCCTACCGTCCCAGTCTCTGAGTGCGTGAGCGGTTGAGCTGGTTACTAGTGGTGTAGAAGTGGCTGTTGCTGCGTTCAGGACATTTTTTTCCTGTGCGGTTTTTTTTTAAATACAAAAATGAAATGCCTAATTAATATTCCTCCTTGACTTATGTACTAATAATAATAATTGGTTGCGTTATGATGGGCTCACTCATGATTCTCAGCCATCTCTCTCTTTGGGGATTGAGGGGGGGGGGGGGGGGGGGGGGGGGGGGGGGGGGGGGCTGAGTGAGTATGCTGAACTTTCAGTAGCTAGCTGTTAGTTAGAAGTTCGATTCTCAGCACTCCCCGACCTGAGGGTAGTCTTTCCACATAGAAGCCCTACCTGACTGCTTACAATATTTTAATCTGTGGAAATAGGTTTCTGTGTTGCATGATCCTGTGAAGGGTCTGTGATACATACTGCTACAGTTTTCACTCCCGAAGTATATTAGAGCCGCAGTGTTTTGTCTTTGCATCAATCCCGTGCAGCGGAGAAAAGAAACTGTGACCTACTTCGCTCGCCCTGCGTGCAGTTGAAGCAGATCCAGCCTCACCCTGCGGCTCAATTTTGCTCGGCTTTATAGAAATATTTTAAAATAGAGAATAGAACAGTTACCAACTACTATTTTAGTCTGAACGGTGTTTCAGGTCCTTTCTGCTCCACCACTCCTCTCCACTTTCAACTACGCCAATGCTGGACACCCAGAACCAGACTCGCATCTCGTTTGACTTTAACTTCATGGGCAGCAGCCTCTGTTGAACCCCCCTACCCGCTCAACCCCCGTCTAAAAAGGTTCAGGTGTACTAATAAATTTTTTAAATTAGTTCTATTGGTACTGTTTTGTTTATAGTTTTCGCAGCAGCTCAAAATTAACGTCTAACGAAATTGAGAACCAGACAAATAAAGAAAATGGTAACGGGCGGTCGCGTTTGGGTGGGTTGTAAAATATATTTTTTCGGAATGTGGCCTAGTCGTGAAAATTAATTCGTACCAAAGGTCTTTTTTGTACATAGACGTTGGAGTCACTCAAATATGTCGACGTTTTGAGTGCTCTGTTTGTATTGAAAAAGCTCAAGTTTTCGTGGTTAAATTGGCGAATTATTAATTTGATGACGATACTGATCAGAACATGGAAGTGCAGAGTAATAATGAAAACCATCTTTTTTATAAACACGCGTTCCAACAGAACGCCCCACGTTTTCTCTCAGTGTGCCAAAGAATGAAACTTTTTTGCACGGTGTTTTATTTCCGTGGCGACCAGAGTACGTCGAAGTGCTCGGACCAATCCTTAACGAAATAATACTAGCTCGAATCTCTACGAGATGGTTGACGTTAAGTGTGTAGGTACCTACTTCATAAATGTGAATTTATTACTCAGTAATTTATATGTTCCCTGTCGATTTGCCGATTCATGTGATTCTCGTTCAGTGTTTTTTGAATTTTTGATCTCATTATGTTTGTAAACTTAAGGTAGATGAAAAAAAGGAAAATGAAAGCAGAATATAAAGCAAAACTGATTCGTCCGTTCTACTAAGTAGAATTAAATTTGACATACTACATGGTTTTTACTCACTATGGTTTACAATTTTTCATAATGTTCAAGGCGAGAAAATAAAACTGACGAATTCTTTCTAGATTTAAGGTTTCTGCAAGGTAAAAACTGTATAAAAATTGGATTAACTCCAATTAAAAGTGTCAATAATGTAATAATGTAAATACGTATCAGTGTAAGAAGATCGATTTGAAGCATTTTTAGTTTTTAACAATTCTTTTTTTGAGTGGTTAAGAAGGGTGTAAGGCCTGAACTCAAGAAGTACCTGCTTGCGATTTTATTTTTCTAAAAAGAAAATCGAGCAAGTGTGATATTACGTACGCAACGTTTTACTCAAAGAAATCAACGGTTTGACCCTCTTCGATAATGCCCGAAAAAAGGTTTTTAGATTTTTAGCTCAAAAAGAAGACAATTACGGATTCAACACAGGCCCTGAATGCATAAAATTGTATATAAATAAATAGGTAGGTAACATTTTGAATTACCTACCTGCTGTCGATGTATAAAATTCGTTGTGTTACTTTCTTTATGTATTAAGGACCCTCCTGTAAATATCGAACATGCCTGTGTTGTAGTCCAAGGTAGGTTTTTAATGAGATGACGTCATAGAATAATTTTTCCTGATTTTGTTATCTTAGTTAACTGTGTTAATAATTGTAAATAAAACCACACAAAATGTAAGAAAATGGGTAAAGTGTTTGATTTTTTTGTTTTTGAGATTGTGCTTTGTGGAAATACCTTATAGTATATTTTTCTAAAGACATTAATTACCAAGTGATTGATGTATTGTACATATTAATAGCTACGTTTTCTATAATGATAATTATGATTGTTATAATGTTAATTTGACATAGAAGGCATTATTTCCCTTTTTCTTGAAAAATAATAAGAGATGATGTACTCCTTGAAATGTTTTCTTGTGTATAAATTATTTAGTGGTATTATACTTCTCTTGTTCCCATTTTTTGCACTACGCCGTTTTCGTTAGTTAGTTTTTCGGTACATGGTCTAATACGGTTTTCATTTTATTTTATTTTGACATCAATTCTGATCACTCAGCGAAACTTCGCATGAGGAAAATGTTTGTGTATACATAGTTGGTGCCGGTAGAAAATATTGAACAATTTCAATGATACCGTGTGTCAATAACATTTTCTTCCATCCAAAGTGAATTCCGTGTTTTAGTTAGAAACCCATTTACATTCAAACAAACAAAAAATTCGTGGACATTTTCAAGGTACTCGTCTCGTGTATACTAAGAGATTAAAAAACTAATTACTTATTAATGTGACTGTATAGAAAAAAGATAAATTACCCTAACTTACATTTCAAAATGAATAATTAAAAACACTTTTTAAGGTGTATGGCTAAACTTTTATCAGGGTATGATCAGTTGTATCCCCCACCTCATTTATTCCCGAGGATTTTTTCCCCTCTCTATAACAATGTACAGCCTGTGTTAGTTCACGCATGCAGCCCTAAAAAACTGTGTTTTGGAATCCGGAAAAAGAAGACACTTTTATTGTGAATGACGTGATAGCGTATGCATTATCGATTTATGTACCTTTTGTTCCCCTCAATGGGCTGAATGTTATACGAAATAGCTGTAATTACTCTCAACCGTTACAATGGAAAATTCCCTCCCTCGATTGGAACTCAACCCTCGAATTGAATGTGCTATTTTTAAGTGCATACTACCGATCAAAGTTTGTAATATTAATTTCCATCAAATGCTTTAATAAAGTGTTTCCATTTTAAGCGATTGTCTTAATTTTCCTTGCACAGTTTTCCTTTGGACATATTGGATCAATTTGGTGTCGTAAACATAATATTTCAGAAATCACTTTCGACACACATCTGTTAAAATATTAATAGGTATAGATCCTATTTATTATTTTTGGGTGGCAGGAGTGAAATTTTAAAAGAAACTCCAACATACCGAAAAGTCATTGTTGCTCTTTATTTACACTATTTACAAATGTTGTTCATTTAAATAAATTACCATCAGTTGATGAATACTGCATTTGTTATACTTTATCTTATTTAAATTGTCTAAGAATCTTATAGGTAGGTAGGTATAAATAGATCCATCATTTATTCTTTTTTTCCACAAGTCAGGCAGAACTCTGCTTTTATCTTATTCTAATGTAGTTTTTATTTCATCTATTTTCTAGTGATATTAGTTTTTGAGAATTAAAGGGACAGAAAATCAAGGGTACGTTCCCCACGAATGTCTGTCACTGAAAAACTACTTTTATTGGCAGCAAGTTCTGACCAAATTCTAATTCTATCCCTAGAAAATAGAGGCAATAGAACTAACTACCGATGTCTTTTGTCCGAATCATAGCGGGTGGCCATATAATTAATTGAACATTGAGAAAACAAGTAGGGATAATAAGAATATAGGCAGAACAAAATTGAGAACCCCAGTATCTCCTAGTTCGTAGCTCATCCCCCCCCCCCCCCCCCCCCCCGAATGGATGTAATCTTACTTTACTAGTAGGTATAGCCCTTGCCTTGTACACACCATTTTACAGATGCATGACACGAGAGTTTTAATATGTGATTAATATAAATGAGTAATTAACGCACAGAGTGGATATGTGTGGATGTTAGCTACGCGGGTAACAAGTAAAAACATCGGAAAACTATCCCCAACATACATTTTTGTTTATATGATTGGGTCAAACGTGGTATAAATTATCCGTCTGACAGCCATTTTTTTAAAATTTATATTAATTAGGTAGTTAGTTTAATTTTGAATTAATTTAAAAATTTAAAAAATCTAGTTAATAAAAATTGTTTATAATAATATTATAAAATCAAAACCACTCTTTTGTTGCGACCCTTTGGAAGGAACTAGTCCTATATCAGCTATTTGGTTGAGTCATTATCTTTGTTAATTTCCTTTTTATTCGTAGCGAGAATATTCAAGGCTCTTTAAGAATCTTATCTCTGTGTAAGTCCCAATCTTGAATCTTTATTTCAAATTCTATTACTCCTCGTCATCTCCCCTTGTCCCTACCTACGTTATTATTTCACAGATGAATGTATGTTTATGCTACTTACTGTTGTTGGTGAGTAATAGGGTTACTTTTATTTTCAAAAAATATTTCCAGGTTTGAAGTTGGATGAAAGTTGCTGAGGGTGGGACGTCCTCACCGCAGTGTTGTGAGGCTAGTAGAATTCTTATTCAAGGGAAAGTTGTTCAATAGTCGAGTGACTAGACTATAGGGTTCTTACCCGTGTGAAATAATTAAGTTATTAGCATCGAGATACCGACTCTGAAGGTTCATTTATTACATTATGGTACCTACAATTTTAGACTGTAGAGGTAGGTACTGCATTGCGCTAAACATTGTACGTATCTGCCTATTCTCAATCATAAACCTTCAGAGTCGGTATCCTGATTCTACTAGCTTATTTCACACGGATAAGAAGAGAATCCTGGTACTGCGGTGCACCGAATGACGACGCTCAACATACGTTTTTCCGTTGCCCAAATGGATCAGAGAAAGGGAGGTGCTTGGAGAAGAGGCGAGTGAAATCACACCAAACAACGTGGTTGAGAAGATGATCTCTAGCCATGAAACTTGCGTCCTACCTAATCCGAATCCTCAGGTGAAGGAAACTCGGAGGCCGGAAGAAGACACTCGGTGGGGGCGTGACACCGCCCAGTGATCGATCCCATCCCGAAGTAATGCTTAACAGGTGATTCCGGGGTGGATTAGGTCAAGTATAAGGACTGGTTGGTTTTTAGGGGGTGAAACCCCACACTGCTGAGGAGTGCGGACCCCCCAAAGCGATCAGGATTCAGGATTCTCCCACGCAACAAAGAAAAAAAGAAAAGTATACCATAATGTTAACTGAGCCATGAAAATTGGTGCTTAGCTTAGCCCGAACGCTCTCGTCACGAATGAAAAGGAAACTAACAAAAAATACCTATAGCGTATTCCTCAACTTTTACTTACTATTATGTTCGTTAAACTACTGATCCACCAAGTTTCAGAATCTCTCTTATGCACGGGTGTACTAAAGCAGGAGCGAATGCAGCAGTGATCGATCCCATCCCGAAGTAATGCTTAACAGGTGATTCCGGGGTGGATTAGGTCAAGTATAAGGACTGGTTGGTTTTTAGGGGGTGAAACCCCACACTGCTGAGGAGTGCGGACCCCCCAAAGCGATCAGGATTCAGGATTCTCCCACGCAACAAAGAAAAAAAGAAAAGTACCATAATGTTAACTGAGCCATGAAAATTGGTGCTTAGCTTAGCCCGAACGCTCTCGTCACGAATGAAAAGGAAACTAACAAAAAATACCTATAGCGTATTCCTCAACTTTTACTTACTATTATGTTCGTTAAACTACTGATCCACCAAGTTTCAGAATCTCTCTTATGCACGGGTGTACTAAAGCAGGAGCGAATGCTAAGAGAGTGTAGGTGCCTAAGGTAGATAAGCTACCTACCAGTTTATTAGATTTTGTATTGGTTTGCAATGTGTTTTTTGTGAGTTGAACTCTCGCAACTACCGCTTTATCATTGCGAAGTTGGAACCTAACTTCTGATCGATTTCCAACAACGCCTAATATTGATGTGCTCAGCTGATTTAAACTTATCTACTACCGACAAGTGGATATAACAGCAAGTGCAATGGAAGTCCAAAATACAGAGATTCTCGAACGTGAATTACCAGAAATCGTTTGCCTCCTTGAGAATTCTTCAGATTTTGAAATGTAGTCTGTGAGAAGTTCGTTGAGAGTGTTGCTCTCGATACTCCCACCTTCAGTCGTGACGTACGTTTCAAGATCTATTAAAACAAATAAATATCAAAGGATTCCACTGATATTAACTCTGCAGTTCTAGTGACTACCCTGTTTAACAGGTACGAGTACTTTTTCACGGTTCTTTGCAAGTCAACTTTTCTAACCCCTAAATTAGGATTAGGTTAAACTAAGTTCATCTTACCTGCCCCAAGGGTGCTGAATTTGTAGATATTTGATGGTCGACTCCACCCGTATCTGTTCCTAGCTCTCACCGCAGCCTCGAAAACTAGCGAAGGTGACAGACCCGTCAGAGTGAACATCTGAGTATGAATCGGACCACCAGACAGCCCGTCTCCGGGAACGACAATTTTGGTCCAATTGTTCGGAGCTTCATTCTGCTGGTAAATTAGAAGAGAACGATTCCTACTGAATTTAAATATTATTTCATAGCATCAATATTAATCATAGCATAGGTAGGTACCCCAGAAAAATGCCATTCAACGACCACATTTCCTTTTCATAGTGCTAGGTGTGTATTGAGAATTTAGGTGGCGATTTCTCTTCCTAACGAGTGCGCACTGTGCATGCGCCAGGATTTGGACGTTTTTCCTGGTGCGTGCGCACTTGTCAGGAATGGCTT
Organism: Leptopterna dolabrata; assembly: GCA_954871275.1. Lineage (NCBI taxonomy): Eukaryota > Metazoa > Arthropoda > Insecta > Hemiptera > Miridae > Leptopterna > Leptopterna dolabrata. Next base: position 39,018,706 of record OX940975.1, read on the forward strand.
CACCTCCCAAATGCTCGATACTCCTGGTACTTTTCAATTTTTTCTGTAATTCCTAGTAATTTTACGTAGGTATGTATGCAGTAATTTATTATAGATGGATTTACCCGGTGTTTCCTGAAGAGGAGGTCATACTGGTTGATTGGGGAGTAGCTGTCCACCTCCCATGCCAGAGTTGCTCTGTCACCCATCTTTTCTTGTTGAGTTTTCTTGAATATTGGCATGTTTGGCAATGCTAAAATTGGAGAAATGAGGTTACTATGACATACACGAATAATCCTATATCAATCTTTATTTTTTGTTGGAGCAAATATACCTAGTTACTTATAGGTAGGATAAATTATGTAAATAATTTTGTAGAGAAACTAAAATTTGACACACGTTTAGTATTCTAAAATTGCTCACAATCCGTTTAAATAAAATTATCGTACCAGATTTATAAATGGGAGGGAAATCCTAGTTTAAAACTTTTAGTTGAAATGTAGTTCAAAGCGTAGGGGAAGGACGTATATCTCTGGCATCTTGTACACCTCGCGGGTCGTGATTATTTCACTATGTAGTGAACAAATAAACTCCGTTCCAGTAGTAAGGTAGCCTCCAAGGACAGTACTTATCCAAGATACCGCAACCACCCCCCATCTAACCCGCTCCGATAACAGTATTCGAATTTTTGTTTTGGAAGAGTCCTCTGCAAAAAACGATCAATTCTGACAACGGTGTCATTTTTTTGCCATTATTTATTGGGAAGGCATTTGATTAATGTCCTGCTTGATTAAAATGAATTTTGGCGATTCTCCAAAAATTAACGTTTTATTACATTTTAAGTCAACCTTGGGCTAAATAATAATGGGGTAGTTGGGCTTTGCCCGTTAAACCTGGCTGGTTTCACATTGTACCTCTGGCCATCCAAATAGCTGAACTGTGAGAACGAGATGTCATTTCTTGCTGTTCCAAGAGTTCTTTTAGTAGGTACTCTAGTATTTGTTCTTTTAGTTCATCTACTAAGGATTATATTTTCATTGAATAAATTATTATTGTGGTATATTGACGACCTTCAGAGAGCCTCTGGACATGTTTTTCTGTCACGGTTCTAAAGTTAGTTGGTTTTGGATAGGAAAACACACATTATAAAAATGGATCGCTCTCTAGTAGGTCGCTTTCTTGTGGTATTATTGGTTATGATTTTTTATCTTTCTTCAATTTCAGATGCCAAGGAGCAATGTAGGGGTTAGGCACACCTTAATTGGCAGATAGTGTGATATTACAAAGTGATTTTGTTTTGGATTATTTTATTTGTTTTTACGTTGGTTTCCTCAAGCAAAAGACTGATGGTTCTTGAGATTTCATGAGCCTAATAAAGTGTTAATTACTGTGATGTTAAATTGATTTGCCGGGGTTTCCCTTGTTCCTTTTGAAAATTGACGGTAACCAAAGGTACTATGGCACAGCCATTATGGTACAGAAGCGACTCACCTAGTTTTCCTTCATCCATGACTGCAATATACATTTTTGAACTGTCACCATTCCACTTAGTGATTCGTTTTATGTCTGTTTAGATTTTATATAATCCACCTCTCTATTCTGTTAATGAGTATGCTCATGCCAAGAGGTACTTCTCTTCCCGTTTTACCATTGCTTCTAATGTTTAGTCTTGTGCACACATAACTAAATTAAATACAACACGGAGTGGTGTTCCAATATAATAACTCCCACAGTGGTGACCCCCCATTGAAGTATTTTACAAGTGCCTACCTATTACAACATTCAGCGATGGCAGAAGCAGGGAAGTCGACTCTACTTCAACAGAACTTGAGGTATCCAAAGTCTCTATTAAAATTCCGCCCTCTGGCGACGGAATGTTACAATTTGGAGGATGCAGGTCGACGCACAGTTTGCCAGCACGCCTGTTAGATTAGAGGTTACCAAATTTAACTATGTGCTCGCATCCCTAGACTCAGATATACCCGAGCTCATCTCCGAGTTTCTTTATCAGAGCCACTCTAAAACTCTTTACACTGATTTAATGAATCGTTTAGAGAAAGAATTTGAGGAATCAGAGGGGCGTAAGGTTACCAACCTGTTGTCAGAGTTGGAGCTAGGTACTAAGAGACCTAGTCAGCTCCTGAGGGAGATGCGATCCCTTGCCGGAAATCACGTTACCGATGACTTTTTAAGAACTACATTCTTACAACGTTTGCATGTTCATATAAGGTCTGTTGTAGCGTCAAGCACTGACACACCGGATACTGTTGCTATGATTGCAGATAAAATTCTTGATGCATCAGCCCCACAATATGGCTTGTGGCGTAGACCAGTTGAACACACCTATTGACCACTACTCATAGGTTATCGTTATTTGAGACTTAACTAGCGCAGTTAACTGCTGCAATCCAGCAGCTCTCTCATAACAATAATTCTGTTGCTGCAGTTCGTTTCCCGCTTACGTAACCCTCCACCTAATCATGATTATTGCATACATCATTACAACTTCTAGTCTAAGGCCAAAAAATGCATCCAGCCCTGCAAGTATCCATCCAATGATACCTTCCAGTCGGGAAACGACCATCCCTTCACCAGAGTCGGCACAAAGTGATATGGGGCATTCTACCACTTGCCACCTGTTTGTCTCTGATCGCACTACTGCCAGACGTTTTTTAATAGACTCGGGAGCTCACCTCTCGGTTATCCCATTTTCCTGCCAGAACAATCGCTCATGTTCCAAACGCCTGCTTTATCCAGCCAATGGAACCCCCATCAAAACCTTAGGTGAACGTCTATTATAGTTAGATCTAGGCTTACGACGTGTTTTCAGTTGGCCATTCACAATTGCCGATGTACAACAACCTCTAATTGGTGCAGATTTCCTCAACCATTTTTGTCTACTAGTTGATATTAAGAATAAGTGCCTAATCGACAGTACAACCAAGCTAACTAGTCACGGTATACTGCTAAGTAATACCTTACCAAATCCTAGTGTGTACCTAGTCTACCCAGAGGACTGCTACTCAGATTTCTTGCGCCAATTTCCGAATTTACTCAGTGACAGTCCCGTATTTGTTCCCCCGAGCATTCAGTTTTCACACTCCATTCAGAGTACTGGACCACCTGTTTCTGCTAAACCTAGGAGGCTAGCAGCTGACAAGCTAGCACAGGCAAAGTTAGAATTCCAGAATATGATGGACCTCGGGATATGTTGTCCTTCGAAGAGCCCTTGGTCTAGCCCACTTCATCTCGTTTCCAAGAAGGATGGATCATGGAGACCTTGTGGTGACTATAGGATGCTCAACTCCGTCACAGTTCCATACCGCTACCCAATTCCCCATCTGCAGGATTTTAATAGTCTCCTTGCGGGTAAAACTATATTTTCTAAAGTGGACCTGATTCGTGCGTTCCACCACATTCTAATTGCAGAAGCTGACATACCAAAAACGGCTGTTACAACCCCATTTGGTATTTTTGAATACTTGAAATTGCCTTTTGGGCTTAGAAATGCAGCACAATAATTGCAATGATATTGTGGGGGTTTCCAACCCCACATGTGTTGTTGAGTAGATGGTTGATTGTTATGTTGTTAGGTTGAAAATGCAGTGATTGTTGAACTGCGATAGAAAATACACAGTGCCACTCGTTATCATCTTTATCAGCGTTGTTTGTTACATTGGGGGCCCGTCCGGGATCGTTTTAACAATCAGACTGTCGACATGCCGAGGCGTGTAACAAGGAGTGTGACGCGGGTGAATATGTCTCAGCAGCCGCTAGCCAGTGAAGATTCAATAACCGCTCCTCCGTTCCAAGCCCCTGCTACGGACAATGAAAGCTTGGTGGTGGATGGAGGTAGCTGAAGTATTGAAGGCCTCTTCGACGGTCCTGACTTTTGGACTGTCCTGGAGAAGCTGAGGAAAGTGTTGATCTGTCTCCAGAAGGCCAATCTCCAAGTCAACCTGAAGAAGTGCAGTTTTTCAGGAAGGAGGCCCATTACCTGGGACATGTCATTTCGGCGAATGGCATCCATACGGACCCAAAGAAGACAATGGCTGTCCAGAAGTGGCCCACTCCCAAGAACAAGCAGGAGGTGCACAGTTTTCTCGGATTTTGCTCATACTACCGCAGGTTTGTGAAGGACTATGCTGATCTTGCCAAGCCACTCACACGATTAACAGAAGCACGAGTGACATTTGAGTGGGACGACGACTGCAAGAAGAGCTTTGAGTATCTGAAAGCGGCCATGACCACTGCCCCTGTCTTGGCATACCCTGACGTCCATCAGCCCTTCACGTTGGACTGCGATGCAAGTGCACATGCAGTAGGAGCAGTCCTGTCACAGGTGCAAGAGGGTGAAGAGAGGGTGGTAGCTTATTTCAGTCACACGCTGAAACGCCCCGAGAGGAACTACTGTGCCACGCGCAGGGAACTACTTGCAGTTGTCCGGGCAATTGACTACTTCCACCAATACCTGTATGGCAGGCGTTTTCTTCTCAGAACGGATCATTATGCCCTGACCTGGCTAACATCGTTCAAGAAACCTGAGGGACAGCTAGCCCGATGGATGGAAACACTTCTTTCATATGATTTCACTATTGTGCATCGGAAGGGTAAGCTCCATGGGAATGCGGATGGGTTGTCACGGCGGCCATGTGGGGAAGGGTGCAACCACTGCCAGCGCCGAGAAGATCAAGAAGCGCGCAGCAACGCTTTGACGACCATCAGCAACGAAGGACGCCAAGATGAGGACAAGATCATCAAGCAAGTAGTGAAGTGGAGGAACGAAGGAACCAGGCCAGGACCAGAAACGTTGGCATCGGGTGACCTCCGCTTGCGACAGTTGGTAAGCCGCTGGGAACTTCTGGAAGTTCAAAATGGAACACTTTACCATCGATGGCTAGGTAAGAGAGGACAGGAGAGACTTCAATGGGTCGTCCCCCAGGGAATGGTCAAGGAAGTCCTGGAAGGGTGCCATGATGCTCCAACGGCTGGCCACTTTGGGTTTTGGAAGACCCTGGCTCAGGTTCGTCAAAGGTATTTCTGGCCAGGAATGACCTCAGACATCAAGTCATGGTGCCGAACGTGCAGTGAGTGCCGGCAGTTCAAGGGTCCTGGGAAAATTCGACCTGCACCACTACAACAGATGGTTGTTGGAGAGCCTTTTGACAGGGTAGGCGTTGACATCTTGGGGCCATTTCCAGTCACCACACGAGGGAACAGGTTCATCGTGGTGGCGGTTGATTATTTTTCAAAGTGGCCAGAAGCAATACCCGTTCCAAACCAGGAGGCTCACACTGTTGCGGCAGCCCTGGTGGAGAACATCTTCTGTCGAGTGGGAGCTCTGTTAGAGATCCACACTGACCAGGGCCGCAACTTTGAGTCAAAATTATTTGCTGAAGTACTGACTCTTTTAGGCACCCACCACACTCGAACGACATCTCTCCACCCCCAGTCTGCAGGTCTGGTGGAAAGGATGAACCGATCCCTTACCAAGCATTTGGCCATCTTTGTTAGCAAGAGCCAGGACGATTGGGACACTAAGGTGCCTCTGTTTCTGTTGGCGTACAGAGCCACGCCCCATCACACTACTGCCTTTTCTCCAGCTCAGCTTATTTATGGACGTGATCTACGCCTCCCAGAATCGTTGGTGCGACCACCTGTTAAACCCTGTGTGGCTAGCACCTCCTACGTATTGACCTTCGCCAGAACCTGGAGGGGCTACGTCAGTTTGCGCGGGACGAAACTCACTGGAAAATGCGCACACAGAAGGAGATCCACGATCGGCGAGCGCGAAAACCACCCTTCCAGGAAGGCGATTGGGTATGGGTCTTTGATCCAAAGAGGAAAAAGGGGCTCTGTCCAAAGCTCCAACCACTGTGGACTGGGCCATGGGTGGTCGAGCGACGGATTAACGACGTGCTCTTTGACGTGAAGCTAGGGAGGACGAGACGGCGACTGCACGCTAACCGTTTGGCCAGAGCCGATGTGAGGCCCAAAGAAGAAGAAGGAGAAGGAGGGGGGGTAGTGTGGGGGTTTCCAACCCCACATGTGTCGTTGAGTAGATGGTTGATTGTTATGTTGTTAGGTTGAAAATGCAGTGATTGTTGAACTGCGATAGAAAATACACAGTGCCACTCGTTATCATCTTTATCAGCGTTGTTTGTTACAATATATAGATTCTATATTACGAGACCTAAATTTTGTATTTTGCTACCTAGATGACCTGCTGGTCGCATCTTCGAATGATTCTGAGCACCAGACGCACTTAACAACTCTTTTCCAATGCCTTGACGAGTACCACATCAATATTATTATTGATAAATGTATCTTTGGTGTTGCAGAGGTCAGTTTTCTTGGTTAATTGGTGACTTCAGCTGGTATCAGGCCATTAACCAATAGAGTAGATGTCATCCTCTCTTACTCGCAGCCTAAGACCATTGCTGACATTTGCCAATTCCTTGTAATGACAAATTTTTACCGCCGTCTGCTACCTGGCACAGCAGGCACTCAATAAATTCTTTTCAATTTGTGTGAGGGGAATCGGAAACGAGAGCGACGCGATGTCCAGTGGACACCAACTGCCACCAAGGCCAGACTTGTAGCAGTGACAGGCGTACTGTCAGATTTCCTGCCAAGTATCTCACTGCCGTCTCTCGGAGGGGAGTATGTGGCGCCGCCATTATGGTACCGAAGCGACTCACCTAGTTTTCCTTCATCCATGACTGCATTATACATTTTTGAACTGTTACCATTCCACTTAGTGATTCATTTTATGTCTGTTTAGTTTTTTATATAATCCAGCTAACCTTCTCTATTCTATTAATGATGTTAATGCCATGAGGTACTTCTCTTCCCGTTTTACCATTGCTTCTAATGTTTAGTCTTGTGCACACGTAACTAAATTAAATATAACAAGTTACTGCTGAGAAATTTCCCTGAGTGGTGTTCCAATATAATAACTCCCACAATACAATGTCGTCAGGGAGTTACAAGCATATAATATTGTACCTCTGGCCGATTTATACGCTTTTGTAAATCGACTTCTGTGGCTAGTGTGACTTTTTTTCGGGGATCTCTCTTCGGCCTTGTATAGCCTATAGTTTTATAGGAAAATTGGATTTTGCAGAAATCGGCCAGAGGTACAAGTCCTTCCTCCATACTTGCAATATTCCAAGCAAACGGACAACAGTAAGCTAAATAAGGCTTTAAAAAAACCAGTCATGCAGCATGACTTAATGAGCGAATTTTCAAAGAAATATTCGAATTAATGGCTATGGTTTTGAATAAAGGAAAACTTCTTCCTCCTACTGTTAGTACCTAAATTGAATAATTTGAAATAGATTTTTTCTTTCGTCTTCCTTCTAGTAATACGTGGGCCGGTACTTGTCTATCTATGAAGGTATCATAACAATTATATGTCAAATGGGAAATTCAAGGAGTTGTACTAATCGTTTGCCTCCCCCTTTTTTGCTTCGAACTCTCGTCTTCAATTAATACTTCTCACATTTTTCAATCTGACCACTCTAAGGGGGTGGGGGGGGGGGGTAAGAGTTTAAAGATTATCCTAGTTTTGGGTAATTTTTGCGCACTTTAAATGCTCTAATTTAAGAACGGATTTAGATATCTAAAATCCGATTTCACCATCGTGTTCAGCGTGCAAAAACCTTTAAAATGAGGGGTCACTTGTTAGAAAATAACATTTTGGGGATTTTTGGGTAATTTTTGCGCACTTTAAATGCTCTAATTTGAGAACGGATCAAGATATCTAAAATCCGATTCCACCATCGTGTTCAGCGTGCAAAAACCTTTAAAATGAGGGGTCACTTGTTGGAAAATAACATTTTGGGGATTTTTGGGTAATTTTTGCGCACTTTAAATGCGCCAAAACCCTCCTTAGAGTAGGCCAATTTCGCCCATCTTCGAACTTAGCCTTTCGATTGCCAAGATAGATTTTTTGTGCAAATTTGAGCTGTTTATCTCAATTCTATCGAGAGTTATCGTCTGGAGTGACACATATATAAATATATATATACATATAAAAAAAATCAGTCATGCAGCATGACTTAATGAGCGAATTTTCAAAGAAATATTCGAATTAATGGCTATGGTTTTGAATAAAGGAAAACTTCGGTCTAAAATTTGGTTTTCTATGTATATTCTCTTCGTATTTATTTTAATTTGTACGTTTTGTCCATCCTGATTCTACCGTTTGTTTATTACGTAATTGTACTAAGTGCTTATTTATTTGATCGCTGTGGGTAAATTCAAGGAGTTGTACTAATCGTTTGCCTCCCCCTTTTTTGCTTCGAACTCTCGTCTTCAATTAATACTTCTCACATTTTTCAATCTGACCACTCTAAGGGGGTGGGGGTAAGAGTTTAAAGATTATCCTAGTTTTGGGTAATTTTTGCGCACTTTAAATGCTCTAATTTAAGAACGGATTTAGATATCTAAAATCCGATTTCACTATCGTGTTCAGCGTGCAAAAACCTTTAAAATGAGGGGTCACTTGTTAGAAAATAACATTTTGGGGATTTTTGGGTAATTTTTGCGCACTTTAAATGCTCTAATTTGAGAACGGATCAAGATATCTAAAATCCGATTCCACCATCGTGTTCAGCGTGCAAAAACCTTTAAAATGAGGGGTCACTTGTTGGAAAATAACATTTTGGGGATTTTTGGGTAATTTTTGCGCACTTTAAATGCTCTAATTTGAGAACGGATCAAGATATCTAAAATCCGATTCCACCATCGTGTTCAGCGTGCAAAAACCTTTAAAATGAGGGGTCACTTGTTAGAAAATAACATTTTGGGGATTTTTAGGTAATTTTTGCGCACTTTAAATGCTCTAATTTGAGAACGGATCAAGATATCTAAAATCCGATTCCACCATCGTGTTCAGCGTGCAAAAACCTTTAAAATGAGGGGTCACTTGTTGGAAAATAACATTTTGGGGATTTTTGGGTAATTTTTGCGCACTTTAAATGCGCCAAAACCCTCCTTAGAGTAGGCCAATTTCGCCCATCTTCGAACTTAGCCTTTCGATTGCCAAGATAGATTTTTTGTGCAAATTTGAGCTGTTTATCTCAATTCTATCGAGAGTTATCGTCTGGAGTGACACATATATAAATATATATATATATATATATATATATATATACATATAAAAAAGTGTTAAATTTCAGGAATCGTTTTAGAATGGTCTGAAACGGATTTCTATGAAGAAAATTTCCAAAAATTTATATTATTTAAATTTCGAAGCCATTGCAATAGCTTCATTTTCTTTGAAAATTCGCTAAAAGTGTTAAATTTCAGGAATCGTTTTAGAATGGTCTGAAACGGATTTCTATGAAGAAAATTTCCAAAAATTTATATTATTTAAATTTTGAAGCCATTGCAATAGCTTCATTTTCTTTGAAAATTCGCTAAAACACGCCTTCCAAGGTTTCGATTAGGTACCATAACTTTCTCGTAGCCACTTCAAGATGGCGATGTAAACTTACCTAAGACGACCTAACTGCTGAGTTAATGGAAGTTTCTTCGACAGCACGTTGGTACACTATTAACATTTCATGGACATAATTAAGTTGATTTTTTTCTTCTTTCTACAGGAGATAGGCAAGTATTTACCTGACAGCTGAACTACTTGGTAGGCTGACCCTAACTTATTGGACGCCATACACTTGTAGAAACCGAAGTCCGTTAGGGTAGTTCTGGTGATGATTAGGCTGTGCTTTGTGCCATGCCGGATTTTGTGGACGTGATGTCCGTACACCACTGGAATATCGTCCAAGTACCATTGAACCTACAAATGAATAATATTTTGCTATAATGTCAATAAGTATTGTATAATATTACTAAATGGGTAGGTACTAAATCACTGCAGTGAATTTATTTTAGATTGGTATAAGTAATTAGTTTCGTAAATCTCTGAAAATTAGGGATTCTTTGTAAGAGTTTCTTTATTGGATGTAGGAAGGTACCTACCTGTACTCTGATGAAATAATAGCTAAAATTCGAAAATCATCTCTGTTGAATTTTAGACTCCGACAAGGTGCAGCGTTCAATCGCGTAAATACAGAATTGATTAAGTATTATGATTGAAAAAACGCTGCAAATTATTACACAACGGTTTATTATTTACCTGCATAGACCTTCTGCGTAGATCACTGTTATCTATGGTCAGTACCCTCCAGCTCCCCTCAGGAAAGCCCTAAATGGAGTAAGGCCCGGGAATTAAAGTTTCCTACAAATGCGCGGGATTCAATAATCCAATCATTAATTATTTGTAGTTATTCATGAAGCATAAGGTAAATAATAAACCGTTGTGTAATTTGTGTATCATTTGAGATCCTTGAAAAATTTAGGCGAAAATATGGAACAAAAAATATTTACGACCATCATCACATCAAAATTCCCATCCAACATCCTTTTCGAGCTTGAGAAGCATAAACTAGACAACATTAATTTAACGATTGCAAATTTGTTGAGGTTCTTAAAGGGCTTGATCATGGCCCAAGAGAACGTTTATAACTCCGAACTGAGCTTCCAGTCAAGAACACCCCGAAGTGGCACTGCAGAAAACCTTATGGGGTTAGACGATGCAGAATGTTTTATGGGAGTGGAGGCTAGGCCTCTAAAATGCTTCTTCTGCAATGGGAGGCATTGGACAGATGAATGTTCGAAGTACAATAGATTTAATGATAGGAAAAGGTTGGCTCAAGGATTCTGTTTTAATTGCCTTAGCAGAAACCATAAAGTTAACGAGTGTCCAGTGGTTCGCCCGTGCTTCTACTGCCGGAGGAAGAAGAGGCACCATCGGTCGCTGTGCCCTGACCGATTCGCTGAGTAGTCGACGATGAGAGGAGATGAACGCACAGAGGAAGACACAGGAACTGGATTGGGGGCCATCACCGAGTCAGTTTCGATGCAAACGGCAACAGTAAAGCTACGAGCAATAAGTAAGAATGAACCAGTTTTGGAAGTAAGAGCGCTCTTGGATTCAGGCAGCCAGAAGACATATATTACTGAGGAATTTAGTAGGAAACTGAATTTACCCATAAAAGAGAGACAAACTCTCTCAATCCATGTTTTTGGTAGGTCTAAACCAATTCAGGTACAGACTGCGTTGGTAGAGTTAGAGCTGTTGTTGAAAGGGGGTCACCGTATGTATGTTTTTGCTTATGTATTGCCAACAATCATGGAAAAGCATGTGCCTCGGGGCATGGATTTTTCCAAAGTCCAGATTCCCGAAGGGTTCTCATTAGTAGATGAAGACCCCTCTAGGCAAATAGACCTACTGATAGGAAACGATTATTACTTCGATCTTCTGTTGGAGGGGAGAAAGCAGGTTAGACCTGGCCTTTATTTGGCTCAGTCGAAGCTGGGCTGGGTGCTGAACTAACTTTGGACATCACGGTTAGTTTTTTGTCGTACTCTACACAGAAAGAATCTGTCATTGAGATAGATTTCGGTAGTTGGAATACACCAGATGTATTACCGGTGGAATATGTGGAAGAGACTTATTTCCTGAAACCTTTGTGGAATTTAGAGACGATTGGGATCAATGTATGTCCGAATGAAACAGTCAGCGACTTGGCTGACCAAACATTCAATGGCTCTATTACGATTATACAGGGAAGGTATTTCGTGTCATGGCCATGGAGGTTTTATCCGCCTAGTCACCCCACAGGGTACGGTTTGGTCTTAAGTAGATGGAAATCTTTATTCAGGAAGATGTCCCAAAATCAAGATTTACTTAAGAAGTATGAGGAAACTTTGCAAGATCAGATTAAAAAGGTGATTACTGAAGAGGGGGACAACATGATAATGGAACTGAATTCGGAACAGGAGATTTTGGACCTGCAACAAGAAGGTCGAAAGATTTTTGGGCTATCAGAGAATTCTGCTGATTTGGCCACCATAGTCAATATGGTAGATGACCTGGATTATCTTTGGTGTGAGGCTCCTGAATGGCTACGCAACAAAGACAGCTAGTGGCCTCCTGTTCTTGAAATCGAGAACGATGTAGGTGACGAGCAGCAGCGCTCTAAGGTATTTACCCTTATCACACAGGCAAGGGGGTCAGTTGGAGTGGAGTTCCTGCCACCATTTGGTATAGATGACGCTGTTTACGGTTCCCTTAAGAAATTAGTTAATGGGACTGATTATTGTAATCGCTTCAGTGAACTTCTTGTCATAAGGTGTCACCAAAACTTGGCTCCTGCTGGAGTCTCTCATACGCTCACCGAGCTCAGAGAATTATACTGGGGTTTAAGAGGAAGATCATTAGTTCGAGAGACGCTTGAAAACTGTTTTGTTTGTCGATATTACACAGGAGGCGCTTTCAACTCCGTCGATGCACTTCATGTCATACTACATTCTGGGAACAGCAGGGGAATGCGACAAATACTTCGAAGATCGGCTCGTGATCAACTAATGTCGGTGGCCCGAGTGTCGCGGATCGCGATTGATTTTAAATTTATATTTTCCATTAATTATTATATTCGTTCATTTGGCTACAGTTTGGCCGTGAAGCGAATCAGGTGACAGCGCAATGACCATATGTTAGAGAGAAGAGGAACAGGAACTTTTCGTGAGTGATTTTAATCGTATTGTCAGAGCTATCGTGAAGAATATAATTATCTAGTTAGTTGAACGATTGAGTATTGATTTCTTATACCGAACAATTAGAGATAGTCGGTGAAATTCTCGACAAATGGTCAACATTTAATCTTCGCGCATGCGCAGAAGAAAGTTACAGTACGAACCAATGAAATTCATGTAGAACTGTTAAAGTAATATTCTTGATCGACCCTCCTAGTTTGATCTCATTTCAACGATATTTAAGGTAGTTATGGGCGTTTCAGGTATTTCACGTTTGCGCGTACGCACACGAAAGTTACGGTACGATTTCAATGGTTCTGATGGGGGACCATCTGCGATCCAACTGGCGTGTACCCTCAGAATTTCAGCTCTACGACTATTTTTCGCATATTAAGAAGCGTTACAAAGAAATGATCAGCATTTCATGTTCGCGCATGCGCAGATGAAAGTTACAGTACGATTCCAATGAAATTCATGTGGAACTATCAGAGTATTATTACCGATCGACATTTCAAATTTGAACTCATTTAAACGATATTTAAGGTAGTTATGGGCGTTTCAAGTATTTCAAGTTAGCGCATGCGCAGACGAAAGTTGCTGTACTTTTTCAATGTTTTGGTATGGGACCATCTGTGACCCAACCCTCACCGATCCCCCAAATTTCAGCCCATTTCGACCATTGTTTTGGGAAGTTATGGGCGTTACAAGGAATTGATCACAGACAGACAGACACACAGACGGGAAGACAGACAGAGACGGAACCGAAAACTTCTGCCAATTCGAAAGGGCAGAAGAGCTTCGTCACTAACTTGAATCACATGATCGTATAGAATAGTTGAGTAAGTTCATTTCGATATGGGACCATCTGCAACCCAACCCGCTTGTACCTACCCTCAAAATTTCAGCTATCTACAACTGTTTTTCGCGTAGATAGAAGCGCTACAAGGAAATGGTCAACATTTCATGTTCGCGCTTGCGCAGACGGAAGCTACAGTAGTTTTTCAATGATTTTGGTATGGGCTATGGGACCATCTGTGACACATCCCGCACCTACCGTTTAAATTTCAGCCCATTTCGATCATTAATTCGGGTGGAAACAAGGAATTGGTTACAATGAATTGACCCCCGACAGACAGTCATACAGACGGACAGACAGACACGGAACCTAAAATGTTCCTTGATGTCTGAAACGTAAAAGACGAGTGGAAATTTTAATTTTGGAGGACATACATTTATTTTACTCAGTCACCAATCCAAAAAATCACTCCCTTCCAGTAGTTAGGAAGCAATAAAAATGAAATAAAATATATATGAAATAAATGTATATTATTATATAAATAATTTTCATTCCTGAATGAATTTTTTAATTACAATCAACCCTAGGTTATGAGAATATTAAGATTTTTGCTTCCTCACTACCGGAAGGCAGGGAAGGTCCAAAATGAAAATTTCCACTACTATTTTGCGTTTCAGACATCAAGGAACATTTTTGGTTCCGTGTGTGTCTGTCTGTCATGGTTAATTCCTTGTAACGCCCATAACTACACGAAATAATTGTCGGAATGGACTGAAATTTTGAGGGTAGATGCGGGTTGGGTCAAATATGGTTCCATACCAAAACATTGACAAAGTGCTGTTTCGTCTGCGCATGCGCAAACGTGAGGTACTTGAAACGCCCATAACTACCTTAAATATCGTTGAAATGAGTTCAAACTTGGAGGGTCGATCAGGAATAACAGTTCAATAGTTCCGCATGACTTTCATTGGACTCGGACAGTAACTTACGTCTGCGCATGCGCGAACATGATATCTTAACAATTTCCTTGTAGCGCTTCTAACTAAGCGATAAATAGCCTTAGAGAGCTGAAATGTTTAGGGTACACGCGGGCTGGATCGCATATGGTCCCGTATCAAAATCATTGAAATCGTACCGTAACGTTCGTCTGCCCATGCGCAAGCGTCAGTTCCTCGTACCGCCCATAACTACCCTGCAAATCATCGTGAAGCGGTGAAATTTGGAAGATAGATAGAGGTGAGGTGTTGGAAGGTCTTGAATGCATTGCATCAACATCAGACTATGACTTTCAAACGTGGACTATAACTTTCAAACTTTCAGACTATAACTTTCAAACGCGGATTTCAAACGTGACCTACCCAACGAATTATATGTATACACGTCCGTGTTATTTATAATGATTAAATTATACAATAAAATTCTGAATGAACGTTGAATGAGCAATGCACCCAAATAATTCTGTTAGTCAACTAATTCTGTTAGTCCATCTGACCTGAGTCGTTTAGTCATTAACCCATGCATGGATAACCTGTCCGCTGAATGAACCTAATCAACTATTCTATACGTTCATGTGATCTAAGCGAGGAAGCTATACTGCCTGCTCGAATTGGCAGACGTCTTCTGTTTGTACCATATACCTAAATGGGCAGAGTTGGTCAGAATTCAAAGTTTTGGTTCAGTTACTTAGGTACCGACCGAAATCAACCGACAAAAACCTCTCATCCCAAAATTATGTGGTTTACCTACCTAAGGTTCAAAATAAGTGAAATCGGAAAACCCTGTAGATACACCCCACGCAAGTAAGACACCTACCCGTCATTATTATAGGAATGTTTTCGCTGATACCGAATACTCCGCATATCCCTAAGTGTGTCTGAAATAGGTACATTATTAACTGCGAAATCAATAAAACCTCAGAAATGAACGTTTCTGGTAGGTAATACATTTCCCGACAAGCGAGAAGTGAAGATTAGTTTTTTCTTGGGTAGAACTTTGAATTTTGGCTTGCGAGCCCCGCTTGGGCCAAGAGCGATCGTTCTGAAATTCATAGGGGATCATCATCATCTAGGAGCTGTACTCCAACTACCCACCGAATTTTAGCAAAATCGGGGTATTAATTCGAGAGAATTTGGAAAAAAGCTAGGGGGAAAAACTCAAAATTTGATGGCTTTTGTTTCAAGGTACGTAGAATCAGAAAACGGGATAAAAAAAGGCTGATTATTACACAACGGCTTATTATTACCTATAGATGCCCCTTCTGCGTAGATCATGTTTCCTGTGGTCAGTTCTTGTCATCACGCTTACCCCAGGAAAGCCCTAAATCGAGTAGGTAATGAAGCCAGCCGGGCTGTTAAAGTTTCATATATGCGGCGGATTCATGAATTATATATATAATATATAATATATATAATTATCATAAATTATTATTATTAGTTGTTATTCATTTGAAGAGTGATGGTTATTTTGGATCAATGAACTTCAAATGACATAATATCACGGTACAACCCGCGCGCTTTCATACAGCCATGTGTGATTATAATCTGTTGTTCCCCAGCAGTAGGTAATATCTGGGCTAGATGTATACCTTTTTATTCACGATCATGTTGACGAAGCTTTTCGGTGCAAATTTCAGGACCTTGATTTGAACGAACGGCTGGACGTACAATGCTCCGGGTGGTCTCAAAAAATTCCTAAGTTCGAGCTCAACTTAAAAAAGTAAAAAAAAGTAAAAAAAATTGAGTTAACGGCGTCCTGGAAATGTTAGCCCCCATTTTTCACCCCTTACAGATAGAGACATTAACGCCGTGCTTCGCGGACCAACTAGACCCCAAATGGGAGCTACAAACCAAATTTCATCAATTTTCGTTCATGGTAACTAAGGAAAGCCCGAAGTACGGCGTAATACCTTGGAATGGAAACCACCAAATTTTGAGGGAGGTTTTTTTCTACGCTTGACTTCAAAAGTTCATTTTTGAAAATAATAAACCAAAGTAGTGAACCTTTCGAATCATTTTGGTTTATGTTAAGGGACCTATTTAGGCGACCCTCAGAATTTCAAAAATAGGCATTCAGTGTTCAGAGCATCTATACAGGAGAATAATAAACAACTGTCATGTATATGAAGCGTTTTCTCGGTTTTAAAAATTTTTTTTTTTATTCTTCTTTTTTTAATACCTATTGAGTTGGACGAAAATTATCCGAGAACTAGGAGCTCTCTCACGTAGAATGTATGAAGTACGAATTGCCTAGGCTGAATGTATCTCTTCCTCGTGCTTCGGGGGAATTTTGAGAAGGCTCTTGACTCTTGGGTCGGCAGACACACTCCGTCAAGGGGAAATTATTGGAGAAACGGTAGGCACTGAATTAACCCGTCAGCTTAATCTTAATCCCCACTCCCATCTGTTCGGTTGTTAGACATTAACTGCTATATCAATAACCTGGTGAACCCGGAATTTCGCAATCCGTTATTGAGTCAAGCATCCCGTCATTGAACAAGCAGCATAAAAATATCATGTTGTATCAATAATGTAGGTATGTACCTCGGGGTGAGGACTGCCGTCGATATCGCAAGCCACTTCCGATCTCATACCTGGTGAAGAATGGATCCACACTTTCTCAAGTGCGACTCGTGGAGGGTCTGAAAATCACAAACCAATTCAGTACCTTATCGTATAAGTAATGTCGTCTATTTAATGACGTTTATTGACTCAACACCGGTTCATAGATTTATAAAGTTCTGATATACGCCCAATTGATGTTCCTATCTGACAAGAGATTTGCTTACCGACTGCAGACTACCTACCTAAATGAACCGTGAGAGTACTGAATGATATTACTCGTATGAGTTATCAAACTGGTTCTATTTCCCAAATTCCAATAGGTACCCAATCCAAAATATAAAAATATTTGTTCCCTTTGTATACTCATCCAGTATCACTCAAATCGAACCACAGGTAAGATATCATTCATTATCCTGACCAACGATTGTAGATATATAGTTACGAGTGTTTCAAGCCATTCGCTTGTTGGAGTATCACTCAAATTTCATTCAATTGTACCATCTAAATAAATAAAAATCATTTCCCTCCCTCACCTGTTCAATGCTCATAACCACATTTATGAAATCCCGATGTCGTTTAGTGGCCAGCACCGATTCATTGATACTGATTTGATTGTTGCTCATCGATATTTCAATCTATTCACAATAGGCCCGCGATGATGGGTTATGGGTACCTAAGTGCTGAATATCATCAACATAAATGAATTTCAGGGAGTTCACATCGCGCGGGATAGTTCAAAAACTATTAAATACGCCTAGATATAAATGGTATTTACAGGTAACTTACAGATCACCCTTATGTGAACACTTGCGGATGTACTGTCACCAATCTCATTGTCAGCGATACATGTATACTCCCCCGTAAGCGAGCCTTTGTTCGCAATGAATTGTAGGACATTCCGTTCGTTCAATAACTTTAGTTCCTCACCCTGAAATCATTGACTAAATCATTATGTATTTATGAAAAATATTGACGGAATTGATATCCTTTTAGATGGATACAAAATAACATAAAGAGCCTCCCAGAGATAATAGGTACATATGAGCATTGACATTCTACAAGAATTCAGATTTTGCTATCCCGTCTAAATGTTGGGTACAGTATTTTTGCCTCTGCTTAGTCAACTGCTCAGTAAGTGAAAAATGAACTATTTTTTATTTGTATTGTTACGAACATAGTGGAAGGCACATTATTTGTTTATTTGTTATTAGAAATGTGGCTAAGTTAGGATAGGTAGGTAGCTTACAGTGAGTTCATTATTGGAGTCACATGCGACAACAATGGCCAAGCTGCCTCATTTCATTATTGATTTTTGTTTTTGAAAGAGGGGCGAGAATTTGCGGTAGTTCTAAGCTGGAAGGACATAATATACTGTTGGTTGAAGCGGACCTTAAACCTACAGTAAATGCAAGTACAAATTTCGATTTTGGTGTACAAGGAAGGAAATAAAGCTTACACAACTCAATAGGTTCCGCTAACAGGCTCGTTTTTAGGCTTGGGCGAGCAGGGCAAAAAGCTGCCCGCCGAACTGCATTGAAAGAAATTTCAAGTTTTGGGGAGAAGGAACAGGTTTCGATACTCATATATCCAAAAGAGGGGGGCGGAACAGGCTTCTATATCCACATCCAAGAGCGAGGTGTGAAGCACCGAGCATGCTACCTTTGCGGGCAAAATGTATACCAATCCTGCTTGGCGTTGAGGAGGTTTCGTTGGCGGGTACAGTTTTACAACAGGGTTGTTTTTGGGGAGGAATACCACATCTTTTTACATTGATGAAGTAAACCTTTTTGTACGTGAAAATGTTCTCAGCAGGTAGGTAACTCAGTCTCGCGAACCACCGAACGGTAACCATCTATCGGACAGAGCTCTTGTGAATGTTTACAGTTTACAGTGTGCCGTGAATGTTTACTAAACAACGATGAACGACGGGACGGAGGAGCCCGCAGATTGGGATTCGTATTACCTTCAAACCAAATTATGGCTTGCGCAACACAGAACGGGAACCCAAACCTACCGACAGCAAGACGACAAAGTCAATTCATCGTTCAACGAACTATACGATTGCGTTCTACGCTTGTGTGAGTATGTAAACCATACACGAATTAGAATGAAATCTGTCACCAAGGAATTGGAAGACAAAGAAAAAAAAAATGAAGAACTTAATAACAAGGGGACTCACCAACAAGTTCCTATTCAATATAATACAGATGATGAAGAACATGCAAGGGAAACCGGTTGGATTCTGAAAAGAATCCGCAAAAAGCGTAAAGCCACCTCTTCCCCAGAAGTAGCTGGTCCTTATAGCAGGCCAGATACAAACAAGGCTGGATCCAAAGCTACACAGAATAATAAAGGAAGAACGCTCGCCTCCGATTACAGTCACTGGAGTAGCGGAATACAGTGTGATCCATCAATTTAACTTCAAAACAATAACTTCAAAACAATATAGTGTCAAGGCATTATCAAATAATGTTTGGAAAATTTTCGCGCCAGACAGCGGTTCATACCGGGAACTAACCACTGGGAAGATAAGAACTTCCAATGGTACACATATGAGGATAAAAACACGCGACCCTTTAAAGTAGTTGCAAGAGGGTTTCATCGTATAGTGAGTGACCTCAAGGGAAAAGGTTACAAAATAACTGATGCAGTGAACCTTTATCTTGTCTTTTATCGGAAACACACTTTACACAGTCATCTCACATTAAAGTCAAAGGATATGAGTGCTATCGTGCTGACCACCCATCTAGAAGACCACGAGGAGGGTCAGCAGTTCTTATCAAGAATGCGATTAGTCACTATGTGCAGCAAAGTATTCAAGAAGAATGTATGCAAGTCTCCACTGTAACAGTTTTAGTAAATAGCAAAAAATGCAATACGGCAGCGATCTATTGCCCACCGCGCTACAGTCTTAAAGAAGAGGACTTCGTATCTCTGTTTTAAAGCTTGGGATCTAATGTTGCCATTGGTGGTGACTTCTATGCAAAAAATACGTACTGGGGCTCCCGTTTAACAACAACCAAGGGCCGAGAGCTATTCACTGCCGCGAAAAAAACACGTAGTGATTTCTACTCCACTGGAAAACCTACCTACTGGCCCTCAGATATAGCAAAAATTCGAGATCTGATTGATTTCTTTGTAATAAAAGGAATATCAAGCAACTTCATTCACGTCGAAGACTGTGGAAGTCTCATGTCAGATCACTCGGCAATAGTTCTCACAATTAGTGAAAAGATAATAATGAAAGAAAATCCCCCAAGACTAGTGTTACACAACATACCAACTGGGATACATTCAGGGAGCACATATCTGCTAATATTAATTTGTCTGTGCCCCTCAAATCTACAGAGCAATTAGAAGATGAAGCTGAGAACTTCTTTAAACTTACTCAACGAGCAGCTTGGGTTAGTACTCCACCAGATACTACATATGCAGCTAATAATGTAGGTATCTTATCCCCGTGAAATCCGTGAAGTGATCAGGGAAAAGAGGAAAGCTAGACGAATATCGCAACATACCCGAGCCCCATGCGATAAAACAAAATTGAATAGATTGAAGAACCACCTGGATAATTTATCAGCACAAAATGAAGCAAGAAACGCACTTGAGACTAATTCATAGTTTAAATCCGGAAAAAGATACGGAATATTCCCTTTGGAAGATTACCAAAGCACTCAAGCAGCCGAAGGAACATGTACCTCCCATTAAAAAAGATGATGGGGGATGGGCAAAAAGTCCTACTGAAAAGGCATCATATCTCTGCTGAACACCTCGAGAACACATTTGTGCCACTCCCCAGGAACAGTGATGAAGGAGGCTTACCGATGGTATCCTCCTTCACGGATATACACTTCATACAACCAGTAACGCTCAGTGAACTGAAAAATCAAATTTGCAATCTCAAAACGAACAAAGCTCCTAGATATCGTTGTTTCATCGTTGTTTTCCTTTTCCGTAATTATTTTCAGTGCGTAACAATTATAATCATAACTCGTTAGAATGTTTACCTATGTCTGTATCTCACTGTCACTGACCTGTAAAGTAATTGGGCTTGCCCGTAATAAAGTAATAAATAAATAAATAAATAAATAGATATGATCTCATTACAGGAAAGGCAATTAAGCAACTTCCAGAGGAAGGCATGCGAATGCTATTGTATCTGATAAACGCGGCATTGAGACTGAAATATATGTACCTACCCCGCTGCTGGAAAGTGGCAGAGGTTATCATGATACTGCAACCTGGGAAAGAATCCAAGAATAAAGAGTCCTACCGACCTATATCATTACTACCAGTAATATCTAAGCTCTTTGAGAGATTACTGATACAAATATTGAAACCAGTCGTTCAAGAAAAAGAGCTAATCCCCGACCACCAGTTTGGATTCAGGGAAAAACACTCGACCACAGAACAAGTGCATCGTGTAACTGATGTAATAGAGAATTGCCTAGAAAAGAAACAAGTTTTTGCAAGTGTCTTCCTGGATGTTTCCCAAGCTTTTGACAAAGTCTGGCATCAAGGGTTAGAGTACAAACTTGAGAGAGACTTACCGAAGCCATTTTTTCGAATTTTGAACTCATATCTTTCTGAAAGACATTACAGAGTGAAACACGAAGGAGAGTACTCCAGTCTCTCCTTCAGAAAATAAGGGCAGGTGTCCCTCAAGGAAGCGTGCTTGGGCCCTTACTATACCTTCTGTATACACGTGATGTACCTAGCAATGAAAACACGACAATCGCAACTTTTGCTGATGATACTGCCATACTTGCGGTTGGTGACTCAGTAGAGGAAGCAACTAGGAAATTACAGCATTCTGTTGATGACGTAAGCGCCTGGACCAAAAAATGGCGACTGAAGCTTAATGAACTGAAATCTACTCATACTAACTTTACGAACAAGAACATAACAACGATACCAGTCATGATGAATGAACAACAGATCCCCTACGCTAATACATCAAAGTACTTAGGGATGACTTTTGATGCCAAATTAAGATGGAAGGAACATGTGATTTAAAAAAAAAGATCGGTTAAATATCAAGTTCAAAAAAATGTACTGGCTGCTCAGCAGATATTCTGAACTATCTGTACACAAAAAATTGCTAATCTACAAGCAAATCTTAAAACCTGTGTGGACATAATATATGGTATCCAGCTCTGGGGCTGTACTAAAAAGACAAACAGCAAGATTATACAAACTATTCAGAATAAGGTAGGTACTGAGGAGTATTGTCAACGCCCCTTGGTACATCAGAAATGATGACCTCCATCGAGACCTCAAGATGGAGTCCGTCAGCGAAGTGGCCAAGCAACATGCGATTAAATACGAACAGCCGCTTCATGAACACATGAATCCGGAAGTTCTTCGACTCTAGACAACAGCAACGCCACCCGGCGGCTTGATAGAACAAAACCTTTCGACCTTGTGATGTGACAATGTGACAAGTGTAGTGACTGAGTGTTATCTTGAGCCACTGGGCTAAAAACTCTACAAACAGTTGAATAATATTATAGCAAACTAACTTGATGGGCTAAGCTCAGTTGTTACGAGTATGTTACTTATATAGCAAATATATCGATTATTAAAAAAAAAGAAAAAGCAGGTAACTACCTACTTACTCAGTACCTACTACCTAATTTGTACTACTCAGTACTACCTACTTAGTACTTACTCAGTATACTACATACTTAGTACCTACTTACTTTTTTTGGAGGGTACATTTTTACAAAAGGCTGCTTGTGGGCGGGGGTTATACCTTTTTCACTGACTGATGAAATGCACATGAGGGGAGGGACAATGCACTAAAGGCACTTCCTCGGAGCACAACAAATCTGTGTGCAAAATTTCAGCTCGTTCCGTTATGTCTGTGAGGCTGTAGCCATGTCAAAGAACAGCACGAAGAAAAATTAGAAAAAGCGTGAAAAATAGCGATTTTTAAACTTCCATAACTCCGGCACCTGACGGTCCCGAGGGTTGAAATTTGGTAGGCATGTCCTCAAGGGGGCCGTGGTAATTATTGTATGGTTGGGAGAATGATTATAAAAACTCAAGTATTATAGAAATACTATTCATTTCTACAATAATATTTTGTTGAAGGACTTACAAATCTTTCAAAATATCTTATCAAAGAATTAATAATTGACGAATGACATGGGAAAAGCGGGCTCAGCCAGGTAGGGCTTATTCCGAGGCACTTGGCCTTATTTACCTTGAATAACCATTTGATTTCAGGTTTAGGAGCTCCTTCTGCGTGGCACGAAATCGTCACTTCTTCATCAAGCTCCACTTCAACTTCACCAGTAGGCGTCATATTAATGCGTGGGGGATCTGCAATTACACGAGATGTGGGTGGCCCACATACAAGTCGGAATCAATACTCCTGATGGCTGGATAACTTCAATGATTTCTCGTAATTTGTACCAACTCTATTTTTGCTACCAAAAATGCCACAAATTCTCGGTGATTGCTAAGGTGGAGCTCTTACTAGTTGAACTCGTTAGTCCAGACCACATTCCGGTTTGGAGTTGGAACTGAAAAGTCATCGTTAACATGAGCGTAATTCATTTAAATTATGAGACTATCGGTAAACCATCAGTGATTTTTCGTAGTGGGATATATCGAGCTTCTTGTTCTGGAGTCCAATAAAGGGTGTTGATTTTGGATTTTTCTTGGTTGGTTGGAAGTACTTGTCGGAAATTGACTGTTTACGTGAGTATGTACTTGTTTTCCAGTAGGTACCTACCAAGAAAAATCGTGGTACTCATCAGGAACCTAACAAGTGGGGATTGATGAGCCTATCAGTGAGTCAGTTCCCGAATACCCATATTAATCAAATTTAATTTAATTATATCAGAGGGAAATTCTTACACAATACTTCGATGGCATGCTGCTGGTTAATGGGACCCCAAGGAGATGTTCGCGTCACGACGCAGGTGTAGTGACCCGTGTCGGCAGCAGTGACTTCACTAACTTCCAGAGTATTGTTGGAGAATAACGCGAGGTTACCTCCAAATACTGTACTACCCTGAGCAATTATTTCATCCTCTTTCCACCACGTCACTTTGCTGGCTCCTTGCAGAACATACAGAATAACCCTCATTTATTCATAAAATATAAGTTGTAAATTAATCCACAGCAATTAACTACCTACATCCGTACTCGCTTCTGTAATACTCACCAAGATTGTCGACGTAACACGGGAGAAGAACAGACTCATGTTCCCTAACCCTCACTGTTGTGGGAATGCTTTTTATTACTGGCGTAGTGTCGAAATCTCCTCTAGCGAACCCTGCAAGAGTGAACAATATCTCATGAAAATGGCGAAACATGAAAATCTGGAACGATTAGGTCGGTAAGCTGAAGACACAGCAACTGCTTTAAATAACTGATGGGTTAATTGTGGAAAAAGTGTAAATCCTATCAATTTGCAGTTACCTAGTAGTCGGATAATTATTCAGAGCGTGGGGTGCAGGAGTGATTTCGGAAAGGTACTGATACGCATGTGAGTAATTTTGGGAACGACTTTTTTATAATGGATATGTTTTTGACCAACCCCAAGAATTGTTACGCACTACCAATAAACAATACCGGTTTCCATACACGTGTCGTGGATCCCCTCAAATCTACTCCTATGTAATGTAGGAAGATTTAACCTGATAAACGAAGGGAATGACGAGCCGGGTAGCACCAAGAGAGAAGGGTTCCTTCCATCAACAGCCATCGCTCCTCGGGGTCCTTATGTTTGACACACGGGCTGATTATTCTGTTACGTTTGACACACGGCCTCTCGAAAACTGCATATTACGTTTGACACACAACTTACGTTTGACACACGGCCTCGCGAAAACTGCATTGTACGTTTGACACACAAATTTTCCTAAAAGTCGAGATAGACTGTTGCCACACAAATTAGTCATTCACACATGAAAATGGTTATTTGGTGAGCTTTTCGCATTACCTAGAGGACACCACGAGGAGGTTGCTCACGTTGTCCCCCATTGTCTTTACGGCCCCAGAGGCTTTACGTTTCACTGCAGCTTTCAGCTGTACTTGTCCAATGTCATCCTCACTTACGTGTTCGTGATTATCATTAGCCATCACGATGTTCCCATTTAAGGTTCTTAAGTAGCACTTACACTTGAATCAAGTTACTAAAGTACTTACCTACCAACAAAATCCAAAAGATGACAAGCCGTTCGTTTGCACCGAATAGCTTCGTCAACATGATCGTGAATGAAACAGTATAAATCCTGCCCAGATATCATTGCTAGGGACGACCTGATTATAATCACGCACGGATGGCTGTATGAAGTCCAGTTGGTTGTTCTGAGGTATTATTTCATTTGAAGAATGATGGCTCTTTGGGATTTTGTTGATAGGTAGTTTTGTGTCTTGAACAGGTATGCATCATGAATAACAACAAATAATTAAGGATTGAGTTATTGAATCCTGCGCATTTTTATGAAACTGCAATTCCCGGGCCGGCTCCAGTACGTGATTTAGGGCTTTCCTGGGGGAAGCACGAGGGTAGGTATTGACCACAGAAAACAGTGATCTACGAAGAAGGGGCATCTATACAGGTAAATAATAAACCATTGTGTAATAATAATTTGCAGTGTTTTTATTCTATTTTCGGATTCTACTTACTTTGAAACGGAGCCCTCAAATTTTGAGGAGGGGGGGGGGGGGTTAAAATTGTTTTACTCATGCTCGATACGAAAGTTCCATTATTGAAAATAATTAACCAACAAAAAGCTTGATAAACTTGTGGGAGATTCTATAGGAACAACTTCTATAGAGGATAAGGAGTGTGCATGCGCGACATAACTATAAGTCACGAGCTTCAAGAGAGGACAGTCCGAATCGTAAAAACGCTGCAAATCCATGCACAACGGTTTATTATTTTGTACAGAATACCCTTCTGTTACAGATCACAGCTCTCTGTAGATGTACTATTCTCTACATATTATGTTGGTCGGAGACCCTCCGTAGGTTAGTACCTAACCCCGTACTCGTTACTTGGTGCGAGTACCTACCTAAATCACGAGTTAAATTTGCTAAAATAATTCTTTCGATGACAAACAGTAACTAAAATGGCAAAAAGAAACGCAAAAATAATGAAGTTCTGCAGGAAAATTGTTGATGTGGAGTGAAATAGAAGACCCTCCTGCGTAGATCACTGTTTTCTGTGGTCAATACCTACCCTCATGGTCAAGTATAATGAACTGTTGTGTAATAACTTGCCCATCAATAATACTTCAACGGTTGTTCAAGTTGCAAAAGTACCGATCAACAAAATCCAGCCCCTTCTTGGTAGATGAACCGTTGTGTAATAATTTACCGTTGTGTAATAATTTACCACTGTGTAATAATTTACCCATCAGTAATACTTCAACGTTTGTTCAAGTTTCACAAGAACCTACCTTCAAAATCCAATAGTCCATCACTTATCAAATGAAATAATATCACAGAACAACCAATTCGACTTCATACAGCCATCCTTGATTATAATCAGGTACTCCGTAGTGATGATATCCCGGCCGGATTTATACCGTTTGATTCACGATCGTGTTGACGAAGCTTTTTGGTGCACACGAACGGCTGGACGTACAATGCTCCAGGTGGCCTCAACAAATTGTTTAGCTCAAGACAAATTTAATAACGTAAAAAAAAAATACCCTTCAATAGACAGTTTTCGAGATACGGCGTTCTGAAAATTGTAACCCATATTTTTAACCCCTTAGAGATGACTGACAGTAACGCCGAGCTTCAAGGACCAACTAGACCCCGAATGGAACCTATAACCCGAATTTCATCAATTTTTTTTATGGTAACTAAGAAAAGTGCTCAGTACGGTGTACGGCGGACAGACAGCAATTTTTTAATTGCCTTTTCGGATTCTACATTCCTTGAAACGTAAACCATTCTTTTTTCATGCTCGATTCCAAACGTTCATTATTGTAAATAATAAACCAAAAGTCATGGAAGTTCGAGCGTTCTTGTTGATATAGAATAGATGATATATGTTCTACGCTGTTATTATTTATGATATTCTTTCGGTACACTGACCAAATTACGAATCTACATTCTTCCATAAACTTCAACGTCCATGGTGATCTGAACTATGAGTAGGGTAGTGGCACCAGTATTCGACAATACCAAATTCAATTACAAAAAAATAAGAGTTCGGCGCTACTTAGAGATTTAAATTCGGCACCATTTATAATTTATCATTTTAATTGTGATTAATGGCTTTGTCGAAAAAGCAAATAAGAAAGTATACTATTGATAAAAAAACGTGTCGGAAACGTTGAAAAATGGACTTCTAACACAGATGGTTGAAATACGTCTTTCGTTTTAGTCTAGTTTCTTGTCTAATCATGAAAATTAATGCAGCCCAAACATGTTAGAAGGTTGGCTCATCAGATTGTTGGTTAAGTCCAAAATTGGTTGGAAAATGATGGATTTATGATTTTAAAAAAGCTGAAAAAATTTCCTTACAGTGTCGAATACCCTGTTAGAAATACAAAGATTTGTTCCCAATCCCCCCATCCGACCCTTCATAGGATGATGCTTCATTTTCTCGTAAGTTTCCTGTTCACAGGATCAGCTGCCAACTTCCTGCAACCGAATTTTATATTAAAACTTTTTGCTCGACTTAAACACAGAGCTGCGCTACGAAACTCCAGCTAAAGCGGAAACGCTTCCTTTCTGTCATATTCTGCCGATAAGTTCCAAGGCTGGTTGGTTCCCCTAAATCTCAATTCATGTTCTCAATTTACCGCTGACTCCAATTTACTACCCCCCCCCCCCTCCGCCACCACCGATCACAATGGAATTCAATCAAAGTCATTTACACGAGTGGGCTTTGAATGTTGGAGGGGCTTATTCTCAAATTTGGGCAATCGATCAGTTATCAACCTCATAAGTTGAAAGTCACAACAAGATGGAGACTGCTACTACTACTACAGGACTACCTACCTATGTACTACTTAGGGAGTACGTTGGAAGTCAAAGTCAACGCAAAGGAGGGGTCCGTATACGGGCTTCATTATTTAGGAAGTCGAGCCTCTTCCCACAACAATCATTGAATCCTTTCAGATTTCCAACAGCTTCAACGCGTTAATAACTGTTGTAAGCGAGAACTGAAAAGGAAGCTGAGAGGCATAGCGGGTAATTTGAGAATAAAGACCGTCACGAATTCAACTCCTACCTAGTTATGAATGAAGGCTGTGAAGGAACACTAAAGCGCATTTTCAGTCAAGATGCGTCGGCGATCATCAGATTTCAAGTATTGGGAAATTATCGAGAGGAATGGTGAATAATGGAAGGAGGATAATAACCACTTGTGGAGGCGAGAAAGCCTACGGATCCTTAAGAGGAAATTTCAACACAAGGACGGTGGTAGTTTTTTATCTGGGTTTGATTCGGCGCTTTTTAGCGAGGCGTTTCTTGCCATGTTTTTAACGTTGGTACCTTCATTTATCATTATTCTATCTACTCTTACTACTTGTACTTTTTACGTTTCAGATTGTGAATAGCCGTCACAGACAACTCTCTGCTGTATAACACGTAGGTAGATACTATTTCATTTAGAGTGATACCAAATATAATGTATTTAATATCATTATTCACAACTACAGAAATGTAGGAACTTGGGCCTTTGTAGGTAATTAGGAAACGATATTACGAAACCTGAACATGG
Source organism: Leptopterna dolabrata (assembly GCA_954871275.1). Taxonomy (NCBI): domain Eukaryota; kingdom Metazoa; phylum Arthropoda; class Insecta; order Hemiptera; family Miridae; genus Leptopterna; species Leptopterna dolabrata. Next base: position 39,047,351 of record OX940975.1, read on the forward strand.
AACTGTAAACTGAAACACTGAACATCGGTTATTAATTTATTCTAGTACCTGTGCAATAAAATAGCCCAAACTCGAACTGCAGGGAAAGAAAGATCCATGGAGTTCTACTTATCATATTTATAACTGGACTTTAAGTACGCTTTTGTCAGCTGTACATGAGTAGTATCAGAACCTGATCCAGGTCCCTAATCTAATGTCCCTAGATTGATTTACAAACATATTCTTTGTGTTCAGTTTAGAGCGCAAAGGAGCTATTTAACTTACTACTTGAATTGCACCCATATAAGTGTAACCATCCATCGGTGAATAATCACTGAACAATTATTATATGAAATTGTTGCACTGAGTAATTTGGAAGACGCTAATAGTTCTCATTCAACAAATTTCTTTCTGAAAAATGAACCATGATCGTAGCATGAAAAGGAGTGGCGCACCGTCAGGAGTATCATGGTACTTGGCGAGGAAAGGTTGGGGAAATGGGGGAGGAATGAATATATATAAAAAAATATATATATAAAAGCATGAACAGGGAATCGTTTTGAATGATTGTTCTGATTAGATCAAGATCGTACCGACTATCAACGAACATAATATTCAACTGGCCAGGCGATTTGTGATGGATACCTATCAGCCTTTCATTCGTATGGCCAGAGGGGCCATCCTGACGGCAAAGCATTTCTCTATCTCGGACATACCTTACCAGAATTATTTTTCCTCATACAATAAAGTTATGTTAGACATTATTTTGTAATAGGGCTCCGTCCGCAATCAAGAAATAAATAAATAAGCCACTGTCCACATTTTATGGGTTTTATCCACAGATACAGCAGAGAAGAACTGTTGGTTTCTAAATACATATTTGATAAAGTTTCAAGGGATTTTTGGGAGTGGTGTCATGGGAGGGGGAGGGGGGAGTAGTTGTGCTGTTTGTGCCCCAAATGAAAAGGTCGTGACGTTCGCCACTGATTAAAACCTGGAACCTTGAGAGCATACATTCCAAATTTACAACGAGTTTGTACAACTCCTCTCGACTTGTTTCATTCTACAGTCTCAGTTGGTACAACAAGGGGGAGCGAGAACGCCCACCAGTCTCCGCTAGGTTCATATACTTGATTCGTTAAACGTTAATTTTGTCCAATTAGCGAAAGGCAAAAGAAGTTACATCACTTAGTTCCCGTGTATTCCGCCCAATTGAAGTTTATGTCAAGTTCGGGCGCAGTGGACGAAGTACCGTAACAAAATTAATGAATCATTGGATGATTGGCCAGTGGGCAGCAACAGTTACGAAAAAAGTGCTACTGAAGTCATTCCAGTCCCACAGGCGCTTTAGTAAAGAGGTCCCGACCAACTCTGACGTTTTACTTCCTCACTACTAAAGGTAGGGAAGCTTTGTGTTCGTGCAAGAGAACCAGTTCAGTTCTGGTTCTCAAGGTGTTAACAGCTTGGCCAAACTCTCCGTGTTATACCGACGATTTGCCCGGTTTCATGAGCAAATTTTATTAAGAAAATTAGTTTCCCAGAAACAGATTGTTAAGTGTTAGCATTAGTTCTGTCTCCAAGTGCGTTCGAGCCCTTCCAAGGGCCTGGGCTACTAACTTTTCGTTCTCCTGTGAGGCGCGGCGACAACGTGACCGCGGTTGTTGGCATCGGCGAAGTGCTAACAAAGAGCCCCACGAGCGCGTCGGGAACGGGGGGGCTCCGTCTCGAACACTCGCTTTGTTTTTCTCTTGCTTTTTTTTCTCGGTCCCTTTAAAGGAACAACGCCTTCCTCTGTCGTTTAAATGGCTCAACGAGGTTTACACCTTCAAGGCCACACATATTTTGGTCTTAATGGGCCAATTAATAACGGTCCACCGGTGACTACAACGACGAAATTGCTGAGGAGCACGGTATAGCATATCACACTGCTACATCGACCCAACAAATTTGGGAAGCAGATAGGAACGCCATAATGGCCTTCTCTGGGGATGCCGTTGCCAACAACAACTGGCACTCAGTAATCGGTGTGGCCGCACTTGCTGTGAAATATGCGGTTGAATCCATGACTGACGTGGTCTACCCCCTCTAGGGTTTCCCCCTAGTTCCCTGAGAGGGACCCTGAACCAACCCTCATGAACCAATTGTGAGGTAGTTGGTATCACTTGATGAAGAAAATGAACAACGAGCCATGACGCACCATGGCCAAGTGGACCCCGAGGGCCCAATTGAAAGAGGAGCAGCAGAGGGCTATCACTGCGGTTCAAGGGGCCATATGTTCGGCGATTGAGGGGGCGCCCAAAAGAGACGGAAAATACGAGAAGAGTCGTGTGGAGGAGGCTGAACGGGGAGACAAGTCGATCCAGGCAGACTGGAAACGCCACCAACCACCCCTGACGAATAAAATGGCCTTCACTACTCTCGATCCCTCTGAACAAGGGTTCCTCATTAAGCCCAAACAGAGATCGCAGTGGGCTGGTATAACATTGACGGGTGGATTGGGCGCCCACCCAGAGCCCTATTACACAGGAAGAGGCAGTACCACCCTACACCCTGAGAGAGGCGCATTCACCAATTAGAATACGTGGGGAATGGGGAACCGTAGTGGTGAAGAGGAATTCACACAGCCAGGGGAATGAGTATTCACGGCTGTGATGAGGCCACCGGTTTACACTGGGGATTCCGATGCGGCGTTTACGGGACCTATGGGATTCCGCATCAGCCGACTTCCTGAGGATCTGTTGTGACATGAAAGTGGGTCAAGACAGAGGTCAGAGTGCCTTCAAGCCTATAAGTGAGGCTGCGTCAAGAATTCTGAGGCAAGTCGTCCACATGGACTTAAGGATCAAAACGCTGCAAGGCGTGGCAGTTTCTAGGAGTGACTTGGTGGAGCAACAGAATCAGGACCTGTCTGATGTGTTGGGCCAGACTGCAACTTTGCTGCAGACCACCATAACAGCTCTGCCTGCTGGTGGTGCCCCAGCCGGCAGCTGGTCAGAGCCAGATGCCAGGGCCCAGACGTGAGACTGATGCTGCAAGGCCACGGACACCACAGCCGAGGCCACACGTCAGACCCAGCCCCCCAAAGACTGGGGCCAATACAAAATCTTATGCCATGGCTGAAAAGGCTGCCCCTCACCCCAAGCATTTTGTTGTTGTCCAGCCAGCTGATAACAGCACCACGATGGATTCATCTGAAGCGATCGAAAAAGCTTTGGCAGAAATGGTTAGGAAAAGGTGGATGGCATCTGAGGCGATGGCAGGACAAAAAGGTCATTCTAGAAGCAACAAACCTTCAAGAAGTCAGGAAGATCATGGCACATGCCAGTATGGGGGCTGCTGGTTTGAAAATGGAGTTGATGCCAAAAAGGAGACCATGCATAGTCGTTGGTGGAATAAGAGAGAGATCCTTGACAGCTGAGCAACTCCAGGCTGTCGTCCGGAAACAAAACTTCCCGGACATGAACATTCAAGGCTAGATTCAGCCCCAAGAGGGTGATCAGGCGTGGGGATGGACGTCCAGTGAGTTGGGAGTTAGAGGTGGAAACCCAGCTTTATAGGGCGACTATGAAGGATCCGTACATACCTGTTCTGTGGTGTTTCAGGTGCACAAGAGTGGGTCATCGCTCCGTGGATTGTACTGTTTGTCTCCCAGGGGAGAAGTGTTGTAAACACTGAGGTGAAAAAGGCCATAAGGCTGCTCTTTGTATGAAGCAGCAGTCAGAGATAGAGTGCATGTCCTGCAAGGCAGTGAAGAAGCCTGCCAAGCACATAACAGGGGACCCAAAATGTACTGTGTACACTAAGGCAAAAGAGGCGGTGATCCAAGCAACCGATTATGGCCAGTAGAATGCAGGAAAATCAGTGTGGCCACTGTGAAAGAACCTTTGGCTCACGCATAGTACTTTCTAAACATATCAGATCAGCTCATCCAGAGCAGTGTGCCCTTGATGAGACTTGCCCAAAACGATGCAGATACTTGTCACAAGTGGAAAGGAGCATCATGGCAGCAATGGAGCTTCAGCTGGAGGGTACAATACTGAACATCCAAATGAACCGTGCTCTGGCCACAAAAATGGTTGATAGGACAATCAAATCTGTGGAAGGAATTCGAGCAAGACCACATTACCAGGATTTATTGGAACAGTTACGTGAGTACCCTGTTCAGATGAAACTCTAGCGCAGTCAACCCCCCTACAGGAGATTTCCCAGCACTCATTCGACAATGCAATACTTATTAGCTTGGCTCGACGGGTGGCAGAACAAGACCAAGGCCATCAGTCACTGATAAACGCTGTGAGGATGGTCGTGCAAGACCACAACCCCCAGGATGATCCACTCCTCTGGCTATCACACATCACTGGTCCAGCACCTCGTCCACCCAGAGACCACGTTCAGAGTAATAGGTAATACACCACCAGAAACGAGAAGAGATAGATTTACTAGGTTCAGGAGGCTGTGGGATGGGGATAGAACTACCATAGCAGAAGATATAGCACCAGAAGATATAGAAGATATTGATAGAGCACAGCGCCTTCATAGCACCCCTGATGGAGAGGAATTAGTGAGATCACGTGACACCAGAGGGTGGGTTACCCAGAATTCATACTTGAATGGAACCACTGGATTCCTAACAGGATCAGCGTTTATAAATTGTCTGCATTCAGGAGAATGGCTGCTCAGCGTGTGGCCGGTCGAACATAGGGGCGCCGTGGGGCCCGGAGCTGAAGCCTCCTAACGGCACAGCCAGAAGAGGCCCAAACCTCCTCCGTCCATCAACTGGGCAGCAAGTCAACTGAAGACCTGCCACCCTATTGTCCGGGGTCGGATCTCGGACCACGGTTGCCAGTGCTGCTGTATGGATTCAACAATATTGCATGTTAAATGTAACATGTTAAATGCAAGAATCGAAAAATTTCATGACCTCCAAAATAAAAAAAATTTCATTGGTATTTTACGTTTCAGACATCAACGAAGCTATTTGGTTCCGTGTCTGTCAGTGGTCAATTACTTGTCCGGGTAAAACTATACGAAATAATGGTCGTAATGAGTTGAAATTCGGAGGGTATGTGCGGGTTTAGCCACAGATGGTCCCACATAAATTTCATTAAAAAGTACTGTAACTTTTGTCTGCGCATGCGCAAACGTGAAATCCTTGTAAAGCTCATAACTACTCTAGAAATCGTTGAAAAGAGTTGAACGTTGAAGGGTAGAGGCAGAATGGTACCCTGATGGTTGCTTATCGATTTCATCAAATTCGGACGGTAACATTCGGAAGCGCATGCGCAAATAAGAAACGTTTGCCAATTCCTTGTAACGCCCATAACTACCCGAAAAAATAGTCATAGTGAGTTGAAATTGGGAGGGTACGCGGGGGTTGGAGCACAGACAATCCCTTATCAAATTCATTGAGAAAATACTCTAACTTTCTCCTGCGCGTGCGCCAACGTGGAATCCTTCTGGAGCCCACAACTACCCAAGAAATAGTAGTGAAGCGATGAGGTTTGGACGGTAGGTGAGAGTTGGGCCACAGATAGTCCCATATTAAAGTCATTGATGAAGTACTTCTGCGCATGCGCAAACGTGACACCCTAGTAGAACCCATGACTACCCTAGAAATTGTTGCAGTGCGCTGAGATTTGGCGAAATTTTGAACCTCTCAAGTTCAAATCCATACGCCTCAAAGTTCCGTCTATACACCGAATCGACCCACCAACTGACTAAAAGCGTCCATGTTACATAGGTGAGGAAGCTATCCTGCCTACCCGACTTTGCAGACGTTTTTGACTGATTCATCATTGAATGATATCTGGGCCGGATTTACACCGTTTCTTTCACGATCATGTTGACGAAGCTTCTATTGGAAGTTTTCGAACTACGGCGTTCTGAAAAATTCAACCCGTACACATACATAAATCCAAGATATCATTGCTAGGGAACAGCTGATTAGATCACATGAAATTGCGTTGGTTGTTCCGTGATATCATTTCAGCTGAAGAATGATGGTTATTGGATATTGTTGATATTTATGAAACTGTGATTGCCCGGTCGGCTCCAGTATTTGATTTCTTAGGGCTTTCGTGGAGGGAGCATGAAGGTAGGTATTGACCACAGAAAACAGTGCATACTCAGAAGGGGCATCTATATAGGTAAATAATAATAAACCGTTTTGTAATAATTTGCTGCGTTTTCATTTCATTTTTCGGATTCGATGTACCTTAAAACAGAAACACCAAATTGTGATGAATTTAAAATTCTCATCACGGTGGCGTGGAAGGTGAGTGAGTGAATTTAGGTAAAGGAGAGAGAAGAAGGAAAAGTCGCAGGCGGCTGTAGTCAACCGAACATCTACGACTTTTGGAGGAGAGAGAGGTGGTGTGGAAGGAAGGTGAGGAAAAGTCGCAGGCGGCTGTAGTCAACCGAACATCTACGACTTTGGAGGAGAGAGAGGTGGATGAGGGAATTTCACCTAGGCGGCTGTAGTCAACCGTTCATCTAGGTGAAGGAGAGGAAAGGAGAGGTCCCTTGTCTAGGCGGCTGTATTCAACCGATCATCTAGACAAGGAGGAGGAGAGAGGAGAGAGGAGGTGAAATTCCCAGGCGGCTGTATTCAACCGATCATCTGGGAGGTAAGGTAAGAGAGAGAAGAGAGAGCTGGTTAGAGGAAGTGTCGAATGAAGCTTGAGCGCCAGGATCCGGGGTTTTATAGTACTTGGGGGCCTCTCCCTCCAGCTCCTTGCTGGGAGCTGGTAGTGGGGCCCCAGGTTGAGTAACCCTGGGTTCTGTCGCCTGTCCCCACTCATATCTTTATTTACGGAGCTTTAGTTTGGCGTTTGGATATTGGTGAGAACTTAATATGATAGGAGTGTTCCCGGGAGGGACTCACGACAGAGGTCCCCCCAGTTTGAACCAATATTGGTGCTGAAGGCGCAAGATGACAGGAGCTGAGGGCTACGGCAAACAAGAGGTGGTCGCTGAAGGCGCAAAATGACAGGAGCTGAGGGCTACGGCAAACAAGAGGAGGAGCTGAAGGCGCAAAGTGACAGGGGCTGAGGGCCGATGCAAACAGAGGTTGAGCTGAAGGCGGTCCTTAAAAACTAGTAGTAACATGGTAGATTATAAGTAGGTAGATGATAAGTAGGTAGAACATAAGGTAGGTAACATAAGGTAGAATATAAGTAGGTAGAACATAAGGTAGGCAATATAAGGTAGAATATAAGGTAGAAGAAATAGGATGAGATGGTGAGAGTATATACAGCAGTGGTCAGGATCCCTAAACATGTGGCATTTAGGGAAGTGATCGGCAAGGGCGAGATGAGGAGGATGAACAATATTTACAAGGTGAAAGTGAGCGGCAAGGGCGAGATGAGGAGGGTGAACAATATTTACAATAACGATATTTACAATGTGAAAGCGAGCGGCAAGGGCGAGATGAGGAGGATGAACAATATATACAAACATGATATTTACAATATGTACAATATTTACAACCTTTGTGCAAATTCGGGGAACAAGGCGGAACGGGGTGACGGGAATCCGCCGATTCCTGGGTGTGTGTTGGGTGTGTTGAGTGATAGTGTGTGCGTGAGTGTATTGTGTGGGGGCGGCGGTTGCTCCGAGCTCGTGGCGAGGCGGGCACGGCGGAGCTCCGAGTTCCGGTACAGTGCGAGTGGATGAAAAAGACACTTGCACTGTCCCGGAATCCCAAGGCCCCGCCGTGATTGCTCATAGCGGGGCGGGGGATTTGGCCGCCGGGACGAGGGGAACATGGGGACGCTCCCTCCGTCCGTTTCGCCGCCCGGGCCGTTTCGTCCCGGCGGAGACTATCGTGGATATCCCCGGCGATGGAGGGGGGGGGAGGGGGTGTCGGAGGGGGTGAAGTTGATACGGGGGGGTCGAAAATTGAAAACGGGGGGGGCGGTAAACTTGGTGGGGTGACAATTTCGGGGGGGTTGGTGATTTGAACGGGGGGTGGGGGTTTGAAATTTATAGGGGGCAAGCAAATTTGAATGGGGGGCGGTGGGGGCATGAGTTCCGCGAGGTGGAACTCGCGAAGGATGGAGGACATTAGGGGATCTGTGGGGGAGTAGGGAGGGTGTACCCCCGTGGCCTGAGCTGTGCGAAATTCGCGCAGTATTTTCCACTGGGGGTACTTGCATCGCCGGGGCCGGGGAGGTAGTCCGGTGATCCGTGGCGGGACGAAAAGAAGCGGTGTAGTCGGCCCGGGCGAAGGGGGTAGGGGGGAGAGCGGGTCCGGGACGAAAACGTCCCGGAGAATCGCCGCCATTTCCGGATCCGAATCGAAGTCCGGAAACGGCGACGGAGGTGACTGGTACATCGGGGAGCGGTGCGACATAGCGAACGGACGGCGGGAGACTGATAGTGTCTGTGGGTTGGGTTAGCACAGGTGCGGGTTTACACCTGGCTAACGGGACTGTATGTGGTTTGCCGTCAATTAACAGGGTCGCGGTGGTGTGTGTTGTGCGAATGACTTGAAAGGGCCCGGCATAAAGTGGTTGGAAAGTTTTATGGATGCCGGGCTCTTTCAGGTACATGTGTGTGGTGGTGAAAAATCGTTTGGGATAAGTGGTGTCGTTTGTCGGTGTTGTTGAGTGTAGCGGTTCCCTGTTAATGGACGGCGTGTGATGTGGGGTGAAAATGTCGGCTGGTAGACGTAACGGGTCTTTAAATGCGTTTTGTGCGGGGCTGGTTTGGTCTGAAGGACGGGCTGAAGTGCGTAGGCTGAGTAATATGTAGGGGAGGGATTTAGTCCAGGAAGGGGAATTTGTTGAAGTAGAAATGGCCTGTTTCAGGACCGAGTGCCACCGCTCTATTTTCCCGTTGGATTGGGGATGGTATGGGGTAGTGTGAATTCTGTGGATGCCGAGGGAACGTAGTAAATCGGAAAAGTGGGCGGACTCAAACTGCCTCCCTTGATCGACCGTGACTGTACGCGGACAACCGTAACGGCTAACCCATTGAGAAAGGAAAGCCGTTGCGACGGTGTCCGCGGTGATATTTGAGAGTGGGATGCATTCCACCCAGTTGGTGGCACGGTCGATCATCGTGAGGCAGTATTTTTTCCCCTCGGATGGGGGAAGGGGGCCCACTAAATCCAGATGAACGTGTTCCCACGGCAGGGAGTCGGGAATGGTTTGAGGCGGGACATGGGGGTGGGCCGAGACCTTAAACCGCTGGCACTTCTGGCACCCCAGAACCCAGTTACGAATATCTGTGTTCATGTGGGGCCAGAAGTACCGCGTCTTGATAAGGTCCCGGCTAGCCCGAATGCCAGGATGGTGAAGGGAGTGATAGTGGAGGAACAACTGCCGCCTCAGTTCCGGTGGGACGTAAGGGCGCGGCGTATCGGCCGTTACGTCACACCAGAGGCCGAGGGGCGGCAGCTGTTCCAATTTGGAGGCGGAAATGAGATTGGAGAGGGCGGGGTCGGAATGTGGAGTTTGCTTTGATTTTAGGATTTGTGGTGAAGGGAAAGGCAGTAACTCCGCCACCGGCGCGGGGGTAGGGGTGGGTCGGGATAGCGCGTCCGCCACGCAGTTGTCGGCCCCCGGCAAGTATCGGATATCGGACGTAAATTGCCCGATAAACTCGAGTTGCCGGAGGCGACGCGGGGAGGCGGATTTGCGATTCTGTAGGAGGGCGTGGGTCAGGGGCTTATGATCAGTGACGACAGAGAACTGCCTGCCCTCCACGAAGTCACGAAAGTGCTTGATGGCTTCGTGGATGGCGAGGAGTTCTCTGTCGAACGTGGAGTAATTTTTTTGGGTGGGGGATAGCGTTTTGGAAAAGAAGCCTAGGGGTTGGGGGGTGGCGCCGGTGTGCTGATGGAGCACTGCCCCGATGGCCCAGTCGGACGCATCGGTGGTGATGGATAGGGGGGCGTGAGGATCGGGATGGGCCAATAGAGCGGCGTCTACTAGGTCCTGTTTGCAAATTTTGAAGGAGGAGATGAGTTGGGGGGTCCAGGTAATGGGGCGGTTGTCATTTTTTTTGGAGGGTTGGGGAATGGCGTGTATGAGTGGTTGTTGATGTTGTGCTGCGTGTTTGATGTGTCTGCGGTAAAAGTTTAACATACCCAGGAAGCGGCGGAGTTCCGTCACGGTGCGGGGTTGCGGGAAGTCACTAATGGCGTGGACTTTGTCTGCGAGGGGTTTGATGCCCTCGGATGAAACGTGGTGGCCGAGGCAGCGGACGGAGGGTTGGCCGAGATCGCACTTGTCTGTGTTAACCAAGAGGCCTTCGGAGGAGAAGATGTCAAGGATCTGTTGGAGATGGCTGAGGTGTTCTTCCGGCGTCCTGGAGGCCACCAGGACGTCGTCGAGGAAGCAAAAGACGAACGGTAGGCCTCGCAGGATGCTGTCCATATAGCGCTGCCAAGTTTGTGCAGCGTTCCTTAACCCGAAGCCCATCTTAACATACTCGAAAAGTCCGAACGGGGTAATGATGGCGGTTTTCTGGACATCGGGGGGGTGAATGTTGATGTGGTGGAACGCCCGTGAAATGTCGAGGGTAGAGAAGATATTAGCGCCATGGAGGTGCGACGAGAAGTCCCGTAGGTGGGGAACATTATAAAGGTCCGGCGTGGTTTTCGAATTTAGCCGCCGGTAGTCCCCGCAGGGGCGGATATCCCCATTGGGCTTCTGCACGATGTGGAGAGGAGAAGCCCAAGGGGATTTTGAGGGGCGGACGATGCCGTCGGCTATGAGTTTATTAAAATGTTGCCGGGCTTTAGATAGTTGCAGGGGGTGGAGTCGTCGGGCTTTCGCTGTGATGGGGGGGCCGGAAGTCTCGATGTGGTGTTGAATGGTGGAGATGTGGGCAGAGGGGCGGCGCTGGGGGCGGTAGTTGAGGAGGAGGCGTTCAAATTGCGTAGGGGGGTGGTTGATGGCATGTATGAATCCGGGTATGGGTGTTTTTGTGGCGGGGTCAATCAGGCGCGCGTTCCGGACGTCGACCTGGAGACCGAAATATGCGAGAAAATCGGCCCCCAGGATCGCCTTCTCCACGTCCGCCACGGTGAACTCCCACTCGTACGCGAGCCCGCTCATATGAACAGAGGAGCGGTACGTCCCGTACGAGGGGATGGTGGTACCGTTGGCGGCGTAGAGAAGCTGCCGGTAGCAGCGCGCCTGACGACGGAGGATGTTGTTGGGAAATATTGATAGCGCCGCCCCTGTGTCCACCAAGAAAGGTACATTGGTTTTCCTGCAGCGCAGGAAAAGTCGCTGGTGGGTCGGGAGGGCGTTGGGCACAATTGCGGAGGTCGGTACGTTGGTCGGTGTTGGCTGGTCCGCCGCGAAGGAGACGCGAGGCGGTTTCTTGTCGTTCCGGAGGGGGGGAACGGCGGAGTCTGCGGGGGGGCTGGCCAGTTTGGTAGGAGGGGGTTTCGCCTTGTTCCGGGAATGGGGAACGGTAGTGGCGGGCTGTGTGGTGGCAGGAGGGGGTTGTGCCCTGGAGGCGGGCGTGGAGGTTCCGTTCCGTGGTGGGGGGACGGACGCGGCGGCGTGAGTGGCGGCCGGGAGGTTGTCTGCCCTGTTGACGGGCATGGAGGGGCCGTTCCGGGGTGGGGGAACGGGAGCGGCGGCGTGAGTGGCGGCCGGAAGGTTGGTTGCCCTGGTGGCGGGCGGTTTGTTCCGTTTGTGGTGGGGTGAGGGATTCGGCGGCGCTGCAGGCGCGGCCGGGAGGTTGGCAGCCGTGGCGGCGGCGTAGGAGGGGTAGCGTGGCTTGGCGGTGGTGGCTGTGTGATGACGCAGAGGTCGGCGGGGAGAGCGTGGAGAAAGGGTTGTCGGCCAATGCGTCGGATGTCGCAGCGGCGGGCGGCTGCAGTGTGGCTGGTCGCAGGAGCGGCGGCGTCGGTGAGTTCGGGTCCATTTCTGTAACTAAAATTCAAAAATTTGACGTGGTTTTGAATTTTGAAATTCGCAATCGGCGGGAGCGGTGGTGCGTTGAGTTGAGAGTTGAGCGGTGAGGGTTGGGCCAAGAATTGCGAATTTACACTGACTGGTTGAAATTTTGAATTTAAAATTTGGGACACCGAACTATTTGACTGGGGCGACACATGAGGTGGGAAGGTGGGAAGGAAGAAGGTTGAGTGAACGTCGGGTTCACCACTGTGATGAATTTAAAATTCTCATCACGGTGGCGTGGAAGGTGAGTGAGTGAATTTAGGTAAAGGAGAGAGAAGAAGGAAAAGTCGCAGGCGGCTGTAGTCAACCGAACATCTACGACTTTTGGAGGAGAGAGAGGTGGTGTGGAAGGAAGGTGAGGAAAAGTCGCAGGCGGCTGTAGTCAACCGAACATCTACGACTTTGGAGGAGAGAGAGGTGGATGAGGGAATTTCACCTAGGCGGCTGTAGTCAACCGTTCATCTAGGTGAAGGAGAGGAAAGGAGAGGTCCCTTGTCTAGGCGGCTGTATTCAACCGATCATCTAGACAAGGAGGAGGAGAGAGGAGAGAGGAGGTGAAATTCCCAGGCGGCTGTATTCAACCGATCATCTGGGAGGTAAGGTAAGAGAGAGAAGAGAGAGCTGGTTAGAGGAAGTGTCGAATGAAGCTTGAGCGCCAGGATCCGGGGTTTTATAGTACTTGGGGGCCTCTCCCTCCAGCTCCTTGCTGGGAGCTGGTAGTGGGGCCCCAGGTTGAGTAACCCTGGGTTCTGTCGCCTGTCCCCACTCATATCTTTATTTACGGAGCTTTAGTTTGGCGTTTGGATATTGGTGAGAACTTAATATGATAGGAGTGTTCCCGGGAGGGACTCACGACACAAATTTTGATTGTGGTGGAGGGAGTGGGTTAAAAAAAAATCGATTTTTCATGCTCGATTCAAAAGTTCATTATTGAAAATAATAAACCAAGATAAAAAATATTGAGTTAGTGGAGGAATTGAGTTAAGGAAACTAAACTTAGACGAACATTTTTTACAAAAGATAACATTACTACAACGATAGGTATAGTTACAAATGACGAGGGGGATGGAAGGGATGGATGAAAGAAATTTAGCAGTACGACAGCTTTTTTATGGAGGAAATAGGACTATTAAAGAGATCGATGTCGGGATTGTTTTGAAGGAGAAGCTTTGCTGCCCGTGGGAGTCTAAACATGGGACTGTGATAAAGATAATTTGTGGGTGAAAAAGGAACTTCAAATAATTGAAGAGAGCGGGTCGAAACCTGGGGAAAAGGAGATTTAAAGTGCTAAGGAGATTAGGGCAGTCCAGCTGGCCACGGACCAATTTGCAGAGGAAAATTAGATCAGCTGTGCTGCGTCTTGTTTTCAACGGCGCCATAATATTACAAGCCCTTACGATGGACGGGTAATTTACACTAGTGGTGGGGATTTTCATTTTGAAGGCTACGTACCTCAAAAATCTATTTTGGACGCGATCTAACTGATTAAGATGAACATCATAATAAGGGGACCACACCAATGAGCAGTATTCAAGGATAGGCAGTACAGTGGCCTTTTAAAGCGCGGCTATGGCAGGCACATTTGAAAACTCCCTCGTGTTCCTCTTGAGAAACCCAAGTGAACATAGCTTTATCCGCATAGCTTTATTTGAAATTACATCGATGTGCTCATTGAAGGTCAGCTGGGTGTCGAGCCATACCCCCAGATCCTTTGATTTAGAGATTCATGGAAGTAGCATACCATTTATAAAGTAGTTCCGCACGATGCACGACGCCGAACGGTGGAACATTGATACTGTGCATTTGGATTCATTTAGAAAAATACTGTTTTCCACGCACCAGCTCCCCATTGCGTCCAAAGTGGACTGAAGATCCCCCCCAATCGGCGCAAGACTTAACGACCCTGAAAATTTTACAATCATCCGCGAATAACAGGCATTTCACTTCGACGAATAGATCGATGATGCTGTTGATCATAATAAGGAATAACAATGGTCCAATATGGGACCCCTGAGGGACACCAGATGAGGCCAAAAATGGCTTCGACACCGCACCCTTAATCCTGACCACTAGATACCTTTCACTCAGGTAGCTGGTCAGCCAATCCAACATCGACCCAAAAACCCCCAAGGCTCCAAGTTTTGCAATGATGTGTGTGTGGGACAGCTTATCGAAGGCTTTGGCGAAGTCTGTGGATGTAACATCCACCTGCCTGCCCTCCCTAAATGCATTCATGATATACTGTTGGAACTCCAACAGATTACTGGCAGTAGACCTCCCCTTGAAGAAACCATGCTGGTAAATAGATATAAAGTTGGAGAATTGGGGAAATAACTTGGCCACAACTAGCTTTTCAAGGATTTTAGGTATGGTAGAGAGAGAGAGAGAGAGAGCACCCGGGTCTGAAATGGTTAACCATAGACTTATCTCCCGACTTATGGATAGGGGGTGACATATGAGGTCTTCCATCTTGAGGCAAAAATACCAGAAGACAACGATTTATTAAACAAGCTAGTAAGAGGGCAAGTAAGACTGGAAACGCACAATTTGAGAAGTACAGGGTTCACCATCTGGACCCATACCCTCGGAAGCGTTCAGTGAGTCCAATCCCCGCGAAACCTCAGCCTCTGATACGGATATGCGACCTATAGCAACTGTATCCTGGATAGGGTAATTTGGAAAATGGTGGACGGGCATTTCGAATACGGAGGAAAAGTGCAAAGCAAAAAGATCTGCGATTTCCTGGGGGGTGCGTGCCTGGGCCTCACCCAGGCTCATCATGTGGGGGAAACCATTTAAACCATCCCTAAAGTTCACATAATTCCAAAATTTCTTTAAGTCTCCCAGTAGCGAACTCTGAACCTCAGCTAGATACCTTTTATAAAGGACATCCGATAGAGCGCAGCATTGGCTCCTCAATTCTGAAAACCAAACATAGACCGTATAGCATCGAGAAATTTTAAATCTGGAATGAGCGAGTTTCTTGCGATTTGTGAGGGAAATTAACTCTGATGAAAACCATTTGGGGTAAGAATTCGAAAAGGAGTAGGTTTTGGGAACAAACAAATGGATGGCGTGATTTATAATTTTGTAGAATTCCATAATAGCTAAATCAAATTCAACCAGTCAACCAGTCAATAGAAGAAAAGAAATTTTTCATATTCGAGTAGTCCCCTTTCTTAAAGTTGTAGGTGAATCTAGGTGAAGGAAAAGCTGCATGGTTGCCGTGGTCAGATGAGACTATGAACTCAAAAGGAGGGTGGGCGACGTCTTCATTTACAAGTGGTGCGCAACGCATGACTGATGAAATTTCGGCATTGGATAGTAGGAGGTCAAGTACATTACCGGCTGCATTTTTGAAGCGATTATGCTGACGGAGATCGAGAAGTTGCATCGATTCGTATATAATCCTCCCTTTTGAACATAATTTAACAAGTTCATCCCTCTCATTCCACGCATCTGGCTCCATGTGAGGAATATTATAATCACCGATGAGTAAAAGCTTGTCATCAGGAAAGGCTGCAGATACAGCATCGACTTCGCTAAAGTGATCCTCCAGCAGCGATGCAGATTGGTAATCGGGGACATATGTACACACAACCAAGTATTAATTTCAAATCGGGGATCACAAAAACGTGCTCGAAAATATCAGGAGAGTTCAAGACCGCTATGAGAACACCGCCAGCTGATTTTTTCATCGTGTTGTTTGTGGCAGATCTATCAGTTCGATACATAGTGCAGTTTTCAAGAAGAATTTCAGCCGAATCAACGTCAGGCGAGAGCCACGTCTCCGATAAGAAGATCACGTCCTGAGTCAAGTGGGCAGCCTGATTGCGAATAGAAGACAACTTTGTACGTAGGCCTCGAACATTTTGATAGAAAACTAATAATGATGAACGAGGCCCCGCTACAGGTTTTTTGGATTCCGAGAGGGGCGCTGGGAGGTCCGGTTTACGATGGTCGGAATCCCTGAGAGCTACTTGATCGTCAAATTTGTCTCGCCCCCATCGGTTCTCTCCTTTAACTGTAATTGAAGATCAGCTAAGTATTTCCTCTGTGCTAGGGTTCTGTCCGACGAGGCAGCAAAAACAGGTGGATTTACCTCCCTATTTGAGACCAACATCCGCGTCGCCGACGCGGGAGAGTCGAACGTCAACCTCAGTGGGCGACACTTGCCCTCGATCGGCACACCGAGACGCGCAGAATGTACCACCAGGTCGGGCAAATCAGGCGATAATTTAGTGAGGGAATTTTTAATACCATCTAGATCCCTACCCATAACATGAACGCCATCACCGATCTCCGTGATATTAAATGGTAAGACATTCGAGGCTCGCCTTTGTCTCTCCTCCATCTCAGCCACCGCCGCCTCCAACTCATGACCCACAGGTAGTCCCTCATTCGGCCGGCCAGGCCTGAACGCCACGGACTCCAGATTCCGGATGCGCGAATCGAGATCACGTTCTTGAGGACCTCAATGTCAGCCTTTAATTTATCAACTTTTGAGGAGAGTACTTCGTATTTCGCCATACATGTATAGATTTTATTCTCAACCCCAGCGATCATGCTTTTAATTTCAACTTCAGAATTTGTAATTTGTTCATTGTTAGCTTTCATCTGCGAGGCTAACTGGGCAATCAGTGTCTTGATATCTACGTTTGGATCAAAAGCAGATGCCCCATTTGAGCCCACAGAGGCATCCGGAGCTACAGGGTCGCCACTGACAACAAGTCCGGAAGGAGCAGAGGATGGTTTATGGGTGGACTGTCGAAGTACTGGGCCTGATGTGACGGCGAGAGTGATCGAAAGGAACCGCTCGCTTCAAGTTATAACGAGTGGAACTGATCCGATAATTCAGACAAAGGGCTGGTCAAAAGCAGATGTAAACTCGATTAGTCGCATGCCGGAAGAGTGAATAACGGCCATAGAAAAGTGGAGGTGGGGGGGTGTGACAAACCAGCGCTAAAGGGTCAATTAAAGAACATATGGGCGTATTATCAAGACCCAACAGCGACCTCCCCTAGCATTTAACCGTTGTCCTCACAATAAGTCACAATTCCAGATCTTCGCCCATCTCCAAGATTGTGTTCCCTTTCCCGCACCCAGCCGCCTCTCACATGCTGGTCCTTTTCCTCAATCTTCGTGGCCACTTGGAATAAAAACTACCGGTTATTCAAGTGACCAACAATAGCTCAATTGAGGGTCAACAAAGGCTCCTATATTGATACCTCTTATCTAAATCTTAAACGATGAATTCAAAATAGAACTACTAAATAGAGAAGGTACCTAACATCCAGTAATAATGTCAAGCTTTTCGGTTTAGTCACGGTGGAACGGCCAGAGCCTCATGTTTTTGACGGAGAATAGCTTGGCCTAAATTGTTGGAATTGATCGGTATTTCTGAGCTTTCAACTGAGATTTAATCAGCTTAATAAAGTTCGAAAATAGGGGCGAATTTCTTCTCCATTTAACCCTCGGCATTAGAATGAGTTGATCTGATCCCCACTAGGTATATAGTATTGGCCTGCCGATCTACCGTTTGATCACGCTTGCGTTTTTTTTTGGGTTTATTATTTTCATAATGAACCTTTGGAATCGAGTATGAAAAAAATTGTTTAACCCCCTCTCAAAATTTGATGGTTTCCATTTCAAGGTACGTAGAATCCGAAAAACAATAAAAAAATTTCTGTCCGTCCGCCATACGCCGTACTCTGCACTTCCCTTAGTTACCATGAACCAAAATTAATCAAATTTGGTTTGTAGGTCCCATTTGGGGTCTCGTTGGTCCGCGAAGCTCGGCGTTGATGTCAGTCATTTCTAAGGGGTGAAAAATAGAGGTTGAAATTTCCAGGACGCCGTTATCTTGAAATTTTTTACGTTTTAAAATAGTTCACAGTAAGGCCCTGAAGTTTGCACCGACAGGCTTCGTCAACAGGAGGGTGAATAAAATGTTATACATTCAGCCCAGATATAATTGCTAGGGGCGCCGCAACAATCTTGTACCCAATATTGGGAATCTGAGTTTATTTGGCCCAATTTTGGTGTTTTCTTTCAGTTTCCAAAGGTTTTCAATGGTTTTCAGTGGTTTCCAATGGTTTTCGGGTTTATTATTTTCAATAATGAACCTTTGGAATCGCGCATGAGAAAAAAAGAAAAGTTTAACCCTCCCCCCCACCCCTCAAAATTTGATGGTTTCCGTTTCAAGGTATATAGAATCCAAAAATGCAATTAAAAAAATGCTGTCCGTCCGCCGCTCGCCGAACTGAGCACTTTTCTTAGTTACCATGAAAAATAGGGGTTGAAGTCTCCAGGACGCCGTTTTCTCGATTTTTTTACGGTTTAAAATAGTTCTCGAACTTGGGAGTTTTTACAGACCACCCGGAGCACTGTACGTCCAGCCGTTCGTTCACAGTAATGCCCAGGAGTTTGCACCGACAGGCTTTTTCTACAGCAGGGTGAAAAAGGAGCAATCGGGAATTTGCCCGGGATCATCATTGCTAGGGATCACGGAGTATGGAGTCGAGTTGGTTGTTCTGTGATATAATTTCATTTGAAAAATTATGATTCTTTTGGAGTGTGTTGGTAGTGAAACTTGAACAAACGTTGAATTATTATTGGTGGGTAAATTATTACACAGTGGTAAATTATTACACAACAGTAAGTTATTACACAACGGTTCATTATTCCATCTTCCCGGGCCGGCTCTACTACTTGATTTAGGGCTTTCCTGGTGGGAGCTCGAGGGTAGGTATTAACCACAGAAAACAGTGATTTACGCAGGAGGGGCATCTATTCAGGTAAATTATTACAAAACGGTTTCTTACACAAATTTTTTTACACAACGTTTTATTATTTACCTCATGCTTCATGAATAACTACAAACAATTAATGAATCGATTTAGAAGTTTCCTGGAAGGAGCTCGAGGGTAGGTGTTGACCACAGAAGAACAGAGACCTACGCAGAAGGGGTATCTATACAGTTAAATAATAATCCGTTGTGTAATAATTTGAGCGTTTTTCTTTACAGAATGCAAGCTTTTAGATTATTGTATCGGCCTTACAATTTTTCAGGTGGTTCAAATAAGCCTAATAGTTGAAATCTGTTCAGATAATTATGTAAAAACGCTGCTAATCCCTGCACAGCGGTTTATTATTTTGTACAGAATACCCTTCTATTACAGATCACAGCTCTCTGTATAGATAACCCTTCTATATAATACAAGTATGTACTATTCTATACATATTATGTAGATCGCAGACCCTCCGTAGGTTAGTACCTAACCCCGTACTCGTTACTAGGTACCTACCTAAATCACGAGTTAAATGTTGCTAAAATAATTCTGTCGATGACAAACAGTACCTAACTAAAACGGCAAAAAGAAACGCAAATACTGAAGTTCTGAAGGGAAATTGTTGATGTGGAGTGAAAAAAGTTGCAAACGTACCTACCAACAAACTCCACCCCCTTCTACGTAGTTGGTATAATGAACCGTTGTGTAATAATTTACCACTGTGTAATAATCTACCCATCAATAATACTTTAACGTTTGTTCAAGTGTCACTAGGTACCTATCAACGAACACCAAAAGAGCCATCATTTTTCAAATGAAATAATATCACAGAACAACCAACTCGACTTCATTGATCAGGTGTTCCCTAGCAATGATGATCTCGGGCCAATTCCCGATTTTTAGCGCGTCCCTAGTGATGAATTTGGGCTGAATGTATACAATTTCATTCACCCTGCTATTGAAAATTCCTGTCGGTGCAAACTTCTGGGCCTTACTGTGAACGAACGGCTGGACGTACGATGCGCCGAGTCGTCTTAAGAAAACTCCGAAGTTCGAGAACTATTTAAAACCGTGAAAAATTCGAGATAACTGCGTACTGCAGATTTTCACCCCTATTTTTCACCCCTTAGGGATGACTGACATTAACGCCGAGCTTTGAGGACCAACTAGACCCCAAATGGGACCTATAAACCGAATGTCGTCAATTTTGGTTCATGGTAACTAAGAAAAGTGCTCAGTAAGGCGTACGGTGTACGGACAGAAATTTTTTAAATTGCATTTTCGGATTCTACATACCTTGAAATGGAAACCATCAAATTTTAGGGGGGGTTAAACTTTTTTTTCATGCTCGATTCCAAAGGTTCATTATTTAAAATAATAAACCAAAATACTGTACCTACTTATGTACCACCCCTTTTATTGGACAATTTCGAGCTTTGGCGTTCGATTGTCAATTATTTTCTTTCAACTCTCTTCATGTGAACATGGCATATCGCACCATAACCCCTTGACAACAATAAAGTTACTGCGGAAACGCCAAACTGGTAAACAACCCACTGAAAATTAGTACCTTTCAGTAAGAAGGCAGTGGGAGTTCATCGAGTTGGAGATTGAATGAGTGGAGAGAAGTGGGAGATATCTTAGCCCCGAGAGGCGTTTCAGCCCACGGCATTTGTATTGACAAGCCAGGTCACCCATTTACTGAGTCAGTTTGTCAATGAAGTCGTTCATGCCGTATTCCAATGTCCTTGGACCCCGATGCGTTAACGCTAAAATCATTAGGAACCAATTATATTATTCAACGAGTACTAGGTATTTATAATAAACGAGAAAAGCAATTTGATGTTTACTGCATGTAATACTGAAATACAACGCATACTGTAATACAATTCAATAAAGGTTCTCGAACGGAGCCGTGGCAATATGTATTTAGTAGCAAAATGTAGAATGCATATAACTGCTAGGTGTTTTATGTTATTTACGGCTATTTATTCTGTTATCATTATTATTTGGGAGGTCATCACTCGTGGGGGGTAAAAATTGCCACTTGGTGACGCGAGTGGGGTGCCCAAGGGCCTATTCCCACCCGCAAGTGCATGTGGAGGGCTCAGTGGTCGGGTATGATAGTCTCCCCCAAAAACTCCCTCACCAGGCTAAACGAAGCAATCAGCACGGCCCTCTGCATGTCCTCGTAAAGTCCACCGGGTAACCCAAGGATCCTCAAGCTTTCATGGAGTTTCTTGGGTATCACCCCGGTGGCAGACAAGACTATGGGAACGATCCGTACCACCTCCTGCTCCCACATTGTCCTTATCTCGTTAGCAAGGGATAAGTACTTATTTACGTTCTCCCTGTGTTTGGCTTCGAGGTTTGATGCGAGAGGTACAGAGATGACAATTAGGTAGGTCGTTCCCTCCGCCCTGTGCACACGGACAATATCAGGCCGGCGCGCGGTGACTGGCAGATCAGTCGGTAGCTCCTTGTCCCAATACATCATGTAATTTTCATTCTCCAAGTTCCTCACTGGTTTATTATTATTATTATTATTATTATTATGATCATCATCATCACCATCATCATTATCATGTTATATAAGCCTGGACTCCAACCCAGCCACCCCCGGCCAGGTGTTCAACCTCAAGCAACTGCGCTCTATTATTGGACTTCAGATTTCACGTAATCTGTTGATCATTTGTCCATAGGCCCTCCTCCAAAAGGAAGGATTGCACATTAAGGAGAGCCGGTCCACTCAGGACTACGCTTCTCCCCCTCCCCCGCAAGCGGAGGAGGAAGACTCGCCCCCCCCCTGGTTAACCAGGTGAGGGGGGGCGGAGTGATTGTTACTCACCACTCACGAGCCCCGCAGGGGTGGGTCAAAGACCTACCCCCCTACAGGTACCTGTTCGCATAATGCACCGCAGGAAACGGCCGAGCTTTCTAGCGCGCTCTACCAGCTGAGCAGGCTGGTTCCCGAGTTAATAGCATAACTCACATGCCGAGGTGCATTCCCCGGGAACGAGTTCCCAGGGGATACCTCCTCTACCCCTAACGCACCTGTGGGACAAGCCCTGGGCTGGGGTATGCGTCAACCACGACCCCCACGATTCCTACCTCAATTGGGGGGGCAGACCTGTGGTGCTTTGCTAAAAGCGGTGCACCTGTGGCCCGGGGCTCCCCCCCTCCCGTGGTACTGGTTTGGAAATGGAGGATTCCCAGTTTCCTGGTATCCTCTCTGTCTCCTGAAGCCTGACCAGATAACAGACTCGGGGTCAGAGAATTGGTGCCTGACCCCTTTCCGCTCTTCTCCTGACTGAGGTCGCACCAAGATGCTCCGCTCAGCCCACGCATTATGGGTGCTCAGGAGAGGGAGACGCTGGTCGCTACCGTCGAGGTGAGGGCATTTCTGCCCTCGCTCCTCTTGGGTCATTGCTTGCAGCGTGCGTCGGTCCCCGTGTGGGATTCCCAAACTACAATACATACCCTTCGGGTATGGGGTGTCATGAGACTGGGACAGGAGCTCCCTCACTGTGTGTAACAGAGCAGTGCAGGGCCCCGTGTCTCCCTGTGTCTCACCTCACCAGCCAAACCCTGCACAGCCCACCCCGAGACTCCGTCAGTTCCGCCTCCCAAAAACTCCAGGAAGAAAAAAAAAAAAAAAAAAAAAAAAAAAAAAAAAAAAAAAAAAAAAAAAGGCACATGCATGTCCAATCATACCACTCTCACACATAAACACACGGGCACAACCGGTCGCCTCTTCCATCCGTGCTCCTGAATCTCAACTACTCAGTCTGTCAGTCTGTTCAGTCCCCTGTCCAATCCTTGTCCTCGGTCTGTTCCTCAAGCGTGGTAAAACCTCAGAGGCGAAGCCAGCAAGTCTCGAGAAACCGTCGGGACTGGCGAGTATTTCCCCAATCTCGACTCCTACAAGGCCCCAATATTCCCTGGCATCGCCATAGTGGGGACACTGGAGAAGGACATGATCGGCCAGCTCCACTCCCCCGCAGGCGCACCGCATTTCCTCTATTAGCCTGAATTCGGCCAGCTTTCCAGCAAACTCTCCATGTCCCAACACGAACTGTGTCACCTCGTGTGTGGGACTCAACCATCTTCTCCCTAGCCTTTCCTCCACACTTGGTAGGAACCGATGCGGTAGGCGCCCTTTGGGGGCAGCGTCCCACTCGGCCTGCCAGGAACGTATCAGTGCTCGGTGTAGCTCCCCGCGCACGTTGCTGACCTCTCCCACAGGAATCCTGCCAGACTCGTTTGTAACCTCCATCACCCCGGGGATCACAAAACATTGGCGCTTTGCAATCCGGTACTCGGCACACCTCCTCCATCCCTCCAATCTCACTGGCAGAACACCCGCCAAGACAGGCAGAGCCACTGTGGGGGCTGTTCTGTATGCCCTTGTTACTTTAAGGAGGGCCCTTCTCTGCGCTGAACCGAGTTTATTCCAATGCCTCACGTTCATCCGGTGGACCCAGCTGGGAATAGCATACAGGAGTATTCCGAGGAATAGACCCCTGTAGATAACAACCAGCTCTCTAAAACCAATACCCCACTCTGAGCCCGCTAACCGACAGACCTTGGCAAAGGCGTCCCAGGCCCTCTGGGTCACCTCGGCAATGTGTGGAGCGACGTCCCAACACTCGCCGAAGGTCACCCCCAGGTACCTGACCCTCTGGACATAAGCCAGCCTCTCCCCCCCCACGTCCACGATGGGATTTCTGCCCCTCAGTCTCCCCTTTAGGAGCATCATGACGGTTTTATTTCGTGCTATTTCCAGCTTGACACCACCGCATCTGTTCACCAGCTCCTCCATGACCAGGGTGGCCCTGGCCTCTATGGCCGCCCTGCTACGACCCTGCACTAACACCACCAGGTCGTCCGCGTAGGCAACTTGTCCGACATTCGCGGATTCCAGGGCCCTTATAATGGTGTCAAATAGGACGTTCCACAGCTGGGGTCCAAGGACAGAGCCCTGTGGGCACCCCTTGGATATTGCTCTGGCAACCTGTCGTCTCCCCTCCCCATATACAACCTTCCGCTCCGTGAAATAGCTGAGCAGCATATTGTACGTATGCGGATTGCATCCTCTCGTCCTCAATTCCCCCATTACAGCTGGCCACCAGACATTGTCGAAGGCACCACGTATATCAATGAAGATGCCTAGGACATATTTCTCAGTGGCCTCTCCCACAGCCCGCTGTAATTCGAGTATTGCCCCCGTTGTGGATCTTCCTCTGCGAAACCCAAACTGTGTCTCCTCCCCCCTGTTTAAACATTCCCTTAAATCCTCCTCAGGAGACACAAAGGACGGTATGTCTTGGGATCGGATGGATCCCTGTCGCCTGCCTTCCTCAACACGCAGACCCGTCCAACCTTCCACGCTGTTGGGAAGTGGTTCAGCTCGAGGCAACGCCGCAGAATATGGCCATACCAGGGATATATCAACGGCCATGCCTTCTGCAGCATTCTGACCTCGACCCTGTCTGGCCCTGGAGCCTTACCAGGGCCGAAGGTGCCAACCAGCGCCTGCAAGACCTCATCCGAGACGACAGGAGCCGCAATTCCTGTGGTATCCTCATACGTCATGCCCTCTCTTACCTCTCGCTGGCTTAATGTCTCCCCCACCTCCGTGTCCGCCGGGAAGAGCGCATCCAGAAGCTCGCCAGCAGCCTCGTTCCAAGTTGTGGCTTGGCTCCCTCTGAGCGTGGCGAGCTTGAAGGAGGCGCGTCCCCCCCGGCACACCCGGTATGGAGTGCCATAGGGCCTACCTAAGCCCTCACTACTTACAAAATTCCTCCAGTCCGATCTTCTTGCAAGCCTAACGGCCCTCGTGTAGCATTTCTTGGCCTCACTGAGCGCAGCCCGTTCCTCCTCCGTGGCCCGCTCTCCCCTTCTTCTCCGCTGATTCTTCAGCCTCAGTGCCCTTCTCTTCAGAGTCTCAATTCTAGGAGTCCACCAGTCTATCTTGTATGGCCTCTGCCCCTTCGCTGGGATTGCCTCAGAGGCTGACTGGATCATCATCCTCTCCGCCACCGCCACCGCTTCCTCCAATTCAGCCACATTCCGGATAACGGGAAAAGGAGTAGACCTGAGCCTCTCCTCCAGCGCCTCAGAGAACCTCTCCCAGTTTGCCCTGTTCTCATTGAAGCGCCTGGGGGGTGCCCCCGCCCTCCCGCCCGCCATGGAACCTCGTCCAATGCTCACGAGTATGGCGGTGTGCTGACTCGATGACCAGTCTGCCTCCAACCTCCAGTTCGTTACAAGTCTTGCAAGTGATGGGGTCGCTAAAGTTACATCTATATTAGACGTTCCCCCAGCTGCCCCATTGAAAGTGGGTGTGTCCCCCGGTGAGTTCAGCACCCACAAGTCCCAGGCCGCTATGAAATCCTCCAGGGCTTCACCTCGCTCCCACGGTCTCCTATGCGTCCCTGTACGTCCGGTCTGGTCAAAGAGGTGGCTGTGCCACCAATTCGACCGTGCGTTCGTGTCCGTGCCTATCAGTATGTCTTTACCCCTTAGGGTCCTAACTATCATGTCCAGCTGTCTGATGTAGGGGTCAATATCCAGGCTGTATTTGCAGTAGCAACTGACCAGGTACAGTTGCCTCCCCCCAACCGGCTCCAAGCAAACCACGACTACATGCCTACTGCTGAGGTGGCTCAGGAGAACAGCTGGAATGCCACTGTCCCTCACCACCACGGCAGCCAGGGGCGGTCCATCCCCAGGGCCCACAAAGACACGAGCCGGACCGAGGCCTGCGACCTCACCCGCCCGACTATAGGGCTCCTGCAGCAGAGCCACCCCCCAATCGCCACGAGAGCACGACACCCTCAGCTCGTCGCCCACCGTTCTACTCCCGTCGCAATTGAGCTGCAGGACTTTCATGATGGGACGACGGCCCTCATGTCTCTACGCCACACCCTCTTGTACACTGGGCACTCCAAACCGCAGGGGGAATGCCCAACACTCCCAAGACCCATCCGGACACAGTTGGCGCACCTAAGGCTCCCCCGACTCGGGCACCCACCCGAGGCGTGCTCCCCAGCACACCTGGGACAGGCCAGCTCCCCCTGGCACTTCGCCTGGGTATGCCCGAATCCGAGGCATCGATGGCACTGCGTGACATCTATGAAGTCCGCCACCCTGCACGCGTCGAAACCGATGAACAACTGGGACCTCTTGAGGAGTGCATCCCTAACTCGGGATGTGACTCGCGTCACCCATATCACGTCCTCATACTCCCTCCTGCCCTTCCTAAACGACGGGGCAAACTCCCTCTTCCAGTCGAGCACCTCGGGGAACATCTCCCTTATCCAGGGGTTCTGGTTGTATGCTAGCTCCGCGACCTGCTCCTGAGGAATGTGCCTCCCTACCCTGTGCACCTTCATCAGGAGAGGCCTCTCCCTTGGTTTGTCCTCTTTCAGGCGGAAGCCAGCCCTATCCAGCTCGCGACTCAGTCTCTCCTTCTCCTCCATGGATGAGACTGTCATCTTAAGCTTATCTTTTCCCAGGGCTATGGTCTCCTTTACGTTCAAGGCCAGCGCCCCTGGGTCGATTCGATTCCGTATCTCCCTTCTCAGGGATTTCGGTGACATCAACAGTGCCGCCCGGTAAGAGGCGTCACCATCTCCATCCGTCATCTCAGCATGAACGCTGACCTCATTGTCCCTCTCCCTGGAAATGACCAGGGCGGGGGGCTTTGGAAGACTGGCCCTTCTGGCCGATGCCCGAAGGATCAGTTCGTACTCCTTAGCGAGCCTCTTCTCTGCATCCTTCTTCTTTTTCCTCTGCTTCTTGTTCTTCTTCCTCTCCCCCATCTCCAAATTGCTGGAGGGCCTTCCTACGTCAGTTTCTCCTTCAGATGAGGGGATGAAGATAGGGTTGGCCTTAGCACGACTTCTCTTTCTTCTCCCCTCCGCTATGACCCACTCATTCTCTTCCTCCGATTCCGGCGCTGTGGACTCCCCTTCCACGTCCCTCTTTCTCTTTGTCATCCCGGAGTCTGTGTCACTGAGGTTGCGCCTCATGACCTCTTCTCGAAGTTCTCTCCTCTTCTTCGCAGCCGGGATTTCCGCCTGGGGTTTAGCGGCCGCCGCTAGTGCCGGTACTTGTGCCGGTTCACTCGCGACCCTGGCACCCAAGTCCTTGGTATGCCGATTCAAGACATCCACCTTCCTCCCTAGCCCGACTAAATCTTCCCGGACGATCTTCTCCAGCTTACCCTGGAGTTTATCCGTCCGGCTGTCCACCCTGTCCAATCTTTCGGCTATGGCCCCAAGCTCCGTCCGCAACACCGTCTCGAGGTGCACCAACCCCGTGGCCAGGTCATTGGTGTCCAACGCCGGGTGGACACTCTCCTGGCTCCTAGAGCCGGCTGCACCCTCACCCAGGATGGAGACTGCCCTGTCAATCGACTCGATGGAGTCAGACAGCCTTACCACACCCGCAGCGACCTTGCGGTGATACGCCAGTTCACCCTGCAGGTCTCTATAACCCCTCATCAGAGGCTGAATGACCCCATCGATCAGCCTTGCTGTGAGCTGGTCCACCCGGGCTAGTGGACCCTGCCCAATGTTCTTAGGACCTGCCGCCCAAGCCCTCCAACCCTCCATCTCTCGCTGGAGTTCACATTCCAACTGCTCAAGGTCAACATACCTCGAGTCCATCATGGCCTTCAGGTCCTTCTTCGGGCGCTTCTCCTTCGGCCTCTTCGGTATAGTGCCCGAAACTTTCTTCGGGGTAGGGGTTGGTACCACCGACTGCCTGGCACCAGCAGCCACCTCCTCTGCTACCTTGGGCTTCCCATCGCCCACCTCCTTGGTCTTCTCCTCTGCCATGGGTTCCAACCTCGTCTCAGGGGGTCCATGTTCCTGCCCATCCATCATAAAAACAGTCTTGGGCCTGTGGTTTTCCAACCACCGCGCCACTTTCTCGTTGGGGTCGCCCAGCTTCATTATGTGCTGGGGAACCCTCTCCCTGCTGGCGGGAATGGGGGGAATCGCTGGAGGAAGAGACGACGGCGGAGTATCAGGGAGATGCTCCCCACCCCCCCCCACGCGCCCCACCCCCCCGCCCCGCACCGTCCGCCGAATCGTGTCCCTCCCGGCACCCTCCCCGCCTGTGTCCGAGGAGGAGGACGACGTCGATGACCCCGCAGAAGACGATGCAGCCGATCCCACCGACGACCCCGGGGCCCGCCTGGGGACAGGGGGAACGCCCTCCGGCCCCACAGCCCAGTCATCGATCGACTCGACCACAACGTCCCTCGCCCAGTCAATCTCCAATCCGTACAACGCCACCTCTCCCTTCCGAGGCCCCGGGCACGCCATCGGCCTACACCCCCTCTTGCTGATCCTCTTCAGCGCCCTAGGTTTTGCAGCGGGCAGAGAAGGCCACACCGCCTCATCCTCAACCGGGGATGGCGCCAGCGCCCTCCCCCCCGCCCCTCCATCAGGCCGCCCCTCACTCTTCTCCGCCGGCAGCTGGACCGGCCGAACCCTTGCAGCAGCGGTGGCATACCGACGCTCCGTCTCACGCCTAGCCAACTCGCCAGGAGACGGCGTCAGCCAGAAATCGGACAGGGTGTCGGGCATGTTTTCGCCCCTCGCCTTGTACCCGAACGGCACATTGTAGGAGTTATGAACAACCCCTACTTTCGAGGCGAAGGGCTCCCTATCCCCTCCACCCATCCGTGTCGCGGCGCCCGCCCAAGTAGTCAGACATCCAGACTCATCCCCGCCCCTCTTGAGCTTGTTGCTCGTGGATGATGTGTACCTATTCGGCTCTGGCAGTGAGCAACCGCGCCCGACGGCCGACCCGGACGATGGCAAAGCCACCGCCCCAGCCGACCCCAGGGCCGGCCACCCCCTAGCCGCCCTCTCCTCGCACTCCCCGTGGTAAGCCAACAGTCCCCTCATGTCTTCCCTCTGCAGGTTCACCCAGTTGTCGTCATTCACATTTCTCATTTCCTCCGCGAGCCGGTGGTGTTCCCCCACCTCCCCCATGGTGGGCAGCACGGAGGGAGCACCGGTATTCGATCTCCTGGATCTGCCCATGTTAACTTTACTAGGGTAGACTATCTTACCCAGCGCCGGCAGCGTGACGGACTCCACGAGGTACTTGGCACCAATTCCGACCGCCCCAACTGCCGCCGTATAAGTCTTGTTCACAACCAGCTCCGCAACGAAACCACAGATGGCCCTGCTGTCGGCCTCCCTTATGTCAGCCTGTGTCACCGCTCGGCGATAGTCCCAGTCGTGCTCACAGGCCAACTGGTCCACGTGATTTACAGGGGTACCGTTGGGCAAGGGATTTAACGGGCCCAAGTACCTGTACCCTGGCCAAGTTAAGCCCCTCCTCTTGACGTCAAAGATCCTCACGAACCCGTTAGTCAGGCCTTGAAGCATCAACGACAAGTGGCTGGGGTCTGAACAATGAGTCAGTCTAGGTAAGCTACCGCAGTCGGCTAAGTCCGTCAGATAAGATAAGTACCCGCCCTCTCTCGGCTGAAGTTGATACTTAGGAGAGTAAGTACTGACTGTTATTGAGATGAGCAGCCTCACTCACCCACACAACTAACAGAACACGCGTTCTCACAACCCCAGGGTCTATGCGGCGGGACTTAATTAAGTCCCTGGGTACCCAACCTATCACCAAGTACTATGGTAAGTTGGTGTAGGTACCAGTATGGACGGACCCAAATCAGGTAAATCACACAAGGACCTAGGGTCTATTAACCACACTCAATCACACTTAACCTGGTCAAAGGGACTTAGATCAAGTCCCTAAGCACTCAAGCCAAGTAACAGGCACACTATAATTCAGATAAACTATCTTACAGATCCACACAAAATAATTTTCCTGAAGTTTTATTTCCAGCAGAGAAAGGAGAGAACTGGAGAATGTTGTGGTTTGCTTGTTTGGATAAACAACCAAACAAGGCCACTGAGGAATGCAAAACAGAGTCTTCAACCTCTATTCACCAGTTCAAATGCCCCCTCTCCCGTACTTTAAGGCTTAATAAGTCTTAGAACGAGCCAAGACTTATCAACTCTGTGAAAGGAAACGTTCAAAGCTCAAGGAATACAACTGGACAAAGCCTGAACTAACAAAATCCGACAAACAGGGTGGCAGCTACGAGGATAAGCCTCTATTTCAAAATTTGAAACAAATAATTGAAATTTGAGTACTCTCACCTGTAGAGATCCAATTAAAGATTACCTGGGCCAAGTTTCACCACTAAATTTGCACAAAAACCCACAGAAACGCACAAAACACTGGAGAGCTACACACAGAGATGTTGCCTCTCTGACTGCCAGAACCAGACTAAAAAAAAAATCTGTTGATCAGAGGTAAAAGGTGAAAAACACCGGCCGTGTGATCTCTAGTAGGTTTTAAACATCATATTACGTTCCAGGCGGCTCGGCCACTCCGGCCCACAGGATTTAATATTAGCACCTACTTAAGTTTATATGGTATTGGATTCCGACGTTAACTTTGTCTCCAGTTAGTTATCATAAATTATTAGGTTTCATCTAGAAATGATGCATTTTTCTGTCGGCCAATAAATTAATTAAGTCAGTCAGGGCTCAAGGGGTTTATACTTATACGTAAACAGTGGCTATACAGTTCATTCAAACTGACCACATGATCGTTTGTAGGCGTATACCACGGATCCTAGACGCCCTCACACTGAGACTTTGTTTTTGTTCAACTACCAATCCGATGCGGATGGGTGATTTCAGAGCGGAAGCACTTATCCGCCGGTTGTTTATTCCAGGCAAGGACGTTGGAAAGTCTTTTTTTGTGCAGGTACCCACTCGTAGTTAGGCCTACCTACCTATCTGTCTATTACCATTTGTATTGGGTACAACTGTCTGACTTGATATGTATAGATATATATAAAAAGAGTGAAAGCGCATGAACCACTATAATTATATTTGCACATTTTCCTCAATTCAGTAATAGAGCAGAAGGAAACATAAAGTGGGTTCAGTCTGCTGCTCGCATAATAACCAAGGGTTGGCTCATTAGCGACTGGTACCTCATCCAATTGTGTGCCACAACTGCTACCAAACTTTGCTTCTTGACTTCACGAAATGACTGAAGAGTCAAAAGACATAATTTGATTGGAGTAAAAGCTTTTTATACAAGCATCTGACTCGGCGAAGGGTTTGTTTTGATAACGGCGGCCTGTCATTCAGTCAAATGGGCATCCCTGGGCCGTACGTACGATTTCAAGAGACCGAAGACAAGAATAACGCTGACTGCCCTGCATGGACCGAAAGTTATCGTGTTGATAATAAAATCATCCAATAGAAGCTGCGTTAGCAGTTTCAATGGGACGTTCTGCAGACTGTACAACAGACAAGAATAAGATTTACGACGTTTTCAAATTGTACCTTCAAAGCCTTTGGGTTGGCCGCTGTTTCCACATACATGTACTGCTAACATTTACAGATTTTCAGTTAACGATCAAAACACCACTTTACTTCAAAGTTAACTTCAGCTCGGAATGATTTGCTGTCAGGTAACAAATTACGGTTCTGTAATACAATTACGGTTTATGATATGGACCTACCGAATTATTGGTATAGCCCCCTCATTCGTGGCAAACCTTTGCAAATCAAAATCGATAATTTCACCTACATATACCATAATATTCTATCACCTACCTTGTTGAAATTTTCAGGGATCCTATTAATTTGTAATTCTGATTAAAATTGCCTTCAATTCATACTAAGAAAATTAGGCAGTAGGGTGTGTGCACCTTTCGTCACTAACCGTTGAGTTAGAATTTAATATGAATAATGAGTAACAAAAAACTAATCGAAATCCCTAAAACTTGTATATATCCGGACATTGTGGATATCACCTCGTATCGCTGAAACCGCATCCTAAGGATGGGATAGTGGGATCTTACCCTCCGTCAGTTTGAACAGACAGCTAAAAGTTGTGGATTTTTTTTCTTCAGGAAATATTACGTTTTTTTAGTTTTTTTCTCTCTTTTATTCGGACTCATTAAAAATTTAAGATTTTTTCTGTGGTCTCAGAAAGTTTGCCTTTACCACTCATATTCAATTCTCTGTGACATCCTAAATACCCTAGGCAAGATCTATCACAAGTGCTGAAATGAAACTACAGTTGTTCTAATAAACCCTTATTAGAACAGGAGCCGAAAAGAACCTATGCCGAATTTCAGATCACCCTGAGCAGTGGCATCTTCTATGAAAATGTAACACACCAACTTACATAACCATCACCAAAGTTTTGGAGGTAGGTAGTTGCTTATAGTTTTCTCCCCATAACGATTTCTTGGCTACATTAAAAGTAAACAAATTAATACGTTTAATATAATCGGTAGGTAGTAAATCAATGAAGGAAAATACTAGTAGTTGTAGTGGAGCGTGACCGTAGTTGTGTAATACCTACATCAAGGGCCCGATGAGCCACCTTCAAGTCGCTCACACGGGTATCGTAATAGGCACAAGCTTACTTTCGAACTGAACGGTAATTCGACACTTAGCGGGTGTGTTTGTGGTTTGTTTTTCACGTTGCGCCTCGCAGTAAGTTTCAGTTTTAATGAGGGCGAAAATCAAATGGACGGTTTTGATGAACTCCTACCTTTCAAAACATAATAATTTATGTTGAAAACCAACACATTTATATTATTACTGTTTGTTTGGTTGACGCGCGTGCAGTGCATAGAAAAATTCTTTATGAAATCTTATCTGAAGCCCTTTCACTCTCTCTCACTCTTTCCATCTCTCTCCACTACGATTAGACATTCATCAGTTGTTGAATAGCGCTCGGCTGTCTTCGAACAGGAAATCTATGGAACGATTTGTTTAATACAACATTAGAGTAATGAAGGTAACTGCATAAAATATTCTATAATTTCTAAACGACAATTTTACCTACGCTTGTCTCTCGGAGGAAGTTATTATTATTATTATTATTTTATTTATTGGCATAAAAAAAAAGTACAAAAAGTATAGGTATTACATTACAAATTATAAAAAAAGTATGTATATATATAAACATAGAGACACACTTCGGTCATTCAAACAGATTAATTCAAAAATTATCCTAAACGACTTGTAAATAAGAATAAAAACTGACGCCCACCAGAAAATAAGGTCCTAAGACCTTGTGCTATCTGGTGGAATCGCCAATTCAGCCACAGCCGTCAGAAGAAAAAAGCAA
The DNA here is from genome assembly GCA_954871275.1 of Leptopterna dolabrata. Taxonomy (NCBI): domain Eukaryota; kingdom Metazoa; phylum Arthropoda; class Insecta; order Hemiptera; family Miridae; genus Leptopterna; species Leptopterna dolabrata. The sequence goes on from OX940975.1 coordinate 39,080,259, forward strand.
CTATGCCCGCAAGTACAGCTCTACCATCCTCTTAAAACCTACTAAGCTATGAACAGCTAACAAATTAATTTTATTATCAAAAAGAAACTTCAATACCCGAACATAAGCATTTCTCCTAAAGAACTCTGTGTGAGCTTTAGGCAGAATAATTCCTGACTTTTGATAATTTCTTGTACCTGAACAAGTTGAGACATGTTCAACACAGATGCCCGTACTATATACATGAATGCAAGATTGAAATAAAAAAATTTGTTTAATAGTCTTAACCTCGAAATATTTATAGAGCTTCGCAGTAGGATACCTTTTAGATTTACCAAGAATAATTTTAATTAACTGATTTTGCATACATTGCACTTTACTTACATAAGATTTGAATGCTCCCCCCCATAACATGATACCATACTTAATAATAGAGTACGCCAAACCATAATAAATTATACGCATTTGTTCTTTGGTTAAAAAATTTCTAGCTTCACACCAAGGTATTTGCATTCTTCAGAAAAAGGTATGGGATAACAAGGACACTCCCCCTCATGACTATTACAGTATCCTGTAGAGCAAAACCTGATGTTATTATAATGGGGGAAAGTTTTATTGCCTACTCTGAATCGTAGTACAGAGGTTTTCTCTACATTCAAAGCCATAACATTTGAATTGAACCAGTCATCTACCAACATAAGGTTATTATTCACAGAATCTACAAGAGTACAATAATTTTCACCCCAAAACACTAATGCCGTGTCATCAGCGAAACCATATAGTTTTCCCGCAATATTCAATTGAAATAAATCATTAACATACAGAAGAAATAAAATAGGACCCAGCACTGAACCCTGAGGTACACCGATATTACTTATGACCTCGTCACTGAGAGACTCGCCTATTTTAAGACCTATTTTAAGAAGTGAGGCAGACACGTCCATTAGGCAGTCTATTTTGATTGTAGACCACGCATGTCCGCAGTATACCTACTTCTACTTCTACTCTTCAGTCTAATTTTTCAAAACGAACGATTGATGATTCGGTCTCAGCAATGGTAGCGCTCGATTACTAGTGAGGTTTTGATGAACTGGACGATACATGTAGGTAACGATGGAAATAGTTTTAGCTATAGGTACTTTAACTAATCTTTAAACTATGATCTGTCGACCGAATTGAGTATACCTACTTAAGATAAACCTTAGTTTGATGTCACTTAGTTTGAGTCATAATCAGAATGTCAGCTAATTGCTGACAATTTGATTATGTAGACAATTTGATTATGTACCTACTCCGTCCGTCGTAGACTGTACCTTGACCCTTTCAAATTGATAATGTTGAACTTTGAAATTCGGATGCGGGTACTAATTGGGGAGAATCCCACCAACGCCATAGATAATGCTAACCTTTCATGATCCTAGGAGTGGATTACAAACAGGGGTTAAACCAGAGCTCAAAAAATATTATAGAAGGCAACGATTTTTTGTGTGAACAATGTTGATTTGGATTATTAGGATTTTTTTTGAAATCACAGGGGGGGGATAGAATATTAGGGAGAAGATGTTCTGGATGAACCCACAGCATTTTCAACTTGACAATTTCTTGGAATCGGAATAAATTCCGTAAAATCAACACCAATTATAAGGGAAAGTGATGAGCTGATGCAGTAAATACTCATTAATTTGGTTAACAAACAGGTTAGGTCAATAAGCTGTTTGGATTTTATGGAGCTCATGTATTTTTGACGGTGCCTCATGGTAGACGAATATTCAGTAGGCCCTGTTTACGTTAACATAGCTTCGTGCTCGGCTGGATGAGTTAATGAATAAATATTTAAACTGAGGTTGTCATCTTAATTAGGTATAAAATCTGTGTAAACATTTTAATTACGTGTTTTGCATAACAGTGATGAAAATAGATCTGGAGGTGGCTGAGGTCAATACTGACTGGGGTGGCTGATGGAGTTTATGGTATAGAGAGCGAAATCCTTTGATATGTTAAACAATAAATGGATAGGCAGCGTATGGAATTGGAAAGTGAAAAGGTAGTAAATGAAGTAGTTACGTCCACACTGGAATTCATATTATGATGCTCTCAGAATTTGTTCAGCCGAAGCTTGTTGTTGTTACATTCATATGCCTAGTGGACATCAACCTTCTTTGTTTAAGCCAATTCTACAACCGATTTGCGAGATGAAAGATATTATATCCGATAGTAAAAATGTATTGCGTTTTTTAGGTTAACTTATTAACACTTTTTGTACTACTAGGTACTACTACTTGATACTAGATCAAGCAGTTGAGTGAGTTATGTGAGAGTGGTTTCTGTCCACTGACTATGTGATCTTTGAGATTTGCCGCATTCTTTTACCTTGAGAAACTAGCGACTTTTTACATAATCGTTTATTATTTCTTAAAGTATTTAACCCCTTTTGCTCAGATCACATTTCTTCCATTGGTCATTAGGTAACGTCGCGTCGTGCTAAACTGTTGCCCGTATAGGTAATCTTTGCCGGAAATTGCGATCGATATATGTGATATTTGAGATCAGGTACATAGCGACATACAACTAGCTAAGAAAGTACTTGATGCAACAAGTTTGCGGGATAATATATCAACTATGGTCAACTTATCGATGGTTGCAACAGGCAAGAATTTTTCAAAGCAGGAGGTATAGGAAGTGCAGTAATGCGATTCCAAAAATCAAGTACCAGGAATTTCTAGCACGTCAAGCTTATTTCCAAGCAGACGGTAGGGTAGGTGGTTTCTGGGAAGTAGCTAAGCTAAAACAGTTGAACATAGTGTACCAATGAGGGTATACTACTTTCCAGCGTGAATATATGATCATTAGTAGAAAAACCAGCCCGGAATCCGGCCTGGCCCGCGTAGGGAATCTCCCTGCTATCGATCCAATTCACGACTCTACCTGTGATTAAACCTGTATATATTTTCAGAGCTGTATCGAGGCTATTCCGCGTGAGTTTGCAGGGTCGTCAGGATCGCCTTTTTTGAATATGGGGAAGATGAGGGCGTCTCGAAAACTGTCGGGAACTGGACCACCGTTGAATATTGAATTAATGGATTTAAGAAAAGCTAGAAGAAAGTTATCGGGAGCGTTTACATAAAATTCAAAAGGGATTCGGTCGGGACCAGGAGTTTTATTTTTACGAGTTTTTTTAAGGAAGGTTTTCAATTCGGCCAAGGAAAAATCAGAGTCCAGATAAGGATCAGTGATTGAACTGGGCATACTGAACTGGGGGGGGGGGGGGGGGCGAAAATGGTTGGGTTATACAGCTTTGAGAAATAAGAGCACCACTCTTCTATGTCAATGTTTGGGGACGGTGTGCAGGCTATTGTTTTGGGGACCTGCTTTAACCAAAGTTGAAATTTTTCCTTGACATGAGCAGGAAACAATCTGATTTTTGTGTACGTCAAGAGGTGGGTCCAATTTATCAAGTTTTTCCATATTTTCATCTAATTTCTTTTTAAAATTGAGAGCGTCGTTGCCTGACCATTTTAGAGAGCCTGGGAACGGTGTGGCAACTGGTTTATTTCCATAGTAGGGCGCTTCAGTGATAGTACTAGCGGTAGATGGTCTGAAAATGTTTGACATTGCACTTCAAACGATTTTATTTCATTAATTATACCCCATGATACACCGCATACATCCAGGACGGAGGCTCTATTAGTTCCCAAAAACGTACATTCGCCACTGAGATCCCCTGGATTCCTGCCATTGAGGATTACTAGCCCGCTATTGTCGCAAAGTGCAAGAAACCTAGTTCCCCTTCCATTTTTCGTTCTGTCTCTTGAAGTCCTTTCCCTTCTACATATACCAAGAAAATCGACACAATCCTCTGGAAGTCTTTGGTGTGCCCCTATTCTAGCAGTGATGTCTCCCACCAGTACCCAGTGTAAGGTGTTATTTTCAAACAGTGCCTTGTCGATGTTTTCAAAGCATTCCCCCCAGTTTTCATCGCGGAGGTATACCGGAAGTATATGGAATACGTTGCTCATGCCCCTCACGCGAACCACATCTGTATTGTGAATCTTGGTGAAATCGCAGGAGGGCCACATGAGTTTTTTCCTGATACCATATAGGAATCCCCGTGACGCACGTCCAAATCTGGACCTTCTGACAGCTGGAATAAACAATAATTTATGCCTAGGGAATCTAGAAACATAAGAGTCGAAATAATGTTTCTCTATGTGGGTTTCTAATAAGAAGAAAATGTCATGTTTGGCTACAAATTCAAAAAAGGATCGATCCGATAGTTTGGATTTGATACCACAAATATTATACATCAAATTTCTGAGGTCATCTTTCAGTGCATCCGCTGTTCTGGTGTCCACGGCTAGTCAGGCGGTCGTATTGATTGAGTGGTTCGATTGAGAGGTGCAATCGGAGGCGGCGGCTCTGACATTCTGGATCAATAGAGATGCCAGGAATATGTCCAAGGTAACTACTGTTTGTGAGGTAGGTGTAGTTCCTCCTGGGTTCCCTTGTTGGTCCAAAAGTTCCCTGCCGACATCCGAGTAGTACTCCGCTTTTTCTACGCTCAGTTTATCATTTCGGATTGTCGTTTTGAGAGCTGTTTTTTGTTTGAACAATTCTTTTTTCTATTTGGAGGAGCTTATTCCGTTTTTCACGCACTTCTTTGGGTAATCGCGCTGTAGGTATGTACAACCCGGTGTTCTTAAGTACATGAGCTGTACCTATTCAAGATGCCGAATACGTCGTCTGAGCGTAGAAATTCAGCCAAAATTGGGGGTTATTGCCCTTGCCGAGAGGGAAGGCACGGGTTAGCAGCACTTGCGAATTATTACATAATCGTTTATTATTTCTCATAGTATTTAACTCCTTTTGCTCAGATCACAGTTCTTCCATTGGCCATTAGGTACCGTCGAGTCGTACTAAACTGTTGCCCGTATAGGTAATCTTTCCCGGAAATTGCGATCGATATATGTGATATTTGAGATCAGGTACATAGTGACATACAACTAGCTAAGGAAGTACTTAATGCAACAAAAATAAGTCATGTTTGGATTATAATAATGACATTGCGGGAAAATAATATATCAACTATGGTCAGCTTATCGATGGTTGCAACAGGCAAGAATTTTTCAAAGCAGGAGGTATAGGAAGTGCAGATGTAAAGCGATTCCACAAATCAAGTACCAGGAATTTCTAGCACGTCAAGCTTATTTGCAAGCAGGCGGTAGGGTACGATGGTTTCTGGGAAGTAGCTAAGCTAAAACAATTGAACGTAGTGTACCACTGAGGGTATACTACTCTCCATTCCATTGCATGGCAGAAGAATGAACCGATTGTGAATTAGTTTATCCTTAAAATAATATGAAGTAGAAGAGAGTATGAAAAGAAATCAAAGTAGGATGACTGGTATGCTTCCGTCAGTAAGCCAAGGCTCTACATTCCCCGTGGGGTGAGCTCATTCGACAACTGCCATAAATCAAAATAGTTTCAGCTTACTTGACACCATATACCTACTACGTACATCGTCAATTAATTGTCATCAAGAATTTATTACCTACCTATCAACAAATATCCTAAATAGCCTCTCTCTTGGGCTCAAGCAGTACCTATCTCAAAACAACATACTCGATTTCATATATTGTCGTGATTATAATTTTTCTACCTGCCTCTTCAATTTGAGTCTTGAGTCAAGATTTCTCATCATGAATTACATGATTGTTATATAACTCTCACTTTTCATAAATTTTGGTTTATTAATTTCAATCATGAAGATGGAATAAAAAATGTCATCCCGTAAGCCCTATACGGCACTTTCCTTAGTAACCATGAATCAAAAATTGTTAAAATTTGGTATGTAAGTCCCATTGGGGACCTAGTTGGTCCGGAAAGCTCGCCGTTACTGTCAATCATCTCAAAGGGGCGAAAAAGAGGGGTTGCTCTTGTCAATAGAAGAGTAGGCTTTTATGGAGTTTTTTAAATTGATTCCGAACTTAAGGATTTTTTTACACACCCAGATCCGGTACGTCCAGTCTTCGTTCAAGTTACACGGCCTTGAAGATTGAACCGAAAAGCTTCGTCAACATGAATGTGAACCATACTGTATACATAACTTCGGACGAATAGCCAATTATAATTTATTATAATCACGCATGGCATCATGAAATTGATTTTTTTGTTCCGTGTATCATTTCATTTCGAATATTCGGAATCAATTAAAACCTCAGTAAATACAGTACCCTTCTATTGAAAGTTTTCGAGCAATTGCGTTTTGGAAATTTCAATCTTTATTTATCATTCCTTGGACATGCCTGGTAGATAGTACCGCTGAGCTCTAGCGCAAAATTAAACCACAAATTAATGGGACCATTCATGCCGAATTTCGTAAAATTTTCTCCGTTAGTTTCTGAGAAATGTGGTAGGCAGTGTCCGGATGGATTTTCTAAGCAATCGAGGATAGCAAATATGTTTACCAAATATGCCACCCTCCCCCTCTTAAAATTTGATGTTTGAGTTTCAAAGTACAGGAATCCGAGAAGTTGTGCACCGAAGCTAGGCACATCACTGTCAGTCATCACTATGGAATGTAAACTTGGGGACGACATTTTCAAAACGCCCGGGCTAAATTACTCCAAACAGAAGGGTTACTCCCTTGTCTTACGATTTTGAAGAGATTCTAATTCTAGAATCGAATGAAACCATCCGAAATATTTCCTATAGGATGCCCCTTGAAGTTTGAATAGAAAAAACATCAACATGAGTGTGAATTAAACGGTATGACTCCAGCCCAGTTACCAGTGATAGGGAACGGCTGATTCAAATAACACGCATGGTTTATGACATCGAGTTTGCAGTTGTTTAGGCATTATCTTTGAGTTTGACGTAGACACAGGGGTTCAGAAAAATTAATAACTGTTTTAGAAGAAGTTACATCGTTTTTCAATCCTATTTTCGGATCCTAAATATTTGAAGTCTAAAAATAAATTCATGATCGACCAAAAGAACTTTTGGAGCTTCAGTTTGTTATTAGAAGAGTCTGTGAAAGCTCATTCCCTCAACAGTTGAATTGTTAGCAACACGAGTGTGAATCGTGAAAGGAATACATCATGAAACCGAATTGGTCGGAAATATTTTCAACCTCCCATTCTCAATGGTATTAAGGTCAGTACAGTTTATCTGTATCAAAAATACTATAAAATTCAGTTGGCAGTTACCTTCAACTCCTTCGTGAAGCCTACCTGGGGACTGTAAATTCGGACTATAATGGCTTGAACAGGAGTTATGTTAATTTAAGTTCAATGCTATATAAAAAAATTCACTGTGGAAATTACATTACATCGGACTACCAACATCAAGACCGCTAGCGGTGGGCAACGATGGGACAAAGTTGGAGAACGAACAACTGATCTTCTTACTGTTAAAAGCGTTTCTATTTTGCAAATATTTCGGTATGAGTCTGGCAGAAATCACTGAGAAATGACTACCACCATAATATTGGCTAAAATTAAGCCTGCATCATTCGTAAACTTTAATACTGAAAAAATTGATGTAATATTATAATAATAAATAAATAAATTAGAAATGAGCAATAAAGTACGGTATTTAGGAGTCTCACTTTCAAATAGCTGTGAAGGGCCCTGGCTACTGGGCTGGAATGGTTATGACGAGAAGTGAGAGGTGAAGCAACCTTTTCTTGAAACATATTTGCATTTACCTATTGATCATAAAAACCCATAGTCTTTCACCTCCTCAACTATCTATTGTTGTACACATTATTTTCCTTGCCCAGCACAAAGGTAAACGGAAAGTATTGCGATCAACGTGATTGTCAATTCACAGAGTATATAAAGCAACAGTAGGTAGCTGGGAGTATGTAGTTAGGCAATCGTATAAATCGTCCAATTTTCAATATCTATAATTGTATAGTAAAATATGGAATATGATCGTAGATAATAATGTGGCTTGCCCCCCTACCAATCGCAATCTATAGATATCTTTGAAATAGGTGCTTAGTTTATTTCCAGACTCACCAATGAGTGGGAAGCCGACCAAAACAAATACATAAAGATGATTCGTGTCCATTTGATCACACCGCGCACTCACGGTCAGCGTGTTGTGGCCACTGGATCCGGCAGTTGCGGAGGCTCCTCCAAATGGTTTGGGCAAGCCTCCCTGACCGCGTTCCGTCATCAAGAGGGGGAAGGGGCTTCATCACATCACGGGAACGGCCGCAATTGCTTGAAGGGGTAATGGACAGTATTAATGAGGATCCATTAACCTTCAATTCCACTGGAAAAGCCCATGATTACTCATGAAGCATCAGCATACCAAAATAGTGAATTAGAGTATAGATTTTTAAGAATCAACCCATCGAAGCAGGATTATTATTTTTAAGGCAATCAGAACACATTCAAGATAGGAACTGAAGGAGATCTAAATCTATAAGGTCAGATGTCAGAAGTAGATAACTTCTCAGCAAAAATCCTGGTTTGGGTATGGGATTGGAACCATTTATCTCAACGGTGTACCAAAACCGCGACTTTTAGCCGACTTCAATAAAGGAGGAGAATCTCAATTCATGAGCATGAAAAAAAAAAAAAATAAAAAAAATAAAAAATAAATAAAAAATAAAAATAACCCCCTTAAAATTTTATGGTTTCTGTTTCAGGGTACGTAGAATCCGAATATAGAATAAAAATATTTCTCTTCATCCGCCGTACGCCGTACGCCTTACACCGTACATCGCACCACATGATCGTGAATGAAACGGTATGAATCCGGCCAAGATGTCATTGCCAGGGAACCTGATTATAATCACGGATGGCTGTATGAAGTGGAGTTGGTTGTTCTGTGATATTATTTCAGTGGAGTGGGCTCTTTTGGGTTTTGAACAAACGTTATGCTTCATGAATAACAACAAATATAATTATGAATGAGCGAACTATTGAATCCCGCGCATTTTTATGAAACTTTAATTCCCGGGCCGGCTCCAGTACTCGATTTAGGGCTTTCATGGGGGGAGCACCAGTAGGTATTGGCCACAGAAAACAGTGATACACAGGAGGGGCATGTATATGTATACAGGTAAATTAATACACAACGGTTTATTATTTACCTAATGCTTCATGAATAGCAACAAATAATTAGTTACTACTTATTGAACCCCGCGCATTTTTATGAAACTGTAATTCCCGGGTCGGCTCCAGTAATCGATGTAGGGCTTTCAAGGGGGAGGGGGCCCGAGGGCAGGTATTGACCACAGACAACAGTGATCTACGCAGAAGGGGCAGCTATAAAAGTAAATAATAAACGGTTATGTAATAATTTGCAGCGTTTTTAATTTTTTATTTTTGATGTGTAACGCGATCGGCAATTTTTTGAGGCCACCAGGAGCATTGTACGTCCAGCCGTTCGTGTGCACCAAAAAGCTTCGTCAACACGATCGTGAATCAAATGGTATAAATCCGGCCCGGATATCATCACCTGGGAGCAACTGATTATAATCAAGGATGGCTGTATGAAGTCGAGTTGGTTGTTCTGCGATATTATTTCATTTGATAATTGATGGACTATTGGATTTTGTTGGTAGTACTTGTGAAACTTGAACAAACGTTGAAGTATGATTGATGGGTAAATTGTTACACAACGACAAATTATTACACAACGGTCAATTATTACGTAACGGTAAATTATTACACAACGGCAAATTATTACACAACGGTTCATCTACCAAGAAGGGGCTGTATTTTGTTGATCGGTACGTTTGCAACTTGAACAACCGTTGACGTATTATTGATAAGTTATTACACAACTGTTCAGTATAATTGACCACGAGGGTAGGTATTGACCACAGAAAACAGTGATCAACGCAGAAGGGGCATCTATTTGACTCCACATCAACAATTTTCCTTCAGAACTTCATTATTTGCGTTTCTTTTTGCCGTTTTAGTTACTGTTTGTCATCGACAGAATTATTTTATCAACATTAAACTCGTGATTTAGGTAGGTATCTAGTAATGAGTACGAGGTTAGGTACTAACCTACGGTGGGTCTGCGATCTACATAATATGTATAGAACAGTACATATTATATTATACATACGGGTTGTCTATACAGAGAGCTGTGATCTGTAACAGAAGGGTATTCTGTACAAAATAAAAAACCGTTGTGCAGGGATTTGCGGAGTTTATTATTGCATTTTCGGTTTCTACATACCTTGAAACGGAAACCATCAAATTTTGAGGGTGGTTAAACAGTTTTTTTCATACTCGATTCCCAAGGTTCATTATTGAAAATAATAAACCAAAAATAATCTGCTGCTCGCACTAAAAGGCAAAAAAAAAGAGAAAATTCATAATAATAAATAATAAAAATAAAATAAATAAACCGACTTTGAAAAAAATGTGTATAAAACTTGAAAGTGAAATATTATATAAATAATTTTTATGCTGAACAACGTAGTTTACTCATACGATGAAACAAAATTTTTTGTATTCGGCACCAAATTTAAAATAAAAACCCCATACACAACCTTCATAATTGTGTCCCTTGTTCTTTTTTTGTTTTCATACATCTAAGCTGAAATTTTTCGCTGGCTTCAAAAATTTTGTTATAATATCAGCTTTGGATAAACTACGTTTGTTTAATATAAAAATTGTTGTTATTTTCCTCTTTTATTCATGTTTTTGGGCTTACTAAATAAATAGATTTGTTAGAGTCTGCATCAACATATTATTTTCTGAATAATAACCGACAACATTTTTTCAAGTATTACGAATGAGCTTGTATGATTGCTGTACTTACTGGTCTTGAAATGTTGATAATTTTCCGTACGAACAGTTTCGAATGATTCAACATCTGGAAAACTTACTAGAGAAAATCATACATTTTGACATCACTTGTATACATTGGCTCGAAATGCAAAATCTAAAAACAAAAAAGAAAAATTTCATGTTGCTCTGTTTCCAAGGATCTAGGGACGCGGGAGTCCGCCATGAAAACCTAAAAACTCTAGAGCGGCCAAGAACGCTGTTTGCACAACAGAACCGTAACTCGGCCCCCTTGGAGTCGCTGGTGTTGATTTTTCGTACACTCGTTGTCGCTGAGAACATGTACAAAATTTCAACCCTCCGGACTATCAGGTGCCGGAGTTATAGAAGTTTGAAAATCGCTATTGATAATTTTTGATTTTTTTTTCTATATAAACATAACCAACAGAGTGGGATGGAACAATTATTACGCTTCTATATTCACACCCAAGAGCGTTGTACGAAGCACCGAGTATGCTACTTTGGCGGGCAAAATGGATATAGATCCTTCTTGAGGCTGAGGGGTTTTTTTTGGTGACTAAATTTTTACAAGTGGGTCTGTACAAGAATTTTGTTTCCCCACTACCGTCGGCAGGAAAGCCTTAGATTCGTGCAAGTAGTATAACAAATTGTCCTCCTAAATCAAAATTCCGTCTTGCTTTTTGCATTCAAAGCTTTCTGAACAATTTTGGTTCCGTGTCTGTCTGCATGTGGTTAATTCATTGTCCCGGGCAAATCTGTACGAAATTATTTTCCGATTTGTTGGAAATTTTCAGGGATCGTATGGGCTAGCCTCGAGACGGTCCCACATACACCATCGCCATCGGGCCTATGGTAGCGTATGCACATGCGAAAACGTGCATTTCATGAAACAACGATTTCTCAGTTCCTGATGGACCGATTTCGGTCAAATTCGGAGGGTAGTAGGCTGGCTTCAAGATTGCCTATGAATTTTGTCGAGGTTGGATCAGTAATAATCACTGCGCATGCGCAAACTTGAAATTTGTTGTCACATGTGAAACTCCAGAATTATTAAATGTAAACTATTTTTGTGACATCGCTTATCATTTTTTAAGTAGGTAGTTTATTATAATTAGCTATACTCAGTTGTTTATTACCTACCTGTACAAGCTTGTAATTCATTCACATTGTAACTGTATTGATCATTTTATAAATATTCACTTTTCGTTTGGTTCTTCCAGTAGTTTATACCACAACTACTTAAAACTAATATTAATTCCTATAATCCTATTACACATATTAGGTAATTTATTACTACTCTATTGCTGTTCAATCATTTTGGTTTATCTTTTTTTTACCAATACCAACTGATTCTATACGTCCATGTCCCATTGAGTAAGCTATACTGCCCGACCAACTTAGCTGACGTTTTACGACAAGGTTGTTTTGAGGGGGGGGGGGGGGGGGTGTTCAAGCTATCGAACAGCATCTACTTAAAAATGCGTGCTCCTACGAATAATAATGAAGGATGGCAAACCACCATTATCTAATCATCAACCGTCTATATTTACCGAGACGTTTAGATGTGATACTGATTTGATCAGTAATAGCCATTACGCATGCGCAAATTTGAAATTTGTTTCACAGGCAAAACTTCAGGACTAGTAGACTAATCTCGTTCAGGGATTTTCTATGTTTACCTCTAGACGGTGCCATATGATTTTAATCGCCGTCGGGCCAATGGTAGTATGTGCGTACGTGCAAATGTAAATTTCATGCGACAACGATTCCTAATGGACCAGTGAATAGCAGACGTTTTACGACATTGGGGGGGTTCAAGCCATCAAACAGCATAGCTTAAAAATGCGTGCTCCTACGAATAGTAATGAAGGATGGCAAACCATCACTATTCAATCAACAACCGTCTATATTTACCGAGACCTTCAGATATGATACCGAAATGACATGATTAGCCTTGATTGGCGCTATTGTCTTCGTGTGATCATCTGTAAATATTTCAACATATAAAGGGACCCACAACAACAGCCAAATCGAATAGAGAGTCGTGAACCGTAAGTACGAGTAGGTACATACCATTTTGAATACCCAGTATCACCATCAGATTATGTGATCGCCGTGTACACCAATAAATCAAAACACATCCCTGCATCCGAGAAGTTAATTTTAATTTGGATTATAGAATCTCCCTTGGGGCTAAATTGAGATGTGGAATGAACTATACTTAAATTTAATGATTGGGGAAAAACTGAGATGGTGATTGTTATTAGTTCTTAGAACAAAAACGGCTCTAATGCCACCAGCTACCCTACAGATTACGGAAAGTAGGTACCTATCCTACGTTTAAAATAAAATTCGTTAATTAATGCTTCGTAGTAGTGATAGCCCACAATGTCTCCATTCATAATAGAGCAATAATATTACAATAACCGTAGTGCGATTGCATGCTGCATACATCTAGTATATTAGGTATTATTATGTAACAAACATCTAGAACAACTTTAAAGATTAATATAGTAGTGAAGGTCAGATATAATCAGAAAAATTCAACGTATACTATTTTATACTAGGTGTTTGACGACACCGTTGTCCTCGGAATATGGCTGAGGTATTTTGCTGTAATTGAGAATTATTATTCAGTTTTTCAACAATGTAATTTTTCAGATGATGAAGTGGTTAGTACTTGTTGCCGCGGTTGCTTACGCAAGTGCCGACTCTAGCGAGCAAGGTGTGTCCCCTGGACCCAAGGGCACCACTTGCAACTGTGGATGGGCCAACAAGGTAAGTCATTTTATCATAAAAATCAGTAGGTATTGGAGGAAAATGTACCTAAAGTAGGTGTAAAAACTCTGCGAATATTATACGACGGTTTATTATTTACCTGTATAGATGGCCTTTCTGCGTAGATCAACATTTTCTGTGTGCAGTACCTACCCTCGTGCTCCCCCAAGGAAAGCCCTTAATCGCGTACCGGAACAGGGCCGGGAATTACAGTTTCATAAAAATGCGTGGGATTCAATAATTTAGTATTTGTTTTTATTCATGAAGCATAAGGTAAAATTATAAGCCTTGTGTAATAAACCGTTGTGTAATAATCCACCTGTATAGATGCCCCTGCTGCGTAGATCGTGATTATAATCAGGTGCTCCCTAGTAATGATATCTGGGCCGGATTTATACCGTTTGATTCACGATCATGTTGACGAACCTTTTCGGTGCAAACGAACGGCTGGTCGTACAATGCTGTGGGTGGTCTCAAAAAATTATTTAGTTCAAGGTCAATCGAAAAACATTTAAAAAAAAACCCAAAAACCATAACCTTCTATTGGAAGTTTTCGAGCTAGGGCGTTCTGAACATTTCAACCCCTATTTTTCACTCCTTAGAGATGACTGACAGTAACGCCGAGCTTCAAGGACCAACTAGACCCTAAACGGGACGTACAAACCAAATTTCATTAATTTTGGTTGATGGTAATTAAGAAAAGTGCTAAATACGGCGTACGGTGTACGGCTGACGGACAAAATTTTTTTAATTGCATTTTCGGATTCTACATACCTTGAAACGGAAACCATACAATTTTTGGGGGGTTTAAATTTTTGTTGTTTTTCATGCTCGATTCCAAAGGTTCATTATTGAAAATAATAAACAAAAATATGGGCTTCCGAAGGATATGGAGGGGGCTGGGGTCGATATTGGCCGATTTAGCAGTAGAAAATAGCAGTGCATTTTTTAACCATTTTTAATGGTTTCCGTTTCAAGGTATGTAGAATCAGAAAATGCAATAAAACAATTTCTGTCCGTCCGCCTTACAACGTACTTCGCACTTTCCTCAGTTACCATGAACCAAAATTGATGTAGGTCCCATTTGAGGGTCTAGTTGGTCCGCGAGGCTCGGCGTTAATCTCAGTTATCTCTAAGGGGAGAAAAATAAGGGTTGAAATCTCCAAAATGCCGTTACCTCGAATTGTTTTACGTTTTTAGATATTTCTTGAACTTGGGCATTTTTTGAGACCACCTGGAGCATTGTACGTCCTGCCATTCGTTCACAGTAAGGCCCCGAAGATTGCACCGACAGGCTTCGTCAACAGGAGGGTGAATCAAGCTGTATACATTCAGCCCATATATCATTGCTAGGGAGCACCTGATTATAATCATGGATCGCTGTATGAAGTCGAGTTGGTTGTTCCGTGATATTATTCCATTTGCAAAACGATGGCTCTTTTGGATTTTGTTGATAGGTACTTTTGCAACTTGAACAAACGTTGAAGTGTTATTACACAACGGTAAATAATTACAGAACGATAAATTATTCCTGAACAGTAAATTATTACACAACGGTTTATTATACTCCTACGCAGAAGGGGCATCTATGCAGTAAATTATCACACAACGGTTCATTATTTACCTTATGCTTCATGAATAACTACAAATAATTAAATATTCCGCGCGTTTGTGTGAAACTTTAATTCCCGGGGCGGCTCCAGTACTCCATTTAGGGCTTTCCTGCAGGGAGCTCGGGAGTACTGACCACAGAAAACACTGATCTACGCAGAAGGGGCATCTATACAGGTAAATAATATACGGTTGTGTAATAATTTGCAGCGTTTTTTAGACCGAGAATGAAGTATTTATGCAAGATACGGCGGACGGCGGGCGGTCATGCATTTTTGGAATCTGCGCACCTTGAAACGTGAAAGAAAATTTTTTTAGAGGGTGTTATAAAAAAGTTTTGCTGAGCGAATACGTAGGTGTATTATTACCAGACTAATAAACCAAAACGCTGCGAAGTCTTTGTTTCTACTGGACAAACGTATAGAAATGTTGGCTGTTCATTTATTGTTTCTTTCCTGTGCAATAATTGAAATACATAGTTATTTTTGATGGTTTCTAGCAATTTTGGTCCCCAAAAAGACGAATTAGGCTCGCCGTTTTTTTTTTTTTTTTTTAAACAGATTCTCATTGATCATTGATAGTACCATTTAACCGTCTTGATTCACCCGCTGATATTGCTTTCAATGTTATTATTCAAATTTATGGTGATTTCAGGCCATTTCCTAGGTTTTTGGCTCATAAAAAATGAACTGCGGGAGCTTAACCTTCGTTACAACTTCAGTTGTTCACTCTTCGGTCAAAATCAACTTAATATTTTTTGGTATTTTCGCCCTAAAAACATGGAAAACGGTACCTCACAAGCTCATGTTCACTAAAACCTCAAAAAACCTCGAACCCCCTGTTTTTACACGCGTTTTTCCCTCCATAACACCCCTGGGTGTTTTCCGAGCGGGCTGCCGAGATTCGGATCACAGCTAGGACCCAAATGGGGACCCAAACTGTGTGTGGTAGAACGACGATTTTATACCAAAATTTAACGTAAACTTAAGGCTGAAACTTCGTTAGAACCTCAATGTTCCACCCTTTGGTCAAAATCGACTTCTTATATTCGGTCTTCTCGTCCCAAAAAACATGGAAAACGGTACCTCAAAAGCTCACGTTACTAAAACGCAAAAAAAAAATTTGTATACCCGTTTTAACTCAAAACATCCCTGGGTATATTCCGATCGGGCTGCAAAGTTTCGGGACCCAACTAGGGCTCAGAAGCATGTGTGCGAAAGATGCATAATAAGGCGTACGGTGTACGGCATACCTACGTATTTTCTGAACTTACGCACCTTGAAACGGAAAGAAAAAAATTTTGAGGGGAGTTATAGGAATTTTTTGTTGAGCGAATGCATAGGTTTATTATTCACAGAATAATAAACCCAAAGTTCTGTCTGTCCTCCGTACGCCGTACTTAGCACTTTTCTTAGTTACCACGAACAAAAATTAATGGAATTCGGTTTGTAGGTCCCATTTAGGGTCTACATGTCCCGCGCAGCTACTGTCAGTCATCTTTAAGGGATGAACAATAGGGTTCAGAAAAATTCAGAGCAATTTTCAGAACGCGTAGCTCAAAAACGTTCAGTAGAAGGGTATGGTTTTTATGACGCTTTTGGTTTACTATTCTCTGAATAATACACCTATGTATCGGTTCGGAAAATTTTTGTTGGAACAGCCCCTCAAAATTTTTTATTTTGCGTTTCAAGGTGCGTAGTACCAAAAATGCCATGTCCTCCGCCGTCCGCCATATCATCGATATCTAGCTAAATTTTCGGTCTAAAAAAAAAAAAAAAAAAATCGTTCTTTCGCTCACAGGCTCCTGTTGTGTCCCCTATCTCGGCAGCCCGATTGGAAAACACCCGGGGGTGTTATGGATGAAAAATTGATGCAAAGTTAGGTAGGTGTTTTTGAGGTTGTAGCACACCCTCTCAAAATTGTGTTCTTTTACGTTTCAAGATGTGTAAATTCCAAGAATGCAACTTTCGACCGCCGTATGCCGTACGCACTACGCCGTATTATCCATATCTACCTTTATTTGCGGTTTTAAAAATTATTTCATTCGCACACAGGATCCATTCGGGTGGAGGGGTGGTCCCGAACTTTGCAGCCCAACCGAAATAATCCCAAGGGTGTTATGGGTAAAAAATGGGTAGAAAAATAGGGGGTTTCAAGGTTTCATTTTGTTGAGGTTTTAGTGCACGTAAGCTGCTGAGGTATCGTTTTCCATGTTTTTAGGGCGAGAAGACCGTATTATGAAGTTGATTTTGGCCAAAGAGGGAAGAATTGAGGTTGTAACGAAGGTTCAGCTCACAAAATCTAATTACAGTGAGTCAGAAAGCTGTAAATAACACCATAACTTCGTATAATAACACTGGATGTAGAATTAACATGTGAATCAAAAAAATTCAGCGACTCTTTCAATGATTTTAATGGAGTTCACAACAGAAACCCGTAAACTTCTCTGTTTTTATGAAAATTTAATTCTCAGGCCGGCCCCTGTACTCGATTTAGGGCTTTCCTGTGTGTGGGGGGGGGGGGGGGGGAGCACGAGGGTAGGTATTGACCACATAAACAGTACTAATCAACGGAGGCTGGGCATCTATACACGCAAATAATAAACCGTTGTGTAATAATTTACAGCGTTTTTACGTCGGAACAGAGTGGCGAGGAAGAAGAAGCGCTATGGATTTATGAATCCCGGATTATGAGGAAGTACTCTTAAGCCAGGTCTAATTTCCAATAATTCTATAATATCCGATGACGTGCGTTCTACAGATCAGTGGTACATGTTGTCCATCGTTTGCTGAGTACCTATTCGTTAACAATTAGATAATGGGTATAGGGTTTTTATACATTTCAAGGCAGGTACCTAATTCCCTATTGCGCGAAAGAGAGATATCTCATCATTCATGGCTTTTCTCCGCACAAATCATGAGATCACGTTTCTTCTTTAAAGTATTTATTCCGCTCTAAACTAAAACTCTAAAAGAAAAAACTCTAAAAACTTAATGGCCTAAATTGAAGTTACATCTCCTCTGATCTTAATTCTTAAATTTCCAGTGGATTCTACTTTTTCACGTGCCCCTTTATTATAGGATAGCGGATCAAGAATTGTAGGAGGATCCTTCTACAAAACCAATGAATACCCCTTCATCGTTGGTCTTGCCACGGCTGGTTTATTTGGATCTTACTCACCTTTCTGTGGTGGTTCCATCATCACTCCCAACCACGTCATCACCGCCGCTCACTGTACCGACGATATCAACAAGAGCAAGCCTAATATCGCCGTCCTTTTGGGAACTCATGATCGCTCTCGTAAGTGCGATGCTACACGCTTTATGATGTAAAACATTGTCAAATAAATTTTCACGTGTTCGAGAGAGAGCTTAGGCACCTGAATGTTATCAAATGTGATTTTATTATTTCGGTTGGTTCAGGTCCCAGCTCCACCGCTGTCACCATCAAAGTAGCTAGCATCCAACAGCATGCAAAGTACAACAAAAACACCATCACTAACGATATTTCGATCCTGACACTCGCATCTACCATTAACTTCAACAAGATCATCGGACCTGTCTGCTTGCCACTCCCAGGATTGGACGTAAGCGGCCAAACCGTCAGAGTTCTTGGTAAGTATATTGACATGACATCTCTATAATGGGTGAAGCAGGATCACTACTTCAAGGATTGATCAATGATTGACTCCATTAATTACTATTATATTTTTCCATCTTGAAATAACCTACTTCAGGTTGGGGAGCTGAGAGATTCAAAGGCTCAATGACTCTCAGGCCCAAGAAGCTTGACACCAAGGCCATCACCCCTTCTCAGTGTACTGCTGCCTGGGGAAGCATGGTCTCATCCACCAGACCAACCCAGGTCTGCACACTTTCCAAGAAAGAAACTGCATGCCAGGTAAAATAAAGGCATCAGCTATCGATGACTGTGTGACGGAATGGAAAATACCGTTAATTGCCAGAATTTTAGTTGCTTTATTGACGTGCTATATTTTATGGATGTCATATTTGTCATTAGGCACTGAAATTTAGGAACTAACGACTTCAGGTGAAAATATTTTCGGAAGTCCATTTCACTCTCAGCGGGACATCTTTTCTACCTCCCTGCTCTGTTATGTAGGATTAAATATAGGGATACGTAGGGATTTGATGTTGCAATAGTTTCTCAAGTTTTGGTTTATTATTTTCAATAATGAACCATTGGAATCGAGCATGAAAAAAAAAAATTCTTACCCCCCTCAAAATTTGATGGTTTACGTTTCAAGGTATGTAGAATCCAAAACTGCAATAAAAATATTTCTGTCTGTCCGCCGTACGCCGTACGCCGTACGGGCCACTTTTCTTAGTTACCATGAAAAAAAATTGATGAAATTCGGGTTATAGGTTCCGTTCGGCGTCTAGTTGGTCCTCGAAGCTCGACGTTACTGTGAGTCATCTCTAAGGGGTTCAAAATAGGGGTTGAAATTTTCAAAACGCCTATACAATTTTTTTACGTAAATATTTTTACGGTTTTAAATAGTTCTTGAACTTGCGAGTTTTTTAAGACCATCCGGAGCATCGTACGTCCAGCCGTTCGTTCACAGTAAGGCCCCGAAGTTTGCACCGACAGGCATTTTCGACTCCAGTGTGAATGAAATTGTATACAATTCAAACCAAATCTCGTAACCAGAGACACGCCCACAATAGGAAATTTGACGGAGATAGAATCATTGGTAGGGATCACCTGATTATATTGGCGGAGTATGAAGTCGAGTTGGTTGTTCTGTGATATTATTTCGCTTGAAAAATGATGGCTCTTTTGGAGTTTGTTGGTAGGTAGTGAAACTTGAACAAACGTTGAAGTATTATTGATGGGTAAATTATTACTACGGTAAATCATTACTCAACGGTAAATTATTACACAACGGTTCATTATACCATCTACGTAGAAGGGGCTGGAGTTTGTTGGTAGGTACTTTTGCAACTTTTTTCACTCCTCATCAACAATTTCTTTTCAGAACTTCATTATGTGTGTTTCTTTTTGTTAGGTACTGTTTGTCATCGGCAGAATTATTTTAGCAACATTTAACTCGTGATTTAGGTAGGTACCTAGTATAACGAGTACGGGGTTAGGTACTAACCTACGGAGGGTCTGCGATCTTCATAATATGTATATAATAGAATAGTACATATCATATTATATAGAAGGGTTATCTATACATAGAGCTGTGATCTGTAACAGGAGGGTATTCTATACAAAATAATAAACCGTTGTGCAGGGATTTGCAGCGTTTTTGGTTTATTATTTTCAATAATGAACCATTGGAATCGAGCATGAAAAAAAAAAATTCTTACCCCCCTCAAAATTTGATGGTTTACGTTTCAAGGTATGTAGAATCCAAAACTGCAATAAAAATATGTCTGTCTGTCCGCCGTACGCCGTACGCCGTACGCCGTACGGGCCACTTTTCTTAGTTACCATGAAAGAAAATTGATGAAATTCGGGTTATAGGTTCCGTTCGCTGTCTAGTTGGTCCTCGAAGCTCGACGTTACTGTGAGTCATCTCTAAGGGGTTCGAAATAGGGGTTGAAAATTTCAAAACGCCTATACCATTTTTTTACGTGAATATTTTTACGGTTTTAAATAGTTCTTGAACTTGCGAGTTTTTTAAGACCATCCGGAACGTCGTACGTCCAGCCGTTCGTTCACAGTAAGGCCCCGAAGTTTGCACCGACAGGCATTTTGGACTCCAGCTTGAATGAAATTGTATACAATTCAAACAAAATCTCGTAACCAGAGACGCGCCCACAATAGGAAATTTGGCGGAGATGAAATCATTGCTAGGGATCACCTGATTATATTGGCGGAGTGTGAAGTCGAGTTGGTTGTTCTGTGATATTATTTCATTTGAAAAATGATGGCTCTTTTGGAGTTTGTAGGTAGGTAGTGAAACTTGAACAAACGTTGAAGTATTATTGATGGGTAAATTATTACTACGGTAAATCATTACTCAACGGTAAATTATTACACAACGGTTCATTATACCATCTACGTAGAAGGGGCTGGAGTTTGTTGGTAGGTACTTTCGCAACTTTTTTCACTCCTCATCAACAATTTCTTTTCAGAACTTCATTATGTGTGTTTCTTTTTGTTAGGTACTGTTTGTCATCGGCACAATTATTTTAGCAACATTTAACTCGTGATTTAGGTAGGTACCTAGTAACGAGTACGGGGTTAGGTACTAACCTAAGGAGGGTCTGCGATCTACATAATATATATAGAATAGTACATATCATATTATATAGACGGGTTATCTATACATAGAGCTGTGATCTGTAACGGAAGGGTATTCTATACAAAATAATAAACCGTTGTGCAGGGATTTGTAGCGTTTTTATACTGGGTATCTTGTATACCTACTATTTATTATTGCTGCTCTACAACCCTTGCTGACATGAATTTTAGGGAGATTCTGGCGGTCCAGTCGTCTGGCTTGACCCTCAAACCAACAGATACACCCTCATCGGTCTCGTTTCCTTCGGTGCCGCTTGCACAGACGAGAGGCCAACCGTCAACACCCGTGTTGAAGCTTACCTTCCCTGGATCAAACAACAAATTGCCGGTAAGCATCTGTCCAAAACCCTTCTCAATCTTTGATTTGTATCATTTCAGTCTAAGGTTTTCACTAAAAATAATATTTCACGTGGTCGTTAATGAGTTCTCACACCAAACCATATTGTTGAGTAATGCATGCAATATAGGGGATGCCAAATGGACTGTTTGTAGAATACTCATATAGCAGATACGTGCAGTAGTCCTTTGCGTAACGTAACCCGAACTAAATTGATAAGAACCATTGGAATCAGGTCAAAATTGCAGCCCCAGTATCTATTACGCGTAGATTCCAAAAACGCTGCAAAGTACTTGTCACATGGGTTTGTTATTCTACTGGACGTACCTACAGAACTGTTGGCTTTTCATTTATTGTTCCTCAAAAACACGAATAATGGTCCTATTGGTTTATTATTCCGTGAATAATACACCTATGTATTCGCTCAGCAAACAATTTTTATAAGACCCCACAAAATTTTTTCTTTTACGTCACAAGGTACGTAGATTCAGAAAATGCAATGTCCGTCCAACGTACGCCGTATCATGCATACCAGCTTCACTTTCGGTCTAAAAATTTCGTTCTTTTGCACACATGCTCCAATTGGGCCCTAGCTGTGTCCCAAAACTTTGCAGCCCGATCGGAATATATTATCCAAAGTTGTTATGAGTGAAAAATGGGTATAAAAATAGGTATTGTGATGAATGTGTTGGAGCGTACATCCACCACGAGCGGTGTGAGGGAGGATGTGCCCGGAATTTGGTTATGAGCGAATCACCACCATGATCCGGGATCTTTTCGGATATGCCAGTTGGTTATGGGCGGACCACCACCATTCACTGGTTCTTTTAGGTTCGTTGCCTGGTTTGGTTATGGGCGGACCACCACCATGCCCAGGATCTTTTTGGAAGGTGCTCGGTTTGGTTATGGGCGGACTACCACCATGCCCGACATCTTTTGGAAGTGTGTTCGTTGGTTATGGGCGTACCACCACCATTCACGGATTCTTTTGGGTTAGGAGAGAGAGACGAGGTAAGGAGGAGAGAGAGTAGTCAGCGACTAGAGGAGAGCGTAGAATGAGGAAAAAGATACAGGAGACGAGTTTTTATAGGCTGGGGAGCTGTCTCCCTCCATCCTCTAGCTAGTAGAGGATGGTGGGGACCTCCAGGCTGGCCCTCGACTCTCTTGCGTCCTCTGTCCCCACTTCTCGGTTTATTTGGCGAAATCTTATTTCTATGTACAAGAGTTGTGGTTCTGGGAGGGTACCACGACCAAATAAACATATGGATTGGGCTGAGGGCACAGAATTACAAGGCTGAGGGCCTGTGGCAAACAGAGTGGGCTGAGGGCCGTTGGTGAGCTGAAGGCACAGCATACAAGACTAAAAACAGTAAAGTGGTTGATTGGAGATGTCGAAGCGGGGCAGAGACGGTGGTGTTGGTGTGGTGCCAGTGGTCGTAAGGGGGGGCGGTCCAATGGTGTCGGTGGCGGCGGCGGGGGATGAGGGGGTCGATGGGGACATACGGGGCGTATACCCCGGTGGCTTTTGCGATATAATAATCGCGAATTATCGCCCACCGGGGTACTTTCCACTGCCGGGGCCAGGGAGGTGACCCGGTGATCCTCGGTGGCGGAAAAACGAAAAGCGGTGAGGGCGGCCCGGGCGAGCGACGGAGCGGTGAGAGGGGGGCGGGGATCCAGACGTCGCGGAGAATCGCGGCGACTTCTGGGTCCGGGGACTGAGATCCCGGAGATCGGTGGTGAGGGAGCTGTTGCATGGTCGGTGTCAGGAGGGAGACAGGCGTGTTGAGAGTTATCCGGGAGAATCGGAGCTGGTTTGCAGCGTGATAACGGGACTCTATGGGGTTTCCCGTCAATTAACAGGGTAGCGGTGCTGTTTGTGGAGCGGATGACTTGAAAGGGCCCGGTGTAAAGGGGTTGAAAAGTTTTATGAAGGCCGGGCTCCTTCAGGTACATGTGGGTCGAGGTTTAATACCGCTTTGGGTACGCGGTGTCGTTAATAGGGATTTGACGGTGAAGGGGCTCCCTGTTAATTGACGGGTTGTCACAAGAAAGGAATATGTCGGTGGGTAGGCGAAGCGGGTCTTTAAAGCCCGTTGGGCCAGGCTGCTGCTGTCAGAGGGCCGGGCGGAGGTCCGGAGGCTGAGGAGGACATATGGTAGGGTTTTCGTCCATGAGGCGGAGGTTGAGGAGGTGGCGACAGCTTGTTTGAGTACGAGGTGCCACCGCTCCACTTTCCCGTTTGATTGGGGGTGATAGGGAGTTGTGTGGATTTTTTGAATGCCGAGGGAGCGGAGGAGGTTGGAGAAGTGTGCTGATTCGAACTGCCTCCCTTGATCGACCGTGAGGGTCCGCGGACAACCGTAGCGGGCGAGCCAATTATTGAGGAAGGCCGTGGCGACGGCGTCCGCGGAGATGTGGGTGAGTGGAATACACTCGACCTAGTTGGTCGCACGGTCGATCATAGTGAGGCAGTATTTTTTCCCTTCGGAGGGGGGAAGGGGGCCGATGTTATCTAGGTGGATATGTTCCCAAGGCAGAGCGTCGTTGATGTGATGAGGGGGAACGCGGGGGTGAGCCGAGACCTTGTGCTGTTGGCACTTCTTGCACCCTAGGACCCAGTTACAGATATCCGTGTTCATGTGGGGCCAGAAGTACCGAGTTTTGATGAGGTCCCGGCTCGCCCGGATGCCAGGGTGGTGGAGGGAGTGATAGTGGAGGAACAACTGCCGTCGGAGGTCTGGTGGGACGAAGGGGCGCGGGGAGTCGGCCGTGACGTCGCACCAGAGGTCGTGGGGCGGCAGTTGTTCCAATTTGGCGGCGGCGATCAAATTTGCGAGGGCGGAATCGGAGTCGGGTTGTTGCTGGCGGCGGATGACGTGTGGCGAGGGGAAGGGGAGCAGTTCTGCCACCGGCGCGGGCGTGGGTCGAGAGAGTGTGTCCGCCACACAGTTTTCAGCCCCCGGCAAATACCGAATATCGGTGGTAAATTGCCCGATGAATTCGAGCTACCGGAGGCGGCGGGGTGAGGCGGACTTGCGGCTTTGGAGTAGGGCATGGATGAGCGGCTTATGGTCTGTAATGACAGAGAACTTGCCGGCCCTCCACGAAGTCGCGAAAGTGTTTTATCGCTTCGTGGATGGCGAGGAGTTCTCTGCCGAAGGTCGAGTATTTGCGCTGCGTGGAGGATAGTGTTCGGGAGAAAAAGCCGAGGGGTTTGGGGGTGCCAGAACTGCCCCTATCGCCCAGTCGGAAGCTTCCGTGGTGATGGAGAGGGGTGCGTGGGGGTCGGGGTGGGAAAGTAGAGCGGCGGATGCAAGGTCGTCCTTGCAGGCGGTGAAGGCGGCGGCGAGTTCGGGAGTCCACTGAATGGGTCTGTTGTCGTGTTTTTTGGCGGGTTGGGGTATGGCGTCGATGAGGGGTTGCTGATGTTGTGCAGCGTGTTTGATGTGTCGGCGGTAGAAATTCAGCATCCCTAGGAAGCGGCGGAGTTCGGTGACAGTTCGGGGTTGAGGGAAGTCGCGGAGGGTCTGAACCTTGTCGGGAAGGTGGGTGATGCCGGAGGAGGTGACAAGGTGGCCGAGGCAGCGGACGGTCGGTTGGGCGATGACACCTTTGTCCTTATTTATGATGCGGCCCTCCGCGGAGAAAATCTCGAAGATTTGTTGGAGGTGGGCGAAGTGTTCGTCGGGGGTGCGAGAAGCGACCAGTACGTCATCTAAAAAACAGAGTTGTGGTTCTGGGAGGATACCACGACAGGTATTTTTTGTGTTTTCCATGTTTTTTTTTACAACTATGATGGAACATGAGCTGTTCCACCATGTTTTTTTTGGGACGAGAAGACTGAATATGAAGTCGATTTTTACCAAATAGTGGAAAATGGAAGGTTCAGCTACCAAAATTCATTTTTTATTTGTCAAAACCATGGGATATTGTCTGAAATCACCATCAATTTGTATAATAACACTAGAAAAATTGTCAACAGGTGAATGAAGACATTTAAATGGCACTATCAATGATCAAAGATAATTTAGAAAGAAAGGGGGGTAATTCGTGTTTTTGGAGGCCAAAATTGGTAGAAACGATAAGAAATAGGTAGCTATTTAATGCATGTGCATTATTGCATGTGAAATAAACAATAAGTGAACAGCCAAAAATGAATATTTCTGTAGGTATCTCCAATAGAATAATAAACCCTTGTGACAAGGAATTTGCAGCTTTTTTTTTTTTACAAACTATTATTGATCATTGATAGTGCCAATTAACTGCCTTGATTCACCTGGTGATACTAATTTTAGTTTTACAACTTTATGGTGATTTCAGACAATTTCCCAGGTTTTTGACCCATAAAAAATGATTTTTGGGAGCTGAACCTCCGTTACAACCTCAATTCTTCACTCTTTGGTCAAAATAAACTTCATATTCGGTCTTTTCGTCTTACATAACGGGAAAACGATACCTCACAAGCTCATGTTCACTAAAACCTCAAAGAACCTCGGAAAACCCTGTTTTTACGCCCATTTTCCCCCAATAACACCCCTGGAGGTATTCCAATCGGGCGGCCGAGCTTCGGAGCACAACTAGGACCAAATAAATTCTAAAATTTGGACCCAAACTGTGTGATGAAGAACGACGATTTTAGACAAAAATTAGCGTTAATTTAAGGCTGAAACTCCTAAAAAATATGGAAAACAATGTCACACAAGCTCATGTTACTAATACACCAAACAACCCTATTTTTACTCCCATTTTTCACCAATAACACCCCTGTGTATATTCCGATCGGGCTGCAAAGTTTCGGGACACAACTAAGGCCCAAATGGAGCATGTGTGCCAAATAACGAATTTTTATACCGAAAATGAAGTAGATATGGATGATACGGCGTAGGGCGTACGGCTGACGGACATTCCAGCGTTTTTGGAATCTAAGCACCTTGAAACGTAAATAAAAAAAATGTTCAGGGGGTGTTATAAAAACTCTCTGTTGAGCGAATACAACGGTGTATTATTCACAGAACATAAACCAGAATGCACAATGGCCGTCCGCGTCTACCGTGTCATCCATGTTGAATTTATTTTCGGCCTTGAACATTCGTTCTCGCATACAGGCTCTATTTGGGCCCTAGTTTTGTCCCAAACTTTGCAGCCCGATCAAAATGTACCCAAGGGTGTTATGAGCTTATGGGTGAAAAATGGTGTAAAAGTAGGGTTGTTTCGCGTTTTAGTAACATGAGCTTGTGTGGTATCGTTTTAGGACATGTTTTTTAGGACGAGGAGACTGAATATGAAGTTGATTTTGACCAAAGGGTGGAAAATTGAGGTTCTAACGAAGTTTCAGCATTAAATTTACGTTAAATTTTGGTCAATATCGTCGTTCTACCGCACACAGTGTTTGGGTCCCCATGTGGGAACACGTTTCGGTCCTAGTTGTGATCCGAAGCTCGTCAGCCGCTCGGAATACACCCAGGGGTGTTATGGGGGGAAAACAGGTGTAAAAACAGCGGGTTTCGAAGTTTTTTGAGGTTTTAGCGAACATGAGCTTGTGAGGTATCGTTTTCCATATTTTCTACGGTGAGAAGACCGAATGTGAGTTGAGCTTGTGATGTATAGTGTTCCATGTTTTTTAGGGCGAGAAGACCGAATATG
Organism: Leptopterna dolabrata; assembly: GCA_954871275.1. Classification (NCBI taxonomy): domain Eukaryota; kingdom Metazoa; phylum Arthropoda; class Insecta; order Hemiptera; family Miridae; genus Leptopterna; species Leptopterna dolabrata. Next base: position 39,107,667 of record OX940975.1, read on the forward strand.
AAGTTGATTTTGACCAAACAGTGAAGAACTGGGGTTGCAACGCGGTCCAGCTCCCAAAATTCAGTTTTTACTAGTCAAAAACCGGGGAAATTGCCTGAAGCCACCATAAATTTGTATAGTAACACTAGAAGTAGTATCAACAGGTGAATCAAGACAATTAAGCAATAAAAATAGGAGCCTAATTCGTGTTTTTGGGGGCCAAAATTGGTGAAAACTATTAAAAATAGCTACCTATTTCAATTATTGCACTTGAAAGAAACAATAAATGAACAGCCAACATTTCTGTAGGTAGCTATTTCCAATAGAATAATAAACCCATGTGACAAGGACTTGGCAGCTTTTTTTTTAAATATGATAATTCGTTAATTATTACCTATCTTTAATTCAGTGAAACCCCTTTCCTCCTCCGACATAAAAACTGGCAGTCCCAAAAATAGTCTGACAACTAAACCGAGAACGGTCAATGGAAAGTGAGTGAAATAAAATACATCTAGCTAATAACTGAAACCGAGGAGCTCTCTTTATAGCCAGAATTATTTTGTAACCCTGGATTTGACCTCCTTAGGTGTATCCAGGGTGGCGTTTTTACTCTACTTTAAATCTTTTGTCCCTGTAGGCTTCACATGATTATTATCAAAGGTGAAGAGCTAATCGCCGGTCGGATAGGCACCTAGTCGGGTAAGCCCGCCCGAGACGAGAACCAGAGACGCTGCGAACTTACGTACCAAAGGGGATTACAACTCGAACTGTTTTCTGATAAACATGTAAAATTGCACACCTGCGTTTTCTCTGTACTTACGGATTTGATTTTAGATAGATCTGAAACAGATTTAGGTTATTTTATTGTTTTATTTCCACCCTATATTGAACCTATGGGATCGAGCATGAAAACATACTGTTTTCTACCAGAAAATTTGATGGTTTGCGTTTCGAGGTACGTAGAATCCGAAAATGGAAAAATCCGAGATGGCAAAATTTCACCCCGTCTGCCGTACACCGCATATCCATGCGGCACTTTCCGAGTTACCACGAACCAAATTTAACGAAAATTGGATTTGGGGTCCCATTAGTGGCGTAGTTGGTTTGCGAAGGGGTCTAAGCGGTGAAAGATAGGGATGGAAATCTTCATAACCGCTTATATCGAAAACAGTAGAATGACGTTTATGAATTGATCTCGAACTTAGGAATTATTGATATACCACCCGGAGCATTTTACGTCAAACCGTTCGTCCACAGTAAGGCCTTGACGTTTGAACCGAAACGCTTCGTCAACATAAGTGTTCATCTAGTGACATATTTGGTGGCAGATTTTATGCCTACCTATCCTGATTATCGATATCATGCTAAAAAGGAAGTCAGAAAATCTTTGTCTTTTCTTTGATCGCCTTAGTTGGGTCCAAGTACACATTCGCTGGATATGAATAATTATTATGTCCTATTATTGTTTGTTTCAGCTACCAAGCCTGGTAATGTCTGCACAAAGGCCTAAGGAGCCCAACTCCAGTTGTATTTCAAGGACCAAGAGAAAGTGCGAATCTGTGTTGAGAATTAAAAAGCTTTTTAATTAACTGTCGCAAATATTCTACCCAGGTGACTCAACTTGTTTTGCTGTCGTTTTCCTGGCGGAAACTAGGTTCTGCAAATTGGTGTCATTAAAATTCATACGGTTTTATTGTTATTATATTGTATGCGAATGGTTAATCTGATAACCACTAACAAGTGGACTGTATATTTTGGTACGTTTGAAATTAAGTAAGAGTATAACGAGACAAATAATGGTAGAAAAAGGGGGGTTGAGGAGTGGGGGTTTAGAATATTTTTCAACACCTTGAAACACGATGAAATCTGCAAAGTAGTGCAATATATGGCCAAATAATATAATAAAAGCGGTACCTTTATGAAGATCTCGGAGAGAAGGGCCCTTCTACGATGTCGATGAAGTCGCCGGTACAAGCAGGTATAACGTCGTTTTCCGATAAATCACGAGGAATTAATATCTGGACCGTAGGTACACTACTTTGCATATGGACAGATGGAAAGGAGAGAATACTGATATATAAAATGAATTGAAAGGCAAATGAAAATTGACTGGGAAAATTCCGAAGCGGGGGGTCGATGCGATTTTCATGCGATACAGCGAGGAACTGACTCGACCGTTTGCCGTAAACTCTTGACTCTGATAAGAAAGCTTAAAAGAACGGAGTGCATTCTCACGACATCTGTGGTTTTCTCAGGTGAACTATGAAAGAAGACGAGAGTTTCCTCATTGTCCATCAAGTACCCCTGGGATTATTAGGTTTTGGCTCAAACAATATATTAGTTGGCAGTGTAAGTAGCAGGATCTGTATCCCGGAATCTGGGTATTATCCGATTCCGGGCCGGTCTTCCGGCAGGTGGTCTTTGTCGGAGAGTTCCCACGTCTTATTCGTTTCCAGAATTGCCACTCGGTTGCCGGGGACAAGGAGTTAGCAAAAGGAAAGCAATGGATATATGCTGTGTATGTATGTATTATATTGTTTAAGCTATGATTAATTTATTCTAGTTAATTAAAATGTCTTCCTTATACCTTGGTCTTTCCTAGGCTCTCCAGTCCCGTTTTCCACTCGCGCCCGCGCACTCGTGCCCGGAGAATTTTCCGTATCGGCGGCGGCAGCAGCGTTGGGAAGGGGACATCCGGTATAGCGGGGCGTCCGAGAGTCGCTACCTCCGGACGATCGACGTTTTAGGGCGTGGGGGCGTCAATCCGCCACGACCGGCGTTCCCATTCTTAGGATGGCACCAATAGTTCATAAAACTCGCGCTGGGCTCATCACGGAGACTTCCGTACCTGTTGAGTAACCGGGGAGGACAGCCTCGATTTTATTTTTCAAACAGTTCAATAGCCCTGCCGCTATAGTGCTGACTTAGCGCACACGCCAGGGGACGATGTGGCATTCGTTGTCCACATGAAAATATAGGATTCCGTACGGTAGGATTTTTTTTTATGTGCATATTTTTTTGAGATCGCACAGGTAGATCTTGGGGAAATTAGTTGAATCAGCTCAACGTCTGATTATCAACATGTTTCTATTTCATTTTTATTCAGTAAGAATTGCCGCAATAATGATCTCAACCACCACCCTAATTATGCACCTCATGCTACCCGAATGGTGTGCAAAAAACAGGACTCATCCATCGAATGAAAAAACGCTGCAAATCCCTGCACAACGGTTTATTATTTTGTACTGAATACCCTTCTTTTACAGATCACAGCTCTCTGTATAGATAACCCGTCAATATAATATGTACTAGTCTATACATATTATGTAGATCGCAGACCCTCCGTAGGTTAGTACCTAACCCCGTACTCGTTACTAGGTACCTACCTAAATCACGAGTTAAATGTTGCTAAAATAATTCTTTCGATGACAAACAGCAACTAAAATGGCGAAAAGAATGGCAAATAATGAATTTTTGAAGGAAACTTGTTGATGTGGAGTGAAATAGATGACCCTTCTGCGAGATCACTGTTTTCTGTGGTCAGTACCTACCCTGTGGTCAAGTAAAATGAACCGTTGTGTAATAACTTGCCCATCAATAATACTTCAACGGTTGGTCAAGTTGCAAAAGTACCGATCAATAAAATCCAGCCCCTTCTTGGTAGATGAACCGTTGTGTAATAATTTACCGTTATGTAATAATTTACCGTTGTGTAATAATTAACCGTTATGTAATAATTTACCCATCAATAATACTTCAAAGTTTGTTCAAGTTTCACAAGTACCTACCAACAAAATCCAGCCCCTTCTTGGTAGATGAACCTGAACAAAAGGGAGTTGGATTTATTTACCCCTCCTAGCACTTGCCACTCAGACCGCTGTCACTTTAATTAATCCAGTATCATTAACAGCATCAACTTTAAACAGTATAAAATCAATACCTGCAATCAATTCTCATCACTACATCATCAATCACATCACTACATCCATCAACATAAAATTTCGGTACACCTAGGGTAAACCTGTCATTATCATCATTGTTACACCTCGAGGGTTGTCCGTAGCCTACAACATGCCAAGTTGTGCATATTTAAATTATTAACTCTTTCATCTTACTCAATATCCTGCCCAATAATATGTTTTAATTTCCTGTATCATTTTGAATATTCTATCATCATGTAATCAACGACTGATCTCTTCACTAACCACGACCCAGCTGACTTCTGTGATCTACCTACTTTTCCCCCGGTAGCTACAGGTTTTTTCACCAGAAGGAACAAAACATCGGTAGAAATCGCCATTACCATTTTCCATCTTCGTCGTTTACCGTCTACTGACTGTAAAAACTGCTTTTATCTTAAATATCGCTTAATATCTCGGGAAACCTGAAGGTTTTCGATGCGATTCCCGTCTGGTTTTTCCCATCACCATCTCTGATCGCCATGCAGTTCTGCATCGCCGTGGATTTCATCCGGATCGTTCTTCCCCATCGACCGAATATCGACCGGCTCGTCTGCTCTCCCGACGTACCTACCACCACGTGCTTGTGACTGGATTGGATTCTGGATACGGCACTTCGCAAGAGGGGAACCCTCAGAAGGTTTAATTTTATTTATTTCATCTATGGCCATAGAGTTAGGTAGGGCAGTTGGCACAAACCTAAACGGTCAATAAACGTATCTTTACAACTATAATATTCGGCCAAAGGGCCCACTTCTTTTCTTCACTTGCCTTCAAATCATTTCATTTTCAGCCTAAAGGCTGGGGTCCTTCGAAGCTCATCAACTCACCTACCTCAAGGATTAAGGTCAATTGGCCTTACAGCCCCACCTTTAAACATTTTTGGTCTCGTTCGAGCAGGATAATAACTAGTGCCTTTGGTTACAATTTTGAGCAAGTGAAGGCAAATTGTAGAATTAACTGTAGTACCATCTAACTATCTAGGTTAACTTACCTACTTCTATCTGAACATTACATATATATTTTCCATTATTTACATATTTTCATATTATCCATAAATCGCATATCTATCTGTTTAAGCCACTCGATTAGGTACCTATGATTGTTTTGTTTTGTTTGCTTTATTGGCCACTCTTGTTGATATAACATAAGGCCGGGGCCAGTGGGGGCAGAGACGACCGTTCAACTTTCAACCGCGTTGAATGCCACCTTCACCCTCGTCGACGTGCACAAACCTATATATATTTGATCATCAATTTGCCAGACTTCACTTGCCAACGAGCCTTCTTGCCGGCCGGCTAAACAACCGCGTCCTTTCGTTTTTATTGAATCGAGTGCCGATTCGGTGTTTGAGACCCTCAACATCCGAACTTCATATTCGGCTTTATTATCCGCGGATATCCCGGAGAACTCGAGACGATCATTGACAACCTGCGGAGTGCTGTAGTCAGTCAAATTCGCTGTAAGCCCGTTGCGCGATCGACAACGTGAGCTTTTCTGCGGTGGTTCAACCCTAGACGAATTCATCTGTGGACACCCGGACACGTGGCCAGCCCGAAGCCCTGGACATCACCTGTCATCCCATCGGATCATCTTCATCCAAAGTGTGGGACTGTAAAAGGTCAGACGTATCAATACATTCTCTGTGTGGCAGTACATTATATTCTCAGCATACGATTCGATCTTAAGTCGTGCAGGAATTCAGTTATGTTTGGTGGAGCTCCACGTTAAATTTAAGTTCATTTACATACCTTTGCATCAGTGGTATTTCTTTTCAACTCAGAGATAGTTCATCAATAAATTATTTTTCGTCAGAGGGTTAAACGGTTATCGTTCTTTCTTCACGATCCCCACCCAGTGACAAAACATGGTAGCAGAGCGTGGTTAGAAACCCAAATTATGACTATCTTGAGTTGACTTATAGAAACTTCCATCTGATTTAAATTGGAATTTTCGTTCAAGGAAGTATTCCGGTAGGTACAGAATATTATTCCGGACAAGTGCCTACGTGTATTGTCATCGAATGATTCTAACACTGATTTTGTAATTATTGGTGAATACCTGCAAGTGCAGCTGAATGCAAACAGGTAGGTACTCCTCTTGAACCTATATTTCAGAACATCCTGGAAATAGGGGTTATTTGTGAAATTTTATTTGTTGGGTACCTACACAATTTTTTGATTTCATTTAATGTGAGGTGTCATTTATTTTCATTATTTTACCAGCGCATATTTCACGGGCCCGCAACGTGGTAATTTGATGTAGTAGGTAGGTAGTGCGTACACCTAAAACGTTAATCTGAGCTATTGAATTCTACATATCTGTGTCCGCTCACACTTTCAGACAATGAGAACCTACATGTAATAAATAGTTCATCCACATTTTCGTCTGGATTTCGAGTTGGTACCTATACCTTTTATATGATACTTGCTTCCTTTTGTAAGGGGCTTGCTTATAAGGTAGGTACTGAAGGTAGGGATTGAATTGATTGATCCAAATTCGAAGTTATCTTACAGTCAAACCTTCCAGTCTCCCCCCCCCCCCTCTTCCCTTGAGTTTCGTAAAAAAAAAAAAATGCCTGTCGATGACCCTGAGACTGAGTTGGAATCGGGGCAAGCCGCAGTAGGCAATCCACCCACCGCCCTGGACAGAAAAATAGTCTCCCTCAGGAAAAGGGTAAAGGCAGCCGGGAATGATGTGCGAAATATCTTAGAAGAAGGTCGGAAGGCACTCGCAGATTCAAGACATGCTCCTCTTTATCTTGGAATGACTAAAGCCCTCGATTTATATTTCGGCAAGTTGGAATCAAATTGGGACGATTTGGTTGACGCCTATATTGAGAAGGGTAATGATAATATGCCCTCCCAAGCGGACCGCGAGTATTTAGCTAACATAAAAAAATGTTATTATGAATGCAACATGATTGTGGATAAACTGCAAAAGCAAAACCCAGAACCATCCGGCTCGCCCGACCTATCCAACTTGACTTTTACGGACCCACGACCTGGGAAAACCCTGCCCAAAATTCAGCTAACTAAATTTGATGGAAATTTGGTTCGCTGGCCTGAATTCCGCGATACATTTGTCTCTCTCATTCACTCTGATAGACATTTGTCAAACATGGACAAATTTCATTATCTAATTTCATCGTTAACTGGCCATGCTTCTAGCGTCATCTCACACCTCCCACTAGAAGAGGCCAATTATGAAACTGCTTGGGAGGCCGTAAAGGTAGCGTTTAACAATAAGCGTTTGTTAGCTGCAACATACCTGAACTCAATAACAAATTTCAAACCCATGACGGGAAAATCTAATATCGAATCATTGAAGGAATTTACATCCAAAATCTCGGATAGTGTTTCCGCCTTTAAAATACTCGACATTGCCGACCAAGCTGATTTTATCCTCTTCCACATGGCAATTAAGGTTCTGGACCCTACAACTCGAGAATTATTTGAAATGGATAATAAGAACCGCGATTTTCCAACGTTTGCGAGTTTGTCAAAATTCGTGCGAGAAAGATGCACTGCGTTACAGATGATGGAGGGGAACTTGTCAGTCTCTGAAGATGGTTCATCTAATAAAAAATCAGGTACTAAAGAAAAACAAGGGTATTCAGGTAAACCTCACACCTCGTTACTGTCAAAAAATAACGCAACACCACAAAAGAAAACGTCAACAGCAAAAATGGAAAACACGAAGTGTGTCGCTTGTGGAGACTATCACATACTTTTAAATTGCGAAGTTTTCCATCAAATTGATTCCAATAAAAGATTAGCTTTACTCAAACATTGGTCGGGTTGTAGGCTATGTCTGTCAGAAGCTCATGTTACTGCAGATTGTAAATCCAGATGGAGATGTCGATTCTGTCGTTATCGACACCACTCCATGTTGCACTTGTTCAAAAGTAAGGAGGAATTTTCGGACTCAAGTTCAGCGGCTGCGGGAAGCTCGCCTTCCTTGGCATCCACTATAAGTGAGGTGAAGCCTATGCCTGACAACAAAAAACCACCCTTCGAAGTACTTTTAGGTACGATTGTAGCGGAAGTCCGCGATGCGAACGACCGATTCCAACCTGTACGAATGGTTCTTGACTCAGGATCTCAACAGTCCTTCATAACACTGAAATTTTTGAATAAATTGGGCCTTGGGACATTTCCTTTTAGGCGTCAGATATCAGGCATTGGGGCCACCATTCTTGAGGGGGCTCGAGGAAAAGTAAAATGTACTCTGAGGCCAAGAAATAGAGTACAACCAAATTTCTACACTGAAGCTATTGTTGTTAATAATATAACATCGTATTTACCCTCCGTAACGCTTCCAAACCATATCAGGCACAAATTTTCGGACTATAAATTAGCAGATCCCCTGTTTTGGGAATCAGGTCCAGTGGATTTTTTAATTGTGCTGATTTGTTTGCCGATATCATTTCCGGCTCACCAATACATTTGAATGATAGTTTACCAAAACTGTTGCCGTCTGCGTTTGGGTATGTCTTGATCGGGAGATACAAATCTGATCCAGAAAATACTGTTACCGCCTTGTGCGCAGTGTCTGATTTAAACGAAGAGCTTCAACAATTTTGGAGTATTGAGGAAGTGAAACCGCCGTCTGCTCCTGTTGAGAATCCCGAGGTTGTGGATTGCGAGGGATACTTCCGTAATACCCATTACAGACAAGCTGATGGAAGGTACACGGTTCGTTTACCTTTCAAAGATGATGTTCCAGATAATTTTCACTCGTCAAACATTGCCATGAACAGATTTTACAGCCTGGAGCATAGGCTGAAGAAGGATCTAGAACTCCAAAAGAAGTATGTGGATTTCATGGAAGAGTATAATCGTCTTGGACATATGAGTATAGCCAAAACGGCAAGCAAATTTATAATACCTCACCATTGTGTGGTGAATGAGTCCTCAAAACTAAGGGTAGTTTTCGACGCATCCGTCAAAACAAGCTTTGGATCGCTGAACGATCATCTGCTCACGGGTAAAAAACTGCAACGAGACATACGAGATGTCCTTATGAATTTTCGGCTTCATCGTTATGTGTTCGTAACTGACGTCGTGAAAATGTATCGTCAGATCAAAATACACCCTCCTGATCGCCAATACCAACATGTATACTGGCGAGCTGATCCGACTCAAGCATTGCAAGTATTCGAGCTCGCGACCGTCACTTACGGGATGGCGGCAGCACCTTTCCTTGCCCTGCGAGTCATTCAGCAGCTAGTGGAGGACGAAGGGCGGGATTTTCCGGAGGCAGCTCGTGCCATCATGCACGACATGTACGTTGACGACTTGGCCACCGGGGCATCGTCAATACCGGATGTCTTACACCTTCAAGACCAAATCATAGCACTGATGAAAAGAGGAGGTTTTACTCTCAGCAAGTGGTCGAGCAACTGTCCTGAGATTCTGGAGGCAGTTAGTCATGGTGGGCGGTCTGACACAACAACTGACCCTGTCCAGTTTGATAATTCTGCACTGGATCCATTTATAAAAATACTAGGCCTTCAATGGAACCCAGCAATCGACAGCTTCTGTTACAAGGTTCTGCCTCCCAAGCACAAAAAATTCACAAAACGTAACATTCTTTCATCTGTGGCGAAGCTATATGACCCTTTAGGGTTTCTAGCCCCTACGATTTTGTTGATGAAAGGTTTCATCCAGGACTTATGGAAATTAGGTCTGGATTGGGATGAGGATATCCCACCCCAACTTGCCGCCAGGTGGGGCTCAATAAATGCAGAGCTGCCCTTACTTTCGGAACTACGAATTCCTAGATTCGTGACGACTCTGGGGGAATACGGCTGGCAGGTCGTAGGGTTCTCGGATGCATCAACTAAAGGGTATTGTGGTGTAATTTACCTTCGAATAATCACGGAAGGGAGTATAAAAGTTCACCTGTTAACAGCCAAGGCCAAACTCGCCCCCGTTAAAATCTTAACAGTACCACGACTCGAACTTTGCGGTGCGCTACTCCTTACCAAGTTATACCTGTCAATCCAAGACTTCTTGAATAGCCTTCCTCAGAGAGATTTGACTCCCAAATTTTTCTCTGACTCCACTGTTGTTTTAGGGTGGCTCAATACCCCTATACACCGACTCAAAACCTATGTTTGTAATCGAGTCAATGAGATTGTCTCCATCCTTCACCCATCTATGTGGGGACATGTATGTTCGGAGCAGAACCCGGGCGATCCAGGATCCAGGGGTCTATCCCCGAGCCTTCTGATAAATCACCAGCTATGGTGGCACGGCCCCAGTTGGCTTGGTCTTCCAGAGTCTGATTGGCCACACTCATCCTTGGCCACAAGTAAGGATCTTCCGGAGCTGAAGGAAAACCCTGTTGCCCTAGTGTCTTCGGACTTCATTGATCCTTTCATTTCTTGGATGGGTAGATTTTCCGCCTATTATAAACTTTTGTCAACCATCGCCCGACTGAAATTTGGTATTCGGCAATGGAAATCTAGAACCTCGCAAAACGTCCTTCAAAGAAACTCATCGCTGCACTTTATTATTTCATTGAGAGATAAAGAAGATAGTCTGCAAGCCTGCATTAAGATTGTTCAGCTGAAATACTTTTTTAATGGCAAACCATGTAATGCTGCGTCTGCCAAAACCCTGTTTATTAAACTTTCGCCATTCATCGACGAAAATGGTGTACTTCGAGCAGGAGGCCGCCTTAAAAATGCCAATCTCCCCGAGCATTCAAAGTACCCAATAATTTTACCAACTGCTAGTCACTTCACTAACCTTCTAGTTGATCATTTTCACAAAATTTATGCACATCCTAGCCCTGTATTACTTCAAGCTATGATACAGCGTAGATTTTGGATTCCATCACTTAGACGACTAGTGAGACAGCGTACGTTTCTCTGCCTCAAGTGCTTCAAGGACAAGGCATCACCCATTGTTCCTCGAATGGGAGATCTCCCATCGTTTCGACTAGAAGGTGGGCGAGCTTTTCATCATGTGGGTACTGATTTCGCTGGCCCCTTTTCTCTCAAGTTTTCTACCAGACGAAACGCGCCTGTCGCCAAAATATACTTATGCCTTTACATCTGCATGACGACAAAGGCAATTCATCTCGAGGCGGTGAGTCAGCTCACGACGGATGCCTTTCTAGCGTCCTTCACAAGATTTGTCTCTCGTCGTGGACTTCCTTCCAACGTTTACAGCGATTGTGGAACCAATTACGTTGGTGCTTCCAATCATCTGAAGCAGCTGATCTTGTGGTACAATGATCCCGCCACACGAAAGCCTATTAACGACCATGCACTGCAGATTGGTGTCCAGTGGCATTTTAATCCCCCCAACACTCCCCATATGGGCGGCATTTGGGAAGGCGGGGTGAAATCCACAAAACGACTTCTGCGTGTCATTGCAGGGGAAACACCGATGACTTTTGAGGAGATTTCAACGCTCTTCAGCAAGATAGAGGCCCAACTTAATTCACGCCCATTATGTCCTCTCTCCACCGACCCAGAAGATCTGGATTATTTATCTCCAGGCCACTTTCTTATCGGTAGACCGTTGCAAGCCTTGCCGGAACAATCATTACTTGACTGCAAGGAGAATCTTCTTTCCCGTTGGCAGCTGCTGGAGAGGATGAGCCAACAATTTTGGAGTCGTTGGCGCTCAGAATACTTGGTCACATTGATTCATCGACCCAAATGGACACGAACCACACGGAACCTACAAGTAGGAGACCTGGTGCTACTGAAAGAGGATCACTCCCAGCCTACTCAGTGGCCAACTGCTAGAGTCCTGGAGACACATCCTGGTAGTGATGGCATTGTCAGAGTGGCAACCATCAAAACGAGATCCAGGATCCTCAAGCGGCCTGCAGTCAAACTCATTCCTATTCTGCCCCTCAACCAAAACCCTTATCCTTCGACCTAAATATCCTTCCCAAATTTACCTTAAATTTGGTGGGCGGGATGTTTAAGCCACTCGATTAGGTACCTATGATTGTTTTGTTTTGTTTGCTTTATTGGCCACTCTTGTTGATATAACATAAGGCCGGGGCCAGTGGGGGCAGAGACGACCGTTCAACTTTCAACCGCGTTGAATGCCACCTTCACCCTCGTCGACGTGCACAAACCTATATATATTTGATCATCAATTTGCCAGACTTCACTTGCCAACGAGCCTTCTTGCCGGCCGGCTAAACAACCGCGTCCTTTCGTTTTTATTGAATCGAGTGCCGATTCGGTGTTTGAGACCCTCAACATCCGAACTTCATATTCGGCTTTATTATCCGCGGATATCCCGGAGAACTCGAGACGATCATTGACAACCTGCGGAGTGCTGTAGTCAGTCAAATTCGCTGTAAGCCCGTTGCGCGATCGACAACGTGAGCTTTTCTGCGGTGGTTCAACCCTAGACGAATTCATCTGTGGACACCCGGACACGTGGCCAGCCCGAAGCCCTGGACATCACCTGTCATCCCATCGGATCATCTTCATCCAAAGTGTGGGACTGTAAAAGGTCAGACGTATCAATACATTCTCTGTGTGGCAGTACATTATATTCTCAGCATACGATTCGATCTTAAGTCGTGCAGGAATTCAGTTATGTTTGGTGGAGCTCCACGTTAAATTTAAGTTCATTTACATACCTTTGCATCAGTGGTATTTCTTTTCAACTCAGAGATAGTTCATCAATAAATTATTTTTCGTCAGAGGGTTAAACGGTTATCGTTCTTTCTTCACGATCCCCACCCAGTGACAAAACACTATCTCTTCCTTATCTCTTATACCTACATGTTGTATGTTTTTCTATTGACTGCGTATGATTATCTATTTTATTTGAAAAAAACAAACAAAAAAACGTACATGCTCATGAATTCTATTCAACGGATATCTCAAGTAGGTAGGTAGGTACTGATTTCACACGTTTGGAAAGATACAATATCAACATATATTCGGTATTACTATTGGTATTACTATAGCCTCCATTCTCTTTCACGTTTATCTTACTGAATACCTACTATAATGTCTATCACACCTGACAGTGGTCTAAGGTAGCTATCAAAAATAAAACGAAGTATAACAACTCTTGCTGATGATCTCACTACAATTCGCCGGATGGGTGCGGCTGCTTTAGCTGATTCTTCTAAGACAGCAATGTTTATGGGTATGTACACAACTGTCCAGAGCACATTTGATCGTTTGAGGGAAGAGTGGGACAAGGCTGTTGAGATCTCAGAGGACAAAAACATTCTACTCACAGCCAGGAAGGATTATTATGATTGTCTCTCCTACCACTTGCAGCTCAAGTCTCCACCTCAATCTTCCAACTCGGATACCTTGAACTCATCCACCATGGTTCAGGCTTCACCCACGGCCAGGACTATTTTACCAAAAATTCAAATTAAGCGTTTTTCAGGCAATTGGGCTGATTGGCCTTCTTTCAAACAATTATTTTCCTCACTTATCAAGGAGGAAATAATGCTTACAGATGCTGAACGCTTCCAGTACCTGGTGTCATATCTTGATGGTACAGCATTGGGCGTTGTCAAACATATACCTGTGACTGATGTTAACTTTGAACAGGCGTGGAATGCATTGGTGCGTGTCTACGATGACAAACGCAGGTTAGCATCATCTTACCTTGAGCGCCTTCTCTCCTTCAAAGTAACTTCCTACAAACCTACCACAGAGTCATTGCAGTCATATTCGCCCCAGGTTTCAGAGAGTATCTCATCATTGAAGAATCTCAGGATTCCAGACATGGAGGATTACCTACTCTGCGAATTAGCTCTTCGAGCTTTGGACCACAAGACACGCCAAGCATTTGAGTTAGCGTCTGTCAGTACCACCTTCCCAAAATTTGAGACTCTGAAGGAATTTGTACAGAACCACTACCACGTACTTCAAATTACTGATAGCTCAGGCCCCAAGGTTCTCAACAAGAAATCAACGCAGCCAAACAAAGCTCCTCCATCTCCTAACAAGTTCTCAAATAAAGCACACGCCCTGCTGGCCCATTCATCTAAACAAGACAGTGGAAAGGCACAGTCAAAGTTACAGGACTCAACTCAGTTTTCGTGCTTCAATTGTCAACAACGTCACGTCATAGTCACATGTCCTCGGTTCTTATCTATGGATCCTCCATAACGCCTTGCTGCATTGAAGCAGTTCTCGGGTTGTCGGAATTGTCTTCATCCAGCTCATCGAACAAAGGACTGCCCATCGAAATTCGTTTGTAGGGAATGCGAAGGAAGACACCATAACATGCTTCACCTTGCACCTAAGTCCGGACAGCCACAGATGGAACGGGTGGTTGAAAATACTAACGCAAACAACGAGTCAGGGTTTGCTGGAACAAGCATCTCCCCTAAGAGTTCTGGCATGTTATTGGGAACTGTAATTGCATCAATCCAGGATGCTCAACGTAATGTACACCGCTTTAGGGGCTTACGGGATGCTGGATCTCAGCATACAATTATCACCACTAACTGTGCATCAACATGATTCTGAGACCTTATCAAGGGTCAATATCTGGAGTCAACAATTCTCCTCTTCACAACATCAAGGGCAAAGTACCGATGTCATTCAATATTAACCTTACAAACAGAGGCCATCATGGTTCCTGCTATAACGCCCCCACTACCCCAAATGCCTTTGCATTCAAGTAGATGGGAAGATTATCACTCATATCAGCTAAGCGATCCCCACTTCACTGAACCAGGTCCTATATATCATTCTTGATAGGAGCCGACCTCTATCCTGAGGTGGTAATAGGTGCTCCTACCATCATTCATCAAGATGGACCCCGACTGATAGAAACTGTATTTGGATTCATGGTGGTTTGGATTCTTTGGTGAGGACAATAGACCAAATGCTGTGTCCTTTTTATCTTGTTCAGCTACTGACACCCTCATTGAGAGGTTCTAGATGCTTGAGGAACCATCACAACCACCCGCGCAATCACCTGAGGAGGAGCGATGTGAACAGTACTTCATAAATACACATTATCGCACTGCTGAGGGCAGATACGTAGTTTCCCTCCCGTTCAAGTCGGATCAACCTAAAGTCACCCTCAACATCAACCAAGCACTCACACGTCTCTATTGCCTCGAGTCAAAACTTGCAAAGGACTCTGATTTGCAACAGGATTACATCAACTTCATGAAAGAATATGAGGACTTGGGACACATGAGTGTGGCAACTGATCCTCCCAAATATATAATTCCGCACCACCCAGTATATCGTATCAATGGGGATGAAAGGAAAAATCAGAGTAGTATTTGATGCTAGCTGCCATTCTTTGGGTGGCTCTCTTAATGATCAGTTGCTAACAGGACCTAAGTCGCAAGCAGATATCTGCAATATTGTGCTACAATTTCGACGTTATCGCTATGTATTCACCTGTGACATAGTAAGTGGGGGTCGAAGTCGGAGAGGGTTTCTTGGGAGCCCCCAGGTAAGTGAGGTGGGCGTCGGAGGAGGTGGCGGCCGAGGCCTGGGTGGCCGGCCTCCGACCTCAGCAACCCGCAGCATGCTGGCTAAGCCGCACAATAGTAGCTCGCAGTTCCTTAATTTTTGCATCTAACCTGCGAAGCTATGGCAGCTCCGTGGAACCACGCCCTCCCTGACCAGGCAGTCGGCCAACAGGAGGGACCTGCCCACAATTACGGCCCCACAGAACAGGAGATCAGATATATCCCGCAGGCCCACACCATCACTCAACCGTTCCCCAATCAGGGCATCCACACAGCCAAGGAGCCGGGCTGTCTCGCCAACGGGGAAGGACTGGATGAAACTCAAGAGCATGAGCCTGACCAAAGGTAAGCTCCGATTCCGGGGGGTAGGCCTCATCCGCTCCCACCCCCTCAACAGGAGTGGGGTCGGCTGGTGGTTCTGCAGACGGGCACTCAGGCTGGTTGCTCCCATCACTGACTTCATCACCGCCCTCTGCCACAGTGGCCTGCTCTGCCTCGTCCGGAGACTCAGGTGCCTCCAGCACTTCCTGCCGAATTCTGTCTACTGTTCGGCTACTGAGTCTCCACTTTATCATCACCAATGCAGCTGCCCCGACAAACCTTGCCTGGTGAGATGCGAGTACTGGGGGTACTGGCAGACAAATCTGTCATGCAGTTCTTGCCGATGTCCGCCAGTCTCAGCTCCTCCATCAGTGATCTTGACGTACACCAGGACAAGGAACTCATTCATTTCTCTGGTCCATGTAGTCCGGGTGCCCCGACTATTGGCTGGCAGGGGAGGGGCAGTAAAGTCACTCCAACTCCACCAGCAAGGGGGCGCAGGTTCCTATAGGTGCCCGTGCCCTGATCATGAGAAGGGTTGGATCGACCACTATACCCTCCAGCCGCCCCCGGCCAGGTGGTGTTCAACCTCAAGGAACTGCGCTCTATTATTGGATTCAGATTTAACGTAATCTGTTGGCCAGAGGTAAAAGGCGACAAACACAGGCCGTGTGAACTCTAGTAGGTTTTAAACATCATATTACGTTCCAGGCGGCTCGTCCACTCAGGCCCGCTTAGGATCTAACATTAGCACCTACTTAAATTCATATGGGATTGGATTCCGACGTTAACTATGTCTCCATTTAGTTATCATAATTTATCAGGTTTCATCTAGAAATTATGAATTTTTCTGTCGGTGGCTATACAGTTCATTCAAACCGATCACATGATCGTTTGTAGGCGTATACTTTTTTTTGTGTGATAATCTGTGCCTACATGCGTATTGCCTCCCTGGTTTTACTAATGGGTAACGTGTTGAATGGGTAACGGATGGCTATAGGTAGTATTTGAAAATTCTCGTAGACGTTCACTGATTGCTAGTTTTGTACAGGTAGTGTGGGTTTCAGAAATGGTTGTGAATTAATATTTAATTTCCCGGAATTCGGCTGCCGTTCTATAACGAAGGTTAAGGTGAGTCAACTCTAGCTAAATTGACATACACAAATTGGTTATCTCAGTCTACCTACTTACGAATTGCAGCAAGCCGCTGAGTCGAAGTTTTTGAAGGTACATTGCTGAACTGATGGTTGGTTTTTGAAATTCACTGAAATTACCGGACCTGGAATAAGTACTGTTTTGATTTCGCTCTAAGCGCTATCACCACACGAGGCCTGCCGGAGACTTGATAACTCGTATTCCACATTTACCGTCATTTGAGATTCGCACACTATCTTTCGGTAGGGTCATAAACTACTGGAACGAGCTGCCGGAACCCGCTCATCATTTCTGCATTGCAGGCTTGCTTAGTTTTCGCCTTGGATACCATCTGCTTAACAGTTCGTCTCGTGTGTCCAACACGACGGAATGCAGGAAGTGCCCCGAACCGCTTATAGCGGCAGATTCGATAAATTGTAACGGTTGCCGATATTCCTTCCACTTTGGTTGCATGCCTGTAAGGTGCTCGATTTGTTCTAGTTCGTTAACCAGTCTTCTTCCTGAAGCTGATGGCTACAGGAGAGTTCGAGCACTTACTAGTATGCATTATGCCGCCTCTGACGTGTCACTAGGAGAGAGAAAGGACACTATTGAAATCGTAATTCACTTAGGTTTATTATTGTTAAAACTCACATTATAATATATTATTCTTACTATTATACCTATTACTATGCTATAATTAGTCTTTAAGGGTCCCTATGCTCTCCAGTGCACAGTCGTCTCATACGCGACGCGATTCGTACTCGGTAAGAGGCGCAACGGTAGGAAAGTTCGCTTTACCTTGAGTGTGGCGAGTCGGTGGCGTGAAGGCGGCAGCTATCCCGAGAGACTGGCTAGTTCCTCCGAGTGACGGAAGTAGAGTGAGGGATCATCACGTTCCTCAAGCGGCCCACGGCGAAGATCGTCCTGGCATGGCACTTGGTACTGTGTGTGCTCATGCCACGGCGCGATAGAACTTCGGCTCCCATGACTATTGGGAAAAAGGGGTCGATTCCTATCCTTCGATGGTTTTTATCACCTCTGTTGATAGTGGGGATAGTTTTGGTGAAGTTGGGCACAGGCGTGTGGCTTCAAGGTCCCAGACGTATTTTCTTGCTGATCCGAGCAGGAAATTCCGTCAGCGGGAAAGTGTTCTTACGGGGTTTCTCTCGCTATGTTCGTTCAAGATATTGTGTGAATGGGCCTTTTCCATTCGCACAATGCCTATGTTGGAAGCAAATTTTCGGAAGACGAGTCAGTCTACAAGAGGTGCCTGGCATTGTTCTCTATGTAGGACCAGCAAGGTTCAGATTCCTAAGGATGACAAACCAGTCCCAAATGTACCTGCAGTTGTAGCCAAAGCTTCCCCAGTTGATGTTAGCGCCGACATTAAGGCACTCATAGGCCAATAATTAACACTGCAGATGAAATCCGATAACGCTGCCCTCGCTAAATCTCAAACAGAAATTAAAAGTATGATTTCCTGAGTGGAATCTAAAATAGATACATGCATCGCCATTTATGACGCGCTCTCTGAGGGAGTCGACCACCTGCAGGCCGATGTTGGGACGCTGCTGGAAGCCAACCTTGAGGAGCGCGTGAAAGCTCGGGCGGATGAAGTGCAAATTTGCGTGAGCAAATGGCAGCCATTTCAGAGGATCTGGGTAATTTGAAAGATACCAAATTTGGGGAGCTATTGGACCATTTGGAGCGGGGAGCTGGATCGGTTGGAAGCAAAGGATCTCTTGGTGTTATGAATAACCTTTCTTTTGAGGAGGTTATGTCAGAAATGAAAGACCGTCAACGAAGAGCACATAAATTAATTCTCTACAAGGTTCCAGAATCCGAGGCCTCAACACTTCAAGCCCGTATAGATGAAGAAGTACACATGGTCAAGGAGGTCTTGGATAAGTTCTCAGTTGATTTTGATGCTAATGCGTCCAAGTTCACTCGTATTGGTTAACGGGTTAGTGGGCAAATACTTCCACTCATTGTCACAATGAGATCTCCTTCTATCGTCTCTAAGATTTTGGTTACAGCAGATCGAGCAACCCCCCTCACTCCTCTGTCACAAGATAAATCTCCATTAAAACGTCCATTTCTCGAAAATCTGAGAAAGGAGTAGAACGAAAGAAATGCGAGGGGCGAACGTGACTTGACGATAAAATATATAAAAGGAGTCCCAACAATAGTTAAGAAAAATGCTAATTTATCGCAAGTAAATCCCGGTTCCAATCCTCAAAAAACGGCGGACCATGACGGCGTTCTATCAGAATGTTCGTGGTCTTAACACGAAGCTCTCCAATTTACGACATATGGCTCCCTCATTGAAATGATTTCGTCTTTCTTACTGAAACGTGGCTGCGGGATGATGTGGATTGTTCTGGGCTTGGAATGACCATATATACAATGTACATATACATAGAAATGATAGAAATACTTCCAACTCTTCGAAGTCGACGGGCGGCGGTGTTCTCCTAGGTGTATCTTCCAGACTCAAATCGTCATTTTGGCCAGCTACTTCTAATACAGTCGAACAGGTTTTTGTAGTGGTTCCGGACTGCAAGCTGGTACTGGGTTGTGTTTACTTACCTGAATACTGTTCTTCGGCCTTCTTCGAGAATGATTTGGAGGAATTAGACAGAATCACAGATAGCTTCCCTGATTACTCTATTCTTATCGCTGGTGATTACAATTTACCTGGTGTAAAGTGGGAGACGCTGGATGGTGGGACGTTCCCTTTCAACTGGGCCTCCGAGGCGTGTGTTCTTGCGGGAGATGATGAGTCTATTCACTCTCGGTCAGTTCAACCTTCTGTAGAATGCCTCGGATAACACTCTTGATTTATGCTTGTCAAACTTTCCAAATCTATCGCTTGGGCACTTGAATCACAGTTGGCAGTTGGCACTTGAATCACAGTTGTTTGGCTTGTTGGGCAGATCACAGTTGGGCACTTATCCAACATGTTTGTAACATGTATGGATTTATCCAACACGTGCATTCGATTATAATTTTAAACGCACAGATTTTGCAGGTATGAATTCATTTTTCAGGGAGTTTGACTGGAGTTTCAGTCAGTCGCTTTCTGTCAGTCGCTACCACTTGAGGAAGCTGTCCACAAGTCATATAAGGTTTTCTATGCGTCCTTTGAGAATTTCGTCCAACATACAAGCTGGGAAACAGATGGGACGATTTCGACGCCTCGGGGATGTTGAGATTGACGGGCCTGGAGACTCTCAGGGAGCGGCGGGAACTGGCCGATGTAGTGTTTGTGCACCGCTTGGTTGACGGCAAGGTGGACTGTCGAGAGCTGTTATCTCTTTTAAGTTTTCACGTTCCGCTGTATGCGACACGTTTTACGCAAACTTTCTTCCTCGGGACGGTTCCCACCAACTACGTGCTCGGTGGGCCCCTGATCAGAAGCCAGCGGGAGTTCAACCGGCTGGCAAGTTTGTCAGAAGTGGACCTTCTCTGTTTGAGGGGAAGTGTTTTCAAGAGACAGGCCAAATTATTATTATTTTGAGCACAAATTTTCATTTCTTTTATAAATAAGGTGTACCTATTATTCGGAACAACGTGATTTTAGTTGCTAGTTATTAATTTGTAAATTGGGCAATCTTTTCCCATACTAATTATAAATAGATAAATAAATAAATATATCACGGATCCAAGACGCCCTCACAGTGAGACTTTGTGGATGGATGATTTCAGAGCGGATGCACTTGTCCGCTGGTTGTTTATTCCAGGCAAGGACGTTGGAAAGTCTTTTTTTGTGCAGGTACCCACTCGTAGTTAGGCCTACCTACCTATCTGTCTATTACCATTTGTATTGGGTGCATTGTCTGACTTGATATGTATAGATATATATAAAAAGAGTGAAAGCGCATGAACCAGTATAATTATATTTGCACATTTTCCTCAATTCAGTAATAAAGCAAAAGGAAACATAAAGTGGGCTCAGTCTGCTGATCGCATAATAACCTAGGATTGGCTCATTAGCGACTGGTACCTCATCCAATTGTGTGGCCACAACAGTTACCAAACTTCGCTTCTTGACTTCAAGAAATGACGGAAGAGTCGAACGACATAATTTTATTGGAGTAAAAGCTTTTTATACAAGCATCTGACTCGGCGTAGGGTTTGTTTTGATCGTCCTGTCACTTGATCAACACTACGATTAGACATTCATCAATTGTTGAATAGCGCTCGGCTGTCTTCGAACAGGCAATCTATGGAATGATTTGTTTAATACAATAGTAGAGTAATGAATATAACTGCATAAAATATTCTATAATTTCTAAACGACAATTCAAAACGAACAATCAAAACGAACGATTGGTGATTCGGTCTGAGCAATGGTAGCGCTCGATTACTAGTGAGGTTTTGATAAACTGGACGATACATGTAGGTAACGATGGAAATAGTTTTAGCTATAGGTACCTTAACTAATCTTTAAACTATGATCTGTCGACCGAATTGAGTATACCTACTTAAGATAAACCTTGGTTTGATGTCACTTAGTCAAAATCAGAATGTCAGCTAATTGCTGACAATTTGATTATGTAGACCAGTGGTTCTCAACGGGGGCGGTAGAGGGGTACTGAGGGGCGGCGAACTTGTTTTGGGCGGTAGGGGGGCGGTGAGCACGTTCCTGAACACTTCAACAGGTTCAGGAATCTTTTCGATTCAGGCTTGAGATGTATTTAGGTACATCTGAGAGTCCGATAGCTACAATTTTATAATCGATGTTGCTTACTTGACCGATAAATTCGCCAAATTCAATGGAATCAATTCGCAACTTCATGGTGATGAACTCAATTTAATAAAAACTAAATCTGTTATTTCTGCCTTCCAAAATAATCTCACTTGCAAGCTGAGTTTTGGCCGCAAAGAAGTTGTGATTTGCCAGTTTTCAATCCTGTTCAATAGTGAATAGTATCCTGCATAAGAATATTGAAATCTCTTTGATGAAACAGTTTACTGTGAACACCTGGAGTCTTTGCACAAGACCTTTTCCGAACGTTTTGAGGATATTTTGTCCTCAATGGGTCATGAATCCTCTGTGCACATTGAGAAAACAGAGGTTGAGATTCAGGAAATATTGACTGAACTTTCAACTAGTGAGACATAGAAAGCCAGTTTCCAGGACGGTGGTAGGCTCACGGAATTTTGGCTTCAAGCTAATATCAGTTACCTCGCTAACCGTTACCAAGCTAATATCGTTTAAAAAAAACTGTCAAATTGGCTCCCTATTCTACCTTGTCGATCGAGGGTTCATTACTGTTACTGATTTACTTAATGTTATAACAACAACAAAAACTCCACCCCTTGACTCCGGATGATGCCTCTATACTTACTTCGAATGAAAAATAATAAAAACGGAGTCATTGAAAGGTTGTCTATTTCCACTGATACACGAAAAATACGCTGATACATACAAACTTTCAATAACCCCGTTTTTAGCGAATTTTCGAAGAAAAGGAAGCTATTGTTCTCGGTCCAACATTTTTAAAACTCGAATTTCCGAAAAATTTTTATACCAAAATCCGTTTCAGACCATCCTGAATTCACTGCCGAAAGACACCAAAAATTATATGTGTATATATATATATATATATATATATATATATATATATATATATTTGTTTTCCCCTGGTATTGAACACTTTTTCTATACTTTCGCCTGCTAATGAACACTCGAAATGTGTTCATTATAGGTGTCCATTACAGCCGGTTTCTTGGCTGTATTGAACATTTTCGGTCACAAATATGTTCATTAACAGCCATAGAAGGGGCAACGTTTTCATGAAGTAAATCAAGTCGAGCAAGCTTCCAAGAGATCTCACTAGATGCCATGGAAGTAGTCCCAGGCCAGTATTTCAAGCAATCCTTCCACAACAGCCTTACCCCTCCCGTCGCCTCGCCATCATCTCAATGTTAGAAAAATTAGGCGAACATACAAATCAATACAAGATGTTCTGTATCAACATAGAGGCGGTGGAGGGGGTACTTGAAGATACAAATATAAAAATCGGTGAAAAAAGGTATCACTATGTAACAATCACGCAGATTTCGATTTTCAAGCTTATTCTGTCAGGCGAGGAGGTAGGATTGGAGTGGGGGTAATAAGTAATGATTATCTCATTCTTACAGTAAAAAATCGGAGAAAAAAAGGATTATTATGTAAAAATCACGCGGATTTCGATTTTCAAGCTTATTCAGTCATGGGAGGAGGTAGGAGTAGTAGTGGGGGTAATTATATGAATTATCTCATTCTTACAGTAAAAAATCGGGAAAAAAGGTATCATTATGTAAAAATCACGCAGATTTCGATTTTCAAGATTATGCCGTCATGGGAGGAGGTAGGACTAGAGTGGGGGTAATTAGTTCTGATTATCTCATTCTTACAGTAAAAAATCGGAGAAAAAAAGTATCATTATGTAAAAATCACGCGGATATCAATTTTCAAGCTTATTCTGTTATGGGAGGTGGTAGGACTAGTAGTGGGGGTAATTATATGAATTATCTCATTCTTGCAGTAAAAAATCGGAAAAAAAGGTATCCCTATGTAAAAATCACGCGGATTTCGATATTCAAGATTATTCTGTCATGGGAGGTGGTAGGACTAGAGTGGGGGTAATTAGTTATGATTATCTCATTCTTACAGTAAAAAATCGGAGAAAAAAAGTATCATTATGTAAAAATCACGCGGATCTCAATTTTCAAGCTTATTCTGTTATGGGAGGTGGTAGGACTAGTAGTGGGGGTAATTAGATGAATTATCTCATTCTTGCAGTAAAAAATCGGAAAAAAAGGTATCATTATGTAAAAATCACGCAGATTTCGATTTTCAAGATTATGCCGTCATGGGAGTAGGTAGGACTAGAGTGGGGGTAATTAGTTATGATTATCTCATTCTTACAGTAAAAAACCCTGCAAATCCCTGCACAACGGTTTATTATTTTGTATAGTATACCTACCCTTCCGTAACAGATCACAGCTCTATGTATAGATAACCCGTCTATATAATATGATATGTACTATTCTATACATATTATGTAGATCGCAGACCCTCCGTAGGTTAGTACCTAACCCCGTACACGTTACTAGGTACCTACCTAAATCACGAGTTAAATGTTGCCAAAATAATTCTGCCGATGACAAACAGTACCTAACAAAAAGAAACACACATAATGAAGTTCTGAAAAGAAATTGTTGATGAGGAGTGAAAAAAGTTGCAAAAGTACCTACCAACAAACTCCAGCCCCTTCTACGTAGATGGTATAATGAACCGTTGTGTAATAATTTACCGTTGAGTAATGATTTACCGTAGTATTAATTTACCCATCAATAATACTTCAACGTTTGTTCAAGTTTCACTACCTACCAACAAACTCCAAAAGAGCCATCATTTTTCAAATGAAATAATATCACAGAACAACCAACTCGACTTCATACTCCGCCAATATAATCAGGTGATCCCTAGCAATGATTTCATCTCCGCCAAATTTCCTATTGTGGGCGCGTCTCTGGTTACGAGATTTGGTTTGAATTGTATACAATTTCATTCACTCTGGAGTCGAAAATGCCTGTCGGTGCAAACTTTGGGGCCTTACTGTGAACGAACGGCTGGACGTACGACGCTCCGGATGGTCTTAAAAAACTCGCAAGTTCAAGAACTATTTAAAACCGTAAAAATATTCACGTAAAAAAATGATATAGGCGTTTTGAAAATTTCAACCCCTATTTTGAACCCCTTAGAGAAGACTCACAGTAACGTCGAGCTTCGAGGACCAACTAGACCCCGAACGGAACCTATAACCCGAATTTCATCAATTTTCTTTCATGGTAACTAAGAAAAGTGGCCCGTACGGCGTACGGCGGGCAGACAGAAATATTTTTATTGCAGTTTTGGATTCTACATACCTTGAAACGTAAACCATCAAATTTTGAGGGGGGGTAAGAATTTTTTTTTTTCATGCTCGATTCCAATGGTTCATTATTGAAAATAATAAACCAACATCGGAGAAAAAACGCTGCAAATCCTTGCACAACGGTTTATTATTTTGTATAGAATACCCTTCCGTTACAGATCACAGCTCTATGTATAGATAACCCGTCTATATAATATGATAATATGTACTATTCTATACATATTATGTAGATCGCAGACCCTCCTTAGGTTAGTAGCTAACCCCGTACTCGTTACTAGGTACCTACCTAAATCACGAGTTAAATGTTGCTAAAATAATTCTGCCGATGACAAACAGTACCTAACAAAAAGAAACACACATAATGAAGTTCTGAAAAGAAATTGTTGATGAGGAGTGAAAAAAGTTGCGAAAGTACCTACCAACAAACTCCAGCCCCTTCTACGTAGATGGTATAATGAACCGTTGTGTAATAATTTACCGTTGAGTAATGATTTACCGTAGTAATAATTTACCCATCAATAATACTTCAAAGTTTGTTCAAGTTTCACTACCTACCAACAAACTCCAAAAGAGCCATCATTTTTCAAATGAAATAATATCAAAGAACAACCAACTCGACTTCATACTCCGCCTATATAATCAGGTGATCCCTACCAATGATTTCATCTCCGCCAAATTTCTATTGTGGGCGCGTCTCTGGTTACGAGATTTGGTTTGAATTGTATACAATTTCATTCACACTGGAGTCGAAAATGCCTGTCGGTGCAAACTTTGGGGCCTTACTGTGAACGAACGGCTGGACGTACGACGCTCCGGATGGTCTTAAAAAACTCGCAAGTTCAAGAACTATTTGAAACCGTAAAAATATTCACGTAAAAAAAATGGTATAGGCGTTTTGAAAATTTCAACCCCTATTTTGAACCCCTTAGAGATGACTCACAGTAACGTCGAGCTTCGAGGACCAACTAGACGCCGAACGGAACCTATAACCCGAATTTCATCAATTTTCTTTCATGGTAACTAAGAAAAGTGGCCCGTACGGCGTACGGCGTACGGCGTACGGCGGACAGACAGAAATATTTTTATTGCAGTTTTGGATTCTACTTACCTTGAAACGTAAACCATCAAATTTTGAGGGGGGGTAAGAATTTTTTTTTTTCATGCTCGATTCCAATGGTTCATTATTGAAAATAATAAACCAAAAGTATCATTATGTAAAAATCACGCGGATCTCAATTTTCAAGCTTATTCTGTTATGGGAGGTGGTAGGACTAGTAGTGGGGGTAATTAGTTATGATTAACCCATTCTTGCAGTAAAAAATCGGGGAAAAAGGTATCATCATGTAAAAATCATGCGGATTTCAATTTTCAAGCTTATTCTGTTATGGGACGTAGTAGGACTAGTAGTGTGGGTAATTATATGAATTATCTCATTCTTGCAGTAAAAAATCGTGGAAAAAGGTATCATTATGTAAAAATCACGCAGATTTCGATTTTCAAGTTTATGCCGTCATGGGAGGAGGTAGGACTAGAGTGGGGGTAATTAGTTATGATTATCTCATTCTTACAGTAAAAAATCGGAGAAAAAAGGTATCATTATGTAAAAATCACGCGGATCTCAATTTTCTATCTTATTCAGTCATTGGAGGAGGTATGACTAGAGTGGGGGTAATTAGTTATGATTATCTCATTCTTACAGTAAAAAATCTGAGAAAAAAAGTATCATCATGAAAAATCACGCGGATTTCGATATTCAAGATTATTCTCTCATGGGAGGAGGTAGGACTAGAGTGGGGGTAATTAGTTATGATTATCTCATTCTTACAGTAAAACGCTGCAAATCCCTGCACAACGGTTTATTATTTTGTATAGAATACCCTTCCGTTACAGATCACAGCTCTATGTATAGATAACCCGTCTATATAATATGATATGTACTATTCTATACATATTATGTAGATCGCAGACCCTCCGTAGGTTAGTACCTAACCCCGTACTCGTTACTAGGTACCTACCTAAATCACGAGTTGAATGTTGCTAAAATAATTCTGCCGATGACAAACAGTACCTAACAAAAAGAAACACACATAATGAAGTTCTGAAAAGAAATTGTTGATGAGGAGTGAAAAAAGTTGCAAAAGTACCTACCAACAAACTCCAGCCCCTTCTACGTAGATGGTATAATGAACCGTTGTGTAATAATTTACCGTTGAGTAATGATTTACCGTAGTAATAATTTACCCATCAATAATACTTCAACGTTTGTTCAAGTTTCACTACCTACCAACAAACTCCAAAAGAGCCATCATTTTTCAAATTAAATAATATCACAGAACAACCAACTCGACTTCATACTCCGCCAATATAATCAGGTGATCCCTACCAATGATTGGCCGTATTCACAAATTCCTATTGTGGGCGCGTCTCTGGTTACGAGATTTGGTTTGAATTGTATACAATTTCATTCACACTGGAGTCGAAAATGCCTGTCGGTGCAAACTTCGGGGCCTTACTGTGAACGAACGGCTGGACGTACGATGCTCCGGATGGTCTTAAAAAACTCGCAAGTTCAAGAATTATTTAAAACCGTAAAAATATTTACGTAAAAAAATGGTATAGGCGTTTTGAAAATTTCAACCCCTATTTTGAACCCCTTAGAGATGACTCACAGTAACGTCGAGCTTCGAGGACCAACTAGACGCCGAACGGAACCTATAACCCGAATTTCATCAATTTTTTTTCATGGTAACTAAGAAAAGTGGCCCGTACGGCGTACGGCGTACGGCGGACAGACAGAAATATTTTTATTGCAGATTTGGATTCTACATACCTTGAAACGTAAACCATCAAATTTTGAGGGGGGGTAAGAATTTTTTTTTTCATGCTCGATTCCAATGGTTCATTATTGAAAATAATAAACCAAAAATCGGAGAAAAAAAGTATCATTATGTAAAAATCACGCGGATCTCAATTTTCAGGCTTATTCTGTTATGGGAGGTGGTAGGACTAGTAGTGGGGGTAATTAGTTATGATTAACTCATTCTTGCAGTAAAAAATCGGGGAAAAAGGTATCATCATGTAAAAATCACGCGGATTTCAATTTTCAAGCTTATTCTGTTATGGGACGTAGTAGGACTAGTAGTGGGGGTAATTATATGAATATTATCTCATTCTTGCAGTAAAAAATCGGGGAAAAAGGTCTCCCTATGTAAAAATCACGCGGATTTCGATTTTCCAGCTTATTCTATTGAGGGAGGTAGCAGGACTGGAGTGGGGGTAATTATATGAATCACCCTATTCCCACAGTAAAAAATCGGCGGAAAAGGGTATCATTATGTAACTGAGGAACGTACTACAAAGTGATAACTATCAGACTCGCTCTGGAATGGTTTGAACTTCGCGGAAAAATTGATATAAATATTCAACAACCCCATTAATCAATATTACTAATCAGTATTTGTTGATCTGGTTTTCCACCACTGGAGTAGTGGAGTGGGACATTTCAGTTTTATATCACATCTCAACTTCTCGCACCAGCATTTATGTCGTCAATAGGTCCTGGTTTAAACATAAGTAGGTAGGTACCTACGAAATTGCCTATACGTAAGCTATTCGACCAGTTATGGAAAGTGCCTCTACTTCATGTTCCTCATCGTCAGTTGCCGGTTAAAATATTAGGTAAGTAAGTTTTTGTTGCAGATAAATATCCTTAGCCATAGCTACTTGATACCTACCTCAAAATGTAGATGTGAAAATGATGTAGGTATAGTTTGAGCCGTTGTCAACACTATAATCAATAATATAAGTAGTTATAGAAAAATGGGTAATAATTTAAAATTTCACCCCGTCACTCAAATGTGATTAGCTCAAATGAGATCAGAATTGAACTCATCACACAAATGTGATGAGCTCAAATGTGATCAGAATTGAGTTCATTCGCTTTGTTTCATCACGCTGATTAAATGTAATACCTACACTAGGCAAAATGATGGCACGGAATCGGCGGGGAGAATTTTTAAATTTTCACTGAAAATTTCCTACTGATAGATACTGCTACGCAGGATGGAGCGGGAAAGCAATGTAACGTCGGTTTCCGAAGGTCTAACGAGATCATTCAAAATTTATTGATTACAAGAAACCTTCTAGTTGTTATACCGATTTTATCAGATTTTTAGAAATAGTTTTTGGTTTAAAAAAACAAAGTTTGCGCTAAATATCTGTACTTTTTGAAACTTGAGCAAACGTTGAAGTATTATTGATTGGTAAATTATTACACAATGGTAAATTATTACACAGCGGTAATTTATTACACAACGGTTCATTATACTATTCAAACGCAGAAGGGGCACCAACACAGGTAAATTATTACACAACGGTTTATTGTTTACCGTATGCTTCACGAATTAACTACAAATAATTAATGATTGAATGATTGAATCCCGCGCATATTATGTAGGAAACTTCAATTCCGGAGCCGGCTCCAGTACTCGATTTAGGGCTTTCATGGGGGTAGCTCGAGGGTATTGACCAATGAAAAAAGCGATCTACGCAGAAGGGGCATTTAGCCAGGTGAATAATAAACCTTTGTGTAATAATTTGCATCGTTTTTATTGCACTCTCGGATTCTACATACCTTGAAACGTAAACCATAAAGTTTTTGAGGGGTTTAAAAAAAAATTTGTCTTGCTCGATTCCAAAGGTTCATTTTGAATATAATAAACCAGAACGCCTCAAATCCCTACACACCGGTTTATTACTTTGTACAGAACACCATTCTGTTACAGATCACATTTCTCTGTATCACAGCTCTCACCCTTCTATTTATAATATATTTTGTACTATTCTATACATATTATGTAGATTGCAGACCCTCCGTACCTTAGTACCTAACCCTGTACTCGTTACAAGGTTCCTACGTAAATGAAGTGTTAAATGTTGCTAAAATAATATTCTGCCGATGACAAACAGTAGCGAAAATGGAAAAAAGAAAAATACAAGTAATGAAGTTGTGAAGGGAAATTTGGAGTGAACAAACATTCGGTCCTGGCTGGGCTCCGATCTCGGGACCCGCTGCTTGTGAGTTCGACCGCTAAACCACTGAGCTATATTATAGTCTAGCTATCAGCAAAACAGCGGAAAACGCTGAACCTGTTTACACAAAGGTTTATTATTTACCTGTAACCTGTATAGATGCCCCTTCTGAGTGGATCACTGTTTTCTGTGGTCAATGCCTACCCTCCAGGAGAGCCCTAAATCGAGTACTAGAGTACTCCGAAATTAGTGTTTCATACAAATGCGCGGGATTCAGTAATTCAATCATTAATTATTTGTAGTTATTCGTGAAGCATAAGGGTGTTTTCGCGAGTCATTGCATTTTCCAGTCGGCAACTGACCCAAAATTTACTAGCAACGTAATCCAACAAATTCACTCTTAAATTGTAGTTCTAATACCCTGGTACCTACTTACGAAGAGGTACCACATAATTCGTATAATTGACCCAGATAACCAGGTCATTAATCTTATGACCTGACAGAGGAATGATTTCAACACAGAGGAATGATAATGTCATAGAATTTTTATTGAACGTTTGAATTAAAGTAATTAAAATAATTCATTTCATTAATTTAACGTTCTTACTTAAGCGCTTCTTGATATACTGATCTCGCTCCTTTTTAGCCAATTTTCAAAGAAAATGAAGCTATTGCAATAAGTCCAAAATTTTCAGAATGAGTTCCTGAAATTTTGTTGATCGACAAATCCGTTTCAGAGCATCCTGAATTCATCCCTAGATTTTAATAAACATTTATGTGTATTATGTACATATTAAATGTATTTATATAGGAATATATTTATTTATGCGTAACGCCAGAGATATCTGACCTTGGGTACACGAATAAAATTCCAAATTTCGCCAAAAGGTTCGTATTGCCAAACAAAAGGATGCATTTGAAGATGAGCAGTTTAAAAAATGCTAAGCGGATCAAAAATCGGTAAAACAGATAAAATCACGATCAACTGTATAAAATAATTGAAAGTGGTATTGAAGGGTGAGCAAAGACAGAAAAATACTACTTCAGTGGTTTACATACAGTAGAAGGGGTCAAATTTGGATTTTTGGGGGGTCAAAATTGATATTAAAGGCTAAAATCAATACCCCTATTAATTCACCTTACGTTGTTTGGGATCGTGATTCACTACAGAAAGAGGGACTGTTTCGGTTTTAAAAATATGTTTCTAAAATAAGAGTGGGTCAAACTTATGGCTCAAGTCAGCAAAATATCGCTGAGATCACGTAAAAATTATATAATTTTACATAAGTGTTATGGCTTCTCGTTATATCATCTTTTTACACAGTAGCACGAATATTTCTTTAAAAATTCGCTCTTATAGCCATGCTGATGATTGGAAATAAATGCTCAGTTTTTCCCTGAAAATTGGGTCGTTCTTCTTTGGCTTCGTACCTCCTTCATTCTCGTTCTCGCTTCTCTCTCAGCACTGCCTCTCCACTCTTATTATTGGCTTGTAAGAAGGAGCATGACTACATTTTGATAAATTTAGTGATAAAGTCCCCCGCTTCTCCATAAGAAAAGTATACCTACAGAAAGCAAAAGCGCATAGGTATGTAACTTACAAAAATGCCTATTTTACTAAATAAATATACCTTATCCTTCCAGCACAGGAATGAAAGACTTATTCTGTTATGGGAGGCGGTAGGACTAGAGTGGGGGTAATTATGTATGAATTTTATTATTTTAGAGTAAAAAACCGGGGGAAAAAGGTATCAAGTTTAATCATTTGTGGGAGGTGGTTGGATTAGAGTGGGGGTAATTATAATATGAACTATCTCATTCGTACAGTAAAAACGTCTGCCAATTCGAGTAGGCAGTAAAGCTTCCTCACAAGAACGTTTTTATATCCTCATCCAGAATTAAATACTACATTAGTTAGCTTATTGTTACTATTATAAGTTCTTGAAAATCGTTTTCTTCATTGAAAGAGACAATAAGGGTATTCATAGTCCTCACTTTATTTAAAGTAAATGCTTAAGTGAACAAAAAGGAAGCATCTTCCACTTGGGCTATTCATAGTCAGTGATAAAGGAAAGGCTTAAGTCGTCCTTTAGTATTTACTTTATTCCTATTTCATAGACAATAAGTAAAGAAAAATTTTTACTTGCTGGCCTAAATAAGTAGAAAAAAATGAGGTACGTCGAAAGGTACCTTAAGCATTTCCTTATTGATCGTTTGCACTGTTCTCTTTTCATTTACGTCATCTTTTCAGTGTCATCGTTCTCGGCATTCTTGTTTCTTTTCCCAAGTTTTTTTTTTCTTTTTTTTTATACGATGGATTACGAAATTTTGTTTGACTTCGATGAGTGGGATGACGAGATCGATGTAACGAAGAGCATGCGGGTGATGCATACCGGCTTCATTTTCGGTTTAAAAAATTCGTTCTTCGCACACATGCTCCATTTGGGCCCTAGTTGTGTCCCAAAACTTTGCAACCCGATCGGAATACACCCAAGGGTGTTATGAGCGAAAATGTGTATGAAAATAGGTATTTTTTGTGTTATAGTAACATGAGCTTTTCAGTATCGGTTTCCATGTTTTTGTGGGACGAGAAGACGAATATGAAGTCGATTTTGACCGAGGAGTGGAAAATTGAGGTTCTACCAAAGGTTCTGCACCCAAAATCGATTTTTTATGAACCAGAAACCTGGGAAACTTTCTCAAATCACCATCAGTTTGTATAACAACACTAGAAAAAGTGTCAACAGGTGAATCAAGGCAATTAAATGGCACTTTCAATGATCAAAGATAATTTGAAAAAAAAAAATTGTTTTTTGGGGGCCAAAATTGGTGGAAACAATCAGAAATAGCTATTTCAATTATTTCACATTAAAGAAACAATAAATGAACAGCCAAAATTTCGGTGTATCCAGTAGAATAATAAATCCATGTGACAAGGACTTGGTTTATCAATTTCCTTTGCATTTTGTAAATGTTCACTCTTCGAAGTAATCCTAACGTGAGCAGGGAGTTTGCCATCGATTTTGATAGTTCCTTAAAAATTGTTCCAAAAGTTTCCAATTTGTGCATTATTGACCAACTTTATGACTTCAACTACTAATAAGATTCTGCCTAACCAAAAGTAGGATAAAACCCAATTATTTCCTTTTTCGAAGACCAGTTGGTAGTTGATTCCACTGAAAAGGCAAACCAAGGAACTACAGTAAGAACGTAATTTATATTTAAAAGGATAAGTAAACAAAGTTAAAGGGGGAGTAAAAACAAAAGGGAAGAAGGAGGGAATAGAAGGGAGGAGTAATACAGAAGGGAAAGGGAGAAGTAAACACACGTCAATACACCTAAACGCCAGCGCCAAGTGTATAGGTAATAGAAAAGTTTTCAAAATAAAACAAAGGTTGCTTGCTCCACTGTTTACTTGTCCTGACACAGGGAGGATGCTGGACAACGGCGGTCACAACAACGGAAAACCAACAGAACGGCACGGCTAATAGCCGAGGACATATAACTAAACAAACACACACACCCTGCCAGAACTGCCAACTTACGCTCAAACCAGAGAGTTGGGAAAAATTTTGGCTTGAATAAAGATTTTTCTTAATTTTATAAAGCAAAAGAAAAAATTTGACTTAAGTAAATATTTATCTTTACTTCGGGGAGTAATGTCTATGAAAGCGAAATCAGATGAAGCATTTCCTTAAGAAATTATTTTACTTTCAGAAGTAAATTGATGATAATCACTCTTCAGTTGAAATTCTTTGGTTGTGTGCGACTGTAATTTACTGGTCAGCCTTCGGCTTGATTATAATAAATATAAGCAAGAAAAATACCTTCCTCCCTGTTACATGCTGTAGCATCTCACCGCTGTTGAAAAATGTCGCACAAGCAGCAATGAGGAGTAACCATGACTAATGTTTATATATTTTTTTATATGAAAGTAGATTCCATTCTACGAATTTTGGGACCAACCACAATCTCTACGACGAACAGATTTTCTTACACCACATGATTTTCCACCACCCTTTTTCTCCCAGAACCCATGCCTTCTCATTTTTACCCAACAGTCCCACAAATGCTTCACATCAAAAAATTTCAGCTTTGCAAGATGAACAAGAAACGTGGATCTTCAGTTTGATGCTTTCAATGTGTTTGACTGATATGCAATCCCGCTTATCGTTTTTGTCTGAAAAGTTTTTTAATGGGCACAATAGGAAGATAATGAACCAAAACAGGGTGGACTAGAGTGGGGGTAATTCTATGAATTGTTTCATTTTTACAGTACAAAATACGTGAAAAAAGGAATCACTTTGTAAAAATCTCCCAAAATTCTATATTCTAATTCGCAGAATTCTATAACAGTGGGTAATGATATGACTTATCGTATTCTAACAGTATAGGTCCGGAAAAAAAGGTTTCATTGTATAACAATCACGCGGATTTCAATTTTCAGGCTTACTAGGTTACGGGTGGTGACTTGATAGGAGCGGGTAATTATATGAATTATCGTATTCTAACAGTTAAAGTCCGGGAAAAAGGTTTCATTGCATAACAATTATTACGCGGATTTCAATTTTCAGGCTTACTAGGTTACGGGTGGTGACTTGATAAGAGCGGGGTAATTATATGAATTATCGTATTCTAACAGTATAAGTCCGGGAAAAAGGTTTCATTGCATAACAATTATTACGCGGATTTCAATTTCCAGGCTTAAGTTGAGTTACGCGGGGAGTTGAGAAGAGTGGGGTAGGTACCTATTGACGTTTAAAAATAACTAATAGGCTCGGAAGGGGTGTTTCATATGGCGGAAAAAACATGTATGACAATTTCGTAAACACACACACGCTCTCGCGCACACACACGCACACACCCCTATAGTTTTTTTCACAGATTTGGATTCAGGAAGGTCTGAAACGTATTTAAATGTTGTTCTTTTCATTCTCAGCTGAGTGTTGTCTTCTGACCAGATGAAATACATAAGGACGTCTGTTACTGCTGAGGGACGAACTAAAAATCACTATAGACTCGCTGCGGAAGGGTTTTAAACTTGCGGAAAAATTGTTATAAATATTCAACAAACCAAATAATCAATATTACTACTCAATATTACTAACCAACATTTGCTGATCTTGTTTTCCACAATTGAAGCGGTGGAGTGAGAAATTTCAGTTTTATATCACATTTCAGCGTTTCGCACCAGCATTTACCTCATCATCAGGCGCTGGTTAAACGTAAGTAGGTACCTACCTACCAAATGTTCTATACATAGGGCATCTATTCGACCAGTTATGGAAAGTGCCTCTACTTCATGTACTTCATCGTCAGTTGCCGATTTAAATATTAGGTAAGTGTTTGTTAGGGATATCTCTAGTCATAACTATTTGATACCTCAAAATTTAGATGTGAAAATGATGAATAGTTTAAGCATTGCCAACAGTATAATTATATGGGCAGTTATAGAAAAATGGAAAACAATTTAAAATTTCACCCAGTCACACATATGTGATGAGCTCAAATGTGATCAGAATTGAGTTCATTCGCTTTGTTTCATCACGCTGATTAAATGTAATACCTACACTAGGCAAAAAGATGGCACGGAATTGGCGGGGTGAATTTTTAAATTTTCACTGAAAATTTCCTACTGATAGATACTGCTACGCAGGATGGAGCGGGAAAACAATGTAACGTCGGTTTCCGAAGGTCTAACGAGATCATTCAAAATTTATTGATTACAAGAAACCTTCTAGTTGTTATACTGATTTTATCAGATTTTTAGAAACAGTCTTTGGTTTAAAAAAAAAGTTTTGCGCTAAATATGCCTCACCTCACCTTCAACAAGTTAGTGAGGTTGAACACCAGCCCCGTCACATGTGCCTTCAATATATTTTGTACCCCGTACGTCTTTTTTCTTTATCTGGGAAGGGTTCCATGATGAAAATGGTATTCAGATTACTAAATTGCTATCGGTAGGTAGGTAGTTCTGCACAGTAATACGGTTAAAGGATAATCATGATTACTTATTTGACAATGGGCAATACAAAAATTAACGAAATAAAATAAACCAAAAAAACTATATAATATCCGCTGAGTAATGTGTATCTGTTGAGTACAGAGAAAAAGAACGAAATTACTATAGCTTGCCTTTGCTTGACTGTTGATTGGGGTCTAGTGAGGTCTGGTAACACGTGAGGAGGGCGTTCCACCTTTTTCTCCCTGGAGTCTCTTTGATGTTAGCCAAATTTAGAAAATTTATCGTTTCATGCTCTTGCACTCATCGCGCTGATTAAAAAAAAAATAATAATAAACCAAAATTCTGCCAAGTCGGGTAGGCTAGCTTAGGGAGACTAGCTTCCCTGCTTATTGTAACACGGACGTATAGAATCAGTTGTAAAAAAATTATGGCTCAAAATTATTGAATAGCAACAAATATAGTAAGTAATCATAAATTACCTAATATTATGCGTAAATGATTTAAGTAAACATTTATTCAACATATCACGTTCGCGTATTGAAATCCGTGTGATTTTCATACAGTGATAGGTACCTTTATTCACGGGTTTTAAACTGCAAGACTGAAGTAATCCACATAGTTACCCTCACTCAAGTTCTACCACCTCCCATAAGAGAATAAGAGTTTAAAAACTGAAATCCCCCCCCCCCCCCCGCCACCCCACAAGAAATTCTATACTGTAAGGATGAAGTAATTCATATAACTACTCCTACTCCTGAAAAAGAATAAGCTTGAAAAAAGAAATCCGCGTGATTTATACATAATGATAACTTCCCCCCCACCCACCCCACTGATTTTATACAATAAGAATGAGATAAATCATATATTTACCCCCGCTACTAGTCCTACCACCTTACGTAACAGAATAAGCTTGAAAATGGAAATCTGCTTGATTCTTACACAGTGATACCTTTTTCCAAGGATTTTATACGGCAATAATGAGGTAATTCATATAATTACTCGCACTTTATTCCTAGCATCTCCTGTAACAGAATAAGTTTGAAAATCGAAATCCGCGTGATTTTTACACAATGATACCTTTATTCACGGTTTTATACTGTAAGAGTGAGGTAATTCATATAATTACCCCCACTCTAGTCCTACCTCCTCCCATGACAGAATAAGTTTGAAAATTTAAATCTCCGTGAATTTTAAACAATTATACCTTTTCCCTCCGATTTTTTACTGTGAGAATGAGGTAATTCATATAATTACCCCCACTCCTGAAACAGAACAAGCTTGAAAAACGAAATCAGCGTGATATCTACACCTTCATTCATCTTTTTTCCCCCGATTTTATAATATAAAGATGAGATAAATCAAATAATTACCTCCACTCTAGTCTTACCACCTCCTGTAACACGATAAGCTTGAAAATTCAAAAATTTTAAAAACCCCTCGAATTTTAAACAATGATACCTTTTAGAGAGAATTCATGAATAATTACCCCCACTCTAGTCCCTCCACCTCTCATAACAGAATACGCTTAAAATGTGAAATCTGTGTGATTTTTACATAATGCTACTTTTTTCCGGGATTTATTAAGCAAAATAAGATAATTCACAAATAATTACACCCACTCCAGTCCTACCATCTCCCTTAAAATAAGACTGAAACTTGAAATCCGCTCATTTTACATAACGATACCTTTTTTCCACGATTTTTTATTGTAAAAATGAGATGATTCATAAATAATTACCCCCACTCCAGTCCAGCCACCTCCCATAACAGAATAAGCTTGAAAATGGAAATCCGGGTGGTTTTTACGTAATGATACCCCTTTTACTCTAAGAATAAGATAATTCATATATAATTACCCCCACTCTAGTCCTACCACCTCCCATAACAAAATAAGCTTGAAAATCGAAATCTGCGTGGTTTTTACGTAATGATACCCTTTTTCCCGAGTTTCTAACTGTAAGAATGAAATAAGTCATAAATAATTACCTCCACTCTATTCCAACTATCTCCCATAACAGAATAAGCTTGAAGATGGAAATCTGCGTGATTTTTACAGAATGACTCCTTTTTCCCCGATTTTTTCTGTAAGAATGAGATAATTCATATAATTACCCCCACTACTAGTCCTACCACCCCCCATAACAGAATAAGCTTGAAAATCGAAATCCGCGTGGTTTTTACGTAGTGATACCGTTTTTCCCGAGTTTTTAACTGTAAGAATGAGATAAGTCATAAATAATTACCCCCACTCTAGTCCAACAACCTCCCATAACAGAATAAGCTTGAAAATGGAAATCTGCGTGATTTTTACAGAATGACTCCTTTTTCCCCGATTTTTTCTGTAAGAATGAGATAATTCATATAATTACCCCCACTACTAGTCCTACCACCCCCCATAACAGAATAAGCTTGAAAATCGAAATCCGCGTGGTTTTTACGTAGTGATACCGTTTTTCCCGAGTTTTTAACTGTAAGAATGAGATAAGTCATAAATAATTACCCCCACTCTAGTCCAACAACCTCCCATAACAGAATAAGTTCGAAAATTGAAATCCGTGTGATTTTTACAGAATGACTCCTTTTTCCCCGATTTTTTCTGTAAGAATGAGAAAATTCATATAATTACCCCCACTACTAGTCCTACCACCCCCCATAACAGAATAAGCATGAAAATCGAAATCCGCGTGGTTTTTACGTAGTGATACCCTTTTTCTTGAGTTTTTAACTGTAAGAATGAGATAAGTCATAAATAATTACCCCCACTACTAGTCCAACAACCTCCCATAACAGAATAAGCTTGAAAATGGAAACCCGTGTGATTTATACATAATGACACCATTCCCCCCCAATTTTTTACTCTAAGAATAAGATAATTTTCATGTAATTATCCTCACTCTAGTCCCAACACCTCTCATAACAGAATGGGCTTGATAATTGAAATCCGCTAGATTTTTACACAATGATACCTTTTTTCACGGATTTTATGCTGTACGAATGAGATAATATGATTTGTAACACCATCTCCTATTGAACAAGTCAGTCCCAAGTCTGGAAGTACAAGTTGCAAACGTGAAGGTGGAAGGGGAAGTTTGTGTGAGGCGGGTAACAGGCCCAAGTTCTGAAGGGGATAATCTTGAAGGAATTCCTCTGTGATACAGGAATAGGGTTAATGAACACCCTGCCCTGTCTCCTTCAAGCTGAATAACACCAACCTATATGGCACCCATGTCTTGCGGTATAGTCTAGAGGAGACGTCTAAAAATCTGTTCAATACAGCCGGTGTTCATTAACTCCAGGTGTTCGTTAAGGAGAGAAAACGTGTATATATATATATATATATATATATATATATATATATATGTATATTATATATTTATATATATATTTGTATATTATATATTTATATATATATTTATATATTTATATATGTATGTGTCATTCCAGACGATAACTCTAGAAAGAATTGAGATAAAAAGTTTAAATTTGCACGAAAAATCTGTCTTGGCAATCGACAGGCTAAGTTCGTAGATGGGCAGAATCGGGTCACTCTAAGGGGGAGTTTTGGGGAGTTTTATGGGGGAAAAATTACCCATAAATTCCCAAAATGAAAAAGTCTGACAAGTGACACCTCATTTTAAAGGTTTTTTGTACGCTGAATACGATGGTGAAATCAGAATTGCGATATCTCATTCCGTTCTCAAACTAGAGCACTTTGAAGATGAAGGAACGTGGTTATTTCTTGAGATGTTCTTCCTGGTTCGTCTGCTCTAATCTGATAACGGAATGGGATATCGCAATTCTGACTTCACCATCGTGTTCAGCGTTGGAAAATCTACAAACCTTTCCCGGAATTGAGGAAGCCCCTTTAAAATAGCTAATGTTGAATTTTGAAATTCGGATGCGGGTACTGATTGGGGAGAATCCCACCAACGCCATAGATAATGCTAAAAAAAAACCCACAGTCATGCAGCATGGCTATAAGAGCGAATTTTCGAAGAAATAACCACGTTCCTTAATTTTCAAAGTGCTCCAGTTTGAGAACGGAATGAGATATCGCAATTCTGATTTCACCATCGTGTTCAGCGTACAAAAACCTTTAAAATGAGGGGTCACTTGTTAGAAAATAACATTTTGGGGATTTTTGGGTAATTTTTGCGCACTTTAAATGCTCTAATTTGAGAACGGATCAAGATATCTAAAATCCGATTCCACCATCGTGTTCAGCGTGCAAAAACCTTTAAAATGAGGGGTCACTTGTTGGAAAATAACATTTTGGGGATTTTTGGGTAATTTTTGCGCACTTTAAATGCGCCAAAACCCTCCTTAGAGTAGGCCAATTTCGCCCATCTTCGAACTTAGCCTTTCGATTGCCAAGATAGATTTTTTGTGCAAATTTGAGCTGTTTATCTCAATTCTATCGAGAGTTATCGTCTGGAGTGACACATATATATATAAATATATATATACATATAAAAAAGTGTTAAATTTCAGGAATCGTTTTAGAATGGTCTGAAACGGATTTCTATGAAGAAAATTTCCAAAAATTTATATTATTTAAATTTCGAAGCCATTGCAATAGCTTCATTTTCTTTGAAAGTTCGCTAAAAACCTTTCATGATCCTAGGAACGGATTACAAACAGGGGTTAAAACAGAGCTCAAAAGATATTACAGAAGGCAACAATTTTTTGTGAAAACTATGTTGATTTGGATTATTCGGACTTTTTGGAGACCACTGGGGGGGGGGGGGGGGGGGTTGAATATTGGGGAGAAGATGTTATGGATGAACCTCCAGCATTTTCAACTTGACAATTTCTTGGAATCGGAATAAATTCCGTAAAATCAACATCAGTTATAAGGGAAAGTGATGAGCTGATGCAGTAAACACTCATTAATTTGGTTAACAAACAGGTTTGGCCAATAAGCTGTACAGCTTTGGATTTTATGGAGAGCTTATATTTTTGACGGTGCCACATGGTAGACGATGGTGGTTAGTAGGCCCTGTTTACGTTGACATTGCTTCGTGTTCGTCTGGATGAGTAACTGAACAAATATTTAAACTGACGTTGACATCTTAATTAGGTATGCAATTTGTGTAAACATTTTAATTGCGTGTTTTGCAAAACGGTGATGAAAATAGATCTGGAGGTGGCTGAGGTCAATACTGAGGTGACCGAGGGATTTTATGGTATAGAGAGCGAAATCCTTTGATAGGT
Source organism: Leptopterna dolabrata (assembly GCA_954871275.1). Lineage (NCBI taxonomy): Eukaryota > Metazoa > Arthropoda > Insecta > Hemiptera > Miridae > Leptopterna > Leptopterna dolabrata. The sequence continues at coordinate 39,148,658 of OX940975.1, forward strand.
AAAACAATAAATGGATAGGCAGCGTATGGAATTGGAAAGTGAAAAGGTAGTAAATGAAGTACTTACGTCCACACTGGAATTCATATTATGATGCTCTCAGAAATTTGTTCAGCCGTAGGTTGTTTATTTTTTCCTATAGTAGGTAGTTACCGTCACGTCGTACTGAACTGTTGCCCGTATAGGTAATCTTTCCCGGAAATTGCGATCAACAATAACGATCAATAATATCGTAATGTCGAGAGATTAACTGGCATTTACCGAAGTATATATGTGATATTTGAGATCAGGTACATAGTGACGTACAACTAGCTAAGGAAGTACTTGATGCAAGAAAAACAAGTCATGTTTGGATCATAATAATGTCATTGCGGGTAAATAAAATATCAACTATGGATTTGGAGCTATTTTGGAGCTATAGATTTTTCAAAGCAGGAGGTATAGGAAGTGCAGATGTAAAGCGATTCCAAAAATCAAGTATCAGGAATTTCTAGCAGGTTAAGCTTATTTGCAAGCAGACGGTAGGGTAGGTGGTTTCTGGGAAGTAGCTAAGCTAAAACAATTGAACGGAGTGTACTGGATGGTATACTACTTTCCATTCCATTGTATGGCAGAGGAAGGAGGCATAAAATGTCATACTTGCTATCATCTGCATAAACCGATTGTGAATTAGTTTATCCTTAAAATAATATGAAGTAGAAGAGAGTATGAAAAGAAATCAAAGTAGGATGACTGGTATGCTTCCGGCAGTAAGCCAAGGCTCTATATTCCCCGTGGGCTGAGCTCATTCGACAACTGCCGTAAATCCAAATAGTTTTATCTTACTTGACACCATATACCTACTACGTACATCGTCAATTAATTGTCACCAAGAATTACCTACCTATCAACAAATATCCTAAATAGCTTCCCTCTTGGGCTCAAGCAGTACCTATCTCAAAACAACATACTCGATTTCATATATTGTCGTGATTATAATTTTTCTACCTGCCTCTTCAATTTGAGTCTTGAGTCAAGATTTCTCATCATGAATTACATGATTGTTATATAACTTTCACTTTTCATAAATTTTGGTTTATTAATTTCAATCATGAAGATGGAATAAAAAATGTCATCCCGTAAGCCCTATACGGCACTTTCCTTAGTAACCATGAATCAAAATGGTTAAAATTTGGTATGTAAGTCCCATTGGGGACCTAGTTGGTCCGGAAAGCTCGCCGTTACTGTCAATCATCTCAAAGGGGCGAAAAAGAGGGGTTGCTATTGTCAATAGAAGAGTAGGCTTTTATGAAGTTTTTAAATTGATTCCGAACTTTGGGATTTTTCAACAAACCCAGACCCGGTACGTCCATTCTTCGTTAAAGTTACACGGCCTTGAAGACTGAACCGAAAAGCTTCGTCAACATGAATGAGAACCATACTGTATACAGCACTTTGGACGAATAGCAAATTATAATTTATTATAATCACGCATGGTATCATGAAATTGATTTTAACACAGAATGTGTTTTAGCGATGGGACCCCCCGCCGAAAAACGACAGTAAAAAGTGAGACCAAATAGTGAGACCAAATAGTGAGACCAAATAGTGAGATGAATGTAGCGCGAAATTTTCTTATGATTTTCACGTACAACCGAGTAGTTGCTAGGGAAATGAAACTTCTTTCATTTTCATCGGACAAAAATCGATTTCCATTCGTTGGAAAGCTCTTGATTTATCACGCATTTATTTCGTATTTGTTCTTGGTATTTATTTCCTAGTTTCATAATATAACTACCTATATAAATGGATGTTATACATCGATAGTAAACAATGACGCTTGTTTGACCAAATAGTGAGATAAAAGTAGCGCGAAATTTTCTTATGATTTTCACGTACAACCCCAGGCCCCGGATCAGCTGAGTGGCTCCTAAAGCTAATTTCTATGCTATTCACTGTACGAAGCTGTAATTTGGTATGTGGGCTCCTTAGGACTTTAATTTGACACTGCCCAGGCCCGGGATCAGCTGAGTGGCTCCTAACGCTAATTTCTATGCTATTCACTCTACGAAGCTGTAATTTGGTATGTGGGCACCTTGGGACTTTAACTTGACGCTGCCCAGGCCTCGGATCAGCTGAGTTGCGGTTTATGTGAAACGGGTGAGCTAAAACACATTCTGTGTTTCTATAATTTCGTACGAAGTATGTAAATAGAGGTAACCGGGGGTCCAGGGGGCTTGCCCCCTGGCGAGGCGCGGAGCGCCGAGTTTTTGTTCCGTGTATCATTTCATTCCGAATATTCGGAATCAATAATTAAAACCTCAGTAAAAACCGTACCCTTCTATTGAAAGTTTTCGAGCGTTTTGGAAATTTCACTTTTTATTTCTCATCCCTTAGACATGCCTGGTAGATACTACCGCTGAGCTCTAGCGCCTAATTTCGTAAATTTTTCTCCGTTAGTTTCTGAGAAATGTGGTAGACAGCGTCCAGATGGATATTCTAAGTAATCGAGGATACAAAATATGTTAACCAAATATGCCACCCTCCCCATCTTAAAATTTGATGTTTGACGTTTCAAAGTACAGGAATCCGAGATGCTAGGCCCATTACTGTCAGTCATCACTATGGAATGTAAAATTGGAGACGACATTTTCAAAACGCCCGGCTATATTTACTTCAAACAGAAGGGTTACTTCCTTGTCCTACGAATTTGAAGAGATTCTATTTCTAGAATCGAATGAAACCATCCGGAATATTTCTTATAGGTATAGCCCCTTGGAGTTTGAATCGAAAAAACATCAACACGAGTGTGAATTAAACGGTATGTCTCCAGCCCAGTTACCAGTGATAGATAGGGAAAGGCTGATTCAAACTACACGCATGGTTTGTGACATCGAGTTGGCAGTTGTTTAGGCATAATCTTTGAGTTTGACCAAGACACAAGGGTTCAGAAGAAATTAATAACCGTTTTGGAAGAAGTAACAGCGTTTTTCAATCCTATTTTCGGATCCTGAATATTTGAATTCTAAAAATGAATTCATGATCGACCAAAAGAACTTTTGGAGCTTCAGTTTGTTATTAGAAGAGTCTGTGAAAGCTCATTCCCTCAACAGTTGAATTGTTAGCAACACGAGTGTGAATCGTGAAAGGAATACATCATGAAACCGAATTGGTCGGGAACATTTTCAACCTCCTATTCTCAATGGTATTAAGGTCAGTACAGTTTATCTTTATCCGAAATAGTATAAAATTCAGTTGGCAGTTACCTTCAACTCCTTCGTGAAGCCTACCTGGGGACTGTAAATTCGGACTATAATGGCTTGAACAGGGGTTATGTTAATTTCAGTTCAATGCTATATAAAAAACTTCACTGTGGAAATCACATTAAATCGGACTACCAACATCAAGACCGCTAGCGGTGGGCAACGATGGGGCAAAGGTGGAGAACGAACAACTGATCTTCTTACTCTTAAAAGCGTTTCTATTTTGCAAATATTTCGGTATGAGTTTGGCAGAAATCACTGAGAAATGACTACCACCATAATGTTTAGGAGTCTCACTTTCAAATAGCTGTGAAGGGCTCTGGCTACTGGGCTGGAATGGTTATGACGAGAGTGAGAGGTGAAGTAACCTTTTCTTGAAACATATTTGCATTTACCTATAGATCACAAAAACCCACGGTCCTTCACCTCCACAACTATCTATTATGTTGTACACATTATTTTCCTTGCCCAGCACAAAGGTAAGCGGAAAGTATTGCGGTCAACGTGATTGTCAATTCGCAGAGTATGTAAAGAGCAACAGTAGGTAGCTGGGAGTATGCAGTTAGCCAATCGTATAAATCGTCCAATTTTCATTATCTATAATTGTATTGTAAAATATGGAATATGATCGTAGATTATAACGTGGCTTGCCCCCCTACCAATCGGTGCTAGTTTACTTCCAGACTCACCATGAGTGGGAAGCCGACCAAAACAAATACATGAAGATGATTCGTGTTCATTTGAACACACCGCGCACTCACGGTCAGCGTGTTGTGGCTACTGCGTCCCGGCAGTTGCGGATGTTCCTCCATGACCGCGTTCCGTCATCAAGAGGGGAATGGGCTTCATCACATCACTGGAACGGCCGCAATAGCTTGAAGAGGTAATGAACAGTATTAATGAGGATCCATTAACCTTCAATTCCACTGGAAAAGCCCATGATTACTCATGAAGCATCAGCATACCAAAATAGTGAATTAGAGTATAGATTTTTAAGAATCAACCTATCGAAGCAGGATTATTGTTTTTAAGGCAATCAGAACACATCCAAGACAGGAACTGAAGAAGATCTCAATGTATGTGGTCAGATGTCAGAAGTTGATAACTTCTCAGCAAAAATCCTGGTTTGGGTAGGGGATTGGAACCATTTATCTCAACGGTGTACCAACACCGAGATTTTTAGCCGACTTCAAAAGAGGAGGAGAACCTCAATTCGTCTGTATTTTTCGTTTATTATCTACTATATAAAAATAAGTCGGGTTTTCCTTCCTGACGCTATAACTCCAGAACGCACGAACCGATTTCCACGGTTTAGCATTCGTTGGAAAGGTCTCGGGCTCCGTGAGGTTTATAGCAAAGAAAATTCAGGAAAAATTTCAACAGAAAAGCGGAAAAATCTTTTCACATGCAGCGCCATCTCTGATACATAGCATGTACTACAAACCAATATTTTAAGTAGATGGCGCCGGTGCGTGATACACAATTCACTTGGAAACCACTAACATTTCAATTGGAAACAATCAAATCAATCAATCACGTGTATTGTGCAAATTTTATTCAATTTCAACAGCAGGCATTTGTCTTTAAGGTGGTAAGTTGAACTGTGTAAATTATGTGGATCGTGCATTTGAGGTTAAATTCACCACTCTGTCCATAGCCCAAAATGCCTAGAGGACGACGTGCGAAGATCGGCCGCCGCACAAGACATGCAAGCCAGCAACAAGTGTATTCACAGAACTTGAGCGAAGAAAGACAAAATACAATAAGAGAAACTGCCCGATTGAGACAATGCGTGAGCACGTGAAGATCATTGGCATCATACAATCGCTTGGCATTCCAATATGATCCCACTGAGAACTACAGTGATGATGAAAATTTAGATATTGGACCAATGACGACAATATGCCGATATTGCAATGCGTTAAAGTTCAAAAGAGAAACGGCTGGATTGTGCTGCGCAAGTGGAAAAGTAAAACTGGATCCATTACCTACACCACCACAGCCACTGAAACCATTATTCGATGGAAGTGATCCCGCTGGCTTCAAAATATGTTCAATATGTTCAATATGTTCAAAACAGCATTGGAACGAATGCCATTGGATACGCACAAATTTGTCATAAGAGCGGATTGTACCCCAACAGGTGAACATGTGCGAAGATTCAATGCACCCTCCGTTAATGATGTTGCTGCAATTATTGTTGGCGATCCAACTAAATCGCGAGACATTGTCGTTCAGCGAAGAAGCAATATCATGCATCGTGTAAACGAGACACATCGTTTGTACGATGCGTTACAATATCCAATCATTTATTGGCAAGGGCAAGACGGATACGACATCACGTTGAAGATGGTCGATCCAAATACAGGTACAATATTCACACACTAATTATTGCTATTATTGCTATTATTGGTTTCCATTAACAATTCATTTAATTTTGTATTTTCAGGCGTATCAACGAATAAAAATCTAAGCGCAATGAATTACTTCGACATGTATGTCAAAGTCGAGACCGAACGTTTAGCGTTCATCCGATTCAATCAGGCAAAGCTACGATCTGAGGACTATATATACACTTGCGTGATGCTATTCATTCAGATGGTGATGTTCAGAATATTGGACATCTGACGATTCTCCCATCATCTTATATCGGAAGCCCACGCCACATGCACGAATACGCTCAAGACGCTATGACGTACGTGCGAAATTATGGAACTCCGGATTTATTTAGTACGTTCACATGCAATCCGAGGTGGACGGAAATTGAACGTGAGTTGGAACCGGGCCAAAAACCGCAAGATCGCCATGACATAATCGCCAGAGTATTTCATCAAAAACTCAAGGTTATGATGGATGTGCTTACTAAGTATCGAGTTTTTGGTGACACACGTTGTTATATATGTACTCGGTGGAATGGCAGAAGCGTGGACTACCGCATGCTCATATCCTAATTTGGTTGCTGAACAAAATACATTCAAATGAAGTGGATGACATCATATCAGCTGAAATTCCTGATCCAGTCACTGATCCCCATCTACACGACATTGTGGCGACACAGATGGTGCATGGACCGTGCGGTGCATTAAATCCATTATCGCCTTGCATGGCTGATGGAAAGTGCACAAAACGATATCCGCGACCGTTAGTTGCTGAAACGGTCACAGGGAACGATGGATGAGTGCACAATGGCACATAAGAAATCACTTGAAGCACTTAACTTCACACTGAAGGATCTTCGGCGAAATAACAACATCTTTGGCGGCTTGATGATATTGTTGGCAGGCGATTTCAGGCAGACGTTGCCAGTAATTCCCCGTGGATTGCCTGCAGATGAATTTAATGCTTGCCTGAAGGCATCACCTTTATGGAATAACGTAAAAACATTATCGCTAACCACTAATATGAGAGTTCAACTTCAAAATGATCAAAGTGCTGCACAATTTTCCAAACAATTGTTATCTGTTGGAAATGGAAAAGTCCCAGTTGATGCGACATCTGGATTAATTACTCTTACCAACGACTTTTGCCGATTTGTAGAATCTCAATTACCTCTTATTGAAAATGTTTTCCCAAACATTAGTGAGAATTATCAGAATTATGCTTGGTTAAGTCAACGAGCAATTCTTGCCGCAAAGAATAATGATGTACACGCAATGAATTTCACCATTCAATCAAAAATTGCTGGCGATTTGGTGACATACAAATCCGTTGATTCCATAACAAATCCCGATGATGTAGTAAATTATCCAACGGAGTTTTTGAACTCTCTGGAGTTACCAGGATTTCCACCACATAACTTGCAACTCAAAGTTGGTACAGTTATTATGATATTGCGTAACTTGAATCCACCGCGACTTTGCAACGGTACTCGACTTTCGGTAAAAAGACTTATGCCGAATTTGATTGAGGCAACCATTATTAACGGAAAGTACGCAGATGAAAATGTATGTATTCCTCGACAATGATTCCGACTGATCTTCCGTTTGACTTCAAACGATTGCAATTTCCAGTTCGCCTTGCGTTCGCAATGACAATTAACAAGTCGCAAGGCCAATCGCTTAGTGTTTGCGGGATAAATTTAGAAAACCATTGTTTTTCACATGGGCAGTTATACGTTGCGTCTTCACGAGTTGGGAAACCATCCGCTTTGTTTGTGTTAACGTCAGACCAAAAAACAAAAAATGTGGTTTACCAAAGAGCACTTCAATGAAACGGATAATTTGCGGACACGTATAACGCTTCGATTCAGTATTTACTTTGGATTCACTTTCATTTACTTAGAGAAGTTCAACTAAACAACACTTCATTTTTGTATTCTAAATGAATTCATTACTGTTTTGAAATGAAATAAAATTTTTCCTTTTCAAATATAAAACAAAACAAAAATTTTTCTTCATCTTTTAATCACCAAACGAAATGTTACATAAAACGAAGCCATCTGGTGGCGAAACGGAGTTCGCCGGGTTTGCTAGTTTTCAATAATAAACCTTTGGAATCGAGCATGAAAAAAAATTGAAAATAAAAAAAGATCAAAATAAAAATAAGTAAAAATAACCCCCTCAAAATTTTATGGTTTCCGTTTCAAGGTGCGTAGAATCCGAAAATAGATTAAAAATATTTCTCTCCGTCCGCCGTACGCCGTACGCTTTACACCGTACTTCGCTCCACATGCTCGTGAATGAAGCGGTATGAATCCGGCCATGATTTCGGCTGTATGAAGTGGAGTTGTTTGCTCTGTGATATTATTTAAGTGGAAAAATGATGGCTCTTTTGGGTTTTGAACAAACGTTATGCTTCATGAATAACAACAAATATAATTATGACTGAGTGAACTATTGAATCCTGCGCATTTTCATGAAATATTAATTCCCGGGCCGGCTTCAGTACTCGATTTAGGGCTTTCCTGGGGTTAGGTATTGGCCACAGAAAACAAAGATACGCAGAAGGGGAGTGTATTCAATTAAATTAATACACAACGGTTTATTATTTACCTAATATGCTTCATGAATAACAACAAATAATTAGTTACTGACTTATTGAACCGCGCATTTTTATGAAGCTGTAATTCCCGGGCCGGCTCCAGTAGGTACTCGATGGAGGGCTTTCTGGGGGGAGGGCCTCGAGGGCAGGTATTGACCACAGAAAACAGTGATCTACGCAGAAGGGGCAGCTATACAAGTAAATAATAAACCGTTGTGTAATAATTTGCAGCGTTTTTAATTTGTTATTCTTGTGTGTAACGTGATCGGCGAACAACAAAAAAATCGTCAAAAAAACCTACTTTGAAAAATGCAATAAAAAGTATATAAAATAATTCATAAACACCTTTTCTTTCGAAAGTAAATTTTAAAAAACGCTGCTACTTCCACAACGGTTTACAGACCGGTTTATTATTTACCGTATAGATGCCCCTTCGGCGTAGATCATTGTTTTCTGTTGTCCATACCTACCCTCGTGCTCCTTCCCAGGAAAGCCCTAAATCGAGTACTGGACCCAGGCCCGGAATTGGAGTTTCCTACAAATTCGCGGGATTCAATAATTCAATCATCAATTATTTTTAGTTATTCATGAAGCATAAGGCAGATAATAAACCGTTGTGTAATATTTTACCTGCATAGATGCCCCTTCTACGTAGATGCTATAGTGAAAAGTTGAGAAATAATTTACCGTACCATAATAATTTACCGATGCGTAATAATTTGCCCATCGAAAATACTTCAACGATTGTTCAAGTTGTAAAACTACTATCAGAAAAATCCAGCCCCTTCTACTTAGATGGTATAATGAACCGTTGTGTAATAATTCACCCATCAATAATACTTCACTGTTTGTTCAAGTTGCTAAAGTACCTATCAACCAAATCCAAAACAGCTTTCATTTGTCGAATGGAATAATATCGAGGAACAACCAACTCGACCTCACACAGCCACCCGTGATTATAATCAGATGCTCCCTAGTGATGATATTTGGGCTGAATGTATAGAATTTGATCCACCCTCCTATTGACCAAGCCAGTTGGTGCAAACTTGGGGGCCTTACTGTGAAGTAACGGCGGGACGTGCAATGCTCCGGGTGGTATAAAAAAACTCGTAAGTTAAGAACTATTCAAAACCGTAAAAAGAGTCACGTAAAAAAAGGTATAGGCGTTCTGAAAATTTCAACCCCTATTTTGAACCCTTAGAGATGAATGACAGTAACGCCGAGCTTCGAGGACCAACTAGACGCCGAGCGAGTCCTATAAACCGAATTTCGTCAATTTTGGCCCATCGTAACTAAGAAAAGTGCTCAGTACGGCGTACGGCGGACAGACAGAAATTTTGGTTTATTATTTTCAATAATGAACCATTGGAATCGAGCATGAAAAAAAAGTCTAACCCCCCTTCAAATTTGATGGTTTACGTTTCAAGGTATGTAGAATCCGAAAATGCAATACAAACATTTCTGTCTGTCCGCCAAACGCCTTACGCCGTACGCCGTACTGGCCACTTTTCTTAGTTACCATGAAACAAAATTGATGAAATTCGGGCTATAATATATGTTCCGTTCGGGGTCTAGTTGGTCCTCGAAGCTCGGCGTTTCTGTCAGTCATCTCTAAGGGGCTAAAAATAGGAGTTGAAATATTCAGAACGCCGTAGCTCGAATACTTTTGATAGAAGGGTAGGTGTTTTTTACGTTATTAAATTATTTGTCTTGAGCTAAACAAATTTTTTGAGGCCACCAGGAGCATTGTACGTCCAGCCGTTCGTGTGCACCAAAAAGCTTCGTCAACGCGATCGTGAATCAAATGGTATAAATCCGGCCCGGATATCATCACCTGGGAGCAACTGATTATAATCAAGGATGGCTGTATGAAGTCGAGTTGTTTGTTCTGCGATATTATTTCATTTGATAAGTGATGGACTATTGGATTTTGTTGGTAGGTACTTCTGAAACTTGAACAAACGTTGAAGTATTATTCATGGGTAAATTGTTACACAATGGCATCAGTGCACTGTGGTTTCAGTGCAGGTTTTGTGGGTTTTTCAAGGACTTTTCATTCACGATGCGTTACGGACCCCCCCGACGGATAGGACCTACGTTGGACGATTTATGAGCTTTCATCCGCGACAGTGACGTTTTCCTAGTTTGTGTTGTGCTCGGTGCAGTGAAATGGATTCAGGTTCTATGGACGCTACGTCACCGCCAGCCATCCATCTCCCCAAGTCCCTAGTCTTTCGGTTCGAGATGCCATTGGACAGTAAGAGTTCGTCCAGCGAGGGTTTTGAGTTATTTTGCAATAGGAAACGAGTATTTCGGCCAAAAATAGCTATAGTTTCAAAAGTTTCGAGATTGGACCGTTTATCGGTTACCAAGTCGCCACAGTTCCAACCCCAACAAACAAACTCCGAGGCCGATATGGTTGTAAAAATCCCCCCTGCAAGACCTACGAGCCCAGTACCTACGTCTAATCGGTTTGAGCCGTTGGCGCAAGCAGAGGAACCAGCTTCAGATGGCGCAGAACCGAGTATACTCAAGAGCGGTGCCCCAAACGTCCCCCCGTTTTTCTTGCCGCATCCACGAACTTCCGGGATTGTTAGAGGCATTCCAAAACGAGGTTGGTCGGGATCGCTTCACGTATACCTCGACGCTAAAGTACATCAAGATTAGGCTCACCGATGCTGAGGCTTATCGACGTGCCGTTACATATTTTAAAAGGGAAAAAGTTAAATTCCACTCTTACCAACTACCGGAAAAACGGGCATTGAGAGTAGTTTTCCGAAATTTACATTCGTCAACAGATCCAGACCTCATAAAATCGGAGCTCGAGGGGATGCTATTTGAGGTTAGGCAAGTAGTGAATGTGTTCTCCCGCACGAAAGCTCCATTGCCACTATTTTACGTCGATGTGGAACCCAAAGAGGGTAACGAGCGAATCTATCAACTCAGGGCATCCTGAACTGTGATATCCAAGTGGAAGCGTTCAGTCCAAGGAACCAGATATCCCAGTGCTCAAACTGCCAGGAGTTCAATCACACGAGTGGATATTGTCACTATCGGCCTCGTTGTGTTCGCTGTAGGGGCGAGCATAGTTACAAAGAATGTCCCGTTTCACGTACCCTCCCGCCGGAATGTGTAAACGGTGGGGGCCAGCATATGGCTAATTACAGGGGGTGTGAAGTCCACAAACTTCTTTTAAAGAAGAGAGCACAGCGCAAGTCTCCAACTCAGCACCGGCAGCCTCCCCTCAGCAGCGCTGAGCATTTCCCTGCTCTCCAACTACCCCAACCCCAGTCACGTCAACCCAGCTCCCAACCTACAACTACCATAAAATGGCAGCGTTCAACGGTGATTCCCCCCCCCCCCCCGGTGATCTCCTATCCCTGAATGGCTGCAGTAGGTACGGGATCTGGAAAATCTCAAAGGTTTTCGGGGGCAGAATGCCAAGGCAGTGGGTAGTGGAATACGTAAAAAAAAGTGGAGCTGCTTGCTACTCACTTTGAACGAGTTTTTAGACCTAATGCCAATCACCAGGATGGCGTTTTTGATAGCCAAGTGCAGGACCAGGTGGACGCCCCGCATGAAAAGTAAGAAGGCACCAGGATATGACCTTATAACAGCAGGAATTGTGAAGCGTCTCCCTAGGAAAGGCAGAGCTTTCTTGTTGAGCCTCTTCAATGCACTCGTCAGGTTGGGCTACTATCCACGAGTTTGGAGGCACGCAGTGGTAATTGTAGTCCTAAAACCAGGGAAGTCACCTCAAAGCACCGCTTCATATCGACCGATAAGTTTGCTGCCAGTGCTCGGCAAGGTTTTTGAAAAGATCCTGTTGGGTAGGGTGAACAAGGTTCTCAATGCATCCCATGTGATTCCTGATTTTCAATTCGGCTTTCGTGCACACCACTCGACCACACAGCAAGTACACCGGGTTGTCGACTACATACACAAGGGTTATGAGGAAAAGAAATGCACTGGGGCGGTGTTCTTGGATGTACAATCAGCCTTTGATTGAGTGTGGCACAGTGGTCTCTTGTTGAAGCTGAGGAAGTTCCTTCCAAACTCGCTTTTTCTTCTCCTGCGCTCGTTTATCTGCAGGCGCACGTTCCAGGTGAAGGTTGGTGAGGAGTTCTCAACCGTCAGGAATGTGGAAGCTGGCGTCCCTCAGGGTTCCCCAATGTCACCACTGCTGTACAGCATTTATTGCTATGATTTCCTCCAGTCAGGCAACTCTATGACAGCCCAGTTGGCAGATGATACGGGGACTCTGGCAGCAGGGAACACTCCAGCAGAGTCGGGGGGTTACCTCCAGGCATACCTAGATAGGGTGGAGCGTTGGTGTGAGAAGTGGAAGGTTAAAATCAACCCGACCAAGTCTTCGCTAGCCACGTTCACTCTCCGAAGAGGGTCGGTCGCTAACATCAAGATGGCTACAACGTAATCCCCTCTAAGCCAGAAGTGCGATATTTACGGCTCATACTTGATCGACGGCTCACCTGGAGGGCGCATGTCAACAAAACTGTTAGTGAAATTAAGCGGCGTGTATACCAGCTATGGCCGTTGATGAATCCCAGTTCAAAGCTGGATCCCACAAACAAAAAGCAATATTCATTCCAGCAGCATTGCAATATTCATTCACATTGTAACTGTATTGATAACTTTATAAATATTGACTTTTCGTTTGATTCTTTCAGTGGTTTAAACCGCAACTTTTAAAATACTAATATTAATTCCTTGAATCCTATTACGCACATTAGGTTAATTTATTACTACGCTATTTATAGCTATTCAATCTTTTTTTTTCTACCAACTATTCTATACGTCCACGTCCAAGTGAAGAAGTATACTGCCCAAACAATATAGCAGACTGTTTTACAAAAATGTTGTTTGGGGGGTGGGTTTCAAGCTATCAAACATCATATGTTTAAAAACGCGCGCTCCCACGAATAAGGATGAATGGTGGCTAACCACCACTACCTATTCAATGATCAACCGTCGACAGCCACAGCAACAGCCATTACGCAAGCGCAAACTTGAAATTTGTGTCACAGGCAAAACTTCGGAACTGCCGGACTAATTCTAGTGAAATGTTCAGGTATTTTCAGGGTTTACTCGTGGACGGTGCCGTATGAATTTCATCGCCGTTGGGCCGGTAGCATGTCCGCATGCGCAAATGTATTTCATGAGAACAATTTCTCAGTTCCTAATGGACCGAATTCGGTCAGAATCGGAGGGTAGTTGTGGGCTGGCTTCAAGACGATTGCCTATGAATTTTGTCGAGGTTGGATCAGTAATAATCTCTGCGGATGCGCAAAGTTGAAATTTGTTTTCGCATGCGAAATCCCAGAATTAATAAATGTAAACTATTTTTGTGACGTCGCTTATAATTTTTTGAGTAGTTTACTATTAATAGCTTTACTCAGTTGTTTACTACCTACGTGTACAATCTTGTAATTCATTCGCATTGTAACCGTATTGATAATTTTGTAAACACTCACTTTTCGTTTTGTTCTTCCAGTAGTTTATACCACAACTATTTAAAACTAATATTAATTCCTATAATCCTATTACGCATATTAGGTAATTTATTAGTACTATATCTGTTGCTATTCAATCATTTTGGTTTATAATTTTTAACCAATACCAACTGATTCTATACGTTCATGTCCAAGAGAGGAAGCTATACTGCCCGTCCAACTTAGCTGACGTTTTACGACAGGGCTGTTTTGCGATGGGAGGGGGGGGTTTCAAGCTATCGAACAGCATCTACTTAAAAATGCGTGCTCCTACGAATAATAATGAAGGATGGCTAACCACCACTATTTAATCATCAACCGTCTGCATTTACCGAGACGTTTAGATGTGATACTGATTTGATCAGTAATAGCCATTACGCATGCGCGAACTTGAAATTTGTCTCACAGGCAAAACTTCAGGACTAGTTTAATCTCAGTAAAATGTTCAGGGATTTTCTATGTTTCCCTCTAGACGGTGCCATATGATTTTAATCGCCGTCGGGCCAACTGTAGTGTGTGCTTACGTGCAAACGTAATGAGACAACGATTTCTTAGTTCCTAATGGACGATGGAATAGCAGACGTTTTAAGACATTGATTCGGGGGGGGGGGGGGGGGGGGAGGGGGTTCCAAGCCATCAAAAAGCATAGCTTAAAAATGCGTGCTCCTACGAATAGTAATGAAGGATGGCAAACCATCACTATTCAATCAACAACCGTCTATATTTACCGTGACCTTCAGATGTAATACGGTTCATAAAAATGCGAGGGATTCAATAATTCAATTGTGATGAATTTAGAATTTTCATCACGGTGGCGTGAAGGAGAAAAGTCGCAGGCGGCGGTAGTCCACCGATCATCTACGACTTTGGGAGGAGATAGAGGTGAGTGAGGGAATTTACCTAGGCGGCGGTAATCCACCGATCATCTAGGTGAGGAGGAGAGGTGCTTGTCTAGGCGGCGGTAGTCCACCGATCATCTAGACAAGAGGAAAAGGTAGGAGGTAAATTCCCAGGCGGCGGTAATCCACCGATCATCTGAGAGGAGGAAGGTAAGAGAGAGAGAAGAGAGAGCTGGTTAGAGGAAGTGTCGAATGAAGCTAAAGCTCCAGGATCCAGGGTTATATAGGACTTGGAGGCCTCTCCCTCCAACTCCCTGTTGGGAGTTTTGGGGGGGGGCCCAGGTTGTGTTCCCTGGATTCTGTTGCCTGTCTCCCCACTCAGTAGTTTATTAGCGGAAAGTAAGTTTTACATGAGGATATTGGTGAGAGCTTAAAGTTACTGGTGGAGTGTTCCCGAGAGGGACTCACGACAGAGGTCCCCCCAGTTCGAACCAATGTTTGAGGAGCTGAAGGCGCAAGGTGACAGAGGCTGAGGGCTACGGCAAACAAAAGTGGAGCTGAAGGCGCAAGGTGACAGAGGCTGAGGGCTGATGCAAACAATCGGTGGTGCTGAAGGCAAAAATGTGACAGGGCTGACTTAATTCTAGGAGGCAGTACATAGGTAGTAGTAAGTCTAAGTAGGATAAGTAATATAAGATATAAGTAGGATTCTAGGAGGCAGTACATAGGTAGTAGTAAGTCTAAGTAGGATAAGTAATAATATAAGATGTAAGTGACATAAGCGCAGTAGTGGTGTAGGTGCATGATATTCACAATGATTACAACGGCATAGTAGACTAATATTTACAAGGTTGGTATTTACAAGGTCGGTATTTACAAGGTTGGTATTTACAAGGTTGGTATTTAGATTGGAACGGGGTTGGGTACGAATCTGTGGTGTTGAAGTTCGCCGTTCCCTGGGTGTGGAGAGTGTGCAGTGTAATGTAGTGAGTGTGTATTGGTGGTGAGGTGATGGGGTGAGAGAGGCGACTCCCTCCAACAGTCTTCACGTTAGTGAAGACTGATAGAGGGGCCCCTTCACTGCCGGGGCGGTGGTGAAGGGGAAGAGCCGGTGGGAGCCGGTACCCGGGACGTCGCGGAGAGAGGCGGCGACGCTGGGGTCCGGTGGGTGAAATGGAGGCGACGTGTGGCGTTTGTGGTGTGGGGGTGGTCGGTTGAGTGGTGTGGTGCGAAGTGTCGGGGAGGACTGGGGCTGGCTTACATCGGGCGAGGGGTACAGTGTGGGGCTTCCCGTCAATTAACAGGGTAGCCGTGGTGTGTGTGGAGCGGATGACGTGGAAGGGCCCGGCGTAGAGAGGTTGAAATGTTTTGTGGATGCCGGGCTCCTTCAAGTACATGTGAGTGGCTGTGTAAAAACGTTTGGGATAGGTGGTGTCGTTGTGTGGGGTTGTTGTGCGGAGTGGTTCCCTGTTAATTGACGGGGTGGTGTGTGGAGTGAAAATGTCGGCTGGTAAACGTAGAGGGTCTCGAAAAGCGTGTTGTGCGGGACTTGTGTTGTCTGAAGGACGGGCGGAAGTGCGAAGGCTGAGTAATACGTAGGGGAGGGTTTTGGTCCATGAGGGGGATGTGGCTGATGTGGAGATGGCTTGCTTAAGGACCGAGTGCCACCGCTCTATTTTCCCGTTGGATTGGGGGTGATAAGGAGTGGTGCGGATTTTTTGAATCCCGAGGGAACGGAGCAGGTCGGCAAAGTGGGCTGATTCAAACTGCCTCCCCTGATCGACCGTGAGTGTCCGCGGACAGCCGTAGCGGCTGATCCACTAAGTTAGGAAGGCCGCGGCGACGGCGTCCGCGGTAATGTGGGCGAGTGGGATGCACTCAACCCAATTGGTTGCACGGTCGATCATGGTGAGGCAGTACCTCTTCCCCTCGGAGGGGGGAAGAGGGCCGACCAGATCTAGATGTACGTGTTCCCACGGGAGGGAGTCGGGAATGGGTTGAGGAGGTACATGGGGGTGAGCCGAGACCTTAAATTGCTGGCACTTCTGGCACCCCAGAACCCAGGTACGGATATCTGTGTTCATGTGGGGCCAGAAGTACCGCGTCTTGATCAGATCCCGGCTCGCCCGGATGCCGGGATGATGGAGTGAGTGGTAGTGGAGGAACAACTGCCGTCTCAGCTCTGGTGGGACGTAAGGGCGCGGTGAATCGGCCGTTACGTCGCACCAGAGGTTGAGGGGAGGCAGTTGTTCCAATTTGGAGGCGGAGATGAGGTTGGAGAGTGCGGGGTCGGAAGTTGGAGTTTGGTGTGTTTTTAGGGTTTGTGGGGAAGGGAAAGGCAGTAACTCCGCCACCGGCGCGGGGGTGGGGCGGGAGAGTGCGTCTGCTACGCAGTTGTCGGCCCCCGGCAAATAACGAATATCGGACGTAAATTGCCCGATAAATTCGAGTTGCCGGAGGCGACGGGGGGAGGCGGATTTACGGTTTTGGAGGAGGGCATGTGTGAGGGGTTTATGGTCAGTGATGACAGAGAACTGCCTGCCCTCCACGAAGTCACGGAAGTGCTTGATGGCTTCGTGGATGGCGAGGAGTTCTCTGTCAAAAGTGGAGTAATTTTTCTGAGTTGGGGACAGAGTTTTTGAGCAGAAACCGAGGGGTTGGGGGGTGGCGCCGGTGTGTTGGTGGAGTACTGCCCCGATGGCCCAGTCAGACGCATCGGTCGTGATGGAGAGGGGAGCATGGGGATCGGGATGGGCTAATAGAGCGGCGTCTACTAGGTCCTTTTTGCAATTTTGAAAGGCGGTTGTGAGGGCGGGGGTCCAGGAAATGGGGCGGTTATCGTTCTTTTTGGGCGGTTGTGGGATAGCGTGTATGAGTGGTTGTTGGTGTTGTGCTGCGTGTTTGATGTGTCTACGATAAAAGTTCAACATACCCAGGAAACGGCGAAGTTCTGAGACGGTGCGGGGTTGGGGGAAATCTGTGAGAGCGTGTACTTTGTCCGGGAGAGGCTTGATCCCGTTGGATGAGACTTGGTGGCCGAGGCAGCGGACGGAGGGCTGGGCGAGGACGCATTTTTGAGAGTTGATGGTGAGGCCCTCGGCGGAGAAGATGTCGAGGACTTGCTTGAGGTGTGTCAGATGTTCGTGTGGGTCCCGGGAGGCGATCAAGATGTCATCCAGGAAGCAAAATACGAATGGTAGTCCCCGCAGAATATTATCCATATAACGCTGCCACGTCTGGGCCGCGTTCCGGAGGCCGAAACCCATTTTTATGTACTCGAAAAGGCCGAAAGGCGTTATGATGGCGGTTTTAGGGACGTCGGGCGGGTAGATATGTATGTGGTGGAAGGCTCTGGAGATGTCTAGGGTTGAGAATATGGTTGTGTTGTGGAGGTGTGAGGAGAAGTCTCGGAGGTGGGGGACGTTGTATAGGTCTGGTGTGGTCTTGGCGTTAAGGCGGCGGTAATCGCCGCAGGGGCGGATATCCCCGTTGGGCTTCTGTACAATATGTAACGGTGAAGCCCACGGGGATTTGGAGGGGCGGATAATACCATCTGCTATGAGATTATCGAAATGCCGCCGGGCTTGGGACAGTTGGAGGGGGTGGAGGCGGCGGGCTTTTGCTGAAATTGGGGGACCAGAGGTCTCAATGTAGTGTTGAGTTTGGGAGATATGTGCTGAGGGGCGGCGCTGGGGTTTGTATTGGAGGAGGAGGTGTTCGAATTGGGTTGGGGGGCGATCGACCGTGTGGATGAATCCGGGGATTGGCTTCTGGGTGGAGGGGTCGAGCAGGCGCGCGTTACGGACGTCAACCTGGAGGCCGAAATAAGCGAGGAAGTCGGCCCCCAGGATTGCTTTCTCTACGTCCGCCACGGTAAATTCCCACTCGTACGCGAGCCCGCTCATGTGGATGGATGAGCGGTACGTCCCGTACGAGGGGATGGTGGTACCGTTGGCGGCGTAGAGGAGTTGCCGGTAACAACGCGCCTGTCGCCTGAGAATGTTGTTCGGAAAAATGGAGAGCGCCGCCCCTGTGTCGACGAGGAACGGGACATTCGTCTTCGTACACTTTAAGAAGAGGCGCTGGTGAGCTGGGGTGGAGTGCGGTAAAATGGCGGAGGCGGTGGGCGGATGTGTTGGTGGTGGTTGGTCCCCTGCGAAGGAGACGCGGGGCGGTTCTTTGCCGTTCCGGAGAGGGGGAACGGTAGCGTCGGCTGGGGGGCTGGTCCTCTTGGTGGCGGGTGGGGAGGTGCCGTTCCGGGGAGGGGGAACGGTAGCGGCGGCGTGAGTGGCGGCCGGAAGTGTGGCTGCCCTGGAGGCGGGCGTGGAGGGGTCGTTCCGGGGTGGGGGAACGGTAGCAGCGGCGTGAGTGGCGGCCGGAGGGGTGGCTGCCCTGGAGGCGGGCGTGGAGGGGCCGTTCCGGGGTGGGGGAACGGTAGCGGCGGCGTGAGTGGCGGCCGGAAGGGTGGCTGCCCTGGAGGCGGGCGTGGAGGGGCCGTTCCGAGGTGGGGGAACGGTTGATGGTGGGGTGAGGGTTTTGGCGGCGCTGGCAGGCGCGGCCGGGAGGTTGGCGGCCGTGGCGGCGGCGTAGGAGGGGTAACGAGGCTTCGTGGTGGTGGTGTGAATGCGGGCGGGGAGGGGTTGGTTGTGGTCCCCCCCGTGTTGGCGAGGAGGGGGGCCCGCCGGATTTACCGGCGGGCGGCCGCGTTTCCCTGCTTGGAGGTGAAGGAGCAGGGGGGCTGGCATTTTCGGGCCTCCCCACCGAAGTTAACGTGATAGAAACATCGGTGGGGGGGGGGGGTCCGCTGGGAGGTAGGCGGTCCTGGTGGGGCGCACGGAGGTGGAGGGGGCCGTTGCGGCTGGAGACTGTCCCCTGCGTTGCTGAGGGGGGGAAGTGTTGCGGCGTTCGGGCGAGCGCTGGCGTCGGTGGTCGATGGAGGGGGTTGGCCGGCGCTCGGTGGAGAGGGAGCGGCGCCGGTGGAGGGAGGGGGGCCGGCGGCGCTCTCGTGACGGCGTCCGGTCCCGCCGCGGGGTGGAGGTGCGGGGTGCGTCGACTTCCGTGACGCCGGCGGCTGCGGTGAGGTCGTGGACCGTATCGGCGAGACGTAGAAGTGGTTCGTCTGGGCCGTCGAGGTGGCTGGCGAGTGCCATTTGCATGGGGTGGGGTAGGGCCCGCAGCCAGAACGTCCGCGCGATGTCGGCCGTCATCACGTCTTGCAGCTGATGACGCAGACGGCGGTAGAGGTGGGAGGGCTTCAGGTCGCCGAGGTGCTGTGGTTGGGAGAGCGCTGCGACACGTGCGATCTTCGACGGTTGGTACAGCGTGACGAGGCGGTTGCGGAGGTCGTCGTATGCGGCCGTGGCGTCGGGAGAGATGTCCGACGTCTGTAGGAGGATCTCGTACGGGAGCAGTGATATGATGCGGGAGTAACGGGTCCGCTGGCTGCGGATGTTGGCGGCCGAATACGCAGCGTCGACTTGGAAGAACCACAGCGCGGGGTCGTGCGTGTAGAAGGGGGGCAGCGACAGCGGGAATGACGCCGAGGCCGTCGTGACGTCGGCGGCGGCGTGTGCAGCGGTCGCAGCGGCGGTGGCAGCGGCGGCGGCGGATGCGGAGGAGCCGGGCGGCGAGAGGCTGGTGAAGGGGTTGTCGGCTGCGTCAGTTGTCGCAGCGGTCGGCGGCTGCAGGAGGGATGGCCGGAGGAGCGGCGGCGTCGGTGAGTTCGGGTCCATGGCTGTAACTAAAATTCAAAATGTGTTAGTTCTGAATTTCAAATTCGCAATCGGCGGGAGCGGAGGTGCGTGTGGCTGGTAGTTGAGAGCTGGAGTTGAGCGGTGAGGGTGGGCCAAAAAATTGCGAATTTACACTGACTGTTTGAGCTGAGTTTGAATTTAAAATTGGGGACACCGAACTGAATTAGACTGGGGGCGACACATGAGGTGGTAAGAGGGTAGAAGGTTGGATGAACGTCGGGTTCACCACTGTGATGAATTTAGAATTTTCATCACGGTGGCGTGAAGGAGAAAAGTCGCAGGCGGCGGTAGTCCACCGATCATCTACGACTTTGGGAGGAGATAGAGGTGAGTGAGGGAATTTACCTAGGCGGCGGTAATCCACTGATCATCTAGGTGAGGAGGAGAGGTGCTTGTCTAGGCGGCGGTAGTCCACCGATCATCTAGACAAGAGGAAAAGGTAGGAGGTAAATTCCCAGGCGGCGGTAATCCACCGATCATCTGAGAGGAGGAAGGTAAGAGAGAGAGAAGAGAGAGCTGGTTAGAGGAAGTGTCGAATGAAGCTAAAGCTCCAGGATCCAGGGTTATATATTTAGCCTATATATAGGACTTGGAGGCCTCTCCCTCCAACTCCCTGTTGGGAGTTTTGGGGGGGGCCCAGGTTGTGTTCCCTGGATTCTGTTGCCTGTCTCCCCACTCAGTAGTTTATTAGCGGAAAGTAAGTTTTACATGAGGATATTGGTGAGAGCTTAAAGTTACTGGTGGAGTGTTCCCGAGAGGGACTCACGACATCAATAATTAAGTATTTGTTTTTATTCATGAGGCATAAGGTAAAATATCACCGTTGTGTAATAATTTACCTGTATAGATGCCCCTTCTGCGTAGATCGTGATTATAATAAGGTGCTCCATAGTAATGATATCTGTGCCAGATTTATACTGTTTGATTCACGATCATGTTGACGAACCTTTTCGGTGCAAACGAATGGCTGGTCGTACAATGCTGTGGGTGGTCTCAAAAAATTATTTAGTTCAAGATCAATCTAAAAACGTAAAAGAAAAACCATACCCTTCAATCGATGGTTTTCGAGCTAGAGCGTTCTGAACATTTCAACCCCTATTTTTCGCTCCTTAGAGATGAATGACAGTAACGCCGAGCTTCAAGGACCAACTAGACTCTAAACGGGACGTACAGACCAAATTTAATTAATTTTGGTTGATGGTAACTAAGAAAAGTGCTAAATACGGCGTACGGTGTACGGCTAACGGACAAAATTTTTTTTATTGCATTTTCGGATTCTACATACCTTGAAACGGAAACCATCAAATTTTGGGGGGATTTAATTTTGTTTTTTGTTTTCATGCTTGATTCCGAAGGTTCATTATTGAAAATAATAAACCAAAATATGGGCTACCGAAGGATGTTGAGGGGGCTGGGGTCGAGATTGGCCGATTTAGCAGTAGAAAATAACAGTGAACCATTACAAGAATCGTTCCTCAGACGTTTTCTCATTTTTCTGCGCCTGTTTTATGAATCTCAAGATTCTCAAGATGTGTGCATAATTACAAGGGGTTTGCATAAAGTAAGTCTTTGTTAGTAGTAAATTAAAGAAAAAAAGAAACCGACTAAATGGAATTTCAAACGTTTCTTCTTATTCACGTGTTTAGCAGGTCAAAATTATTTTTCCACATGATCACTATTCTTCTCGACACACATTTGACCCACCCCACCACTACCTCTCCTTCAAAAAATGATCCAGTTTGACTTTCAGATCTGCTGGGGTAGTATGTCCCAGTTGAAGGACTCTAACAGCTCAGCTGCATTTCTTGCTGTATGATGACTGTTTGAGGGCGCAGGTTATCATACAACATCGGGACACCTTCTGACAGTGAACGGCGGCTTTTGTTCTGTATGAACTTTCGTAATTTTTCCAAATCTTCACAGTACCTGCCCGCATTGCTCGTTTCTGGTTTACTATCTTTAATAACTAACCTTTGGAATCCAGAAAAAAAGTAACCCCCTCCAAATTTGATGGTTTCTGTTTCAAGTTAAGTAGAATCTGAATTTAAAAACGTTGCAAAGTCACATTATTACAGTACGCCCCGCTTATATCGATCGCTTTGGGACGAGGAAGTTTTGATCGCTGTAAGCGGGTGATCAGTGTATGCGGGGAGTAAAATTTTTAAACTGGGAACTGTCGAAAAACTCCATGAACGCCTTTTAAATTGATTTATTAACATTATTTACAATGTATGGTCAGGAAAACGAACGAATTTACATTTTGTCAGCAGGCTTGAAAAAACGATTGATTTTTGATTGGTGTTTGTGATTTGTCAACATATTGGTTATAAAATGTTCATAGCGGTACTGCATCGCAAAGTCCTCACCATAATGTTGAACGCCAGCTCTCAGTATCCGTATAGCATCCATCATGCTCTGATGAGAAGGGGGTGTCACCTCAATATCATCGTCATCTTCACCATCAGCGTTGTCGGGGTCTGAAGCGTTTTCAGAGAGAATCTCAGCGCAGATATCCTCCTCAGTCATTTGATAGGAAGTTGGCAAATGGTCATCTACTGCCATCCATTCGTCGTAGTGTTGTTGGGGAAGGTCATCCGGGGGTTGTACGGGTTCTTCGTAACTGTGGCCGATTTCCAATGAGTCACTCGATCCATTTTCCAGAAATCCACCCTTCCTAAAACAGTTCTTGATGGTGGATTCTACTGATACTGATCGATGTAACCGGGGCTTCGACCGATATAAGCGGGCGAATTCCAACGTAAAATGCCGATCGGTTCCGTTCTGTGACTTTTGATCGATGAAAGCGGGTGATCGTTATAACCGCGTCCGATATAAGCGGGGCCTACTGTATTATGTTTATTATTCTATTAGACATTGGTATCTACAGGATAGCTGGCTGTTCATTTATTGTTTCATTCATGTGCGATAATTTAAATAGCTTTTTCTGATGGGTTCCACCGATTTTGGCACCCCAAAACACAAATACGCTCCTGCTTTTTTTTTCAAATTATTTCTGATCACTGATCGTGTCATTTACAGTCTTGATTCACCTGTGGACACTTTTCTCGTGTTATTATACAAATTGAAGGTAATTTCAGACACACTCCCAGGTTTTTAACTCATAAAAAATGAATTTTGGGAGCTGAACCTACAACTCTTCGCACTTTGGCGAAAATCGACATAATATTCGGTCTTCTCGCCCTGAAAAAAACATGGAAAAAGATAGGTAACTCAAAAGCTCATATTACTAAAACACCAAAGAACCCTATTTTTACACACATTTTTCACCCATAACACCCCTGGTTGTATTCCGGTGGGGCGTCGGGGCACAATTATTTAGCCTGAATGCGAAAGAAGGAATTTTGGTTTCTTATTTTCAATAATAAGTCTTTGGAATCGAGCATGAATAAAATTTAAAAAAAATTTAACCCCCCCCCCCCCACATATTTTTGATGGTTTCCGTTTAAATGAATGTAGAATCCGAAAATACAATAAAACGATTTCTGTCTGTCCGCCGTACACCGTACTTCGCACTTTCCTCAGTTTCCATGAACCAAAATTGATGACATTTGGTTTGTAGGTCCCATTTGAGGGTCTAGTTGGTCCGCGAGGGTCGGCGTTAATCTCAGTTAACTCTATGGGGTGAAAAATAAGGGTTGAAATCTCCAAAACGCCGTTACCTCGAATTGTTTTACGTTTTTAGATAGTTGTTGAACTTGAGAATTTTTTGGGACCACCCGGAGCATTGTACGTCCAGCCATTCGTTCACAGTAAGGCCCCGAAGATTGCACCGACAGGCTTCGTCAACAGGAGGGTGAATCAAACTGTATACATGCAGCCCATATATCATTGCTAGGGAGCACCTGATTATAATCATGGATCGCTGTATGAAAACCAGTTGGTTGTTCCGTGATATTATTCCATTTGCAAAACGATGGCTCTTTTGCATTTTGTTGATAGTTACTTTTGCAACTTGAACAAACGTTGAAGTGTTATTACACAATTAACGGGAAATTATTACAGAACGATAAATTATTCCTGAACAGTAAATTATTACAACAACAATTTATTATACTATCTACGCAGAAGGGGTAGTAAATTATCACACAACGGTTCATTATTTACCTTATGCTTCATGAATAACTACAAATAATTAAATATTTCGCGCGTTAGTGTGAAACTTCAATTCCCGGGCCGGCTCCAATACTCCATTTAGGCCTTTCCTGCAGGGAGCTCGGGAGTACTGACCACAGAAAACAGTGATCTACGCAGAAGGGGCATCTATTCAGGTGAACAATAAACAGTTGTGTAATAATTTGCAGCGTTTTTTAGACCTAAAATGAAGTAGTTATGCAAGATACGGCGGCCGGAAGGGCGGACACGCATTTTTGGATTTTACGCACCTTGAAACGTACAAACCTAAACGGTCAATAAACGTATCTTTACAACTATAATATTTGGCCAAAGGGCCCTCTTCTTTTCTTCACTTGCCTTCAAATCATTTCATTTTCAGCCTAAAGGCTATGGTCCTTCGAAGCTTATCAACTCACCTACCTCAAGGATTAAGGGTAATTGGCCTTGCAGCCCCACCTTTGAACATTTTTGGTCTCGTTCGAGCAGGATAATAACTAGTACCTGTGGTTACAATTTTGAGCAAGTGAAGGCAAATTGTTGTGAATAAACTGAATAAGTTTTCATTTGGATCATATCAAACTATCTAGGTTAACTTACCTACGGATTTATATCTGAATATTACATATATATATATATATATATATATATATATATATATATATATATATATATACCTAAATGTATACTTGTGGCGACGATCATCTTTGTAAGCCCCAGCCAGACTAGCCATATTGTGAGAATAACCATCAAATGAATATCCTACAGGATTGGGCCTTCAGAGTGCATCTCAATATATTTTCCTACTATAGGGGCGACGTAGAGGCTATTGCAGCCCACAGAACAGGATGAGAAGGTCACCTCCTCCCCTTGGATTTTTTTCATACACTCATCACTTGTGACAGTGTAGAAGGCTTATTCCGATGCATTAATTCAGTCATAATAATCGTGAAAGGGTGTCCTTCAGCTGTTGAAAGTCATCATTCTGTTTTATCATCCAAACGTTTGTGTACAACAGTGAATAATGTTTATTGCTATGTGAACGCCTCGTTTTAAAAAGTGCGCGAAGCTCCTGCTCCTGTTGCTCAGTATTCTATGGGAAGATGGCCGTGTCCTCTGGTTTCACAAGTTGTTAGTTATTTTCCGCGATGCTTCAATATCTCACACAATAGAAGTGAACGTACCTAGTATAGTAGTGTTTTCTGTGGAAGTGAATAGAACACGTCATTAAACAACGAGAAGGAGAAAGGAATAGCACCAAACAACAACAACAAGTTGGAAGGATCGTCTATGGAGAAATCAGAAAGTTCGTGTAAGAAGAGTATTCACGTAAGTTCCCTACGAATATTCAGTAATGCAGTACCTACTTTTTCATGTATGGATAAATTGTTTGAGGTAGGATCTAATGAGGTAGTCGTCAATTAGTTCCTTACAACGTAGTAACGTAGGTACCTCCCTAATTTCGATCCTCAAGTAGGTAGTGCATAATTATGTTGTAGTTAGGCAGTAAAATTGTGCGGTTCATCTTCCTTTGGGTTCACTAAATATGTATGTGTATGTGATAGAAGCTTTCAAACGTCATCACCCTTTGAATATTGAGGTATAATATCCTGTAACCTCTCGCACACAGTCACGTATGTACGTCGGGGTTGGGCGAGAACAGGATTTTCCGTGACGGTTCAGTATTTCGTTTATTTGTCGTGTGTCCCCGCTGGTCTCCTCCCAAGGACGTACATAATGTTTCCGGCAGAATAGGTATGTACCTAATACCATCCTCATCGATATTCCGTCGATTTTATCTCCTGATATCCTTGTTGATGTTCATCCCCTGCTGTCAGTTGACAGATGAGTCAACATTCTGATTAGAGCCCCCCCAGTCGAACAACAAATATGGGTAGGTAGGTAACGTGATTATAAAAAATTAGATTGATGCCGAACATTCAGAAATAAAAAACGATAAAATTCGATATATGATTAGAAAATTGCATGAATTAGCGAAATGTTGAAGAAATTAGTCCAAAAGTGTTTTCTGTGGTCAATACCATCGAGCTCCCCCCAGGATTATTTTTATTGCATTTTTCGGATTCTCCATACCTTGAAACGTAAACCGTCAAATTTTGAGAATTTGTTTATTTCATGCTCGATTCCAAAGCCTCATTATTTCAAATAATAAACAAAAAACGGTAGGTCACTGCAAACACACATCTGACGATTGACGTAGTACCCCATGCATTTGGTCGTACGATAAAAAATTGATTGAACCAATAATTGATTGGGAGCAGCAACGTAAAATTTCAAAAATGCAAGAAACAGTAGTTGGGTGGGAGCCAGTCTTGAGATTAAATTATTAGGAAAACGCTGCAAATTATTACACAACGTTTATTATTTACCTGTACAGATGCCCCTTCTGCGTAAATAACTAGTTTTCTGTGGTCAGTACTTACACTCGTACTCCTTCCAGCCCGGGAATAACATTTTGTAAAACTGCGTGGGAGTCAATAATTCTATAGTGAACACATTTATTTTTTGTAATTCATGAAGCATAACGCTTGTTCAAGTTGGAAAAGTACCTTCCAACAAAATCCAAAAGATTCTGTGTTGTGTTGACTAGCCCAATTATGACAGTACTTACTACCAGAAAATTTTGAATTGTATAGGTACCTGTGTAAAATAAAGGAACGTACATAACATAAAAAAATGAAGTGAGCTATTTCTCATTCATTAGGTATCAACATAATTTTTCCAAAATATACAGTACACATTTTTGTGTGTTGTCTACCTACATATTGTGTTGATTTTACTTAGTAGTACTTAGTAGTACTTAGTAGCACTCAAAATGATGGTTTATGTTTCAAGGTATGTAGAAAAATTATGAAAGTGAATATTTAAAATACGGTAGGTCTCTGCAAAGGCACATCTGAAGATTTTTGCAGTATCCATGCATTTGGTCGTACGATAAAAAATTGATTGAGTGAACCAACAATTGATTAGGAGGAGGAAGGTAAAATTTAAAAAATACAGGAAATAGGACTTCGGAGCCATTGAGATGGAATTATCAGGAAAACGCTGCAAATTATTACACAACGTTTATCTTTTATTTTTTGTTTTAGCAGGTTTTGTATGTTGGGCTCAGCTTAGCCACCACACGCAAAAGAAATGAGGTATTTGTTGTTGCATCAATTTTCAATATTCACGTACCTTACGTACGTTCCTTCGACAGTTGCACTGATATTTGGAATTCCATCAAATTCGCACAGGACGCAACATGCAATTTTCCATGTGAATCCAAACCCTATTTATTAGCAATGGAGCCTGTCAAAACCATTCCCCCACCATCTACCAATGACTTGATTTTGCTTCTGATTTTGCTAATTATGTGGTCCGTATTTTTGCCAGGATACCTCGTCACCCTCTTGTAGGTTCATAAAAAAAAAAAAATTTACGTAACCTTTTTTCAGCAGGCGCCAATATCTACTTTGGAATACCGAAACGTCAACATGTCAACACACGAAGAACAAGTTACTACCGGTTTTGCTGACAATGAAAATGAAAAACTCAAGAACCCACCGAAACTTCTCACGTACACGACCCAAATATGGGTAGGTAAGTTAATTATAAAAAATGACAAGCATTCAGAAGTGTGTAAAACAGGTACATTAAAAAGTTGCATGGATTAGCGAATTTTTGAGGAAAATGAAGGTACCTACTTATGGGAGGGGTTCAAAAGTATTGGTATGCAAATTACGAACATTCAACAGGGGGGGGGGGGGGGGTCATGGTGCATGACTGGAATTTTGTAATAAGTTCGACGAACTTGTCGTTTGTGGTTTCAAGTTCGCACGCAAAATTATGAAAGTGAATATTTAAAATACGGTAGGTCTCTGCAAAGGGACATCTGAAGATTTTTGCAGTATCCATGCATTTGGTCGTACGATAAAAAATTGATTGAGTGAACCAACAATTGATTAGGAGGAGGAAGGTAAAATTTAAAAAATACAGGAAATAGGACTTCGGAGCCATTGAGATGGAATTATCAGGAAAACGCTGCAAATTATTACACAACGTTTATCTTTTATTTTTTGTTTTAGCAGGTTTTGTATGTTGGGCTCAGCTTAGCCACCACACGCAAAAGAAATGAGGTGTTTGTTGTTGCATCAATTTTCAATATTCACGTACCTTACGTACGTTCCTTCGACAGTTGCACTGATATTTGGAATTCCATCAAATTCGCACAGGACGCAACATACAATTTTCCATGTGAATCCAAACCCTATTTATTAGCAATGGAGCCGGTCAAAACCATTCCCCCACCTTCTACCGATGACTTGATTTTGCTTCTGATTTTGCTAATTATGTGGTCCGTATTTTTGCCAGGATACCTCGTCACCCTCATGTAGGTTCATTTAAAAAAAAAAAATTACATAACCTTTTTTCAGCAGGCGCCAATATCTACTTTGGAATACCGAAACGTCAACATGTCAACACACGAAGAACAAGTTACTACCGGTTTTGCTGACAATAAAAATGAAAAACTCAAGAACCCACCGAAACTTCTCTCGTACACGACCCAAATATGGGTAGGTAAGTTAATTATAAAAAATGACAAGCATTCAGAAGTGTGTAAAACAGGTACATTAAAAAGTTGCATGGATTAGCGAATTTTTGAGGAAAATGAAGGTACCTACTTATGGGAGGGGTTCAAAATTATTGGTATGCGAATTACGAACATTCAACTCATTGTGAATGACTGGAAATTTGTAATAAGTTCGACGAACTTGTCGTTTGTGGTTTCAAGTTCGCACGTAGGTATATTTTGGTATATTTCTTTCAATAATGGACCTCTTGAATCGAGCATGAACAAAAAAGGAAATGTCGTTCCCCCTCCCCCCCACACTCAAAATGATGGTTTATGTTTCAAGGTATGTAGAAAAATTATGAAAGTGAATATTTAAAATACGGTAGGTCTCTGCAAAGGGACATCTGAAGATTTTTGCAGTATCCATGCATTTGGTCGTACGATAAAAAATTGATTGAGTGAACCAACAATTGATTAGGAGGAGGAAGGTAAAATTTAAAAAATACAGGAAATAGGACTTCGGAGCCATTGAGATGGAATTATCAGGAAAACGCTGCAAATTATTACACAACGTTTATCTTTTATTTTTTGTTTTAGCAGGTTTTGTATGTTGGGCTCAGCTTAGCCACCACACGCAAAAGAAATGAGGTATTTGTTGTTGCATCAATTTTCAATATTCACGTACCTTACGTACGTTCCTTCGACAGTTGCACTGATATTTGGAATTCCATCAAATTCGCACAGGACGCAACATACAATTTTCCATGTGAATCCAAACCCTATTTATTAGCAATGGAGCCGGTCAAAACCATTCCCCCACCTTCTACCGATGACTTGATTTTGCTTCTGATTTTGCTAATTATGTGGTCCGTATTTTTGCCAGGATACCTCGTCACCCTCATGTAGGTTCATTTAAAAAAAAAAATTTACATAACCTTTTTTCAGCAGGCGCCAATATCTACTTTGGAATACCGAAACGTCAACATGTCAACACACGAAGAACAAGTTACTACCGGTTTTGCTGACAATAAAAATGAAAAACTCAAGAACCCACCGAAACTTCTCTCGTACACGACCCAAATATGGGTAGGTAAGTTAATTATAAAAAATGACAAGCATTCAGAAGTGTGTAAAACAGGTACATTAAAAAGTTGCATGGATTAGCGAATTTTTGAGGAAAATGAAGGTACCTACTTATGGGAGGGGTTCAAAATTATTGGTATGCGAATTACGAACATTCAACTCATTGTGAATGACTGGAAATTTGTAATAAGTTCGACGAACTTGTCGTTTGTGGTTTCAAGTTCGCACGTAGGTATATTTTGGTATATTTCTTTCAATAATGGACCTCTTGAATCGAGCATGAACAAAAAAGGAAATGTCGTTCCCCCTCCCCCCCACACTCAAAATGATGGTTTATGTTTCAAGGTATGTAGAAAAATTATGAAAGTGAATATTTAAAATACGGTAGGTCTCTGCAAAGGGACATCTGAAGATTTTTACAGTATCCATGCATTTGGTCGTCCGATATATTTAATCCAAGGTTACGATATTTTTATCCATTTCGATCCAAGACTAACAGAAGTAAGGTTGCTAAAGGAGGGAACCCTTGCATCTGTTGATGAGGGATGGTTATGTTTTATATGTGGATTTGTCGATTTGGTAGATATTAGGAAGATATTATTATAGGTGTCATGAAAACTTCCCCTAAAACGCTGCAGTCCTTGTCACATGGATTTACTATTCTATTCAACGTACAGAAATGTTGGCTGTTCATTTATTGTTTCTTTCACGTCTAATGATTGGAACCTTTTCATGGTTTTCACCAATGTTGGTCGCAAAAATTAGAAATGGGCTCCTATTTTTGACGGGTCATCTTCGATCGTTGAAACTGTCATTCAGCTATAGCTACTGATTCACCTGTAGTACTGCATTCTGATTAATACACATTTCTGGTGATGTCACCCGTTTTCACATATTTTTGATCTATACAAATTGAATTTTGGGAGTTGAAAATACAGTTCTTCACTTTTTGTCAACATCAACTTCACATTATTGGACTCGTCACCCTAAAACATCTAAAACGATACCTCACATCCCCAAGTTCACTACAATCAGCCAATTTTGCACCCAATTTCACCGCTAATACCCCTGGGTGTTTTCCGATCGGGCTGCCAAGCTAGGGGACATCACTAGAGCCCAAATGGAGCCTGTGTGTGAAAGAACGATTTTTGTAGACCAGAAATTGACGTAGATACCTACCGATGACACCGCTACAGTTAGGTGCTACAGAAAACAGTTCGAGAGGTGTTAAAAAACAGTTTCCCTAAGGTAATACATAGACGTGTATTATTTAGAGAATAATACACAAAATACGTAGCAGGTGAGGTTATTCATTGGGTACCTACTTCTCTTTCTCTCCACCAATCATACAAAACAATGTTGGTAAACATTCAAGACTAGGTAGGTACCTAACTGTAAATATTGGCGAGTACCTAGTCATTGCAGAGTTATTGAGTAGAAAGGTACCTAGTTCAACTAAATCATGTAGGTCATTACGAATAGGTAATCTTCAACAGAATAATTAAAAAACTGGTTCCTAATAAATAGCTGGCTTCAAAAAGTAGGCACAAGCATGCGAAACCACTGGTTTTACGGAAGTACCTACCTCATTGATTTATTTTTCCATGTTTTGGTTAGCCAAAACTTGAACGAAACAGAGTTGAACAAACAATTGACAAGCAATGCGATAACGTGACTCTGTTGCTAAGATTTTGGTTACTATGTGACTGCACTCAAGCGACAGCGGGGGAAGTAGCGCCCGTTCGATACCTACTGTCGAATGTGTGTTATACTTCTTGGTGTCGGTGGGAAATTTTAGACTGTCCCCCAACCCAACAACATATCCATGTGTGTAAATGAAAGTTATTTATTTTTAAAAAGTTCAACTTGTGTATTGGTATTTGTTTGATATGTCACTTTTTTTTCCCAAGGTAGCAACGTCCCCTCTATCACAGTCAGCAACTTAGACGCGAAGTGGTGGAAGATTTAATGGATTCGTACACCACAAGTGAGATGAGGAGTTGTCTATGTGCATACCTTATCAACTCCTTCAGACTTCAAAGAAAAAGACCCAGGCAGCACAACTCGAACCTCTGTTCTACATCTACACCCAGAAGACGAAGTGGCGCTGTTGCCTAAGTATTATTCTTATGTAGTTCACTAACCTACATATGTGATACCTAGTCACAATACCTCGACCATCTGATGGTTATCTGACCGTCAGAAAGGCGTTAGCCCGTTCGCACTGATTATCGGATGCTTTTCTGACTGTATAGTATCCATGACCGGCTCATTGCCATGTGTTCCTGACCATCCACAGCCGGGTTTCTGATTGTTCATTCCTCTCTACAAAACATCGGGCCGACATGAACTGGACAGTACCGCCTTCTTCATTCCACACCCTTTTCAAACGCCTTTCATTGATGGTTTCTTAGGGTTTTCTGGGAGTCAGGTAACCATCAGAAAATGCCACTTCGAGTTAACCTCATAACTTGCACATTACCTACTATAAGTTAAGTCAAATAGGTACCTAACATACCGATCGTAATGGTACTAATACTGGAAGAGGTAGGTTTTTAAGAATATTTACCATAATTTTTGTTGACATCACAGACAATTTTTACTTTTGCTTCCTCACTAATGAAGGTGGGGAAGCCTTGGATTCGTGATTGAGTAACAAAAATAAAAAAAATGCATGTCCTCCAAAATGAAAATGTACAGTACCATTTTCCGTTTCAGACATGAAGGAGCTTTTTTGGTTTCGTGAGTGGTGTGTCCCTCTGTGATCAATTCCTTGTAACGCCCATAACTGCCCGTAATAATGGTCGAAATGGTCTGAAATTTGGAGGTTAGGTGTGGGTGGGTCCCATACCAACATCACTGAAAAACTACTGTGACTTCCGTCTGTGCATGCGCAAACGCCCATAACTATCTTATCGTTGAAATGAGTTCAAACTGGGAGGGTCGATCAGGTATAATACAATTGATGATTCCATATGAATTTCATTGGAATCGTACTGTAACTTTCCTCTGCGTATGGGTGAACATGAAATGTTGACTATTTCCTTGTAACCCTTCTAAATACGCGCAAAATAGTCGTAGAGAGTTGAACCTACCTAACTAATTCTGCTAGTCCATGTGACCTGGCAGTGAAAGTGGCATGGAAGGTTGGCATGTGAAAGTGGCATGGAAGGTTGAGTAAAGACACCAAAATACCATTTCAGTTGTTTTTCACACAGAACAGGGGTCAGATTTTGACTTTTGTGGGTAAAAAATTGGTATTAATGGTAAAATCAATATTAATTCACCTGACGTTGTGTGGGATGATAAAACTATTTTTATCAAACGCAAGTGGGTCAAATTTGACTTTATTAGGGTCAAACATCGGTCCAAATGGCTGAAATCACGACAAATTATGTAATTTTAAGAAAAGTGGTATGGTTTCTCGCTATATCATCTTTTTACACAATATCAGTAATATTTCTTTGAACATTCGGTCTCATAGCCATGGTACATGACAGGAATTGTATTTCTATTTCCGATAACCCCATTCAACTATCCTGGCTACGCCACTGCGTTCACGTGATTCAAGCTATACTGCCTACTCCAATTGGCAGACTTTTTTGTCTACACTTGTTGGCCATGCAAAAAAGCTATAGAAAAAGTGTACTTATTTTCACTTTGAAAATAATAATAGGTTGTTATTGGGTTAAGAAATACAAATATCGTATGCAGTATTTTCAACATTGAATGAAAATTATCAGTAGGTATTTAGGATAACATCAGGATTCCTGCGAACCCGGTAGTAAGTTACTGTAGTTGTCATAAAATCCTGTGGGCTTGATTTCTTTGGATCATGTACTCCAAGTAATATATTATGTGGTTGAGTGAGAGGAAAAAAAGTTTTTGTTGATTTTATTGAACATTCTAATTTTCATTGCTACATCTCTTCAAAATAATTTCATTATTCCTTCATATTATGTCTGGCCCTCCTCATTCCTGCAGGGTACTCGTGAAGGGGAGCATCAATATTAGGTTTGTTCGTTGTGGCAAAAACGCCACTCACAAACCGCTAGAAACTTTTTTTTGTCCTCTATAATATCCATGACCTCCTTTTCGCTGCGTTCTTGCGACCTCTTGTGGACGATTTGCTAGTCGACAGATTTGTCAGAGGACCCACCCGTACTGTATCTGTTAACTGTTTTCAGTGGTTCCTGTTGACAAGCGATGGTGGCACCTACACAACGAAAGGCGGTTCCCCCTCAGTGATCGCCACCCTCAACGCTATCCTGCCTGAGCTACTTGCTGGGTGGATACAGAACACCATCAGAACATCAAATCCCCTATAAATCTTCAGTCTCCATTTTTGATTTTGCTGATTTGTGTTATGTTGCTAATTTGGATTCATCAGAGAGATTACGTTGAGCAATCAATTCGAGATTTTCTTTTCAATAATTTTATTTTTGCAATTTTTGATTTTTTTCTAGTGCAGCCAAATGCTCTTCTTTTTCCCTGTTCTTAACTTTCCTGCCACTCTTGCCTTGTTATTGTTATCCACTCCAAATGAATCCCACTTGATGATTTACTTACTTTTTCCTTTAATTTTGAATTATTTAATTTAGCTACCGTATTATTTGCATAAAATGTGGGTTTCAGTACTAACTCACTTTACTGCTTTTTACCTAATATTAATTCATTGAGGATTGGTTCAAGTAAATATCCTTCTGTAGTGTACACTTTTTTGTTGGCTGCGAATTTCCTTGACACTGTTTATGTTTTTTTCATAGTTACCTATTAACGTACAACTAACTATTGAGGTGTGTCTTCACTTTATGACGTTTCTCACATTGGTACTGTTTTCATTGTGTGAATCATTCAACGAAACCATGGTAATTTTTAAGTGCAGGGGTTATTGGATGCTTTTTGAATAACACAATTTATGCAAATGAAGGTTTTCTGTACATTGTGAAATCAGTCTCATTATTTTGCAATGGGTCCAAAATTTTTGAAATTTCAAAACTTCATTTTTTTTTTGAAATCCGTTTCAGAGCATCCTGAATGCATACCAACATTTTAACAAAAGTGTATATAGTATGTACCTACATATTTATTAATAACCTATGTGTCTCTCTAGACGACGTCTTACCTTGGGTAAATGATAACAATTCCGAAATTCGCCACAATGTTGGCGAATTTTCTTATCTGGTTTGTGCGACTGCATTAAACCCTATAAAGATGGTGGTTTTGGATTCATGTTTTCAC
Organism: Leptopterna dolabrata; assembly: GCA_954871275.1. Taxonomy (NCBI): domain Eukaryota; kingdom Metazoa; phylum Arthropoda; class Insecta; order Hemiptera; family Miridae; genus Leptopterna; species Leptopterna dolabrata. The sequence goes on from OX940975.1 coordinate 39,184,010, forward strand.
AATACCACTTCGTTTTCATGAGATCCTTGTACTTTTTCACAAATGTTTCAATTTCTTACAACTATGAGTTTCTAAGTGGTATTCTGTTATTTCAAACACGGAATCCTTTTGAAGGAATCATTCATTTCTTAGTAAATAGGTCAAAATAGTAATCGAATTCCCCTTATCAGCTTTTGTTAGAATTAGATTGTTATTACGTAAAATAATGTATAGGTATGTTTCAGTTCATCGAATATTTTCTTTCTCGGATACAACTTTGTCTACATCCTTGAAATTGACATTGGTTTCATCTGTTAACTAACCTCCAATTGTTGTAAATGCTGTGTCTGAATCCAATATAAATTATTTAAAATACATCACACCATTGTGACACACGATTGAGGTCTTTCTTTGTTCAGTAAATTGGTGTCTCTTATATTTCAGTCCCTCTTAAATTTACGACCGTAGGGAAATACAGTATCACCTCACAGTTTTTGAGTACATCTATAAATTACTATAGCCTATTATTACCTGATGTATTACTGTATGTTGACAGTGGGACCAACTGATTTCATTACTCAGCCCACTTCAATTCCCACCGTTACACTAATTTGATATTTACCCAATTACCATGTGCTCAAAATTTGCGAGACACCTAACAACTTGTTAGTTCAGGTACCTACTAACTTGTTTGTACAAATGGTTCCTACCACTTGTAACCCATTTCCTTGTTGAGGCTAGGTTTTTTATGTTTACATAATATTTACGTTCAAATAAACGGCTTTACAGTGTTTCTGCCTTCTGTTCATTCCCTGCTGCTTTGTCATGATTTTTTTTTTTTTTTTCCTTGTGATGATACCTACGTTACTTACTTTAACTTTAATGCCGAATATATTGTTTAGGTACCAACTAATTTAGGTAAACCATGGTTAAGAAAGTAAGTACCTACTTATTTTCATACTATTCCTTTCTTTTTAGTGAATCACGCAATTATGAACGTTGGTGACTATGATTACATGATCTGAATTTTATATATATAATATACAAGTTGTGATAGTGGTTGGTCGTCAACAGTTTTCTTCAAAACACGGAGTTATAGGGGACGTAGGCTAACAGGTAACTGAAATGCCGGTTAAGTGGGGGCGTGTATTATTATAAGTGCTGATTATAAGGTACTAGGTACATGGGTAGGAAGTCCGACTGCAGATTGCTAATAACTGGTGATGGTAACGTGTTCATTAACGCGCTGCTTTGACCTATTTCGATAGTGCTACAACGTAACTAACATACACCTACGTCAACTTGGTCACGTGACTGGCTCATACTCACATTGAGATAGTAACGTACAAATTCCTATCCATTGATGGCTTAACTAACGGCGAAGTGATTATTGGCGTGGTGATTACTGTTGGGGAAGCAGGTAGGTTACGTACCTTGCCCAGGGGCGGATCCAGAATTTTTTTCTGGAGGATGTCACAGGGTAGAACAATATAAAAAATAACAAAATAACCAAACGAACAATTCAAACCGAATTTTCAACCTTATGCCTAAACTCGTCCAATTTGTCTACTTACAAAATTAATTGTATTTATTTATAAAATTCATTGTTTATGTACAAAATATTTTTCAATATATATTAATTATTTAACTGATAGATGTATTTATTTTCAATTTTCTTCTAAAAAAGTGTCCTAATGTGTTTTCAAACAAATTGGCGCATTTTATGGCAGCGTAGCTAACTTCAGAGTTTGCAAATCAAAACATTGAAACCACAACAATCTATTGTTGATCTCAGTGAGTTCAGTATCGTTTTTACTGAATTTGGCAGGAAAGATAACGAGAACGAAACAAAAACAAGATAATAATTAACAAAAATAAGAAGAAATAAACAAGGTGTAATTTGACGGATACACCAACGTAAATTTATTGACATAATTGTAGGTATATAAAGTAACATTGGTAGGACCAAGTGTACGATTCGACTAATTTTGACATTTTTGATCGAATCTTTTTAGATTTTTTATAGTACAGGGTTTTCAGTGTACAAAATACGTTTGTTCTTTGGAAGAATTACAGCTGTCGGAGATTTTTCATAACAATATGTTTCCCCTAACCATCCCTAATTCCCCACAAACTGGGAACACAGATTGAAAAATGACGCAACCTTTCACAAAACAAACTGATGAAACATGATGCAATTCCTTATTCTTATTTGACGGTTTCCATGTTGTTGTCCTGGCCATGGTTGAACTTTGTCATTTCCTTGCATTACCTGTGCTCATGTGCAAATTGCTTAACTCCTAATGGTACTTTACTCCAGTACCTAAAATTTAAAAAAGTTGCGGTCACAGAAACTAATCATGCGGTCACGGTGAAACTCAGGAAATAATCTTTTCTAGTAATAACCAAACATCCCTAAAAATTTCATCGAAATTGCTTAACTCCTACTGGGACTTTACTCAGTACCTAAAATTTAAGAAAGTTGCGGTCACAAAAACTAATAATGCGGTCACGGTGAACTCAGGAAATAATCTTTTCTAGTAATAACCAAACATCCCTAAAAATTCATCGAAATTGCTTAACTCCTACTGGGACTTTACTCAGTACCTAAAATTTAAGAAAGTTGCGGTCACAGAAACTAATAATGCGGTCACGCTGAAACTCAGGAAATATTCATTTCTACTAATAACCAACCATCCCCGAAAATTTCATCGAAGTCGGTCAACTCCTACTGGTACTTTACTCAGTACCTAAAATTTAAAAAAGTTGCGGCCACAGAAACTAATAATGCGGTCACGCTGAAACTCAGGAAATATTCATTTCTACTAATAACCAACCATCCCCGAAAATTTCATCGAAGTTGGTTAACTCCTACTGGTACTTTTTTCAGTACCTAAAATTTAAAAAAGTTGCGGCCACAGAAACTAATAATGCGGTCACGCTGAAACTCAGGAAATATTCAATTCTACTAATAACCAACCATTCCTGAAAATGTCAACAACATCCAGTCCACTTGTACATACCTACCTTACTTAGCGTAATTGTGCGATCGAAGTAGGTACATCATAATTCATTTTCCTCAATATGCACGGTATTATTTCAAATTTGGAACACACACAAAAAAAACAGTAAATGAATGGAGTTATCTCTCGGGCGATGGAAGGAAACGGATGTATCTACGTTTTTTCCTGTCACCTTTTTCATGCAAAATATTAATGAACATTGAAAAACATAATTTGTAATAAACAACTACGGACCTACCGTAGTTACCTACTCATTTTAAGAGAGAACAAAGAGAATACTGTTACCTACTTATCGTAGGTACATCTTTCACCCTAGCGACGCCAGTGGTACCGCCATATGAACTTGACACACGTATCTGATTAATCAATTTCGTTGAAAGAAAAGAATTCAGCACACCCATCCTCACTATAGTTACATGATAGGTAGTATCTCTTCGTTGTACCTACAGCCACCATTACGGACAGTGGTGACGCCATACATTGGCACCTGTAAGGAGGTTGGTACATTTTTCAAAAATTACACTGAATCACAGAATTCATAGGATGACAAAAGATGAGAAGGAGTCCCAATTTCCTTTTTGATGCCCACTTTCACCTCACATCGAAATTGGAACTAACAATTTTGTTATCCTCCGCGTAGCCATATACTAAAATTTTATTCCACATTATTAGTTAATAAGTATTTGGGTAGTAGGGGTTACTAGACTGATATAGGTATTGTGTCAGCGACGAGGGCTCGTTTATGTCGAGCACCCGTAGCAAAGAGAAGAATTCCGTAACACGATCAAAATATGAAACTGAGTCACAATTCCATTTCGTCGAGACCACTATAACTTCACATCAAAATTACATGGGATAACATATTTTTATCACCCACCTAGGTGTATGAATATGTTTAGAAAAACCGCATTATTCCTTATTTACATTACTACTACAGCGATTAGAGTAGCATTATTGCGGGGGAGTAGCATTAATTCCCGAGGATGCAGAAGGTGTCAGGAGCCCTTCATGATATCAAGAAATATCTCCAAACCGGGAAATCGGTAGTACTACTCAAGGGTTGGGGAAAACTTATATAATTACCCCCACCTTGTCAAAACACAACGAGTAACTCAATTCAACTGTGAAAAAAGAAATGTGTACACAAAGATACCTTTTTTCCCCTATTTTCCACTGTTATGACTAACGAATTCGTATAATTACCCCCACTCCGGTCCTACCATCATCAGACCAAAAAAATTGAATTCCTTGTGATTTTTACACAAACATCCTTTTTCCCCCGATTTTCTACTGTTACACTACGGAATTCGTATAATTACCCCCACTCCGGTCCTACCATCATCAGACCAAAAAAATTGAAATCCGCGTGATTTTTACACAACGATACCTATTTTTCCCAATTTTCTACTGTTACAACTACCGAATTCGTATAATTACCCCCACTCCGGTCCTACCATCATCAGACCGAAAAAATTGAATTCCTCGTGATTTTTACACAAACATACCTTTTTTCGCCGATTTTCTGCTGTTACTCTACCGAATTCGTATAATTACCCCACTCCGGTCCTACCATCATCAGACCAAAAAAATTGAATTCCTCGTGATTTTTACACAAACATACCTTTTTTCGCCGATTTTCTGCTGTTACTCTACCGAATTCGTATAATTACCCCCACTCCGGTCCTACCATCATCAGACCAAAAAAATTGAATTCCTCGTGATTTTTACACAAACATAACTTTTTTCGCCGATTTTCTACTGTTACAACTACCGAATTCGTATAATTACCCCCACTCCGGTCCTACCATCATCAGACCAAAAAAATTGAATTCCTCGTGATTTTTACACAAACATACCTTTTTTCGCCGATTTTCTGCTGTTACTCTACCGAATTCGTATAATTACCCCCACTCCGGTCCTACCATCATCAGACCAAAAAAATTGAATTCCTCGTGATTTTTACACAAACATACCTTTTTTCGCCGATTTTCTGCTGTTACTCTACCGAATTCGTATAATTACCCCCACTCCGGTCCTACCATCATCAGACCAAAAAAATTGAAATCCGCGTGATTTTTACACAACGATACCTATTTTTCCCAATTTTCTACTGTTACAACTACCGAATTCGTATAATTACCCCCACTCCGGTCCTACCATCATCAGACCAAAAAAATTGAAATCCGCGTGATTTTTACACAACGATACCTATTTTACCCAATTTTCTACTGTTACAACTACCGAATTCGTATAATTACCCCCACTCCGGTCCTACCATCATCAGACCAAAAAAATTGAATTCCTCGTGATTTTTACACAAACATACCTTTTTTCGCCGATTTTCTGCTGTTACTCTACCGAATTCGTATAATTACCCCCACTCCGGTCCTACCATCATCAGACCAAAAAAATTGAATTCCTCGTGATTTTTACACAAACATACCTTTTTTCGCCGATTTTCTGCTGTTACTCTACCGAATTCGTATAATTACCCCCACTCCGGTCCTACCATCATCAGACCAAAAAATTGAATTCCTCGTGATTTTTACACAAACATAACTTTTTTCGCCGATTTTCTACTGTTACAACTACCGAATTCGTATAATTACCCCCACTCCGGTCCTACCATCATCAGACCAAAAAAATTGAATTCCTCGTGATTTTTACACAAACATAACTTTTTTCGCCGATTTTCTACTGTTACAACTACCGAATTCGTATAATTACCCCCACTCCGGTCCTACCATCATCAGACCAAAAAAATTGAATTCCTCGTGATTTTTACACAAACATACCTTTTTTCGCCGATTTTCTGCTGTTACTCTACCGAATTCGTATAATTACCCCCACTCCGGTCCTACCATCATCAGACCAAAAAAATTGAATTCCTCGTGATTTTTACACAAACATACCTTTTTTCGCCGATTTTCTGCTGTTACTCTACCGAATTCGTATAATTACCCCCACTCCGGTCCTACCATCATCAGACCAAAAAAATTGAAATCCGCGTGATTTTTACACAACGATACCTATTTTTCCCAATTTTCTACTGTTACAACTACCGAATTCGTATAATTACCCCCACTCCGGTCCTACCATCATCAGACCAAAAAAATTGAATTCCTCGTGATTTTTACACAAACATACCTTTTTTCGCCGAATTTCTGCTGTTACTCTACCGAATTCGTATAATTACCCCCACTCCGGTCCTACCATCATCAGACCAAAAAAATTGAATTCCTCGTGATTTTTACACAAACATAACTTTTTTCGCCGATTTTCTACTGTTACAACTACCGAATTCGTATAATTACCCCCACTCCGGTCCTACCATCATCAGACCAAAAAAATTGAATTCCTCGTGATTTTTACACAAACATAACTTTTTTCGCCGATTTTCTACTGTTACAACTACCGAATTCGTATAATTACCCCCACTCCGGTCCTACCATCATCAGACCGAAAAAATTGAATTCCTCGTGATTTTTACACAAACATACCTTTTTTCGCCGATTTTCTGCTGTTACTCTACCGAATTCGTATAATTACCCCCACTCCGGTCCTACCATCATCAGACCAAAAAAATTGAATTCCTCGTGATTTTTACACAAACATACCTTTTTTCGCCGATTTTCTACTGTTACTACTACCGAATTCGTATAATTACCCCCACTCCGGTCCTACCATCATCAGACCAAAAAAATTGAATTCCTCGTGATTTTTACACAAACATACCTTTTTTCGCCGATTTTCTGCTGTTACTCTACCGAATTCGTATAATTACCCCCACTCCGGTCCTACCATCATCAGACCAAAAAAATTGAATTCCTAGTGATTTTTACACAAACATACCTTTTTTCGCCGATTTTCTACTGTTACTCTACCGAATTCGTATAATTACCCCCACTCCGGTCCTACCATCATCAGACCAAAAAAATTGAATTCCTCGTGATTTTTACACAAACATACCTTTTTTCGCCGATTTTCTGCTGTTACTCTACCGAATTCGTATAATTACCCCCACTCCGGTCCTATCATCATCAGACCAAAAAAATTGAAATCCGCGTGATTTTTACACAACGATACCTATTTTTCCCAATTTTCTACTGTTACAACTACCGAATTCGTATAATTACCCCCACTCCGGTCCTACCATCATCAGACCAAAAAAATTGAATTCCTCGTGATTTTTACACAAACATACCTTTTTTCGCCGAATTTCTGCTGTTACTCTACCGAATTCGTATAATTACCCCCACTCCGGTCCTACCATCATCAGACCAAAAAAATTGAATTCCTCGTGATTTTTACACAAACATACCTTTTTTCGCCGATTTTCTGCTGTTACTCTACCGAATTCGTATAATTACCCCCACTCCGGTCCTACCATCATCAGACCGAAAAAATTGAATTCCTCGTGATTTTTACACAAACATACCTTTTTTCGCCGATTTTCTGCTGTTACTCTACCGAATTCGTATAATTACCCCCACTCCGGTCCTACCATCATCAGACCGAAAAAATTGAATTCCTCGTGATTTTTACACAAACATACCTTTTTTCGCCGATTTTCTGCTGTTACTCTACCGAATTCGTATAATTACCCCCACTCCGGTCCTACCATCATCAGACCAAAAAAATTGAAATCCGCGTGATTTTTACACAACGATACCTATTTTACCCAATTTTCTACTGTTACAACTACCGAATTCGTATAATTACCCCCACTCCGGTCCTACCATCATCAGACCAAAAAAATTGAATTCCTCGTGATTTTTACACAAACATACCTTTTTTCGCCGATTTTCTGCTGTTACTCTACCGAATTCGTATAATTACCCCCACTCCGGTCCTACCATCATCAGACCAAAAGAATTGAATTCCTCGTGATTTTTACACAAACATACCTTTTTTCGCCGATTTTCTGCTGTTACTCTACCGAATTCGTATAATTACCCCCACTCCGGTCCTACCATCATCAGACCGAAAAAATTGAATTCCTCGTGATTTTTACACAAACATACCTTTTTTCGCCGATTTTCTGCTGTTACTCTACCGAATTCGTATAATTACCCCCACTCCGGTCCTACCATCATCAGACCAAAAAAATTGAAATCCGCGTGATTTTTACACAACGATACCTATTTTTCCCAATTTTCTACTGTTACAACTACCGAATTCGTATAATTACCCCCACTCCGGTCCTACCATCATCAGACCAAAAAAATTGAATTCCTCGTGATTTTTACACAAACATACCTTTTTTCGCCGATTTTCTGCTGTTACTCTACCGAATTCGTATAATTACCCCCACTCCGGTCCTACCATCATCAGACCAAAAAAATTGAATTCCTCGTGATTTTTACACAAACATACGTTTTTTCGCGGATTTTCTACTGTTACTACTACCGAATTCGTATAATTACCCCCACTCCGGTCCTACCATCATCAGACCAAACAAATTGAATTACTCGTAATTTTTACAAAATAATGAATTTTTTCCCTGATTTTCTACTGTTACAACTAATTAATGCGTATAATTACCCCCACTCTGGTGCAACCAGGGTCATTAACTCAATCACACAATGGAAATTCTAATCCCCTTAATCATTAGTGGATGAAACTTATTGTTCTCGATTTCTTACTGTTTGAATTCTAATATTCATTAATTGCCACCACTATACTGCAAATACCACCCCTACCCAATTTTGCCTGAACATTAAATTCAACATATTTTTTTCATAATTTAAGTTTTTCCGGTTCCTATAATAATATTGGTATAATTACCTACACTTAGTCCAACCATCCACTTCTAACCTTGTAAGGCTGACATCTAAAACTCACTTTTACACAATAACCCTTTTTAACACGATTTTGTACTGTTAGAGATTTATAATAATTACCATAATTATCACCACTCTACTCCAAGTACCATACTTTACCTAATAAAATCCTTTTTCTTAACCCAACTGAGGGTTTCAGAGCTTCTTACACTCTGAATATATTTTGCTACCACTGGGGCGACAGACAGGGCTTTGTAGTCACCTCTGGGATTGTGGTGGAGAACAAAATATCTATTCCTAACCTAACTTGGGCTTTCAGATATTTTCCTACTATAGGGGCGACGAAAATGACATAGTAATCACCATCCTAATATCTTAGCTTCACAAGAGCTTCCCCATCCTTGAGGGAAGTTACCAACCTCACAAAAACACATTCCCCTGTGTTTCAGAGCTATTGCAGTCATTAAGAGGTTTGTTACCACAAAGCTACCAAAATATCTGACATGGGACTGCTAGGTACTCCTTTACAGTCCCAATCTCTAGAGGCCCACATTGGGACTCCTAAGCTACCATCGTCGCCCCTAACCTACCAAAATATACCTATATATATATATATATATATATATACAGGCGTGGAATGCACTGGTGCGTGTCTACGATGACAAACGCAGGTTGGCATCATCTTACCTTGAGCGCCTTCTCTCCTTCAAAGTAACTTCCGACAAGCCTACCACAGAGTCGTTGCAGTCATATTTGTCCCAGGTTTCAGAGAGTATCTCATCATTGAAGAATCTCAGGATTCCAGGCATGGAGGATTACCTACTCTGCGAATTAGCTCTTCGAGCTTTGGACCACAAGACACGCCAAGCATTTGAGTTAGCGTCTGTCGGTACCACCTTCCCAAAATTTGAGACTCTGAAGGAATTTGTACAGAACCACTACCACGTACTTCAAATTACTGATAGCTCAGGCCCCAAGGTTCTCAACTAGAAATCAACGCAGGCAAACAAAGCTCCTCCATCTCCTAACAAGTTCTCAAATAAAGTACACGCCCTGCTGGCCCATTCATCTAAACAAGACAGTGGAAAGGCACAGTCAAAGTTACAGGACTCAACTCAGTTCTCGTGCTTCATTTGTCAACAACGTCACGTCATAGTCACATGTCCTCGGTTCCTATCTATGGATCCTCCACAACGCCTTCCTGCATTGAAGCAGTTCTCGGGTAGTCGGAATTGTCTTCATCCAGCTCATCGCACAAAGGACTACCCATCGAAATTCGTTTGTAGGGAATGCGAAGGAAGACACTATAACATGCTTCACCTTGTACCTAAGTCCAGACGGCCACAGATGGAACGGGTGGTTGAAAATACTAACGCAAACAACGAGTCAGGGTTTGCTGGAACAAGCATCTCCCCTAAGAGTTCTGGCGTGTTATTGGGAACTGTGATTGCATCAATCCAGGATGCTCAAGGTAATGTACACCGCTTTAGGGGCCTACTGGATGCTGGATCTCAGCATACAATTATCACCACTAATTGTGCATCAAAGCTCAACATGATTCTGAGACCTTATCAAGGGTCAATATCTGGAGTCAACAATTCTCCTCTTCACAACATCAAGGGCAAAGTACCGTTGTCATTCAATATTAACCTTACTAATGCAACTCATCAAACAGAGGCCATCGTGGTTCCTACTTTAACGCCCCCACTACCCCAAATGCCTTTGCATTCAAGTAGATGGGAAGATTATCACTCATATCAGCTAAGCGATCCCCACTTCACTGAATCAGGTCCTATATCATTCTTGATAGGAGCCGACCTCTATCCTGAGGTGGTAATAGGTGCTCCTACCATCATTCATCAAGATGGACCCCGACTGATAGAAACTGTATTTGGATTCACGGTGGTAGGTAGATTCTTTGGTGAGGACAATACACCAAGTGCTGTGTCCTTTTCATCTTGTTCAGCTACTGACGCCCTCATTGAGAGGTTCTGGATGCTTGAGGAACCATCACAACCACCCGTGCAATCACCTGAGGAGGAGCGATGTGAACAGCACTCCATAAATACACATTATCGCACTGCTGAGGGCTGATACGTAGTTTCCCTCCCGTTCAAGTCGGATCAACCTAAAGTCAGCCTCAACATCAACCAAGCACTCACACGTCTCTATTGCCTCGAGTCAAAACTTGCAAAGGACTCTGATTTGCAACAGGATTACATCAACTTCATGAAAGAATATGAGGACTTGGGACACATGAGTGTGGCAACTGTTCCTTCCAAATATATAATTCCGCACCACCCAGTATATCGTATCAATGGGGATGAAAGGAAAATCAGAGTAGTATTTGATGCTAGCTGCCGTTCTTTGTGTGGCTCTCTCAATGATCAGTTACTAACAGGACCTAAGTTGCAAGCAGATATCTGCAATATTGTGCTACAATTTCGACGTTATCGCTATGTATTCACCTGTGACATAGTAAAGATGTGCTGACAGATCAGAGTAGCTGAGCATGATCGATGTTACCAGCAGATTGCCTGGCGTGATGATCCTTGGAAGCCTGTAGTCTTTTATCAACTCAACACAGTAACATATGGAACTCGCAGTGCACCTTATCTTGCCCAAAGAGTCATGCAACAGCTTGCACATGATGAAGGGGTTGCATACCCCAGTGCTGCTCATGCTCTTCTCCATAATGTATATGTAGATGGCATAGCAGTTGGGAGAGACTCGGAACATGACCTCTTTGAACTGAAACAGGAACCTTTGAGCTGCTTAATAAAGGCTGCATGGAGCTCGGTAGATGGGTAGTAACCTCACATCTTTACTACATGAGACTTCACACCCTTCCCATGCAGTGGATTTGTCCTGACAAGGTTTCTTCGACAAAAATTTTGGGAATGAAACGGTGACCAAACTCTGATACCCTTTCGTATGACGTCTCAGAACCCACACCAGGCTTTATCAAAAGAGTCATCCTTTCAAACATTGCTCGACTCTATGACCCACTTGGTTACCAGGCACCAGCAGTCTTCTACGCGAAGTGCATCTTGCAGGAGACCTGGAAGTCCAATATTGGATGGGATGAGGAGGTATCAAAGGATATCAAAAGTCTGTGGGAGCAGTATACATCTGAGCGTTACATTCCATCTACAATATCTCTACCACAACATCTACAAAAATGATACCACCTACCAACTCCTTTGTTTCTCGGGTGCTTCTGAGAAGGGATACTGTGGAGTTGTTTATCAGCGTGCCACCTATGGATCCACTGCAACATTATCACTTCATAAGGCAAAAACTCGCCTGGCACCCATGAAAACCATGACCATCCCTCGCCTAGAGCTCTGTGGAGCTTTGCTTCTGACTGATATTTTATGGTCATTGGAGCCAGTGAGACTTGATCTACAAATATCCGAGATATTCTGTTTCACAGACTCTATGATTGTTATCGCATGGTTGAGGACAATGCCTCATCTCCTACAGACATTTGTATCTAATACAGTCCAACAGATACTCCAATTCACCCATGTTAAGCAATGGTTCCACATCAGGGGAATCCAAAACCCAGCAGATGTTGGATCCCGAGGTGCGCTAACCTCCACACTCCAGTATCACCCTCTGTGGTAGATTCTTTGGTGAGGACAATATACCAAATGCTGTGTCCTTTTTATATTGTTCAGCTACTGACGCCCTCATTGAGAGGTTCTGGATGCTTGATGAACCATCACAACCTCCCGTGCAATCACCTGAGGAGGAGCGATGTGAACAGCACTTCATAAATACACATTATCGCACTTCTGAGGGCAGATACGTAGTTTCCCTCCCATTCAAGTCGGATCAACCTAAAGTCACCCTCAACTTCAACCAAGCACTCAAACCTCTCTATTGCCTCGAGTCAAAACTTGCAAAGGACTCTGATTTGCAACAGGATTACATCAACTTCATGAAAGAATATGAGAACTTGGGACACATGAGTGTGGCAACTGATCCTCCCAAATATATATATATACCGCACCACCCAGTATATCGTATCAATGGGGATGAAAGGAAAATCAGAGTAGTATTTGATGCTAGCTGACGTTCTTTGGGTGGCTCTCTGAATGATCAGTTACTAACATGACCTAAGTTGCAAGCAGATATCTGCAATATTGTGTTACAATTTCGACGTTATCGCTATGTATTCACCTGTGACATAGTAAGTGGGGGTCGAAGTCGGAGAGGGTTTCTTGGGAGCCCCCAAGTAAGTGACGTGGGCGTCGAAGGAGGAGGCGGCCGGGGCGTCGGAGGAGGAGGCGGTCGGAGCGTCGGTGGCCGGCCTCCGACCTCAGCAACCCGCAGCATGCTGGCTAAGCCGCGCAATATTAGCTCGCAGTTCCTTAATTTTTGCATCTAACCTGCGAAGCTATGGCAGCTTCGTGGAACCACGCCCTCCCTGACCAGGCAGTCAGCCAACAGGAGGGAAATGCCCTCTGTGGAGGTGTGCCACAGTTACGGCCCCACAGAACAGGAGATTAGATATCTCCTGCAGGCCCACACCATCACTCAACCGTTCCCCAATCAGGGCATCCACACAGCCAAGGAGCCGGGCTGTCTTGCCAACGGGGAAGGACTGGATGAAACTCAAGAGCATGAGCCTGACCAAAGGCAAGCTCCGATTCCGGGGGGTAGGCCTCATCCGCTCCCACCCCCTCAAGGGGAGTGGGGTCGGCTGGTGGTTCTGTAGACGGGCCCTCACGTTGTTTGCTCCCATCACTGCCGTCATTACCGCCCTCTGCTACATTGGCCTGCTCTGCCTCGTCCGGAGACTCAGGTGCCTCCAGCACTAACTGCCAAATTCTGTCAACTGTTCGGCTACTGAGTCTCCACTTTATCATCACCAATGCAGCTGCCCTGACACAACTTGCCTGGTGAGATGTGAGTACTGGGGGTACTGGCAGACAAATCTGTCATGCAGTTCTTGCCGATGTCCGCCAGTCTCAGCTCCTCCATCAGTGATCTTGACATACGGACAAGGAACTCATTCATTTCTCTGGTCCATGTAGTCCGGGTGCCCCGACTATTGGTTGGCAGGGGAGGGGATGTAAAGTCACCCGAACTCCACCAGCACGGTGGCGCAGGTTCCTATAGGTGCCCGCGCCCTGATCATGAGAAGGGCTGGATCGACCACTATACCCTCCAGCCGCCCCCGGCCAGGTCGTGTTCAACCTCGAGGAACTGCGCGATTGTTGTTGGACTTCAGATTTAACGTAATCTGTTGGTCAGAGGTAAAAGGCGACAAACACCGGCCGTGTGAACTCTAGTAGGTTTTAAACATCATATTACGTTCCAGGTGGCTCGTCCACTCCGGCCCACTTAGGATCTAATATTAGCACCTACTTAAATTCATATGGGATTGGATTCCGACGTTAACTATGTCGCCATTTAGTTATCATAATTTATCAGGTTTCATCTAGAAATTATGAATTTTTCTGTAGGTGGCTATACAGTTCATTCAAACCGATCACATGATCGTTTGTAGGCGTATACTTTTTTTGTGTGATAATCTAAGCCTACATGCGTATTGCCTCCCTGGTTTTACTAATTGTTGAATGGGTAACGGATGGCTATAGGTAGTATTTGAAAATTCTCATAGACGTTCACTGATTGCTAGTTTTGTACAGGTAGTGTGGGTTCCAGAAACGGTTGTGAATTAATAATTAATTTCCCGGAATTCGGCTGCCGTTCTATAACGAAGGTTATGGTGAGTCAACTCTAGCTAAATTGACATACAAAAATTGGTTATCTCATTCTACCTACTTGAGAATTGCAGCAAGCTGCTGAGTCGAAGTTTTTGAAGCTACATTGCTGCACTGATGGTTGATTATTGAAATTCACTGAAAATACCGGACCTGGAATAAATACTGTTTTGATTTCGCTCTAAGCGCTTTCACCACGCGAGGCCTGCCGGCGACTTGATAACTCATATTCCATATTTAACGTCATTTGAGATTCTTACGATATCTTTCGGTAGGGTCATAAACTACTGGAACGAGCTGCCGGAACCCGCTCGTCATTTCTGCATTGCAGGCTTGCTTAGTTTTCGCCTTGGATACCATATGCTTAACAGTTCGTCTCGTGTGTCCTACACGATGGAATGCCCCGAACCGCTTATAGCGGCAGATTCGATAAATTTTAACGGTTGCCGATATTCCTTCCACTTTGGTTGCATGCCTGTAAGGTGCTCGATTTGTTCTAGTTCGTTAACTAGTCTTCTTCCTGAAGTTGATGGCTACAGGAGAGTTCGAGCACTTACTAGTATGTATTATGCCCCCTCTGACGTGTCACTAGGAGAGATAAAGGACACTATTGAAATCGTAATTCACTTAGGTTTATTATTGTGCAAACTCACATTATAATATATTATTCTTAGTATTATACCTATTACTATGCTATAATTAGTCTTTAAGGGTCCCTATGCTCTCCAGTGCACAGTTGTCTCACACGTGATGCGATTCGTACTCGGTAAGAGGCACAACGGTAGGAAAGTTCGCTTTACCTTGAGTGTGGCGAGTCGTGGCGTGAAGGCGGCAGATATCCCGAGAGACTGGCTAGTTCCTCCGAGTGACGGATGTAGAGTGAGGGATCGTCACGTTCCTCAAGCAGCCCACGGCGAAGATCGTCCTGGCATGGCACTTGGTACTGTGTCTGCTCATGCCACGGCGCGATAGAACTTCGTCTCCAATGACTATTGGGGAAAAGGGGTCGATTCCTATCCTTCGATGGTTTTTATCACCTCTGTTGATAGTGGGGATAGTTTTGGTAAAGTTGGGCTCAGGCGTGTGGCTTCAAGGTCCCAGACGTATTTTCTTGCTGATCCGAGCAGGAAATTCTGTCAGCGGGAAAGTGTTCTGACGGGGTTTCTCACGCTGTGTTCGTTCAAGATATTGCTGAGATGTGGGAATTGGCCAATTCCATTCGCACAATGCCTATGTTGAAAGCAAATTTTAGGAAGACGAGTCAGTCTACTAGAGGTGCCTGGAAGTGTTCTCTATGTAGGACCAGCAAGGTTCAGATTCCTAAGGATGACAAACCAGTCCCAAATGTACCTGCAGTTGTAGCCAAAGCTTCCCCAGTTGATGTTAGCGCCGACATTAAGGCACTCATAGGCCAATAATTAACACTGCAGATGAAATCCGATAACGCTGCCCTGGCTAAATCTCAAACAGAAATTAAAAGTATGATTTCCTAGGTGGAATCTAAAATAGATACATGCATCGCCATTTATGAAGCGCTCTCTGAGGGAGTCGATCACCTGCAGGCCGATGTTGGGACGCTACTGGAAGCGAACCTTGAGGAGCGCGTGAAAGCTCGGGCGGATGAATGTGCAAATTTGCGTGAGCAAATTGCAGCCATTTCAGAGGATCTGGGTAATTTGAAAGATGCCAAATTTGGGGAGCTATTGGACCATTTGGAGCGGGGAGCTGGATCGGTAAGGATCTCTTGGTGTTATGAATAACCTTTCTTTTGAGGAGGTTATGTCAGAAATGCACATAAATTAATTCTCTACAAGGTTCCAGAATCCGAGGCCTCAAGACTTCAAGCCCGTATAAATGAAGAAGTCCACATGGTCAAGGAGGTCTTGGATAAGTTCTCAGTTGATTTTGATGCTAATGCGTCCAAGCTCACTCGTATTGGTAAACGGGTTAGTGGGCAAATACTTCCACACATTCTCACAATGAGATCTCCTTCTATCGTCTCTATGATTTTGGTTGACAGCAGATCGAGCAACCCCCCTCACTCCTCTGTCACAAGATAAATCTCCATTAAAACGTCCATTTCTCGAAAATCTGAGAAAGGAGTAGAACGAAAGAAATGCGAGGGGCGAACGTGACTTGACGATAAAATATATAAAAGGAGTCCCAACAATAGTTAAGAAAAATGCTAATTTATCGCAAGTAAATCCCGGTTCCAATCCTCAAAAACGGCGGACGGTGACGGCGTTCTATCAGAATGTTCGTGGTCTTAACACGAAGCTCTCCAGTTTACGACATATGGCTCCCTCAAGGAAATGATTTCGTCTTTCTTACTGAAACGTGGCTGCGGGATTATGTGGGTTCTTCTGGGCTTGGAATGACCATATACAATTGTATATTAATGATAGAAATACTTCCAACTCTTCGAAGTCGACGGGTGGCGGTGTTCTCATAGGTGTATCTTCCAGACTCAAGTCGTCACTGTGGCCAGCTACTTCTAACACAGTCGAACAGGTTTTTGTAGTGGTTCCGGACTGCAAGCTGGTACTGGGTTGTGTTTACTTACCTGAATACTGTTCTTCGGCCTTCTTCGAGAATGATTTGGAGGAATTAGACAGAATCACAGATAGTTTCCCTGATTACTCTATTCTTATCGCTGGTGATAACAATTTACCTGGTCTAAAGTGGGAGACGCTGGATGGTGGGATTTCATCCCTTTCAACTGGGCCTCCGAGGCGTGTGTTCTTGCGGGGTATGATGAGTCTATTCACTCTCGTTCAGTTCAACCTTCTGTGGAATGCCTCGGATAACACTCTTGATTTATGCTTGTCAAACTTGCCAAACTATCGCTTGGGCACTTGAATCACAGTTGGCAGTTGGCACTTGAATCACAGTTGTTTGGCTTGTTGGACAGATCACAGTTGGGCACTTATCCAACATTTTTGTAACATGTATGGATTTATCCAACATGTGCATTCGATTATAATTTTGAACGCACAGATTTTGCAGGTATGAATTCATTTTTCAGGGAGTATGACTGGAGTTTCTGTCAGTCGCTACCACTTGAGGAAGCTGTCCACAAGACATATAAGGTTTTCTATGCGTCCTTTGAGAATTTCGTCCCTCGTATAAAAAAAAAGAGACCTTACTTTCCCGCAGTGGTTTTCCCCAGAGCTCAAAGTGCTAATCAAGAAAAAGAACATACTACATGCTAGATATACACGTACTGGCTATGATGGGCTGACTTCTCATATTGTGACTTTTCATACAAGCTGGGAAACAGATGGGACGATTTCGACGCCTCGGGGATGTTGAGATTGACGGGCTTGGAGACTCTCAGGGAGCGGCGGGAACTGGCCGATGTAGTGTTTGTGCACCGCTTGGTTGACGGCAAGGTGGACTGTCGAGAGCTGTTATCTCTTTCAAGTTTTCACGTTCCGCCGTATGCGACACGTTTTACGCAGACTTTCTTCCTCGGGACGGTTCCCACCAACTACCTGCTCGGTGGGCCCCTGATCAGAAGCCAGCGGGAGTTCAACCGGCTGGCAAGTTTGTCAGAAGTGGACCTTATCTGTTTGAGGGGAAGCGTTTTCAAGAGACAGGCCAAATTATTATTATTTTGAGCACAAATTTTCTTTTCTTTTATAAATAAGGTGTACCTATTATTCGGAACAACGTGATTTTAGTTGCTAGTTATTAATTTGTAAATTGGGCAATCTTTTCCTATACTAATTATAAATAAATAAATAAATAAATATATCACGGATCCAAGACGCCCTCACACTGAGACTTTGTGGATGGATGATTTCAGAGCGGATGCACTTGTCCGCTGGTTGTTTATTCCAGGCAAGGACGTTGGAAAGTCTTTTTTTGTGCAGGTACCCACTCGTAGTTAGGCCTTCCTACCTATCTGTCTATTACCATTTGTATTGGGTGCATTGTCTGACTTGATATGTATAGATATTTATAAAAAGAGAGAAAGCGCATGAACCAGTATAATTACATTTGCACATTTTCCTCAATTCAGTAATAAAGCAAAAGGAAACATAAAGTGGGCTCAGTCTGCTGATCGCATAATAACCTAGGATTGGCTCATTAGCGACTGGTACCTCATCCAATTGTGTGGCCACAACAGTTACCAAACTTCGCTTCTTGACTTCAAGAAATGACGGAAGAGTCGAACGACATAATTTTATTGGAGTAAAAGCTTTTTATACAAGCATCTGACTCGGCGTAGGGTTTGTTTTGATCGTCCTGTCACTTAATCAACACTACGATTAGACATTCATCAATATTGTTGAATAGCGCTCGGCTGTCTTCGAACAGGTAATCTATGGAATGATTTGTTTAATACAATAGTAGAGTAATGAATATAACTGCATAAAATATTCTATATTTTCAAAACGAACAATCAAAACGAACGATTGATGATTCGGTCTGAGCAATGGTAGCGCTCGATTACTAGTGAGGTTTTGATAAACTGGACGATACATGTAGGTAACGATGGAAATAGTTTTAGCTATAGGTACCTTAACTAATCTTTAAACTATGATCTGTCGACCGAATTGAGTATACCTACTTAAGATAAACCTTGGTTTGATGTCACTTAGTCAAAATCAGAATGTCAGCTAATTGCTGACAATTTGATTAGGCAGATGTAGACAATTTGATTATGTACCTACTCCGTCCGTCGTAGACAGTACTTTGCCCCTTTAAAATAGCTAATGTTGAATTTTGAAATTCGGATGCGGGTACTGATTGGGGAGAATCCCACCAATGCCATAGATAATGCTAAAAAAACCTTTCATGATCCTAGGAACGGATTACAAACAGGGGTTAAAACAGAGCTCAAAATACACTGCCAAGGTGATGGCACAGGAGCTTCCTCGTCACAATCAGAGTGACCCATTATAAAATAGAACAGACTCGGAAGCAAAATAACATAACATTACATAACATTAAATATACATATTACATAACATAACATTACATAACATAAAATTACATAACATTACATGAAATATACATATTATACATAACGCTCGCTCGCTATCCGAGATTCGCTGTACGCAGTATCGTGGAACCAACAAACGACGGAAAAATCCCATACCCTACCGGGTATTTGTGCCCAATTTTATCAAAATCCGTCAAGCCATTCAGGAGTTGACCATGGTCGACCATATTTCCGCTATGGTCAGGGAATTAAAAATGCGCCTACGTTCAACTTGGGAGGCTACCGGATATTGGTGCCAAATTTGGTCGATATCCGTTGAGCAATTCGGGATTCGACCATGGAGGGGCCCATGGATGCGCTAAGGTCGACCGCGGGGGTAGTCCGAAGGGTCGATCGTAGATAGAATTTCACGTAGATTACGAATACGCGATAAAAAATAGGGGTTACCATTTCAATTAACGAAGTTGACCATGGTCGACCATAGTTCCGCTATGGTCAGGGAATTAAAAATGCGACGTTGCACAACTTGGGAGCCTACTGGATATTCGTGCCAAATTTGGTCGATATCCGTCAAGCCATTCAGGAGTTGACCATGGTCGACCATAGTTCCGCTATGGTCAGGGAATTAAAAATGCGACGTTGCACAACTTGGGAGCCTACTGGATATTCGTGCCAAATTTGGTCGATATCCGTCGAGCCGTTTGGCCGTGCATAGAAGGACAGACAGACAGGCAGAGCGCATGCGCAGGGCGAACCGCTGGCTCTATCATGTTGAAATTTATATGGGACCTCAATGGGCCCTACCCGCTTAATCCCTGAGAATTACATTGAAATTGGGTGAAATCTTTGGTTACTACGGCTGTAACAAGGATATTGAATCACGCCAGCTCTTGCGCAGAGCGCACCGAGGGTCCGATCATGCTGAAATTCATACTGGAACTCACTAGGCCTTGTCCAAACAACCCTTGAAAATTTGAGCGAAATTGAATCAAAATTGTGAAAGTTATGCGTGTATGTTGAATTTAACGTTAGCGCATGCGCAGGGCGTACCGCTGGATCAATCATGTTGAAATTTGTATGGGACCTCAAGGGGCCTTATCCGCACCATCCCTCGAAATTTGAGCTGAATCAATTCAAAATCGTGGAAGTTATGGCTGTAACAAGGAAATGCGGACAGACTCACAGACTCACAGACTCACAGACTCACAGACTCACAGACCGACAGACACGGAACCAAATTTGTTCAGTAGGCTTTGAAACGCAAAATGCAAGTGGAAATTTTGATTTCTGAAGACAAAAATTTTTTGGCTCACGAAAGTGAACACAAGGCTTCCGCTGCTTCGCAGACTCGGAAGCAAAATATTACAGAAGGCAACGATTTTTTGTGAAAACTATGTTGATTTGGATTATTCGGACTTTTTGGAGACCAGTGTGGTGGGGGGGGGGGGGGGGGGTTAGAATATTGGGGAGAAGATGTTATGGATGAACCTCCAGCATTTTCAACTTGACAGTTTCTTGGAATCGGAATAAATTCCGTAAAATCAACATCAGTTATAAGGGAAAGTGATGAGCTGATGCAGTAAACACTCATTAATTTGGTTAACAAACAGGTTTGGCCAATAAGCTGTACAGCTTTGGATTTTATGGAGAGCTTATATTTTTGACGGTGCCACATGGTAGACGATGGTGGTTAGTAGGCCCTGTTTACGTTGACATTGCTTCGTGTTCGTCTGGATGAGTAACTGAACAAATATTTAAACTGAGGTTGTCATCTTAATTAGGTATGCAATTTGTGTAAATATTTTAATTGCGTGTTTTGCAAAACGGTGATGAAAATAGATCTGGAGGTGGCTGAGGTCAATACTGAGGTGACCGAGCGATTTTATGGTATAGAGAGCGAAATCCTTTGATAGGTAAAACAATAAATGGATAGGCAGCGTATGGAATTGGAAAGTGAAAAGGTAGTAAATGAAGTAGTTACGTCCACACTGGAATTCATATTATGATGCTCTCAGAAATTTGTTCAGCCGTAGGTTGTTTATTATTTTCCTATAGTAGGTAGTTACCGTCACGTCGTACTGAACTGTTGCCCGTATAGGTAATCTTTCCCGGAAATTGAGATCAACAATAACGATGAATAATATCGTAATGTCGAGAGATTAACTGGCATTTACCGAGGTATATATGTGATATTTGAGATCAGGTACATAGTGACGTACAACTAGCTAAGGAAGTACTTGATGCAAGAAAAACAAGTCATGTTTGGATCATAATAATGTCATTGCGGGTAAATAAAATATCAACTATGGATTTGGAGCTATTTTGGAGCAATGGATTTTTCAAAGCAGGAGGTATAGGAAGTGCAGATGTAAAGCGATTCCAAAAATCAAGTATCAGGAATTTCTAGCAGGTTAAGCTTATTTGCAAGCAGACGGTAGGGTAGGTGGTTTCTGGGAAGTATAATAGTTTTATCTTACTTGACACCATATACCTACTACGTACATCGTCAATTAATTGTCACCAAGAATTACCTACCTATCAACAAATATCCTAAATAGCTTCCCTCTTGGGCTCAAGCAGTACCTATCTCAAAACAACATACTCGATTTCATATATTGTCGTGATTATAATTTTTCAACCTGCCTCTTCAATTTGAGTCTTGAGTCAAGATTTCTCATCATGAATTACATGATTGTTATATATAACTCTCACTTTTCATAAATTTTGGTTTATTAATTTCAATCATGAAGATGGAATAAAAAATGTCATCCCGTAAGCCCTATACGGCACTTTCCTTAGTAATCATGAATCAAAATGGTTAAAATTTGGTATGTAAGTCCCATTGGGGACCTAGTTGGTCCGGAAAGCTCGCCGTTACTGTCAATCATCTCAAAGGGGTGAAAAAGAGGGGTTGCTATTGTCAATAGAAGAGTAGGCTTTTATGAAGTTTTTAAATTGATTCCGAACTTTGGGATTTTTCAACAAACCCCTGTAACAAAGTTACACGGCCTTGAAGACTGAACCGAAAAGCTTCGTCAACATGAATGAGAACCATACTGTATACAGAACTTTGGACGAATAGCAAATTATAATTTATTATAATCACGCATGGTATCATGAAATTGATTTTTTTGTTCCGTGTATCATTTCATTCCGAATATTCGGAATCAATTAAAACCTCAGTAAAAACCGTACCCTTCTATTGAAAGTTTTCGAGCGTTTTGGAAATTTCACTTTTTATTTCTCATCCCTTAGACATGCCTGGTAGTTACTACCGCTGAGCTCTAGCGCCTAATTTCGTAAATTTTTCTCCGTTCGTTTCTGAGAAATGTGGTAGACAGCGTCCGGATGGATATTCTAAGTAATCGAGGATAGAAAATATGTTAACCAAATATGCCACCCTCCCCATCTTAAAATTTGATGTTTTTTTTTTTTTTTTTTTTTTGGCATTAGCCAGTAGCCATAGCCATGGAAGTTTTATTTAAAATACATTTTTACAAATTTATGTCATAATACAAATTTTTTACAAAATAAATTAATTTACAAAATTTAAAATAAACATTTTTCTAATAAAATTAAAATAAATTTTTTGATTTTTGCGCACTGGAGTTGAAATACCTAAATTTTTACTTTAATATTGTTTATAAAAGAATATATAGCTCTGTACACTGGGAGCTTCTTGGAAAAGATCATTTGGTGGTAGCAGACTGGGCTCTCCAAGTGTAGTACCACCTGGTCCATCAATTGTCGTCTTCCTGTGTCATGTCTTCGAAATTCCATGACGATATGGTGTAATGTTTCTACGGTCTCCTGGCAGCTAGCACAGTCGGGCGAGGCGCGCTGTCCAATTCGATGTAGGTAATCCCCGCACAATCCGTGATTTGAGCGCAACCGGCAAATTATTCTTATGGCCTTTCTGTCAAGCTCACAAGTACTGAACCATGGCCTCACAGATACGTGGGGGTTTCCAATCCGGAATCGCTCCCCTGTCTCTGCGACGCCATATTCTATTTGCCATTTCGCCTTGAGACTTCGATGGGCTTGTACATAAATGTCCGTGTGTGGAAGTCTACTGTCCAGGTATATCCCGTTATGTCTAGCCTCATTTGACATGGAGTCCGCTATCTCGTTCCCCCTCACACCTGTGTGAGCTCTGGTCCACACGAACTGAACCCGGCGGTGAGCTGCTCTCATAGCTCTAACTGAAGTTAAAATGTCCATCAAGGCTTCACTGAAATCACAGGCGAATTTGAAATTCGCCAGCTTCATCAATACACTACGGCAGTCAGTGACCACCACTACCAAATTTTCCGACCTAGCTGCTGCGTAACGAAGGGCTTCTCGGATTGCCAGTGCTTCGCAAGTAAAACTGGATGAGGAATCGTTCAACTTGAAACGCCGGCTGCTATTAGCTTGTGGATCATAAAACGCACATCCACAACTGTTCGTTTGACGATGTTTGACGTTTCAAAGTACAGGAATCCGAGATGCTAGGCCCATTACTGTCAGTCATCACTATGGAATGTAAAATTGGAGACGACATTTTCAAAACGCCCGGCTATATTACTTCAAACAGAAGGGTTACTTCCTTGTCCTACGAATTTGAAGAGATTCTATTTCTAGAATCGAATGAAACCATCCGGAATATTTCTTATAGGTATAGCCCCTTGGAGTTTGAATCGAAAAAACATCAACATGAGTGTGAATTAAACGGTATGTCTCCAGCCCAAAGGCTGATTCAAATAACACGCATGGTTTGTGACATCGAGTTGGCAGTTGTTTAGGCATAATCTTTGAGTTTGACCAAGACACAAGGGTTCAGAAGAAATTAATAACCGTTTTGGAAGAAGGAACAGCGTTTCTCAATCCTATTTTCGGATCCTGAATATTTGAATTCTAAAAATGAATTCATGATCGACCAAAAGAACTTTTGGAACTTCAGTTTGTTATTAGAAGAGTCTGTGAAAGCTCATTCCCTCAACAGTTGAATTGTTAGCAACACGAGTGTGAATTGTGAAAGGAATACATCATGAAACCGAATTTTTTTTTTTTTTTTATATAATATGCATTTATTTGAGAAAATGTACAGAATAAAACAGGAGTAATGTATAATACAAATGCTACTCCCCACCGTAAGTCTAGGACTTGTGCTGTGAGGAGGAGTTGCAATAACAATTTACATCACAATTGGGTACATATATGTTAAATTACAACAAAAATAATTTAGCTGTTCCTGACAAAGGAAAAAAAAAAAAAAAAAAACCAAAAGTTCACTTCTTATCAAGTAATATATTGCTGATTGTAAAGCTTCTTGAGGTCTTTTTTTAAATACAGATAGCGAAGAGATTGAGCGTAGGTTGTCAGGCAAGGCATTGTAAAGTTTTACACCTCTATAGTCATGAGCTAGCTGGCCACGATACGTTTTCCGAAAGGGTAATTTTATGAAGCCTTGCTTCCGTGCTCTAGTGACACCATCTTCCAGGTATGACAATTGCTTACTACGCACAGATTTGTGTATTCTAATTATCATAATTTTATTCATCAGATGTCGGAGAGGAAGGACTTGCACTTGCCTAAACAATTCAGCTGAAGGGTATCTTATTCTTTTTTTAAGCAAGACTTTCAATAGTAGTTTTTGCGCCACTGAAACAGAATCCAGGAGACCTGTACCACTACCTCCCCAGCCAGAGATCCCATATGTCATAAGAGGTTGCACTAGGGCAAAGTAAAACATTCTTATGGCCTCCCTAGAGAGGAAATTCCTCATCTCCCGACATATATAAACCAATTTACGCAGTCTCGTCACTAGCGTCCTAATATGCCTGTCCCACTTCAAGCATTGGTCGATTTCCACCCCTAAATAACGGGTGGCCGATACTTGACTTATTTCAAGGCAGGCACAGCCTAACCGTTCGCAAGTCGTGCTGTGGCATTTAATGGTACAGATACGAGGAATATCGTTCTCTCTAAGAGAAAAAGCGATGCAATTTGTCTTCGCAAAATTAACCATCATTCCCATATCACCCAGGTAGGAGATAGTCTTCGTGAGGCAGTCCTCAGCCTTCCCAGTCACTAGCTCCCAGGTTTTATCAACGACTATAATTGCAGTATCATCCGCGAACGAAAACACTACTCCATCCATCCGCTCCTCCAGAAGCCCATTCAGAAAAAAAATAAAGTAAATTGGCCCCAGCACAGTTCCCTGAGGGATGCCACAAATACATGGTCTTTCATCACTAATGGTATCACCAACCTTCGTTACATGGCGTCTACCCTCAAGGTAACTCGCTGTCCATTTGACAAATCCTAGACTGATACCTGTCTGTTCAACTGCTGTGAGTAGTTTGGGATGAGGGACCGTATCAAACGCTTTAGCCATATCCATGCAAATGGAAAGCACCCTCTCCCCAGCATCCAGCGAAGTCACAACCTTTTGGACCAAATAGCTTATCGCGTCATCCGTACTTCTACCTTTACGAAATCCGAATTGTCTATCATTTATTTTTCCGTTTACTTCCAAGTAATTGACAAAAAACTTTTTAGCCAACCTTTCTATTATTTTAGCAATAATTGACAGGAGAGAAATAGGTCGGAAACATTCTCAACCTCCTATTCTCAATGGTATTAAGGTCAGTACAGTTTATCCTTATCCGAAATAGTATAAAATTCAGTTGGCAGTTACCTTCAACTCCTTCGTGAAGCCTACCTAGGGACTGTAAATTCGGACTATAATAGCTTGAACAGGGGTTATGTTAATTTCAGTTCAATGCTATATAAAAAACTTCACTGTGGAAATCACATTAAATCGGACTACCAACATCAAGACCGCTAGCGGTGGGCAACGATGGGGCAAAGGTGGAGAACGAACAACTGATCTTCTTACTCTTAAAAGCGTTTCTATTTTGCAAATATTTCGGTATGAGTTTGGCAGAAATCACTGAGAAATGACTACCACCATAATGTTTAGGAGTCTCACTTTCAAATAGCTGTGAAGGGCCCTGGCTACTGGGCTGGAATGGTTATGACGAGAGTGAGAGGTGAAGTAACCTTTTCTTGAAATATATTTGCATTTACCTACAGATCACAAAAACCCACGGTCCTTCATCTCCTCAACTATCTATTTTGTTGTACCCATTATTTTCCTTGCCCAGCACAAAGGTAAACGGAAAGTATTGCGGTCAACGTGATTGTCAATTCGCAGAGTATGTAAAGAGCAACAGTAGGTAGCTGGGAGTATGCAGTTAGCCAATCGTATAAATCGTCCAATTTTCATTATCTATAATTGTATTGTAAAATATGGAATATGATCGTAGATTATAACGTGGCTTGCCCCCCTACCAATCGGTGCTAGTTTACTTCCAGACTCACCACAAATACATGAAGATGATTCGTGTTCATTTGAACACACCGCGCACTCACGGTCAGCGTGTTGTGGCTACTGCGTCCCGGCAGTTGCGGATGCTCCTCCATGACCGCGTTCCGTCATCAAGAGGGGAATGGGCTTCATCACATCACTGGAACGGCCGCAATTGCTTGAAGAGGTAATGAACAGTATTAATGAGGATCCATTAACCTTCAATTCCACTGGAAAAGCCCATGATTACTCATGAAGCATCAGCATACCAAAATAGTGGATTAGAGTATAGATTTTTAAGAATCAACCTATCGAAGCAGGATTATTGTTTTTAAGGCAATCAGAACACATCCAAGACAAGAACTGAAGAAGATCTCAATGTATGTGGTCAGATGTCAGAAGTTGATAACTTCTCAGCAAAAATCCTGGTTTGGGTAGGGGATTGGACCCATTTATCTGAACGGTGTACCAACACCGAGATTTTTAGCCGACTTCAAAAGAGGAGGAGAACCTCAATTCTTCTGTATTTTTCTTTTATTATTTTCAATAATAAACCTTTGGAATCGAGCATGAAAAAAAAAAATTGAAAAATAAAAAAAAGATCAAAATAAAAAAAAGTAAAAATAACCCCCCTCAAAATTTTATGGTTTCCGTTTCAAGGTGAGTAGAATCCGAAAATAGATTAAAAATATTTCTCTCCGTCCGCCGTACGCCGTACGCTTTACACCGTACTTCGCACCACATGCTCGTGAATGAAGCGGTATGAATCCGGCCATGATTTCGGCTGTATGAAGTGGAGTTGTTTGCTCTGTGATATTATTTCAGTGGAAAAACGATGGCTCTTTTGGGTTTTGAACAAACGTTATGCTTCATGAATAACAACAAATATAATTATGACTGAGTGAACTATTGAATCCTGCGCATTTTCATGAAATATTAATTCCCGGGCCGGCTTCAGTACTCGATTTAGGGCTTTCCTGGGGTTAGGTATTGGCCACAGAAAACAAAGATACGCAGAAGGGGCGTGTATTCAATTAAATTAATACACAACGGTTTATTATTTACCTAATATGCTTCATGAATAACAACAAATAATTAGTTACTGACTTATTGAACCGCGCATTTTTATGAAGCTGTAATTCCCGGGCCGGCTCCAGTAGGTACTCGATGGAGGGCTTTCTGGGGGGAGGGCCTCGAGGGCAGGTATTGACCACAGAAAACAGTGATCTACGCAGAAGGGGCAGCTATACAAGTAAATAATAAACCGTTGTGTAATAATTTGCAGCGTTTTTAATTTGTTATTCTTGTGTGTAACGCGATCGGCGAACAACAAAAAAATCGTCAAAAAAACCTACTTTGAAAAATGCAATAAAAAGTATATAAAATAATTCATAAACACCTTTTCTTTCGAAAGTAAATTTAAAAAAAACGCTGCTACTTCCACAACGGTTTACAGACCGGTTTATTATTTACCGTATAGATGCCCCTTCGGCGTAGATCATTGTTTTCTGTTGTCCATACCTACCCTCGTGCTCCTTCCCAGGAAAGCCCTAAATCGAGTACTGGACCCAGGCCCGGAATTGGAGTTTCCTACAAATTCGCGGGATTTAATAATTCAATCATCAATTATTTTTAGATATTCATGAAGCATAAGGCAAATAATAAACCGTTGTGTAATATTTTACCTGCATAGATGCCCCTTCTACGTAGATGCTATAGTGAAAAGTTGAGAAATAATTTACCGTACCATAATAATTTACCGATGCGTAATAATTTGCCCATCGAAAATACTTCAACGATTGTTCAAGTTGTAAAACTACTATCAGAAAAATCCAGCCCCTTCTACTTATGTAGATGGTATAATGAACCGTTGTGTAATAATTCACCCATCAATAATACTTCACTGTTTGTTCAAGTTGCTAAAGTACCTATCAACCAAATCCAAAACAGCTTTCATTTGTCGAATGGAATAATACCGAGGAACAACCAACTCGACATCACACAGCCACCCGTGATTATAATCAGATGCTCCCTAGTGATGATATTTGGGCTGAATGTATAGAATTTGATCCACCCTCCTATTGACCAAGCCAGTTGGTGCAAACTTGGGGGCCTTACTGTGAAGTAACGGCGGGACGTGCAATGCTCCGGGTGGTATAAAAAAACTCGTAAGTTAAGAACTATTCAAAACCGTAAAAAGAGTCACGTAAAAAAAGGTATAGGCGTTCTGAAAATTTCAACCCCTATTTTGAACCCTTAGAGATGAATGACAGTAACGCCGAGCTTCGAGGACCAACTAGACGCCGAGCGGGTCCTATAAACCGAATTTCGTCAATTTTGGCCCATCGTAACTAAGAAAAGTGCTCAGTACGGCGTACGGCGGACAGACAGAAATTTTGGTTTATTATTTTCAATAATGAACCATTGGAATCGAGCATGAAAAAAAAGTCTAACCCCCCTTCAAATTTGATGGTTTACGTTTCAAGGTATGTAGAATCCGAAAATGCAATACAAACATTTCTGTCTGTCCGCCAAACGCCTTACGCCGTACGCCGTACTGGCCACTTTTCTTAGTTACCATGAAACAAAATTGATGAAATTCGGGCTATAATATGTTCCGTTCGGGGTCTAGTTGGTCCTCGAAGCTCGGCGTTTCTGTCAGTCATCTCTAAGGGGCTAAAAATAGGAGTCGAAATATTCAGAACGCCGTAGCTCGAATACTTTTGATAGAAGGGTAAGTGTTTTTTACGTTATTAAATTATTTGTCTTGAGCTAAACAATTTTTTGAGGCCACCAGGAGCATTGTACGTCCAGCCGTTCGTGTGCACCAAAAAGCTTCGTCAACACGATCGTGAATCAAATGGTATAAATCCGGCCCGGATATCATCACCTGGGAGCAACTGATTATAATCAAGGATGGCTGTATGAAGTCGAGTTGGTTGTTCTGCGATATTATTTCATTTGATAAGTGATGGACTATTGGATTTTGTTGGTAGGTACTTCTGAAACTTGAACAAACGTTGAAGTATTATTCATGGGTAAATTATTACACAATGGCATCAGTGCACAGTGGTTTCAGTGCAGGTTTTGTGGGTTTTCCAAGGACTTTTCATTCACGATGCGTTACGGACCCCCCCGACGGATAGGACCTACGTTGGACGATTAATTTATGTGCTTTCATCCGCGACAGTGGCGTTCTCCTAGTTTGTGTTGTGCTCGGTGCAGTGAAATGGACTCAGGTTCTATGAACGCTACGTCACCGCCAGCCATCCATCTCCCCAAGTCCCTAGTCTTTCGGTTCGAGATGCCATTGGACAGTAAGAGTTCGTCCAGCGAGGGTTTTGAGTTATTTTGCAATAGGAAACGAGTATTTCGGAAAAACAAACTCCGAGGCCGATATGGTTGTAAAAATCCCCACTGCCAGACTTACGAGCCCAGTACCTACGTCTAATCGGTTTGAGCCGTTGGCGCAAGCAGAGGAACCAGCTTCAGATGGCGCAGAACCGAGTATACTCAAGAGCGGTGCCCCAAACGTCCCCCCGTTTTTCTTGCCGCATCCACGAACTTCCGGGGTTGTTAGAGGCATTCAAAAACGAGGTTGGTCGGGATCGCTTCACGTATACCTCGACGCTAAAGTACATCAAGATTAGGCTCACCGATGGTGAGGCTTATCGACGTGCCGTTACATATTTTAAAAGGGAAAAAGTTGAATTCCACTCGTACCAACTACCGGAAAAACGGGCATTGAGAGTAGTTTTCCGAAATTTACATTCGTCAACAGATCCAGACCTCATAAAATCGGAGCTCGAGGGGATGCTATTTGAGGTTAGGCAAGTAGTGAATGTGTTCTCCTGCACGAAAGCTCCATTGCCACTATTTTACGTCGATGTGGAACCCAAAGAGGGTAACGAGCGAATCTATCAACTCAGGGCATCCTGAACTGTGATATCCAAGTGGAAGCGTTCAGTCCAAGAAACCAGATATCCCAGTGCTCAAACTGCCAGGAGTTCAATCACACGAGTGGATATTGTCACTATCGGCCTCGTTGTGTTCGCTGTAGGGGCGAGCATAGTTACAAAGAATGTCCCGTTCCACGTACCCTCCCGCCGGAATGTGTAAACGGTGGGGGCCAGCATATGGCTAATTACAGGGGGTGTGAAGTCCACAAACCTATTTTAAAGAAGAGAGCACAGCGCAAGTCTCCAACTCAGCACCGGCAGCCTCCCCTCAGCAGCGCTGAGCATTTCCCTGCTCTCCAACTACCCCAACCCCAGTCACGTCAACCCAGCTCCCAACCTACAACTACCATAAAATGGCAGCGTTCAACGGTGATCCCCCCCCCCCCCCCCCCACAGTATCCGAGCCACATACTCCGCAATTCCATTGGCACTCGTTGGCGCCGCCCCGACCAACTGACAGAGTCAACCAATGCCTCTTCCTCGTCGTCGTCAGATCTAATAGCGCAAATAACGACAGTCTTCATCTCTTTAATTCAACCAATTTTGCAAGTAATGACACAAATTTCTAACACCATGATCCAAATTCAATCTTTCCTAACACATAATGGGAAGTAATCGATATTTAAAGGACCTAAAAATTATCACGTGGAATTGTAATGAGAAACGGAAATTGGAGCTGGGGTCGTTCCTGGTTCGCCACAATGTTGACATAGCACTGCTCACAGAAACACATTTTAAAGTTGGTCAGGATATATCAAGGCACCGGGTCACTGGGTACACATTCTTTAGCACACCAAGCCCCTTACCAGGACGAGCCAAAGGTGGTTCAGGAATATTGATAAAGAATATTCTCCAGCTCCCTTCCATAGCTTATGAAGATATCCAGGCCACCTTCCTTACGATTACCATGAAAGACTGCAGTGTAGTGGTTGGAAGTTGATATAGCACTCCTTCAAGGCGACTGAACACAGATCACCTACGGGAGGTGACATTAAGCTTGGGAGACAAAGGTATAATTGGGGGCGACTTAAATGTGAAGGCAGTTGAGTGGGGCTGTAGAGCTACGAACTACCGGGGTAGAGAGCTGCGGGACTTAGTGTATGAGCAAAGGCTTACAGTGCAGGCGCCCGACACCCCTACCTTCTGGCCTATGTCGGAGCGACTGCTTCCAGATGTATTAGATATCTTTGTGTTGAAAAACATCCCATCATCATTCGTTGTTGAGGGAATTCACGAGCTGAGTTCGGACCACGACCCCGTTTTCCTGTTTGGCTCAAATTTAAACATTCGCTTAGCCTCACTTCTGCCAAAGCTGGTCAGGGGTCCAGTAAACTGGGACCTATTTGCTCAAGAATTTGCTGAAGACATTGATCAATCCTTGCCAATGACAAGTGTTGAGGATGTCGATGCCTGCGCACATCATCTAGTTCAGACGATTCACAATTGCCTGTGGAGTAGTAGTGAGCCTAAAGAACCAAGGAGTGGGTCTCCCAAAACGCATCCCAGCTCGACTACAGCATCTTTTGCATTGCCAGAATAAGGCAAAGAGAGCATGGCAGTGATCCCGACACCCTCAAGCTCGGAAACATCTCAACTGGCTCAACTACCAAGTAACTACTGCACGGGCTGTAATGAGGAACCAGCAGTTCGGCTCATATCTCCTATCCCTGAATGGCTGCAGTAGGTACGGGATCTGGAAAATCTCAAAGGTTTTTCGGGGGCAGAATGCCAAGAGTTCCCCACCACTGAAAGATGATCAAAGGCAGTGGGTAGTGGAATACGTAAAAAAAAGTGGAGCTGCTTGCTACTCACTTTGAACGAGTTTTTAGACCTAATGCCAATCACCAGGATGGCGTTTTTGATAGCCAAGTGCAGGACCAGGTGGACGCCCCCCTTCCAATGGCACCTCCTCCGACCAATATAAGCCCGGAGGAATTGACGAGTGCGTTTAGGGCCATGAAAAGTAAGAAGGCACCAGGATATGACCTTATAACAGCAGGAATTGTGAAGCGTCTCCCTAGGAAAGGCAGAGCTTTCTTGTTGAGCCTCTTCAATGCACTCGTCAGGTTGGGCTACTATCCACGAATTTGGAGGCACGCAGTGGTAATTGTAGTCCTAAACCAGGGAAGTCACCTCAAAGCACCGCTTCATATCGACCGATAAGTTTGCTGCCAGTGCTCGGCAAGGTTTTTGAAAAGATCCTGTTGGTTAGGGTGAACAAGGTTCTCAATGCATCCCATGTGATTCCTGATTTTCAATTCGGCTTTCGTGCACACCACTCGACCACACAGCAAGTACACCGGGTTGTCGACTACATACGCAAGGGTTATGAGGAAAAGAAATGCACTGGGGCGGTGTTCTTGGATGTACAATCAGCCTTTGATTGAGTGTGGCACAGTGGTCTCTTGTTGAAGCTGAGGAAGTTCCTTCCAAACTCGCTTTTTCTTCTCCTGCGCTCGTTTATCTGCAGGCGCACGTTCCAGGTGAAGGTTGGTGAGGAGTTCTCAACCGTCAGGAATGTGGAAGCTGGCGTCCCTCAGGGTTCCCCAATGTCACCACTGCTGTATAGCATTTATTGCTATGATTTCCTCCAGTCAGGCAACTCTATGACAGCCCAGTTGGCAGATGATACGGGGACTCTGGCAGCAGGGAACACTCCAGTAGAGTCGGGGGGTTACCTCCAGGCATACCTAGATAGGGTGGAGCGTTGGTGTGAGAAGTGGAAGGTTAAAATCAACCCGACCAAGTCTTCGCTAGCCACGTTCACTCTCCGAAGAGGGTCGGTCGCTAACATCAAGATGGCTACAACGTAATCCCCTCTAAGCCAGAAGTGCGATATTTAGGGCTCATACTTGATCGACGGCTCACCTGGAGGGCGCATGTCAACAAAACTGTTAGTGAAATTAAGTGGCGTGTATACCAGCTATGGCCGTTGATGAATCCCAGTTCAAAGCTGGATCCCACAAACAAAAAGCAATATTCATTCCAGCAGCATTGCAATATTCATTCACATTGTAACTGTATTGATAACTTTATAAATATTGACTTTTCGTTTGATTCTTTCAGTGGTTTAAACCACAACTTTTAAAACACTAATATTAATTCCTTGAATCCTATTACGCACATTAGGTTAATTTATTACTACGGTATTTATAGCTATTCAATCTTTTTTTTTCTACCAACTATTCTATACGTCCACGTCCAAGTGAATAAGTATACTGCCCAAACAACATAGCAGACTGTTTTACAAAAATGTTGTTTGGGGGGTGGGTTTCAAGCTATCAAACATCATATGTTTAAAAATGCGCGCTCCCACGAATAAGGATGAATGGCGGCTAACCACCACTACCTATTCAATGATCAACCGTCGACAGCCACAGCAACAGCCATTACGCAAGCGCAAACTTGAAATTTGTGTCACAGGCAAAACTTCGGAACTGCCGGACTAATTCTAGTGAAATGTTCAGGGATTTTCAGGGTTTACTCGTGGACGGTGCCGTATGAATTTCATCGCCGTTGGGCCGGTAGCATGTCCGCATGCGCATATGTATTTCATGAGAACAATTTCTCAGTTCCTAATGGACCGAATTCGGTCAGAATCGGAGGGTAGTTGTGGGCTGGCTTCAAGACGATTGCCTATGAATTTTGTCGAGGTTGGATCAGTAATAATCTCTGCGGACGCGCAAACTTGAAATTTGTTTTCGCATGCGAAATCCCAGAATTAATAAATGTAAACTATTTTTGTGACGTCGCTTATAATTTTTTGAGTAGTTTATTATTAATAGCTTTACTCAGTTGTTTACTACCTACGTGTACAATCTTGTAATTCATTCACATTGTAACCGTATTGATAATTTTGTAAACACTCACTTTTCGTTTTGTTCTTCCAGTAGTTTATACCACAACTACTTAAAACTAATATTAATTCCTATAATCCTATTACGCACATTAGGTAATTTATTAGTACTATATCTGTTGCTATTCAATAATTTTGGTTTATAATTTTTTAACCAATACCAACTGATTCTATACGTTCATGTCCAAGAGAGGAAGCTATACTGCCCGTCCAACTTAGCTGACGTTTTACGACAGGGCTGTTTTGCGATGGGTGGGGGGGGGGGGGGGTTTCAAGCTATCGAACAGCATCTACTTAAAAATGCGTTGCTCCTACGAATTATAACGAAGGATGGCTAACCACCACTATTTAATCATCAACCGTCTGCATTTACCGAGACGTTTAGATGTGATACTGATTTGATCAGTAATAGCCATTACGCATGCGCAAACTTGAAATTTGTCTCACAGGCAAAACTTCAGGACTAGTTTAATCTCAGTAATATGTTCAGGGATTTTCTATGTTTCCCTCTAGACGGTGCCATATGATTTTAATCGCCGTCGGGCCAACGGTAGTGTGTGCTTACGTGCAAACGTAATGAGACAACGATTTCTTAGTTCCTAATGGACGATGGAATAGCAGACGTTTTAAGACATTGATTCGGGGGGGGGGGGGGGGGTTCCAAGCCATCAAATAGCATAGCTTAAAAATGCGTGCTCCTACGAATAGTAATGAAGGATGGCAAACCATCACTATTCAATCAACAACCGTCTATATTTACCGTGACCTTCAGATGTAATACCGAAATCAGATGATTAGCCTTGATTGGCGCTATTGTCTTCGTGTGATCATCTGTAAATATTTCAACATATAAAGGGACCCACAACAACAGCCAAATCGAATAGAGAGTCGTGAACAGTAAGTACACACCAATACGATTAACCAATATCACCATCAGATTATGTGATAGCCGTGTACACCAATAAATCAAAACACATCTCTTTATCACTGCCCAGAAGATAATTTTAAATTGGATTATAGAGTCTCCCTTGGGGCTAAATTGAGATGTGGAATGAACTATACTTGAATTTAATTATTGGGGAAAAACTGGAATGGTGATTGTTATTAGTTCTTAAAACAAAACGGCTCTAATGCCATCAGCTACCCTACAGATTACGGAGAGTAGGTACCTATCCCACGTTTAAAATAAAATTCGTTAATTAATGCCTCGTAGTAATGATAGCCCGCAATATCTACATTCATAATAGAGCAATAATATTACAATAACCGTAGTGCGATTGCATGCTGCATACATCTAGTATATTAGGTATTATATGTAACAAACATACAGAACAACTTTAAAGATTAATACAGTAGACGACACCGTTGTCCTGGATTCAATTCACCGTTGTCCTGCTGAGGTATTTTGCTGTAATTAGAATGATTATTCAGCTTCTCAACAATGTAATTTTTCAGATGATTAAGTGGTTAGTACTTGTTGCCGCGGTTGCTTACGCAAGCGCCGACTCTAGCGAGCACGGTGTGTCCCCTGGATTCAGGGGCACCACTTGCTACTGTGGATGGGCCAATAAGGTAAGTCATTTTATCATAAAAATCAGTATTGGAGGAAAAGGTACCAAAAGTAGGTGTAAAAACGCTGCGAATTATTACACGACGGCTTATTATTTGCGTAGATCACTGTTTTCTGTGGTCAGTACCTACCCTCGTGATCCCTCAAGGAAAGCCTTAAATCGCGTACCGGAACCGGCCCGGGAATTATAGTTTCATAAAAATGCGAGGGATTCAATAATTCAATAATTAAGTATTTGTTTTTATTCAAGGGGCATAAGGTAAAATATCACCGTTGTGTAATAATTTACCTGTATAGATGCCCCTTCTGCGTAGATCGTGATTATAATAAGGTGCTCCATAGTAATGATATCTGTGCCAGATTTATACTGTTTGATTCACGATCATGTTGACGATCCTTTTCGGTGCAAACGAATGGCTGATCGTACAATGCTGTGGGTGGTCTCAAAAAATTATTTAGTTCAAGATCAATCTAAAAACGTAAAAGAAAAACCATACCCTTCAATCGATGGTTTTCGAGCTAGAGCATTCTGAACATTTCAACCCCTATTTTTCGCTCCTTAGAGATGAATGACAGTAACGCCGAGCTTCAAGGACCAACTAGACTCTAAACGGGACGTAAAGACCAAATTTAATTAATTTTGGTTGATGGTAACTAAGAAAAGTGCTAAATACGGCGTACGGTGTACGGCTGACGGACAAAATTTTTTTTATTGCATTTTCGGATTCTGCATACCTTGAAACGGAAACCATCAAATTTTGGGGGGATTTAATTTTGTTTTTTGTTTTCATGCTTGATTCCGAAGGTTCATTATTGAAAATAA
The DNA here is from genome assembly GCA_954871275.1 of Leptopterna dolabrata. Classification (NCBI taxonomy): domain Eukaryota; kingdom Metazoa; phylum Arthropoda; class Insecta; order Hemiptera; family Miridae; genus Leptopterna; species Leptopterna dolabrata. The sequence continues at coordinate 39,221,046 of OX940975.1, forward strand.
TGAACCAAAATATGGGCTTCCGAAGGATGTTGAGGGGGCTGGGCTCGAGATTGGCCGATTTAGCAGTAGAAAATAACAGTGAACCATTACAAGAATCGTTCCTCAGACGTTTTCTCATTTTTCTGCGCCTGTTTTATGAATCTCAAGATTCTCAAGATGTGTGCATAATTACAAGGGGTTTGCATAAAGTAAGTCTTTGTTAGTAGTAAATTAAAGAAAAAAAGAAACTGACTAAATGGAATTTCAAACGTTTCTTCTTATTCACGTGTTTAGCAGGTCAAAATTATTTTTCCACATGATCACTATTCTTCTCGACACACATTTGACCCACCCCACCACTACCTCTCCTTCAAAAAATGATCCAGTTTGACTTTCAGATCTGCTGGGGTAGTATGTCCCAGTTGAAGGACTCTAACAGCTCAGCTGCATTTCTTGCTGTATGATGACTGTTTGAGGGCGCAGGTTATCATACAACATCGGGACACCTTCTGACAGTGAACGGCGGCTTTTGTTCTGTATGAACATTCGTAATTTTTTCAAATCTCCACAGTACCTGCCCGCATTGCTCGTTTCTGGTTTACTATCTTTAATAACTAACCTTTGGAATCCAGAAAAAAAAGTAACCCCCTCCAAATTTGATGGTTTCTGTTTCAAGTTAAGTAGAATCTGAATTTAAAAACGTTGCAAAGTCACATTGGTTTATTTTTCTATTAGACATTGGTATCTACAGGATAGCTGGCTGTTCATTTATTGTTTCATTCATGTGCGATAATTGAAATAGCTTTTTCTGATGGTTTCCACCGATTTTGGCACCCCAAACACAAATACGCTCCTGCTTTTTTTTTCAAATTATTTCTGATCACTGATCGTGTCATTTACAGTCTTGATTCACCTGTGGACACTTTTCTCGTGTTATTATACAAATTGCAGGTAATTTCAGACACACTCCCAGGTTTTTAACTCATAAAAAATGAATTTTGGGAGCTGAACCTTCAACTCTTCGCACTTTGGCGAAAATCGACATAATATTCGGTCTTCTCGCTCTAAAAAAACATGGAAAAAGATAGGTAACTCAAAAGCTCATATTACTAAAACACCAAAGAACCCTATTTTTACACACATTTTTCACCCATAACACCCCTGGTTGTATTCCGGTGGGGCGTCGGGGCACAATTATTTAGCCTGAATGCGAAAGAAGGAATTTTGGTTTCTTATTTTCAATAATAAGTCTTTGGAATCGAGCATGAATAAAATTTAAAAAAAATTTAACCCCCCCCCCCCCACCTATTTTTGATGGTTTCCGTTTAAATGAATGTACCTAGAATCCGAAAATACAATAAAACGATTTCTGTCTGTCCGCCGTACACCGTACTTCGCACTTTCCTCAGTTTCCATGAACCAAAATTGATGACATTTGGTTTGTAGGTCCCATTTGAGGGTCTAGTTGGTCCGCGAGGGTCAGCGTTAATCTCAGTTAACTCTATGGGGTGAAAAATAAGGGTGGAAATCTCCAAAACGCCGTTACCTCGAATTGTTTTACGTTTTTAGATAGTTGTTGAACTTGAGAATTTTTTGGGACCACCCAGAGCATTGTACGTCCAGCCATTCGTTCACAGTAAGGCCCCGAAGATTGCACCGACAGGCTTCGTCAACAGGAGGGTGAATCAAACTGTATACATGCAGCCCATATATCATTGCTAGGGAGCACCTGATTATAATCATGGATCGCTGTATGAAAACCAGTTGGTTGTTCCGTGATATTATTCCATTTGCAAAACGATGGCTCTTTTGCATTTTGTTGATAGTTACTTTTGCAACTTGAACAAACGTTGAAGTGTTATTACACAATTAACGGGAAATTATTACAGAACGATAAATTATTCCTGAACAGTAAATTATTACAACAACAATTTATTATACTATCTACGCAGAAGGGGTAGTAAATTATCACACAACGGTTCATTATTTACCTTATGCTTCATGAATAACTACAAATAATTAAATATTTCGCGCGTTTGTGTGAAACTTCAATTCCCGGGCCGGCTCCAATACTCCATTTAGGCCTTTCCTGCAGGGAGCTCGGGAGTACTGACCACAGAAAACAGTGATCTACGCAGAAGGGGCATCTATTCAGGTGAACAATAAACAGTTGTGTAATAATTTGCAGCGTTTTTTAGACCTAAAATGAAGTAGTTATGCAAGATACGGCGGACGGACGGGCGGACACGCATTTTTGGATTTTACGCACCTTGAAACGTAAAAGAAGAAATGTTTAGGGGGTGTTATAAAACATTTTTGCTGAGCGAATACGTAGGTGTATTATTCACGGAATAATAAACTAAAACGCTGCGAAGTCCATGTCACATGATGGTATTATCCTACTGGACAGACGTATAGAAATGTTGGCTGTTCATTTATTGTTTCTTTCTTGTGCAACAATTGAAATAAACAGTTCTTTTTGATGGCTTCTAGCAATTTTGGCACCCAAAAACACAAATTAGGCTTGGTCATTGTTATTATTATTATTATTATTATTTTTTACATATTCTCATTGATCATTGATAGTACCATTTAATTGTTTGATTCACCTGCTAATACTACTTTCAGTGTCATTACCTATACAAATTTATGGTGATTTCAGATCTCCGATCAGATTTTCATTTTTCGGAGGTTTTTGACTCATAAAAAATGAATTGCGGGAGGTTAACCTACGTTACAACTTCAGTTCTTCACTCTTCGGTCAAAATCAACTTAATGTTTGGTCTTTTCGTCCTAAAAAAATGGAAAACGGTACCTCACAAGCTCATGTTCACTAATACCTCTAAAAACATCGAAACCCCCTGTTTTTACAGGCGTTTTTCCCCCATAACACCCCTGGGTGTATTCCGAGCGGGCTGCCGAGATTCGGATCACAACTAGGACCCAAATGTGTTCCCAAATGGGGACCCAAACTGTGTGCGGTAGAACGTCGATTTTATACCAAAATTTAACGTAAACTTAAGGCTGAAAGTTCGTTAGAACCTCAATGTTCCACCCTTTGGTCAAAATCGACTTCATATATTCGGTCTTCTCGTCCCTAAAAACATGGAAAACGGTACCTCAGAAGCTCATGTTCACTAATATCTCTAAAAACATCGAAACCCCCTGTTTTTACACGCGTTTTTCCCCCATAACACCCCTGGGTTACTAAAACGCAAAAAAAAGTTGTATACCCGTTTTAACTAATAACACCCCTGGGTATATTCCGATCGGGCTGCAAAGTTTCGGGACCCAACTAGGGCTCAGGAGCATGTGAGCGAAATTTTCATGATACGGCGTCCGGCGGACAGGCATTGCATTTTCTGAACATTTTCTAGGAACAACCAATTTTTTTCTAGGAACAGCCTCTCAAAATTTTATTTTGCCTTTCAAGGTGCTCCAAAAATGCTCCTCCGCCGCCTGCCATATATCATCGATATCTAGCTAAATTTTCGGTTTAGAAAAATTCGTTCTTTCGCACACAGGCTCCATGTGGGCCCTTGTTGTGTCCCCTATCTCGGTAGCCCGATTGGAAAACACCCGGGGGTGTTATGTATTAAAAATTTATGCAAAGTTAGGTAGGTGTTTTTGAAGTTGTAGGGAGCTTGGGTTTGTGACGTATCGTTTTCCGTGTCTTAAATTGATTCCGTTTTGGTTCATTAGTTTGTTAGCTTATGTATTCGCTTAGAAAAAAATTGTGTGAACACCCTCTCAAAATTTTATTCTTATACGTTTCAAGATGCGTAGATTCCAAGAATGCAACGTCCGCCTGCCGTATGCCGTACGCACTACGCCCATATCTCTCTATCCATATCTATCTTTATTTGCGGTCTGAAAAATCTTTCTTTCGCACACAGGTTCCATTCAGGCCCTGATTTTGTACCAAACTTTGCAGCCCAACCGAAATATACCTAAGGGTGTAATGGGTAAAAAATGGGTAGAAAAATAGGGGGTTTCAAGATTTGAAGGGTGAACGAAGGTTCAGCTCCCAAAATCTAATTACAGTGAGTCAGAAAGCTGTAAATGGCTTAAATCACCACAACTTCGTATAATTTTATTTTCCTAAGAAAGTTGTTGGGATCTGGTGTGTAGAGCTGTTGTTTGTAGTAGTAGTTTAGTAAGATAACGAATATATTATATTCGTTCCCGCAACGCCAAAACCCCATCACGGTCGGGTTGTTCATTTCTGGAGATTTGCGATACTAATTTGTTACTTTGTATCTAACCTGTTTGAAATTAGTCAAATTTCTCCCTTGAGAGGGAAAAACATTAAATCATGTTTAATGTTTTTCCCTCGCAAGGGAGAAATTAGATATAGTTTTTTAATGTCAAGAAAAAATGAAAGCCACAATTTCACTGAACTCTACAAGTATAATGTCGCATTTACTGTACTTATTATAGAACTCGCCATCAACATATGGTTGCTACAACAGAAGGTAGTAACTGTGTAGTAACCAATGAAAAACGTAGCTATTGACTCTTGTTTCTTTCGAGTGCGATATTCTTTATGGTTGCTACAACAGAAGGTAGTAACTGTGTAGTAACCAATGAAAAACGTTGCATATTTGCGTGTCGGAATTCACAGAATGACCCCCAGCCCTAAAACATTAAACATGTTAATAACACTGGAGGTAGTATTAACAAGTGGATCAAAACGATTGAGAGGCTCTTTCAATGATTTTAATGGAGTTCACAAAAGAAACCCGTAAACTACTCTGTTTTTATTAAAATTTAATTCTCGGGCCGGCCCCAGTACTCGATTTAGGGCTTTCCTGTGTGGGGGGGGGGGGGGAGCACGAGGGTAGGTATTGACCACATAAACAGTAATCAATGGAGGCTGGGCATCTATATACGCAAATAATAAACGGTTTTGTAATCATCTGCAGCGTTTTTACGTTGGAACAGAATGGCGGGGCAGAAGAAGCGCTATGGATTTATGAATCCCAGGTCTAATTTCCAATAATTCTATAATATCCGATGACGTGCGTACTACAGATCAGTGGTACATGTTGTCCATCTTTTGCTGAGTACCTATTCGTTAACAATTAGGTAATGGGTATAGGGTTTTTATACATTTCAAGGCAGGTACCTAATTCCCTATTGCACGAAAGAGAGATGTCTCATCATTCATGGTTTTTCTCTACATAAATCATGAAATCACGTTTATTCTTTAAAGTATGTATTCCGCAAAAAACTTTAAAAGAAAGGAACAACTTAATGGAGTAAATTGAAGTTACATATCCTCTGATCTTAATTCTTAAATTTCCAGTGGATTCTGCTTTTTCACGTGCCCCTTTATTATAGGATAGCGGATCAAGAATTGTTGGAGGATCCTTCTACAAAACCAATGAATACCCCTTCATCGTTGGTCTTGCCACGGTTGGTTTATTTGGATCTTACTCACCTTTCTGTGGTGGTTCCATCATCACTCCCAACCACGTCATCACCGCCGCTCACTGTACCGACGATATCATCAAGAGCAGGACTAATATCGCCGTCCTTTTGGGAACTCATGATCGCTCTCGTAAGTGCAGTGCTACAGGCCTTATGATGTAAAATTGTAAAACATTGTCAAATAAATTTTTGCATGTTCGAGAGAGAGCTTAGGTACCTGAATTTAATCAAATGTGATTTTATTATTTCGGTTGGTTCAGGTCCCAGCTCCACGGCTGTCGCCATCAATGTAGCTAGCATCCAACAGCATGCACAGTACAACAATTACACCACCACTAACGATATTTCGATCCTGACCCTCGCCTCTACCATTTACTTCAACAAGGTCATCGGACCTGTCTGCTTGCCACTCCCAGGATTGGACGTAAGCGGCCAAACCGTCAGAGTTCTTGGTAAGTATATTGACATGACATCTCTATAATGGGTGGAGCAGGATCATTACCTTAAGGATTGACTCCTTTAATTACCGTTATATTTTTCCATTTGAAATAACCTACTTCAGGTTGGGGAGCCGAGAGATTCAAAGGCTCCATGACCCTCAGGCCCAAGAAGCTTGACACCAAGGTCATCACCCCTTATCAGTGTACTGCTGCCTGGGGAAGCCTGGTCTCATTCACCAGACCAACCCAAGTCTGCACATATTCCAAGAAAGAAACTGCATGCCAGGTAAAATAAAGGCATCAGCTATCGCTGACTGTGTGACGGAATGGAAAATACCGTTAAATACCAGAATTTTAGTAGCTTTATTGACGTGCTATATTTTATGGACGTCATATTTGTCATTAGGCACTGAAATTTAGGAACTAATGACTTCAGGTGAAAATATTTTCGGAAGTCCATTTCACTCGCAGCGGGATATCTTTCCTACCTCCCTGCTTTGTTATGAAGGGTTAAATATAGGGATACGTAGGGATTTGATGTTGAGAGTTTCTTTAGTTTTTTTTATACTGGGTATCTTGTATACCTACCATTTATTATTGGTGCTCTACAACCCTTGCTGACTCGAATTTTAGGGAGATTCTGGCGGTCCAGTCGTTTGGCTTGACCCTCAAACCAACAGATACACCCTCATCGGTCTCGTTTCCTTCGGTGCCCCATGCACAGATGAGAGGCCAACCGTCAACACCCGTGTTGAAGCTTACCTTCCCTGGATCAAACAACAAATTGCCGGTAAGCACCTGTCCTATACTATCCTATATCATTTCAGTCTGAGGTTTTCACTAAAAATAATATTTCACGTGGTCGTTAATGAGTTCTCACACCAAACCATATTGTTGAGTAATGCATGCGATATAGGGGACGCCAAATGGACTGTTTGTAGAATACTCATATAGCAGATACTTGCAGTAGTCCTTTGCGTAACTAAACCGGAACTAAATTGATAAGAACAATTGGAATCAGGTCAAAATTGCAGCCCGAGTATCTTTTACGTGTAGATTCCAAAAACGCTGCAAGGTCCTTGTCACATGGGTTTATTATTGTACAGAACTGTTGGCTTTTCATTTATTGTTTCTCAAAAACACGAATAAGGTTCCCATTGGCTTAGTATTCCGTGAATACTACACCTACGTATGTATTCGCTCAGCAAACAATTTGTATAAGACCCCCACAAAATTTTTTCTTTTACGTCTCGAGGTACGTAGATTCAAGAAATGCAATATGTCCGTCCGCCGTACGCCGTATCACGCATACCGGCTTCATTTTCGGTTTAAAAAATTCGTTCTTTCGCATATTTGCTCCACTTGGGCCCTAGTTGTGTCCCAAAACATTGCAGCCCGATGGGAATATTTATCATAAGGTGTTATGAGTGAAAAATGGGTAGAAAAATAGATATTTTTTCTTTTCCATTTTCGTGTGTGTTTTTTTTACAACTACGATAGAACATGAGCTTTTGAGGTATCGTTTTCCATGTTTTTTTTGGGAGGAGAAGACCGAATATGAAGTCGACTTTTACCAAGGAGTGGAAAATGGAAGGTTCAGCTACCAAAATTCATTTTTATTTGTAAAAACCATGGGATATTTTCTGAAATCACCATCAGTTTGTATAATAACACTAGAAAAACGATGCAAATCCCGGCGCAACGGTTTATTATATAGTACAGAATACCCTTCTGTTACAAATCACAGCTCTCTGTATAGATAACCCGTCTATATAATATAATAACTACATACTACTCTGTACAAAATCCAGCCCCTTCATGGTAGATGAACCGTTGTGTAATAATTTGCCGTTGTGTAATAATTTACCGTTGTGTAATAATTTACCGTTGTGTAATAATTTGCCGTTGTGTAATAATTTACCATTGTGTAATAATTTACCCATCAGTAATACTTCAACGTTTGTTCAAGTTTCACTAGAACCTACCTTCAAAATCCAGTCCATCACTTATCAAATGAAATAATATCACAGAACAACCAACTCGACTTCATACAGCCATCCTTGATTATAAGCAGGTGCTCCGTAGTGATGATATCCCGGCCGGATTTATACCGTTTGATTCACGATCGTGTTGACGAAGCTTTTTGGTGCACACGAACGGCTGGACGTATAATGCTCCGGGTGGCCTCAATAAATTGTTTAGCTCAAGAAAAATTTAATAAAGTAAAAAAAAACAATACCCTTCAATAGAAAGTTTTCGAGATACGGCGTTCGGAAAATTTCAACCCCCATTTTGAACCCCTTAGAGATGACTGACAGTAACGCCGAGATTCGAGGACCAACTAGACCCCGAACGGAACCGATAACCCGAATTTCATCAATTTTTTTCATGGTAACTAAGAAAAGTGCTGAGTACGGCGTAAGGCGGACGGACAGAAATTTTTTGGTTTCTTATTTTCAATAATGAACCATTGTAATCGAGCAGGGACAAAAAATTCTTACCCCCCCTCAAAATTTGATAGTTTACGTTTCAAGGTACGCAGAATCCGAAAATGCAATAAAAATATTTCTGTCTGTCCGCCGACCCTCGTACGCCGTTCGGGCACTTTTCTTAGTTACCATGAATAAAAATTGATGAAATACGGGTTATAGGTTCCGTTCGGGGTCTAGTTGGTCCTCGAAGCTTGGCGTTACTGTCAGCCATCTCTAAGGGGTTGTTAATAGGGGTTGAAATTTTCAGAACTCCATAGCTCAAAAACTATCGATTGAAGGGTATGGTTTTTTTTACGATATTAAATTTATCTTGAGCTAAACAATTTTTTGAGACCACCCGGAGCACTGTACGTCCAGCCGTTCGTGTGCACCAAAAAGCTTCGTCAACACGATCGTGAATCAAACGGTATAAATCCGACCGGGATTTCATCACTAAGGAGCACCTGATTATAATCAAGGATGGCTGTATGAGGTCGAGTTGGTTGTTGTGCGATATTACTTCATTTTTGATAAGTGATGGACTATTGGATTTTGTTGGTAGGTACTTGTGAAACTTGAACAAACTTTGAAGTATTATTGATGGGTAAATTATTACACAACGGTAAATTATTACACAACTGCAAAATATTACACAACGGTAAATTATTACATAACGATAAATTATTACACAACGGTAAACTATTACAGAACGGGTAATTGTTACACAACGGTTCATCTAGCAAGAAGGGGCTGGAGACAACCGTTGAAGTATTATTGATGGGCAAGTTATTAGACAACGGTTCATTTTACTTGACCAGATGGGTAGGGAACTGACCACAGAAAACAGTGATCTACGCAGAAGGGGGACTCCACATCAACAGTTTTCCTTCAGAACTTCATTATTTGCGTTTCTTTCCGCCATTTTAATTACTGTTTGCCATCGACAGAATTATTTTAGCAACATTTAACTCGTGATTTAGGTAGGTACCTAGTAACCAGTACTGGGTTAGGTACTAACCTACGGAGGGTCTGCGATCTACATATGTATAGAATAGTACATATTATCTAGACGGGTTATCTATACAGGGAGCTGTGATCTGTAACAGAGGGGTATTCTGTACAAAATAATAAACCGTTGTGCAGGGATTTGCAGCGTTTTTTCATGGTAACTAAGAAATGTGGCGAGTACGGCGGTCGGCGGACAGACAGAAATATTTTTATTGCATTTTCGGATTCTACATACGTTTAAACGTAAGCCATCAAATTTTGAGGGGGTTAAGCTTTTTTTTCTTGCTCGATTCCAATGGTTCATTATTGATAATAATAAACCAAAATTGTCAACAGGTGAATCAAGACTTTTGAATGGCGCTATCGATGATCAAAGATAATTTGGAACAAAAATGAGCGTAATTCGTGTTTTTGGAGGCCAAAATTGGTAGAAACGATCAGAAATAGCTATTTAAATTATTGCATGTGAAAGAAACAATAAATGAGCAGCCACAATTTCTGTAGCTATCTCCAATAGAATGATAAACCCTTGAGACAAGGAATTTTTTAGCGTTTTTTTGTACACATTATTATTGATATTGATAGTGCCAATTAACTGTCAACCTGATGATACTACTTTTAGTTTTACAACTTTATGGTGATTACACACAATTTCCCTGGTTTTTGACCCATAAAAAACGAATTTTGGGAGCTGAACCTCCATTACAACCTCAATTCTTTACTCTTTGGTCAAAATCGTTTTCATATGCGGTATTGTCGCCTTACAAAATGGGAAAACGATAACTCACAAGCTCATGTTCACTAAAACATAGAAAACCGAGAAAAACCCTGTTTTTACACCCATTTTCCCCCCATAACACCCCTGGGTATATTCCGATCGGGCGGCCGAGCTACGGAGCACAACTAGGACCAAATAAATTCCAAATTTGGACCCAAACTGTGTGAGGAGGAACGACGATTTTAGATCAAAATTAGCGTTAATGCAAGGCTGCAACTTCGTTAGAACGTCTTCCAATCTGGTCGAAATCGATTTCATATTCGGTCTCCTCCTAAAATACATGGAAAACAATGTCACACAAGCTCATGTTACTAATACACCAAACAACCCTATTTTTACTCCCATTTTCCACCAAAAACACCTCTGGGTATATTCCGATCGGGCTGCAAAGTTTCGGGACACCTCTAAGGCCCAAATGGAGCATGTGTGCTAAATAACGAAGTTTTAGACCGAAAATGAAGTAGATACCTATGGGTGATACGGCTGACGGACTTTGCAGCGTTTATGGAATCTAAGCATCTTGAAACGTACCTATATGAAAAAATGTTGAGGGGGTGTTATAAAAACTTTCTGCTGAGCGAATACATCAGTGTATTATTCACAGAATAATAAACCAGAATGCACAATGGTTTTGTCCCGTACTTTGCAGCCCGATCGGAATGTACCCAAGGGTTTTATGAGCTTATGGGTGAAAAATGGGTGTAAAAGTAGGGTTGTTTCACGTTTCAGTAACATGAGCTTGTGTGGTATCGTTTTACATGTTTTTTAGGACGGGGAGACTGAATATGAAGTCAATTTTGACGAAAGAGTGGAAAACTGAGGTTCTAAAGAAGGTTCAGCATTAAATTCACGTTAAATTTTGGTCTAATATCGTCTTTCTACTGCACACAGTTTGGGTCCTCATTTGGGAACACATTTGGGTCCTAATTGTGATCCGAAGCTCGGCATCCCGCTCGGAATACACCCAGGGGTGTTATGGCGGAAACCGCGTGTAAAAACGTTTCTTGGTTTTTTGAGGTCTTAACGAACATGAGCTTGTGAGGTATCGTTTTCCATGTTTTCTACGGCGAGAAGACCGAATGAGAGTTGAGCTTATGATATAGTGTTCCATATTTTTTTAGGGCGAGAAGATCGAATATGAATTTGATTTTGACCAAACAGTAAAGAACTGGGGTTGCAACGAAGGTCCAGCTCTCAATATTAATTTTTTTACTAGTCAAAAACCTGAGAAATTGTCTGAAACCACCATAAATTTGTATAGCAACACTAGAAGTAACACTAGTATCAACAGGTGAATCAAGACAATTAAGTAATTAAGTAAGGAGCCTAATTCGTGTGTTTGGGGGCCAAAATCGGTGAAAACTATCAAAAAAAGCTATTTCAAAGCTATTTCTATAAATGAACAGCCAACATTTCTGTAGGTAGTCATTTCCAATAGAATAATAAATCCATATGACTTGGAAGCTTTTTTTAAAAAATAATTCGTAAATTATTATTCGTTAATAGTCATTACATCATAGTTATTTAATTCAGTGAAACCCCTTTCCTCCTCCGACATTAAAACTGGAAGTCCTAAAAATAGTTTCACAACTAAACCGCGAACGGTCAGTGGAAAGTGAGTGAAATAAAATACATCTAGCTAATAACCTAAACCGAGGAGCTCTCTTTATTGCCCGAATTATTTTATAACCCTGGATTCGACCTCGTTAGGTATATCTCAGGGGGCGTTTTTACAGTACTTTTAACCTTTTGTCCCTGTAGGCTTCACATGATTATTGTCAAAGGTGAAGAGCTAATCGCTGGTCGGATAGGCACATAGTCGGGTAAGCCCGCCCGAGACGAGAACCAGAGACGCTGCGAACTTACGTACCAAACGGGGATTACAACTCGAATTATTCTCTCATGAACATGTAAAATTGCACACCTACGTTTTCTCTGTTCTTACGGATTTGATTTTAGAAAGGTATGGTTTTTTTTTCTTTTTTCCCAACCTATATTGAACCTATGGGATCGAGCATGAAAACATATTGTTTTACTACCAGAAAATTAGATGGTTTGTGTTTCGAGGTACGTAGAATCCGAAAATGGAATGGATGGCAAAATTTCAGCCCGTCTGCCGTACACTGCATATTCATGCGACACTTTCCGAGTTACCACGAACCAAATTTAACGAAGATTGGATTTGGGGTCCCATTAGTGGTGTAGTTGTTCTGCGAAGGGGTCTAAGCGGTGAAAGATAGGGATGGAAATCTTCTTAACCCCTTATATCGAAACCAGTAGAATGTCGTTTATAAACTGATCTCGAACTTAGGAATTATTGATACCACTCGGAGCATTTTACGTCCAGCCGTTCGTCCACAGTAAGGCCTTGACGTTTGAACCGAAACGCTTCGTCAACATAAGTGTTCATCTAGTGACATATTTGGTGGCAGATTTTAGGCCTACCTATCTCGATTATCGATATTATGCTAAAAAGGAGGTCAGAAAATCTTTGTCTTTTCTTTGATCGCCTTAGGTCCAAGTACACATTCGCTGGATATGAATATTTATTATGTCCTATTATTGTTTGTTTCAGCTACCAAGCCTGGTAATGTCTGCACAATGGCCTAAGGAGCCTAACTCCAGTTGTATTTCAAGTAGGTACCAAGAGAAAGTGCGATTCTGTTTTGAGAATTAAAAAGTTTTTTAATTAACTGTGGCAAATATTCTACCCGAGTGGCTGAACTTGTTATGCTGTCGTTTTCCTGGCGGAAACTAGGTTCATTGTATTGGTGTCATTAAAATTCAACCTTACGGCTTCATTGTTATTATATATTAGTTGGTAGTGTAAGTAGCAGGATCTGTATCCCGGAATATGGATATTATCCGATTCCGGGACGGTCTTCCGGCAGGCTAATGGCCTTTGTCGGAGAGTTCCAACGTCTTAGTCGTTTCCTGAATACCCACTCGGTTGCCGGGGACGGGGACAAGGAGTTAGCAAAATGAGAGCAATGGATATGTATGTACCATATATGCACCTATGTACCTAAAACTACACGATTAGGTATAATTATAATATTATTTTAATGATTCTTCAATACTATCTTGCTTATTCAGTAGATAGTCTTGGTGCCTAAATACCTTTGAATGAAGATTATTATAGCTAGCCGACTACCATAATACAAAATAGATAGACTGCAATGTAATTATGATCCCCCCCCCCTCATGTACGTATTAGATCAGTTGAGATGCTATTGAAATTCGGCTACTTCAAACCCGAATATGTACCTATGTAGCCCAAATACCTGTTGGTGGTCTCGCAGCTCGCACCGTCATAACTTCAACTTCATGGCCAACTCGAGCTGGTTCAGCAGTTATAATATGTGTCGCAACTTGATGAGTTTTTCAATATCAGTTCTAAAATATTAGTATCAGATCTGGTGGGCTCTGTGGTTTTGTCCTACTTACTTGGACAATAATGGAACGCACCCATTTACTATTGAAGTCACAATAAATATAATATGTACCTACTTGTAGTTTACCCAGAAAAATGGCGATAAGCTGTAATGGATGAGGGGTTTAACTACGCCGCCCATACAGCGTAGTTTCCCCCTCTCCATCCTCTAGAAAGGTAGGGAGGCAGTGTGACAGCTGCCCCCGGAGACAAATGGTTAGATTATAACGCGTTGCCTCCAGGAGTTGATGATTCGTTTCCGCGAATCAACCGCCCCTTCAGCCGCGTGTCAAAAAGATCGGGAAGAGCCAGCGTCCAAGATGGACGGGATTCCCATATACCGTCACAAAGCTAATTCGATTTGTTCTTAATATTAGTTTTAATCAATCGTTTTTATAATAGGAATAATCTCTGAAAATCACTCATATTTTCGTTGGCTGATAAGTACCTCAGCCAAATTACTTGAAAAAGTTTTGGCTCTCATGAGTTGGCGTGAAGGACCGCATAGATTATAGGTGAAAGAGGAGGAGGTGGAGGTTTCTCATACAATTCTATAATGTTAACGGTTAGGAATATGAACACAGTTTTACAATAAAGCAAATCGATATCAGTATTATAATAATAATATATACTAGAAGTTCGTGTTCAAACTGTCTACGTTCTCATCAAACTGACCTTTGCTATGAAAGTAGTCTCATTTTTACTTCAGAGGAAATTGGTAAAGTGAAGTGAGAAGGTCGCACATACTTATTTGCATGCCAGCATGTTTCCTTCAAGAGGAAATGCCGAATCGTTGCCCTACACAATAATATATGTCACAATCGCTTATTGTCTTCACCTAAATTGATCAAACCTCATAACTTCTTGCAGTTAACCAAATCGCAGGAATGTATACTTGGAAATATGAATTAGACTCTTCTTGTATTCCAAAAGGTTGTTTGTAGAACATCATGTCTGAAAAAAGACCTTGCCAGCCGTGACCGAATGAGCGTATTTCGGAAATAATTATTCAATTTACCTATCTAACCACCGTCTTCATCATTGAAAACAAAAAAACCACAGTCATGCAGCATGGCTATAAGAGCGAATTTTCGAAGTTTTCGGCATCTTCCTACTCCGCCTAAAATTTTCTGAAAATTAATTTTCGGCCAATGTTTTCCCAACTTGATACCATACAAAATTAAAACAGGAGTAGTTTTACGCAAAGTAAAATTTGGGGTGGAAGGAGGGGGAGGGGGAAATCAAAAATGTTTTGAATACCAGAAGAGTAGGTAGGTACCTATTGGGTACGTAACAAATTTTTTGTTCCATTTTTTGCCGAGTAACACCTCGGTTTGTAGATTTTCCAACGCTGAACACGATGGTGAAGTCAGAATTGCGATATCCCATTCCGTTATCAGATTAGAGCAGACGAACCAGGAAGAACATCTCAAGAAATAACCACGTTCCTTCATCTTCAAAGTGCTCCAGTTTGAGAATGGAATGAGATATCGCAATTCTGATTTCACCATCGTGTTCAGCGTACAAAAACCTTTAAAATGAGGTGTCACTTGTCAGACTTTTTCATTTTGGGAATTTATGGGTAATTTCCCCCCCTTAAAACTCCCCAAAACTCCCCCTTAGGGTGACCCGATTCTGCCCATCTTCGAACTTAGCCTGTCGATTGCCAAGACAGATTTTTCGTGCAAATTTGAACTTTTTATCTCAATTCTTTCGAGAGTTATCGTCTGGAATGACACATACATATATAAATATATATATAAATATATAAATATATAAATATATAAATATATAAATATATAAATATATAAATATATAAATATATAAATATATATATAAATATATATATATATATATACATATAATTTTTGGTGTCTTTCGGCAGGGAATTCAGGATGGTCTGAAACGGATTTTGGTATAAAAATCTTTCGGAAATTCGAGTTTTAAAAATTTTGGACCGAGAACAATAGCTTCCTTTTCTTCGAAAATTCGCTAAAATTAATACTTGTTTATGGTACGAAACTACCTATCGATATTATGAATACGTCATTATTACACATTTTACACACGCGAATTTTACATCATTATTAAACTCCTAGTACACCTTGGATACCTAATATCAGAACCACTACTAAATTTTGTAATATGAATTCTGTGGTAAATTATTGTCCATTGATAAAGTGTCCATCTCGAGTTTATTGAACGCTTACCGAAATATTCTGAAATGAATATCCTCTGCAATGGATTAAGACATCAAGTAAGGCCTTCACCATACTTGCCAATCCTAATATGCTTCAATTTTGCTTCTTCATCAAAAGTAGGGAAGCCTTGTATTCGTATAGTTAACCGAAAGAAAAATCATCTCCTACAAAATCACTCACTTCATTCATCGTTCACTTGCATTTTACAAACATAAAAACAATTTGGTGGCTCGTCAGTATGTACCAAATTCCTTGTAATTTATCGAAAGAACAATACGAATTAGCAGGAGTTATGGGGTTTGTGCGGGTCCGTCCAGAGACTTTCCCATATCAATTAAATCAAAATATAAAGGAAAACGGAGTTATTGAAGAAATAGTATATTTCCACGAATACACGAAAAACGCAAAAAACACTGTTATACCATCATGGTAGACGATGGTTTGATCACCGAAACCGGTATAACAGTGTTTTTTGCGTTTTTCGTGTATTAGTGGAAATACACTACTTTTTAAATAAATCCGTTTTCCTTTGAAATGGGTTTCCACGATTTCTTTGCGAGTGATTTAGTTCTAAATCAAAATCTTTGGTAATTGTGCATGTACATATGCACAGTTTTGGCTTAAATCTACAGAAATCATGCTAGTTGGAAACATGATATTCCTACATGAATCTCTATGTGATCGGAATGATAGCAGCATCTTGCGCATTCGCTGACAACAAAAACTTCATAATTATATTATCATACGGTTATGCCAAACCGATATACCTAGCGGAAATTGCCTGAAATCCCCAACGAATTCCAGAGTCATTGGAGGAATAATAACCTCTGCGCGTGCGCTAACGTGAAATGTTTGTAACGCTTCAGTTATGTTTGACCGATTTTGATCTAGTTTTCAAGAGCAATTTAATAGATGCTTTGGCAAAGCCGTCTCAAATCTATTTTCAGTTGGAGTGATGGTAGATCTGCGAAGATGCCTGTACGATTTTCGCCTAGTACGATAATAATTAGTTGAAGTGTTGTTTTCTTCACGGGTAGGAAAGGTGTACTGTACGTTCAGTATAAAATGAGGGTACATCGGATAATATTATGACCATGGATAACAATGAGAGAAACTATACATACTGAAAAAAAGATATCTATTGCATTTTGTTGTTTTTGCATGACATTGTAGAGGCTTTTTGCTGATTTGAAAAGCTGTCTCACGAATAATCGTAGGACTGCTAAGCAACTCATGTTTGGAACAGAAGCAAAGAAATTACTCCTCCAAGGGGTAGATACGATCGCTGACGCTGTCTCCGTTACTCTCGGTCCCAAAGTACGTGCAAAGGTTACTACAATCATACGGATGTGAATAAACGCATTAAGTAACAATAGTTCTATACCACTCTGCTTAATGGGGTATAGAATAATTTTATCATGAAATAGACCATTTAAAAAAATATTGGTTATAGTTTCAAACAGTGAAGCCCAATTAACTAAAGAAAACCATATGAAATGGCTGGAAACTCGCGTCTTCGCACGATTTTACGGAATATTATATTTATGAGTGACGAGCTGGTGCCCCGTGCGTTGATATATATAGGATTCATCGACAACATCCCAAAATATCCTTATATGCGATTTGTACATTTAGGTATCCATTACTAATAATAAATACATATAAGCAATAAAAAAAACAGTCAAGCACAAGATATACGTGAACATTTTGGTTCGTAGCCTTACCATCAATTGTACCTGCATTACCCACCACTCCACCAGTTCGTATATCAGATTGGTTGTATAGGCGACCATGGCGTCATTGGTCCAAACTGAACGTGTGAATTATTATTCTAGGAAATAATATTGTATTTCTCTAGTTACACAATCAAGAATGATAGTAGGTAGTAACCTAGGTACTTGAATACTGCAATATTTTGACACAGCTACATATCCATCTAAATTACAGATGCATATGCATAAATTACAGATGGCCTAGGACTCGATTTGAACAACACCTGAACATCGGTGTTCTAAAAAAAGTTATCAGTACAAGTAGATAATATACAAGCGGAATGAGGTAGAAGTAGATCGTTTAAATAAGTGGTACGAAATCAACACTATTTTTGCTATACCGAACAAAAAATATTGTGGCAGGGAAGGAATGTGATTCTTCAAGGAGTCAAACCAAAAGTGACAAAAGATGGCGTAACAATTGCGAGGTCAATAGAATTAGAAGATCCCTACAAAAATATTGGAGTGAAGGTGATCAGGGAGGTTGCTAAGAACACTAACAGGAAAGCTGGAGATGGCACAACTACCGCCACGGTAAGGGACGAATGATTGACTGTTTAATAATTTGAAGGAGCCCAAATATTCCAAGATCAGGTATTTCGGAAGAATATAATACCTCGGTCGCTTGGTCGATAATCATGAATGTTCAACATTCACCTTGCATAATAGATTCCTACTTGTACTAGATATTCGTAGGTGCTTCTGCCATTGAAAAATAATTAGAACGTGAATTTTTGTTTGAGAAGCGTGCGACTAAATGTTGACTTGAATGTCGTGCAGAGCACGTCCTCTTTCAAATATTTATATTTGCTGTAATTATTATACAACGAGATGTGTTTGTTGTGCTGAAGCCCACTCGTTCCTCACGGAACCTCAACTCATATGTTTCCCCTTCGACCCGAGGTCGATCATTCACGTCCGCAACTCAGCTCCAGCTACACTGGACCGCACTACAGTAAGCACTAGTAAGCTGTTATAAAATAATTTCGAAAATTCACGATTATTATAAGTAAGCCATTCCAGGCTGGGCGTAACTAATCGGCTTTCCTCTCTGCATGATCACGACGGAGGAAGAGTTCAGCCGCCGCGCCATCTCATCCACCAGATGAATTGCCAACCTACTCGGCCATACAGTTGGTATTAGTTACAAAATTGATGTTACAACTTTAATCTATAAAAATGATTTATTTCAGGTGCTAGCGCGTGCGATAGCACAAGATGGCTTCCGAAGAGTCCAAGTAGGAGGGAATCCAATTGAAATTAGAAAAGGTTAGCCAAATTAAGATTTTTTTATCCTAATATTGACGTTTGCTCAATAAATATAAATATTTCGTACCTCCACAGGCTTTGGTGTCCAGTTCATAGCACTTTACAGTGTATTGT
The DNA here is from genome assembly GCA_954871275.1 of Leptopterna dolabrata. Lineage (NCBI taxonomy): Eukaryota > Metazoa > Arthropoda > Insecta > Hemiptera > Miridae > Leptopterna > Leptopterna dolabrata. The sequence continues at coordinate 39,239,944 of OX940975.1, forward strand.
GTTACGCGATGTTGAGGAGTTGATTATTTTCTTGTACACAGAATACAAACCATGTTTTTTTTCTTCTTTTTTCAAATCGAAGTTATATAGGCATAATATATATTCACCCTTGCTGACTCACTGACTCTGGAATGCTGATGGTGGAGGGGGAAGAGTGACCCTGGGGTGATTGAGAGTAGGGAGGGGGTAGAAAGGGTGTGGAAGGAAAGAGAGTGGAAGGGGGATCGAGTTTGGGGCGGGGGAGGGGGGTGATCGAGGGAGGCCGTAGGTAGGGGTTGGAAGTGACGAGGAAGGGTGGTGAGGGGGTGCTGAGTGGATGGAGGGCGGTGAGGGCGGAAGGGATGAAAGAGGGTAAGGGTAGGAGAGGTGGACGGGTGGTAGAAGGATGAAGGATGAGGCGCGGGAAGGGTTAGGGGGGGGGGGATTTTTCAAGGGTGCCTTAGGCGTCTCACGACCAACTAGTTTGATACATATTTATATATCAGTAACACAACACGAAGCATTTAGACCCATCAAATTAATTTACTTGTATACAGTGACAGTTTATAGAGTTGATAGCCCAGTAGCTATACTCTGGAGAGAACTCAATCACTGTGTTTTGTGACATCACTAGGTCCAGGGGTTTTGTCCTGTCAAACCGCCAAACGACGTTGCTGCTGTCTAGGAGACCAACAACAAACTTCAGGGTTCACATGTCGATGAAGCCACTGTTCGTGTTTAAATTGCATGTTGTTTAATCACTTCACTGACGGGTAAATGTCCCGGGTTTAGTTCCAAGAACCGCCACCACGTTGTGCTTCAAAATGAGCCAATCCAATATTCGGTTTATCTCTTGAACGGGTCAACCGATTTTCAATCTGTAAAATGTTCTGTAATCGTTATAAACAACCACAAGTGCGGACATTCAGTGAATTTTAAAATTTTTTTTCATGGAGTTCCCGAAATTATTTTACTTAATTTCAACCTTTTTAAAAAAAGCAACTAGTACTTTTGTAGGGAAAAAATCGAAGAATTCAAATCCGCTTTCAGATTGAAGATCGGATCATTAGATCGAACGGCATCTGGGAAAATCACTATAACAATGGGGCCTATTGTTAGCCCTCTAATCTTCTACCTGGGCCCACCTTGCAAAGATGCCTTTCCTTTCCTGTTGATTTGAGCTAGCAGGCGGACTGAGTTCACATCTAAGAGTGTATTTTTCATTCTACATCTATTTCTTCAACTTACAAGATTTGCTTGGCAGAAATAGTTGGCTGCTGGATCAAATCAGGATTCAGCCAAAATTTGGGGTATCAAGAAGGGCGTTTGGTTTTTTTCTTGTTTTTTTTTGTTTTTATGATTTCATTTTCTAAATTAGGTATTACTTTCTAAGTACCTATGTGACTGGAATTTCCATAATAAGCCATTCAGTAACTAATGATTTTCAGGGTTCTCATAGTCCACCAAACCCTATGAAGCCATAAAAAAATCGCCGTAAAATGAAGGAAGTTCAATAAAAGGTTCAGGCAAAATTGCACTCGATAACTATATATTGCCACATTTATATATTATCAATTTCGAGGTTCACAAGTGACGCCTATGGAAATATCACTGACAACGACCGAAGATAACAAATATGTTGAGAATCATCAATATAATAGCAATAACAATAATTCAAATGCAATAAAAATATCAATAGAATAATAATTACAAGAATACAAGTACATAAAAAATAACTTGCTATTGGAATAACAACAACAAGAATGTAAAATAACGAGAGTGCCAAGGATTTTTCATTTGACCTGACGAACGGCACGATTTCAATGAATTTTATCCAACCCATTTATATTATATTGGTCCAACCCGTGCCTATCCGAAAAGTCTGCCACCATTTTTTGGGTACTTAAGGGCGTCATAAGGAATTGGCTACATAATTATATTTCCATGTGTTCAACAGAATACTACCGTTATAATTTGGTGAAACTCATATGGAACCTTCACTGTTTCACTGTTTCACCCTCCAAATTTGAATTCTTTGCTACGATTATAAGGTAGTTGTGGGCTGTACAAGGATTGCACGTCCACGCATCCGCTAACAAAGCAGTATTTTTTAAATGATTTTGAGTTGGGACTATAGTGACCCGACCTGCACCTGCCCTCTAAATTTCAGCTCGTGACAGCCATTTGTTTTCTGGCATTCATGGCCTTCATCAGGGATTGTACACAGACAGACACGGAAAAATGTTCCTTGATATGTGAAAAGCACCATGGAGCAGAATATACATAGGTATATGATAGGGGATGGGGACTCCAGTGCATTTGTCAAAATTTCTCAAAATGTTTTGTATGGACGCAATATGACAAAAATTGAATGGGCCAATCACGTGATCAAAAATTATACAAAACGGCTTTGTGGTTTGCAAAAATATTCCCGGACTTACTCTAAAAATCGTATAGAAGAGGCATTGACGGCATGAAGAGACATTGTAACATTAGGCAAGGTGACGAAAAATTACATATAAATCGACCACTAACTCATTATTACACAACGGTTTCTTACACGACGTTTTATTACCTTATTGTTTACCTTATGCTTCATAAATAACTACAAAAAATTAGTTACTGAATTATTAGACCCCGCGCATTTTTATGAAACATTTCCCGGGCCGGCTCCAGTACTCGATTTAGGGCTTTCCTGGGGGTGGTCTACGCAAAAACGGGCGCCTATACAGGTAAATAATAAACCGTTGTGTAATAATTTGCAACGTTTAATAATGCTGTCGGGAAAGTGGGGTTTCAGGGATCAAAATGGGTAAAAATCACCAAAATTTCAAAATCTGACCCAAAACCTGTAATAATTGTGTAGTGACTGGTGATATAAATGTAATATTTTTTTGAAGGTGAGCGATTTCCAAAGCGGCAGGTGGTTTTAGATGGGGGGGAGAGGGGTTCAGAAATTAATGTAAATGACTAGAAGTTGAAAATAACTGCAAAAATTCGCTTATATAGCCACGTTGCTTGACGAATCTTTTTATAATACGGGTATTATTACAGCTCTGTTCCCCACTGTCTCGCTTTTTCATCAGAGCGAGATTAATCTGAGTAAGGATTGCTTGGTCAAATGCCTCACATATATTTATAATATTGATATCTCCCCTCCACACACCTTCATATTACCAGTACCTTTGTGGATGGGTACAGAGATGCCGCTCAGTGTTGGGGTTTCCCGAACGTCAAACACGCCACCGACCATAAAAATATCCAGTTAACGCAGTGATGATAGCGTAATGAGGCTTACTGTCCCTATGTGTGGGAAAACCAAGTAGCAGGTATAACGGTCACGAAGAGCCCTTTATTGTTTTTTATAACTTTTGGAGCACCCATCATATTCCCTTTCGGCATGTGGATGAGTGGTCATTGGATTAGGATGCCCCGCTAGCAAAATTTGTAGCGGTATTTCCCAAAGCGATGCGATTTGCCCTATGTAAGTTCGAACTTGTCCAAGTTCGCCTTCCCTTTGAACAAGCTGATTGCCTGTCGGCCAGCGTATTACCAATACTGTTGAGCATAATTCGACGGCTCGAGATCAGAAACGTTGGGTTACCTTGTTGAAAAAGTTTATTGGTGGGAAAAATAAGAATAAAAAGCAATTTTCTAAAAAATTAAAGAGTACTCCAGAAGATTACGGCCCAAATTCCATTCAGTCATACATTTGTACTTCGCAATGTTCTTAGTTACCATGATCCGAAATTAATGAAATTTGCTTTGTAGGTCCCGTTTGGGGTCTAGTTGGTCCGCGAAGCTCGGCGTTAGTGACAGTCATCCATAAGGGGTGAAGAATAGAGGTTGACATTTTCAGAACGCCGTAGCACGAAAACGTTCAGTAGAAGGGCATGGTTTTTTTCGTTTTTAAATTGATCTTGAACTAAAGCGTTTTTTGAGAACACTCGCAGCTTTGTACTACCAGCAGTTCGTTTTCACCGAAGAGGTTCGTCAACATGATCGTGAATCAAACGGTATAAATCTGGCCCAGATATCAACACTAGGGATCACCTGATTATAATCACGGATAGGTAGCTGTATGAAGTCGAGTTGGTTGTTCTGTGATATTATTCCATTTGAAAAACGCTGCAGAGTCCTTGTCACATGGGTTTATTATTCTATTGGACATTTACAGAAATGTTGGCTGTTCATTTATTCTTTGTTTCATGTGTCATAGTTGAAATAGCTACTTCTGATAGTTTCCACAAATTTTGGCCCCCAAAACATACTCATTACATTCTCAATGGTCGCCAAAAATGAGATCTGGCCCATTAGTTAAATCTATCCTTAAATCTTCTACTAGACCGGTGGATTTCGAGTTGTGCGCGATTGCACCTCTCGCGCACGCTTTCAGCCGCTTTATAACAGAGTTGGTTAACATTTCAGAGTAAGTCCGGGCCTCTTTTTGCAAACCAAAAAGCCGTTTTGTATCATTTTTGATCACGTGATTGGCGCATTCAATTTTTGTCATATTGCGTCCATACGAAACATTTTGAGAAATTTTGACAAATGCACTGGAGTCCCCATCCCCTACCATATACCTATGTATATTCTGCTCCATGGTGCTTTTCACACATCAAGGAACATTTTTCCGTGTCTGTCTGAGTACAATCCCTGATGAAGGCCATGAATGCCAGAAAACAAATGGTTGTCACGAGCTGAAATTTAGAGGGCAGGTGCAGGTCGGGTCACTGATAGTCCCAAATCAAAATCATTTAAAAAATACTGTAAGCTTTGTTAGCGGATGCGCGGACGTGCAATCCTTGTACAGCCCACAACTACCTTATAATCGTAGCAAAGAATTCAAATTTGGAGGGGATCTAGAATGAAACACTGAAGGTTCCATATGAGTTTCACCAAATTATAACGATAGTATTCTGTTGAACACATGGAAATATAATTATGTAGCCAATTCCTTATGACGCCCATAAGTACCCGAAAAATGGTGGCAGATTTTTCGGATAGGCACGGGTTGGACCAATATAATATAAATGGGTTGGATAAAATTCATTGAAATCGTGCCGTTCGTCAGGACAAATGAAAAATCCTTGGCACTCTCGTTATTTTACATTCTTGTTATTGTTATTCCAATAGCAAGTTATTTTTCATGTACTTGTATTCTTGTTATTTATTCTATTGATATTTTTATTGCATTTGAATTATTGTTATTGCTATTATATTGATGATTCTCAACATATTTGTTATCTTCGGTCGTTGTCAGTGATATTTCCATAGGCGTCACTTGTGAACCTCGAAACTGATAATATATAGTTCAACAATATATAGTTATCGAGTGCAATTTTGCCTGAACCTTTTATTGAACTTCCTTCATTTTACGGCGATTTTTTTATGGCTTCATAGGGTTTGGTGGACTATGAGAACCCTGAAAATCATTAGTTACTGAATGGCTTATTATGGAAATTCCAGTCACATAGGTACTTAGAAAGTAATAATTTAGAAAATGAAATCATAGTAAGAAAACTAGATACCAGTCAGATGCTAAAAACCAAACGCCCTTCTTGATACCCTGACAGGATTCAGCCAAAATTTGACTGTATCCTGATTTGATCCAGCAGCCAACTATTTCTGCCAAGCAAATCTTGTAGTTGAAGAAATATATGTAGAAGAAAAAATACACTCCTAGATGTGAACCCAGTCCACCTGCTAGCTCAAATCAACAGGAAAGGGAAGGCATCGTTGCAAGGTGGGCCCAGGTAGAGGATTAGAGGGCTAACATTAGGCCCCATTGTTATAGTGATTTTCCCAGATGCCGTTCGATCTAATGATCCGATCTTCAATCTGAAAGCGGATTTGAATTCTTCGATTTTTTTCCTACAAAAGTACTAGTTGCTTTTTTTAAAAAGGTTGAAATTAAGTAAAATAATTTCGGGAACTCCATGAAAAAAAATTTTAAAATTCAAAGTGAATGTCCGCACTTGTGGTTGTTTATAACGATTACAGAACATTTTACAGATTGAAACCCGGTTGACCCGTTCAAGAGATAAATCGAATATTGGATTGCCCCCGACGGTGCAGCCATCTATTGAAAATATTTCTTACTAAAATCCGTGACATTTACCCTTAAGGGCACGATTGAGGTCGTCGTTACGAATATATCACAATGCTCCTCATTTATCCTGGAAAGTTTGTGTAGACTTGGTTTTAGACGTTTTTCACAGCTGTAGAGCTGAATGCCGCATGTCCACAGGTTTCTGTAGGCACTTGCTTGTATATTAGCAACTGGTTGTTTATGGGAAGCTCAGAATGCCTAGCTAGTAACCACTATACAATTGTCTAAATTCTACCCTCAATTCGTCTTTATTTAACGTGCTCATTCCATTTTAGTGCCATTTCCAAGTACGAGTATTTAGCGGTGTTAGCTACACTTAGGCATCGTTTTTTCGTTTAGCACTATTGGCAGTGTAACTATTTGTTTGTTTGTGAAGTTGATATGAGTAGATTTCGTTTCATTCAGTATGGGCCACCATGTTTTCGTACATTGGTCCATTCACTGACACCAGTAATGGTCCTGCAATTTTGTTGTTGCTTCTTCGACGGATTCACAAACAGCCAGTAGTGCTATATCGTCCGCAAAAGTTGTAATTAGGTTGGCAATTATGTTCTCATTGCTTGGTACATCATTCATATACAGATTTATAGTAGCGCTCAAAAAACTTCCTTGAGGAACACCTGATTTAATTTTAATTAGTCTAGAGTACGCGCCTTCGTGTCTTACACTCAAGTGTCTTTATAGGTAGAATAGTTCTGGTATAAATCTCTTCTGACTTTATACTGTCTTCCAAACATAAAGGAAAACACTTGCACATACTTGTTTTTTCGCAAAAAGTTTTCAGTTACATCAGTGATGAGATGTATCTCGATGTATAGAATATTTTTCAGTCTCTTCATGAGTAACGTCTCAAAAAGCTTGAAGATCACTGGTAGCACTGATACAGGTCTACACGTTTTCTATCACATATAATATATGTTTCCTTGCCAGGTTCCAACAGCTATTTTAGCCGCAGCGTTGCATTCATGAGATAAAATAACAGTTACAGCATCCCTTCTTCTGGAAGTTGTTTGGTAATATTCCCAGTAATGAGATCACATCCAGGTGCTTTATGCATTTTGAGGTCGCTTATCTCTTCCTTGAGTTCATTAAATGTTACCGGCTTTATGTATTATGGATCCGTTGCTGTGCGCAGTATCGGCAAATAATCTTCATTAACAGACTGATCTTCCACAATGTGGCACAAATGTGTGTTCAAGGTATTCCGCAAGCAGCTCGGATTTTTCATAAACCTAAGACCTCCTAACAACTCTTTCTCGTCTGTTGGTACCTACTACTCCCACTAATAGGTTTTACATAGGTACCTAATGAATATTACTTTTTTCTTCAATTTATACAGCCGCCGCATTACGTTAATCTGTATTTTTTGTACATCCTAAAATGGGGCTTCAGCTCTAAGATGTATTTTGAACAAAAAATATACCTACTATTTGAATTTGAAAAACAGTTTGAAACCATGTTTTAAATTGGCTCATTCATTGATCTTGAATAGCATATTGTAGGTACACCCTATGGTATTATGTAAAACAGAATAATATTGGTGAATTGTGAAAAGTCTTGCGGAAGGTGAGTGGCGGCGATCTTGCTATTTCACACGCAAAAAAGGGATGAGGGCATCGTGGTAAATGGCCTTCAAGAGTTTGAGCTCGAGTTCGGCACCACAAAAAGCTTTCAGCTGAAGCAACAACAAAAAAGGAACTAATTAATACTTCCCGGAATCTTCCATGGTCTGCCCAATGATTTATTATAGCCATTCTCCCAAATGTGGGTTCGTAATCCGCTTTGGGAAATGAAATGCGAACACTCAAGATTTCACTACTCGATAGGAAACATACCAACCTACCAGTAATGATACAATTTTCCGTTCTTTTGTTAGATCAGTAACTATGGACGTTTGAAGGGTGTTGCACAGTGATATAGACTGAAGGGTTATCTGTACATATATATAGAAAAAAATAAACCCTTGTGGAGGACTGCGCAGGTTTTTTTTAGCTACTTAATTTTTAGGGGGTTAAAACTGTTCTTTTCCTACTTGGTCCTAAAGGAGATAATAAAAAATAACGGGCCATCACAGAATTATGATCAAAATCTGAATCTTAAATACCTATATTATTTCGACACTCGACATTGTAAAACCCATCATATTATGTACGTGTGTATGTATGTGCGTGTGTTGTGAAAACAAATTCAAATAAATGAATCGGGCGTGGTGTAACACCTCAAGTCCCATCACTGGCCGTTCCTCCACTGGACTCACTACAACTCGTTACATTATTGGACTCGCACTCATATACCATTTTATGTACCATGATTAATACCAATACGCAATACGGGTTCAAATTATTAACCTTGTACGGTTGGCGTTCTGCCCACAGTTTTTTGGGATAAAATAATATATGGATAGTTAGAGGAAAATTAGATTCGTAATGTCAATTCAAATTTGATCAAATCGACTCTACTTATCTGATTCTACTTATCGTGTAAATATTCTATAGGTTACCAAGTTATTCACTTATAGTAAGAGTTGTTCGTGCTTTTGTCCCGAATTTGTGGTTTCTTGCAATACCTATATGTTTTGGCTCTCGTATGAATGCTAGACTTAATATTATGTACCGGCAGGATGGATTGAGTAATTGATTTTAGAATTATCGTTGTCGTGAGTCCCTCCCGGGAACACTCCACTACAACCTTAAAGCTCTCACCAATATTCCGATGTAGAAATTACCTTCCGTCAATAAACATCTGAGTGGGGAGACAGGCGACAGAATCCGGGGGACACAACCTGGTGCCCCACTACCAGCTCCCAGCAGGGAGCTGGAGGGAGAGGACTTCAAGTCCTATATAATCCCGGATCCTGGAGCTTTAGCTTCATTCGACACTTCCTCTAACCAGCTCTCTCTTCTCTCTCTCCTACCTTCCTCCTCCCAGATGCCTGGTGGTATCCGCCGCTCTGGGAATTCACCTCCTACCTTCTCCTCTTGTCTACATCGGTGGATATCCGCCGCCTAGACAAGCACCTTCCTTCCTTCACCCACATCGGTGGATTACCGCCGCCTGGGTGAATTTCCTTCCTCTCGCCTACATCGGTGGATTACCGCCGCCTAGACGAGATTCCTTCCTCTCACCTACATCGGTGGATAACCGCCGCCTAGGTGAAATTCCCTCGCTCTCATCTATTCACTCCTTCACGCCACCGTGATGATAAATTTAAATTCATCACAGTGGTGAACCCGACGTTCATCCAACCTTCTACCTCCCTTCTTACCACCTCATGTGTCGCCCCAGTCTAGTTCGGTGTCCCGCATTTTAAATTCACATTTAAAATCGTCAGTTAAATTCTATAAATTCGCAATTTTTGGCCCACCCACATCCGCACACACAACTCTCAACCCTCCGCCACACGCGCATCCGCCACCGCACATTGCGAATTTTAAATTCAAAAATTTGAAAATTTGAATTTTGATTACAGACACCCCCACCATGGACCCGAACTCACAATCGCCGCCGCTCCTACGACCGTCCCTGCTGCAGCCGCCGACCGCTGCACCTTCTGACGCAGCCGACAACCCTTTCACCAGCCTCTCGCCACCCAATTCTACCGCATCCGCCGCCGCCGCTGCCGCCGCCGCTGCAGCTGCCGCACACGCCGCCGCCGACGTCACGACGGCCTCTGCGTCGTTCCCGCTGTCGCTACCCCCCTTCTACGCGCACGACCCCGCACTCTGGTTCTTCCAGGTCGACGCTGCGTTCTCCGCCGCCAACATCCGCAGCCAGCGTTCCCGCTACTCCCGCATCATCTCCCTGTTGCCATATGACATCCTCCTGCAGACGTCCGACATCTCCCCCGACGCCACGGCCGCCTACGACGACCTCCGCAGCCGCCTCATCAATTTATACCAGCCCTCCAAGATCGCGCGCGTCGCAGCGCTATCCCAGCCCCAACATCTCGGCGATGCGAAGCCTTCCCACCTGTACCGTCGCCTGCGTCATCAGTTACACGACGTCGTGACGGCCGACATCGCCCGAACATTCTGGCTGCGAGCCCTTCCCCACCCCATCCAAATGGCGCTCGCAAGCCACCTCGACGGACCGGACGAGCCGCTTCTCCGTCTAGCAGACACGGTCTACGACCTCGCCGCAGCCGCCGGCGTCACGGAGGTCGCCGCACCCCGCTTCCCCACCCCGCGCCGGGACCGATCACCGTCTGACGAGCGCCGCCGACCCCCCTCCCTCCACCGGCGCCGTTCCCTCTCCATCGATCGCCGACCGGCCCCCTCCTCTGACCACCGACGCCAGCGCTCGGCCGACCGCCGCACCGTCTCCCCCGCCCACCAACGGGGGGGGAGGTCCCCCAACACAGCGGCCCCCTCCACTTCTACACGCCCCACCAGGACCTACCTCCCAGCGGACCCCCCCCACCGATGCTTCTACCACGCGAACTTCGGTGGGGAGGCCCGCAAATGCCAACCCCCCTGCTCCTACCCCTCCAAGCAGGGAAACGCGGACGCCCGCCGGTAAATCCGGCGGGCTCCCCTCCTCGCCAACACGGGGGGGACCAGCACCGAACCCCCCCCGCCCATATTCACACCACTTCCACCGCAACTCGCTACCCCTCCTACGCCGCCGCCACTGCTGCCAACCTCCCGACCGCATCTGGCGGCGCCGCAAACCACCCCACCTCTCCATCAACCAGTACCCCACCACGAGTCAACCCCCCCAAGCCCGCCCCCAGGGCTGCCAACCCTCCGGCCGCCACTAGCGCCGCCGCTCCCGTTCCCCCACCACGGAACGGCCCCTCCAAGCCCACCTCCAGGGCAGCCAACCCTCCGGCCGCCACTAGCGCCGCCGCTCCCGTTCCCCCACCCCGGAACGGCCCCTCCAAGCCCGCCTCCAGGGCAACCACCCCTCCGGCCACTACTCGCGCCGCCACTGCCGTTTCCCCTCCCCGGAACGACAGAAAACCACCCCGCGTCTCCTTTGCAGGGGACCTACCACCACCATCACCCCTAACCATCACCCCGGACGAAGCAAGCCCCCCCCCTCCGGCGGATTCCAACACCTCCCCCATTTTACCCCACTCCACCCCAGCTCATCAACGTCTATTTTTAAAATGTTCCAAAACGCACGTCCCCTTCCTCGTCGACACAGGGGCGGCGCTTTCTATTTTCCCCAACAATATTCTCCGGCGACAGGCGCGTTGTTACCGGCAACTCCTCTACGCCGCCAACGGTACCACCATCCCCTCGTACGGGACGTACCGCTCGTCAATTCATATGAGCGGACTCGCGTACGAGTGGGAATTCACCGTGGCGGACGTAGAGAAAGCTATCCTGGGGGCCGACTTCCTCGCACATTTCGGCCTCCAGGTGGACGTCCGTAACGCGCGCCTGCTCGACCCCTCCACCAAAAAACCCATCCCCGGATTCATCAATGCGGTGGATCAGCCCCCATCCCACTTTAGCGAACTCCTCACCAACTACAAACCCCAGCGCCGCCCCTCAGCTCACATTTCACAAACCCAACATCATATTGAAACCTCTGGCCCCCCAATATCCGCGAAAGCCCGACGCCTCCACCCCCTTCAACTCACACAGGCCCGCAAACATTTCGACCTCCTCATCAAGGACGGCATTATCCGCCCCTCCAAATCCCCGTGGGCTTCTCCACTACACATTGTGCAGAAGCCTAACGGGGATATTCGCCCATGCGGCGACTACCGCCGCCTCAATGCCCGTACAACCCCAGACCTGTACAACGTCCCACATCTCCGTGATTTCTCTTCCCACCTCCACAACACAACAATTTTCTCCACACTCGACATCTCCCGTGCCTTCCATCACATTAACATCTACCCCCCGGACGTCCCTAAGACAGCTATCATAACCCCGTTCGGCTTGTTCGAATACGTCAAAATGGGTTTCGGCCTCCGTAACGCTGCCCAAACATGGCAGCGTTACATGGACAACATCCTACGAGGCCTACCCTTCGTCTTCTGTTTTTTGGACGACGTACTGATCGCTTCCCGGGACCCAAAGGAACACCTCGCCCATCTGAAACAAGTCCTTGACATCTTTGCCGCCGAGGGCCTCACGATCAACGCTTCGAAATGTGTCCTCGCCCAACCCTCCGTCCGCTGCCTCGGCCACCAGGTTTCATCCGAAGGGATAAAACCCCTACCAGATAAAGTCCACACCCTCACAGATTTCCCCCAACCCAACACTGTCGCAGAACTCCGCCGTTTCCTGGGCATGTTAAACTTTTACCGTAGACACATCAAACACGCAGCACAACACCAACAACCACTCATTCACGCTATACCACAACCGGCAAAGAAACACGATAAACGCCCCATTTCCTGGACCCCCGCCCTCACAACAGCCTTTAAACAATGCAAACAGGACCTAGTAGACGCCGCTCTATTGGCCCATCCCGATCCCCATGCCCCCCTCTCCATCACCACAGATGCGTCCGACTGGGCCATCGGGGCAGTACTCCAACAACACACCGGCGCCACCCCCCAACCTCTCGGTTTTTTTTCAAAAACTCTGTCCCCCACACAAAAAAATTATTCCACCTTTGACAGAGAACTCCTCGCCATCCACGAAGCCATCAAACACTTCCGTGACTTCGTGGAGGGCAGGCAGTTCTCTGTCATCACCGACCATAAGCCCCTCACACACGCCCTCCTCCAAAACCGGAAATCCGCCTCCCCCCGTCGCCTCCGGCAACTCGAATTTATCGGACAATTTACGTCCGATATTCGTTATTTGCCGGGGGCCGACAACTGCGTCGCAAAGGATCACCGGACTTCCTCCCCGGCCCCGGCGATGGAAGTACCCCCAGTGGCGCATACTGCGCGAATTTCGCACAGCGCAAGCCACCGGGGTACATCCCCCCTACATCCCGTCCGACCCCCTCATAGACCCTCTCCTCCACCAGTTACAACTCGCCCTCCTCATGCCTCCCCCACCACCCCCCACATTTCAACAACCACCGCCCCCCACATCTCAACAAACCCCGCCCCCCAAATTTCAACAACCCCCGCCCCCCAAAATTCAAACCCCTCTTGCCCCTCCATTTTTCTCAATTTTCGACCCCCCAGTTTTAGAGTCAGCCCCGGAAATACCCCAACCCACCGAACCTCCAACACCCCCTCTTCCCCCGCCATCGCCGGGGATATCCATAATAGCCTCCGCCGGGATGAAAAGGTCCGGGCGCCGCAACAGACGACGGGAGCGTCCCTGCCCCCGCGTCCCGGCGGCCAAGTCCCCCGCCCCGCTATGAGAAATCACGGCGGGGCCTCGAGATTTCGGGGCAGTGCTTGTGTTTCATTATCCCACAGACACTGTGCCGAACCTCGAGGCCCCGACGTGGCCACCTCGTCGCAGCGGGCGTCACCCCCATTCCCCCCACACACAAAAAGCTTCACAACACACAACACACAACACACAACACACGACGCACGACACACAACATGCAACACACAACATATACCCAGGAAACGGCGAAATTCGCAACCCCGCCCAATTTTGTCTCCCCTGACACCGTACCAAAAATTTGTACATACCTGTAAATACCTGTACATACCTGTAAATGTTTCCTGTAAATACCTTGCACCTGTAAATATCTAATGTAAATACCTAACATACTATCCTCATCATCATCGAACTCACCACCTTTGTAAATATTGTCACCTCATCAAATTTTTCATCACACCCTCTTTGTACATATGTTTCCCACCATCGTCTTACATCTACTTATGTCCTACATCTACTTACATCTACTTATGTCTTACACCTACTTATGTCTTACATCTACTTACACCTACTTATGTCTTACATCTACTTACATCTACTTACATCTCCTTAGCTACTTAAGTCTCCTTATGCCTACTTATTCTACTAATTGTATGTCACCCTAGCTTTAAGACACCTCCGGTCACTCTTCTGCCTTCAGCACTACCATTGTTTGTTTCAGCCTTCAGCTCCTGTATCCTTGCGCCTTCAGCTCCCCTTTTTTGTTTCCGCAGCCCTCAGCCACTGTCAACTTGAGCCTTCAGCTACCTCAATCATTGGTTCGAACTGGGGGGACCTCTGTCGTGAGTCCCTCCCGGGAACACTCCACTACAACCTTAAAGCTCTCACCAATATTCCGATGTAGAAATTACCTTCCGTCAATAAACATCTGAGTGGGGAGACAGGCGACAGAATCCGGGGGACACAACCTGGTGCCCCACTACCAGCTCCCAGCAGGGAGCTGGAGGGAGAGGACTTCAAGTCCTATATAATCCCGGATCCTGGAGCTTTAGCTTCATTCGACACTTCCTCTAACCAGCTCTCTCTTCTCTCTCTCCTACCTTCCTCCTCCCAGATGCCTGGTGGTATCCGCCGCTCTGGGAATTCACCTCCTACCTTCTCCTCTTGTCTACATCGGTGGATATCCGCCGCCTAGACAAGCACCTTCCTTCCTTCACCCACATCGGTGGATTACCGCCGCCTGGGTGAATTTCCTTCCTCTCGCCTACATCGGTGGATTACCGCCGCCTAGACGAGATTCCTTCCTTCACCCACATCGGTGGATTACCGCCGCCTGGGTGAATTTCCTTCCTCTCACCTACATCGGTGGATAACCGCCGCCTAGGTGAAATTCCCTCGCTCTCATCTATTCACTCCTTCACGCCACCGTGATGATAAATTTAAATTCATCACAATCGTTTATTTTATTTTATGATATTTGATGAGAAAAAAATTATGCAGGTATAATGATGGCAGCGGAAGAGGCGAGGAACCACATAGATGGAATTTCAAAGAAACTAGTTTCAAAAGAAGATGCCCTTCATGTAGCAACTATCTCAGCTAATGGAGACAAATCAATTGGTGTTATCATATCCGACGCTCTTGATAAGGTAGGTTTGGAGCATTGAGTATAGTGTACACAGCAGTAAGGCTGGCAATTACCTAGCTTTCTTAATATTTCAACCATTCACGATAAATACTTCAGTATCCACAAACAATGATGGAGCTCTTACCCAATAAACTCTACACATGATTAATTATATAAATATATTAACATTGCCTGATGCAATGTGTTCATTGCGTCATTTGGTGATACAAGGTTTTTGTTTCAAAAATCAAGCAATGCGAGAAGCGTACAATATCCCAGAAGTATGCGTATATATCTCGATATTTAACTGCTTCCAAAAAGGGCAGCATGCGTGGAACAAAAGTAGTATGAAACATTACTTTGAACTTTCACCAACATTTGAAATAACAAGATGTTTGGGCAGAAACCTGGGCTGTTCAGTTAACATCATAATAAGTATATATGTATGATTAAATAATTATTGTTCACTTGCGTTTAAGAAAATAGTACAGAAAATCGAAAAAATTCGGGATGGTCGCCTAAATCGACACTAGTGGGATTCGAGATATTGGACTCATCAAATTAACTGCTCGGGAAAAAGTCCGTTTGGACCTGAATATTATAATACGTATCTAACACACGTATTACGTAGATACATTTAACAAACGCCGATTTATTCTCAACCATATTATGAAAGTATTTGAATTCCTTATTTATATTGTCAGATTCATGTGGGTGGTAAAAAATGTAGGAATCTGCGGTCATAGGTTAAAATGTTGAAGCTGGTCGACAAATTGCCATACTGAGTAGGTACCTACCCTCCCGGGGGGTCGAGCCTACGATTAACGCCAATGCGATGCCAATATTGACAAGAACAACAGATGTGTTGTGCGGGCTATATATACCTACTTGTGTCGTTAACCTTTCGATGTAGAAAATAAAATAAATAAACCTTTCGTTTACCACAGATTTATATTTAAGCAGGAAGCTTTTCAATCTGGTTCTAGCATCCACACGTACATAAAACTTGCGCAAATTATACATATCCTATGTTTTTGTTAGTTTTATGTACCTGAGGATGATCAGAACCCGAGTGAAAAGGTTCTTGCTTAAATGTAAATTTGTGGTAAACGAAAGGTTCATTCTGCGTCGTATGATGGCTTACCACGGAAGATCTCCGGTTAAACTTGATGAATCTTAGACCTTTGTTTGAGAGTCAATACCAGCCACTAACATTCTTTGCTTTGATGTGTCACGGAAACCCACAAGTGGAAATGTGGAAAAAGCGTATAACTTTTGAAACTCACACTGATCTGGTCAAATTGTGAGCAATTATTACAACATGAAATCAATAATATCTCTGCAATATTTATGCAATCGTAGCCCCCCCCCCCCCCTCCGAGTTTCAATTTTTTTCAGTTTCATTCCGAACTAGGAGAAAGAAGAGATGTATGTGTACGTACCTAAAAACAGAAAATTATGGGAACAAGTACTGTATTTTATTAACAATAATTAATAAATGATTGTCAATAATAGGTACTTCATATAACTAACATTGTAAAGTTAGGTTATAAAAACTGGCGTAGAATCTTCCATGGGTCCCAAGTCAGTCATGTTCACACTACAACCCAGCAACTCTTGCCATATTACAGGTGGGAAAATCTGGTCATGTGACTGTCAAGGAAGGGAAAAAGATGAATGACGAAATGGAGTTTATCCATGGGTTCAAAATGGATAGCGGATACATTTCTGCAGCTTTCTGTAACAAGAAAGGTCCGTATCCAGTACAGTTTATGATAATGTTTTATCATAAGTGACAAATTTAATTCAGTTGTGGTCCTCGATACATAGTTGTTCATAGTTTAATATATTTCCTTGATGATAATTGAATAACGTTTACTGCAATACCTTTCGTTTACTATAGATTGATGCTTAGCAAGTCCATATTAGCAACAAATATCAGTTGTCTATAGGGATGGCATGATCATCTCTAAATCAATCACTAAACGTTGTAATCCACGAAACTCTTCCCACCTATCCAATAAACGTATACCTAATCGTATTAAATATTTGCAGGCAATAAAACCATTTACGAAAACTGCCTAGTTTTCATATGCGACTCCAAACTTGAGCGTCCTAAAATGCTGATCCCGATGCTTGATATGGCTATTCTAAAGATGAAACCTTTGTTGATAATCGCTGAGGACTTTGGGACTGATGTTCTTACTCTACTAATTCTGAATCACAAGTAAAGATGTTATATTTCTTACGTTATGGAGCAATCGAACGGTTAAGTATAAGTGGAACTGACGGAGTTCTTTCAACTTAATAATTGATCAAAATTAGAATAAATTCCGTGAGGGTTATCAAGTAGCGGACGGTTATAGTTTGATACAATAAAAAAATATTGTATTTTGAGTAACAAAAACGGTGGCCACTAACTTGTTCTGGATTTTTATGGTTACAAACGGTGGGCATTTAAACATATTTGTTCGGTTCAAGGATCGTAGCGAGCAAAATAGCAGTTATGAACTTTGATGATTCGCTTATCAAGTTATGCTCCATCTCTGGAACTGTATGTTGTATTTTTTTGATGTCTGTTTCCTTAGACGGACGGCGGTATATTGATTGGGGGAGCTGTTTTCATAAAGTTTTGCTGCTGAAAGTGAACGTACCTACTACCTCTGAAAAAGTCAATGAATAATTTCCAGGGTGTCAGTATTGATATTTAAACATCTTAAGGGCGAGTAAAAGTTTTGTACCAAACTGACCGCAATCCCACAAATCAAACCGCAATGGGTTTGATTGGTACCAATTCACTGTGCTATAGATATAGCACACTATAGATATAGCACACTGCCGCTCAGGAAGAGTTTAACATGTACTTCCGGAAGAATAATAATGCCTAACATGTACTTCCGGAAGAATAATAATGCCTAACATTTGTTCACAACGTACGACAGCTCTGCAAAATATGCCGGCACGTAATATAATTTTATGGTATGGTGTATGTGGTTTTTATGGTAATGGGTGTGGTGGTGGTGGAGGTGAGTGTGTGTGTGTGGCTGTAGTTGTGTGGTATGTTTTTTGTTAATGTGTGTTTTATGCTCACGGCTGTTCGAGAATAATACAGGGTATATAGCAGTTCTTCCTCCATATTCTCCTCAGGCGTAAACTAACAACCCCTCTTTCATTACAAATGTAATGTGGATTCAAGTACAATAAATTATTTCTGAAACATTGTTTGATCGAACCTGAAATACTAACTAGCAGCTTTGAGGATGAAGTGAATAATGGAAATATACAATAATTGTATATACCTAGTCATAAAATATATTATAATCGTCGAAGATTCTGTCACAATTATCACATTAATTAAGTATGGCAACCAAGCGGGTGGGTTACCTCTCACTCTTGAACCTTACTTATTCATAAATTTGCAAGGGAGTTGGGTAAACCGTAACTCCTGGCTCGCTCAAGTGGAAAATTAGGATTCGCTCCAGGGATGATGATGACGAGCGATGAAGCTCCCGAATTATAATATAGTCGGTTTAGAGCGGAAACCGTTCAGCCAGGAAAAACGCCTAACGCCTGAGACACACCTGAGATAGATTGTTGATGAGTTAATGCTGTTAAATTTATGAATTTATTTATTCTTCAGAATTTTGTCTTAGAATACATTGTATACACCATACATACAACTAAGGGATTCTTGAATAGAGAATACCTTTTTAAAAAGAGTTGAAGTGCACTTTATTGGGTTTGGCACGAACATACAGAGTTGAGAGCTAGCGGAGAACTGAACTGAGAGAGGTGGGGGTGCTATATATATAAGCTGGATACAATATACCTAGGTCAGCAGGGGACTGGTACAGGTAACTTACGTACACTGGAATACACTGTATACCTTGAGTCGTTGTGTGTTGTTTTGAGTATATGTCCCATAACCTGCACAACGGTTTATTATTTTGTACAGAATACCCTTCTGTTACAGATCACAGCTCTCTGTATAGATAACCCGTCTATATAATATAATATGTACTATTCTATACATATTATGTAGATCGCAGATCCTCCGTAGGTTAGTACCTAACCACGTACTCGTTACAAGTTACCTACCTAAATCACGACTTAAATGTTGCTAAAATAATTCTGTCGATGACGAACAGTAACTAAAATGGCAAAAAGAAACGCAATAATTGAAGTTTTGGAGGGAAATTGTTGATGTGGAGTGAAAAAAGTTGCAAAAGTACCTACCAACAAACTCCAGCCCCTTCTACGTAGATGGTATAATGAACCGTTGTGTAATAATTTAACATTGGGTAATAATTTACCCATCAATTTGTTCAAGTTTTACTAACTATCAACAAACTCCAAAAGAGCCATCCTTTTTCAAATGAAATAATACCACAGAACAACCAACTCGACTTCGTACTCCGTGATTATAATCAGGTGATCCCTAGCAATGATTTTATATCGGGCCAATTACCGATTGTTAGCGCGTCCCTAGTGATGACATTTGGGCTGAAGGTATACAATTTCATTCACCCTGCTGTTGAAAATGCCTGTTGGTGCGAACTTCTGGGGATTGCTGTGAACGAACGGCTTGACGTACAATGCTCCGGGTGGTCTCAAAAAAGTCGCAAGTTCGAGAACTACTTAAAACCGTCAAAAAATTCGAGAAACTGCGTCCTGGAGACTTCACCCCCTATTTTTCACCCCTTAGAGATGACTGAAATTAACACCGAGCTTCGAGGACCAACTAGACCCCAAATGGGACTTATAGCTCGAAATTCGTCAATTTTGGTTCATGGTAACTAAGAAAAGTGTGGCGGAAGGACAGAAATTTTTTGTTTTATTACTATTTTCTATAATGAACCTTTGGAATTGAGCATGAAAAAAAAAAAAAAAAAAAACCATTACGCACCTCCTGTCATGGCTCGTATGTCGTTTGGCTACTACGCCTTTGAATCTGTACCTACCTACTAGGTATGTGCAACTGACACAAACGTTTGCGTCAACACTTTTTCATCCTCAGGTATTGGTGTACCTTCTTTGTAATGTAGGTGTAGGCTATGTTGAAAACAATATCCACATATCAAACGTAGGTACCTACCTACTCGTACCTACTTATTAAACGCACCTACAAGGTTCAGCCGAAAGCATCAATCTAGATTATGATGATGATGTTCAATTTAGGTAAATGTAGTGCAACAGTCTGGCAATTGATTTCGATTGAGATTCAATGCGCATTACTTACGGCACTTGAACGAAAAAGAGAAGAAGCAGAAAAATTCAACGACTCGCCAACGTACCCACCGGAGTTTTTTAATTTTGTGGTTTTCCTGTGTTTTATCTTCAGTCCACATTCGGCTCATGCCTCTTCATCATGTCAGATCGAGGCATCCAATTTTTACGCTCATCTGCGTTGTTTTATTATACGGAATGTGAGAGTGAGGCCATACCACTCGGCAGCAATGTTTATATTCTCTCCTCAACCAAATATATGAGCTCAGAGACTTTTCCGTCAACCCTTTTCTCCACATTTCCCAACTTCGAGTTGCCCTTATGGATAGTGGCAGTTTCAGGGTCGATGAAGCCACTAGGAAGCTGCCTTAATAAAACTGGCTATTAAATATTCATTTGGGCAGTAATATCATTAAAATATATACTTCACCATGTCAACTTCAATTAGTTTTATTTAATGTCCACTACACTAAAATATTTCAGAGCTTCAGTATTTCAGTTCCACATTAATTTTCATTCTTGATATTGACGGCATATTGTAGTGATATTAAGCGAGAGAAAACTGTTTAAATCACTCCAGATGAAATCGTGGAAACACAATTCAAATGAAACCAGAAGAATTTCTCAGTGGAACTGGACAACTCCTTTTTCATTTTTACTTGTGTCATTTTAGTCAAATTTCGAATTTTGTATTTCGTATCCAAGTCAGGTGTCAACTAAGAATGTTGGATCCATAGCAGTAGCGTATTTTCTCACAAAATACACTTCCTATATTGTTATCTTGGTCGCCACTGTAATATAAATAATGGTATTTGGAGAGCTGCAGTTGTTCTATAGTACATCTGAGTTACTAAAATTAGCCAGATTTCCTCTTTTCCGTAACAGCCATCCCTTTCGAGGACTTATTTCACTAACTCCTTGATATATACTTGCAGGTTATCTCAAGGTCTAAAAGTTGTTGCTGTGAAGTCACCAGGAGTGGGTAACTTCAGGAAAGAAACTTTGATGGATTTGGCTACACTAACAGGTAAGCAAGATAATCGATCATCCATGTTCGAAGTTAGTTAGTTCTAAAGGGCTCAACAACGTACATCGTGTAACTATTACACGTACTCTATTATGTACGCGCTACCTTCTTACTCATTAAGATCGTTTAATAAAATAAGGTTTACTATTATTAAACCTGATTGAAACCAGCAGTAATAAAAATGTGTTTAGAAAGAAACAAATTGACGGAAGATTTTGTAACTAGTGGACTAGATGATCTAATAAAGACTGCATACGGATAGTTATTGCCAACTTGTCTTTTGTCACAATCAAACCTGAAAGCGGCATAGGACCTTCTTACCCTATAGGAAAACGACGTTATTCGTCAATCTATTGGAGCTGTGCAGAGCCATTTAATTGGTAAAACGATCCTAATCACGTACCTATCGATAATAAAGTCTTATGACAAATAAACTCAATGATGAATGCATAATTTGCCATATATATGACTGTGCCTATATTAGTCATTAAAATCTAGATGTTCTGGAGTTTACTAAAAGCTCCATACGTCGAATATGGAAAGTCATGTGAGGTTTTCGATGATGAAAGTTGAAGTGAATAAGGTTCTTAGTATTGAGAATGCTATTTCTGTATGCATCGGATGTGTACGAGTACTTACAGATTTGAGAGATGAAATATTATGCCTTGTTCTTTTGATCAAGAAAGTTGTTTTGAGCTGATGGGCCAATCTAACTAGCAGTAAATAATAAAAACGCTGCAAAGTCCTTGTCACATGGGTTTATTATTCTATTGTTTGACAAGCTTGAACCCCACATATCGTAGAAACCTTTGAACGGACGCGCTCAGTCTGGTCGATATGGCACTTATAATAATCTGGGCTCCAGACCACTGGGCCATACCAGGACACGCATCGCCCGGCAGGAGACGGCATATATATGCTCACAGGAAAGTCTGGTGGGAAAGTCGGTGCGAAAAGCGTCAAACGCTTTTGAGAAATCGGTAGAGATTAGGTCAACCTGCTGCCCTCGAACCTGCGAGCCTGGATAGTAAAACTCCTGGAATTCCAACAAGTTGGTAACCGTTGATCTACCTCGAATGAATCCGTGCTGCTCGGGAACGATGCAGGCTGAGAAGAGTGTTGTCATCAGCTCCACAATTAGTTTTTCCTGGATCTTAGGGATGGTTGAGATTGAGCAAACAGGTCGATAATGCTCCGCATACTTACTTCTACTCTTGTATATGGGAGTGACGTATACGACGTTTTCTAGATTGCCGGGAACAGCCCACAGGACAACGAACTATTAAAAAAAGTAAGTGGAGGCACCAAAAGACTCGATACGCAGGTCTTTAACAGGACCGGAGGGATACTATCAGGGCCCATCCCCTTCCTACAATCAAGGCCATCCAGCGCACTCGCGACTGAAGACTCAGACACCTCATGAGCACCCAGCGACACAATGTCCAATGGAGGCCTAATCGTCGCCTCAGACTCGGGGACAAAAACTGAGGAGAAATGGATGGCTAACATTCGGCAATATCACAAGGATTACCAGCAGATGAGCCGCGAAGATGCATGGACAGAGGCATATCATTAGAGCCGTTGTGGTAGTTCACATAATTCCAGAATACCTTGACGTCACTATGAATAGGCCTTTGGATGGAATCCACATGGTCCGCATACAGGGATCTGAGTCACACGCGAACCACCGAGCGGTAACCATCTATCGGACAGAGCTCTTGTGAATATTTACAGTTTACAGTGTGCCGTGAATTATGTTTACCAAACAACAATGAACGACGGAACGGAGGAGCCCGCGGATTGGGATTCGTATTATGTTCACACCAAACTTTGGCTTGCGCAACACAGAACGGGAACTCAAACCTACCGAAGTAGGTAAATAAGGAGAGAGCGGCGACTCCGGCCCTTTAGCCCTTCCAAAAGGGCTCGAAAAAAATACGGTTGGATAGAGGATGAACTGGTTCAGGGTGGGGGTAAAGTCAAAATCAGGGTCAGCCCTTTAGGGACGGCAGGAAAAATCGGTGAAGTTGAGGTTGGGAGGGGAAAATTTGAAAGGGGGGGTATTAGTGGAAAGGTGAGTTGTGCAATCGATAGGGGACGGGTGAAAAAAGAATCGAGCAAAATTTTAATGAAATTGGTGCAAAGGGTAAGGGCGGGTAAGGGAGGGAAGTATTCGTTAGCCCTATAAATGGGGGAAAATGGTGTTTCTAGATGTTTGAATAGACATTTCTGAACGGTGTGGAATGAAGAGAGTTTCGTTGTCGTTCAAATAGCCCTTTAAATACGAGAAAAATGGCCGCTCAAAGGGCGTTAATATTAATTGTGATGAATTTAAAATTGCATCACGGTGGTGTGAGGGAAATTGCCCAGGCGGTTATGAGCGAATCACCACCGACATCTGGAATCTTTTGGAGGAGGAGGTTTTGCCTAGGCGGTTATGGGCTGACCACCACCGACATCTAGGATCTTTTAAGAGGAGGAGAGAGCAAGGTAGAGGAGAGAAGAGAGAGCTGGTTAGAGGAAGTGTCGAATGAAGTTAAAGTCGCAGGATCCAGGGTTTTATAGGAAAAGGAGGCCTCTCCCTCCAACCCCCTGTTAGGGGTTGGTGGTGGGGCCCCAGGTTGTGTACCCTGGGTTCTGTGGCTTGTCTCCCCACTCATTTCGTTTATTGACGGAACTAACTTTTGCGTTTGAATGTTGGTGAGAACTTAAGTTTACTAGAGGAGTGTTCCCGGGAGGGACTCACGACAGAGGTCCCCCCAGTTTGAACCAAAATTCGTGGGGCTGAAGGCGCAAGTGGACAGGGGCTGAGGGCCATGGCAAACATAAGTGGGGCTGAAGGCCAGGTGAGATAACTGTATCAAAAAGTGGAGCTGAAGGCGCAAGTTGACAAGGGCTGAGGGCGAAGGCAAACAGAAGTGGGGCTTAAGACCAAAGGTGACAACGGCTGAGGGCCACGGCAAACATAAATGGGGGCGGAAGGCCTTGTTCTTAAAGCTAGGTGGATATGTACTTAAGGCTAAGGGCATTTACATGGGTATAACTAGCAGTGGTATTTACAGTAGTATTTACATTGATGGTGTATAGTGAATAAGGTGAGTGAGGCTTAAGGCTAAGGGCATTTACATAGGTATAACTAACAATGGTATGTACAGGGGTAGTATTTACATTGATGGTTTAAGATGAGTGAGGTGGTATTTACAATGGTGGTGCATAATGAGGATGATTAAAGGAGTTACATATGATGAAAGTAGGTAGACGTATAGGTAGTGGAGTACAGTAGTTACAGCATGACGAAGGTAGTTACAAGATGATTACAGTGGTTACAACTTTTTTAGACTTATAGGGTAGTGGATATTTACAAAATTTACAAGATGATTAAAGTGGTTTCAACATTTTTAGACTTATAGGGTAGTGGATATTTACAAAATTTACAGTGGTCGTGGTGGGTGGTTTGGGGTACAATGCGGGGGGCGGAAGTCCGCCGTTCCCTGGGTAGTTGTGTGATTGAAGTGTGTGTGGTTGGGTGTGGGAGGGTGGTGGTGTATGTGTGATGACGACTGTGGACGGGTGGTGAGGTGATGGGGTGAGGGGGGCGATCCCCTCTAACAGTCTTCACGTTGGTGAAGATTGATAGAGGGGCCCCTTCACTGCCAGGGCGGCGGTGAAGGGGGTGAGCTGGTGGGGGCCGGTACCCGGGACGTCGCGGTGGGAGGCGGCGACGTCGGGGTCCGGTGGGTGAGATGGAGGCGATGTGTGGTGTTGCTGGTGTGGGGGTGGGCGGGGGAGTGGTGTGGTGAGATTGGTCGGGGAGGACTGGAGCTGGTTTGCACCATGCCAATGGCACGGTGTGGGGCTTCCCGTCAATTAACAGGGTAGCGGTGGATAGTGTTGAGCGGATGACCTGAAAGGGCCCGGCATAGAGAGGTTGAAATGTTTTGTGTATGCCGGGCTCTTTCAGGTACATGTGAGTGGCGGTGTAGAATCGTTTTGGGTATGCTGTGTCGTTTACCGGTGTTGTGGTGTGTAGCGGTTCCCTGTTAATAGACGGTTTGTGTTGTGGAGGGAAAATATCGGCGGGTAAGCGGAGGGGGTCTTTGAATGCGTGTTGTGCGGGACTTGTGTTGTCTGAAGGACGGGCGGAGGTACGGAGGCTTAATAAAACGTATGGGAGGGTTTTGGTCCAAGAGGGGGTTGTGGCTGAAGTAGAGATGGCTTGCTTCAGGACCGAGTGCCACCGCTCTATTTTCCCGTTGGATTGGGGATGATAGGGAGTGGTGCGGGTTTTTTGGATCCCGAGGGAACGGAGAAGGTCGGAAAAATGGGCTGATTCAAACTGCCTCCCCTGATCGACCGTGATTGTCCGCGGACAGCCGTAGCGGCTGATCCACTGATTGAGGAAGGCCGCGGCGACGGCGTCCGCGGTAATGTGGGCGAGTGGGATACACTCGACCCAATTTGTTGCACGGTCGATCATGGTGAGGCAGTATCTCTTCCCCTCGGAGGGGGGAAGAGGGCCGACCAGATCTAAATGTACGTGTTCCCACGGGAGGGAGTCGGGGATGGTTTGAGGAGGCACAAGGGGGTGAGCCGAGACCTTAAATTGCTGGCACTTCTGGCACCCTAGAACCCAGGTACGGATATCTGTGTTCATGTGGGGCCAGAAGTACCGCGTTTTGATGAGGTCCCGGCTCGCCCGGATGCCGGGATGGTGTAGGGAGTGGTAGTGGAGGAACAACTGCCGCCGTAGCTCCGGTGGGACGTAAGGGCGCGGTGTATCGGCCGTCACGTCGCACCAGAGGTCCAGGGGCGGCAGCTGTTCCAATTTGGAGGCGGAAATGAGGTTGGAGAGGGCGGGGTCTGAAGTTGGGAGTTGTTTGGACTTGAGGACGTGAGGGGAGGGGAAGGGCAGTAACTCCGCCACCGGCGCGGGGGTGGGGCGGGAGAGCGCGTCCGCCACACAGTTGTCGGCCCCCGGCAGGTAGCAAATATCGGACGTAAATTGTCCGATAAATTCGAGCTGCCGGAGGCGACGCGGGGAGGCGGACTTACGACTCTGTAGGAGGGCGTGTGTGAGGGGCTTATGGTCCGTTACGACAGAGAACTGCCTGCCCTCCACGAAGTCACGAAAATGTTTTATGGCTTCGTGGATGGCGAGGAGTTCCCTGTCGAACGTTGAGTAGTTTTTCTGGGTGGGGGATAGGGTTTTAGAGAAGAACCCCAGGGGTTGGGGGGTGGCGCCGGTGTGCTGGTGGAGCACTGCCCTGATGGCCCAATCGGAAGCATCGGTCGTGATGGAAAGGGGTGCGTGGGGATCGGGATGGGCCAATAGAGCGGCGTCTACGAGGTCCTGTTTGCAAGTTTGGAAGGCGGTAGTGAGCTCGGGGGACCAGGAGATGGGGCGGTTGTCATTTTTTTTTGGGGGGTTGGGGAATGGCGTGTATGAGGGGTTGTTGGTGTTGTGCTGAGTGTTTTATGTGTCTGCGGTAAAAATTCAACATACCCAAAAAACGGCGGAGTTCCGTGACAATACAGGGCTGGGGAAAATCACTGATGGCGTGGACTTTGTCCGGTAGGGGCTTGATGCCATCGGAGGAGACGAGGTGGCCGAGGCAGCGGACGGAAGGCTGGGCGAGCACGCATTTCTCTATATTGATCTGCAGACCCCTCGGCGGAGAAGATATCTAGAATTTGGCGTAGGTGGTTGAGGTGTTCTTCGGGGTTGCGGGAGGCGATCAGAACGTCGTCCAAAAAACAGAAGACGAACGGGAGGCCGCGTAAGATGTTGTCCATATACCGCTGCCACGTCTGGGCAGCGTTCCTGAGGCCGAATCCCATTTTGATATATTCAAAAAGGCCGAAGGGGGTAATAATTGCGGTTTTCGGTATGTCGCCGACGCTGGCGGACGCGGCGAGGTCGTGTACTGTGTCTGCCAGGCGGAGGAGCGTTTCATCCGGGCCGTCGAGGTGGCTGGCGAGCGCCATCTGGATGGGGTGGGGAAGGGCGCGTAGCCAGAAGGTCCGGGCGATGTCTGCCCGTCAGAATCCCCTGCAGCTGATGGCGCAAGCGTCGGAAGAGGTGTGAGGGCTTCATGTCGCCGAGTTGTTGCGGCTGCGACAGGGCGACGATCCGTGCTATCTTCGGGGGATGGTAGAGGGATATGAGGCGGCCGCGGAGGTCGTCGTATGCAGTGGCTGCGTCGGGGGGAATGTCTGATGTCTGCAGCAAGATGTCGTACGGCAGGAGGGAGATGATACGTGAATAGCGTGTTTTCTGGCTGCGGATGCCGGCGGCCGAAAACGCTGCGTCCACCTGAAAAAAACCAGAGTGCGGGGTCATGTGAATAGAACGGAGGTAAAGAGAGGGGGAATGACGCAGAGGCGGTCATGACGTCGGCGGCTGCGGCTGCAGCGGCGGCGGCGGCGGCGGTGGGCGCGGGCGATGAGGAGGAGCCGGGCGGCGAGAGGGTGGAGAAGGGGTTGTCGACAGCGGCCGTTGCGTCCGTTGTCGCGGCGGCGGGCGGCTGCAGCGTGGATGGTCGGAGGAGCGGGGGTGCCTGTGTGTTCGGGTCCATGGTTCGGGTGTGTTGCAGGCTAAAATTTGAAAATCAAAATTTTAAATTTCAAATTTGAAATTCGCAAAAATTGGGAGCGGCGGTGTGTGGTTGAGCGGAGACGTGAGAGGGTTGCGATCTCCGGGTGGGTGAGTGAGTGGTGGGCGAAAAATGCGAATTTAAACTGACTGACTTTGACTGGTTTTGAAATTAAAAATGAACCGAACTTTAACTGGAGACTGGGGTTTGACACATGAGAAGGGAAAAGAGGAAGGTTGGGTGAACGTCGGGTTCACCACTGTGATGAATTTAAAATTGCATCACGGTGGTGTGAGGGAAATTGCCCAGGCGGTTATGAGCGAATCACCACCGACATCTGGGATCTTTTTGGAGAGGTAGAATTTTGGAGGTGAGTGGTAGAATTTGCCTAGGCGGTTATGAGAGAATCACCACCGACATCTAGGATCTTTTAGAGGAGAGGTGTCCAGGCGGTTATGAGCGAATCACCACCGACATCTGGAATCTTTTGGAGGAGGAGGTTTTGCCTAGGCGGTTATGGGCTGACCACCACCGACATCTAGGATCTTTTAAGCGGAGGAGAGAGCAAGGTAGAGGAGAGAAGAGAGAGCTGGTTAGAGGAAGTGTCGAATGAAGTTAAAGTCGCAGGATCCAGGGTTTTATAGGAAAAGGAGGCCTCTCCCTCCAACCCCCTGTTAGGGGTTGGTGGTGGGGCCCCAGGTTGTGTACCCTGGGTTCTGTGGCTTGTCTCCCCACTCATTTCGTTTATTGACGGAACTAACTTTTGCGTTTGAATGTTGGTGAGAACTTAAGTTTACTAGAGGAGTGTTCCCGGGAGGGACTCACGACATTAATGATCCGACAACTGGTAATAAGATAGGTAGGTACCCTTCTTTGTCTGTGTAAACAAACTCATGATCATATTCCGCAGTATCACGTAAATTTCAAATTGAAATTATCTCTCGTGGCCGCATAAATGTGAAGGTACATACGAAGTGAAGTTCGGTTTTTCGCAGAGGAGACGCAATTATCGAAATGCAGTTTACGAGGTTCCGCTCAAGGTCACAGGAAGCGAGGTGATGCGTTAATGACGCGAGGAAAAAAACCGCAGTTACAATCAATTCAGATCTACTGCATAGTTAATTGCTTATTATAGACAGTGTGCAGTGGGTGCAACCTTCAAATGCGCAGGCATTTTTCCCGCCTCAATTAACTGGATCTTATTGTCATATGCATTTGTGTCTTTGTTGTCATAAGCAGTTGCAGTTCCCCCTGCCCCTCACCCTTCCCCCTGCCCCTCTCCCTTCCCCTGTATTATAAATAAAACGATTATATTTTACCTACCTACCCGACCAAGGTGAGCGGTAGTCAAAAGGAGGCTTATGGTTATTGTAAAGAGATAACGCGCCACGAGCGGCAACTATTATTTAGCGTGGAAAAACATCAAATTGAAGGCCTCCATCGTAAGAATAAACTCTACCCAATTTAAGTTACCCCTTCTTCTCTAAATGTGTGGTATTATGTCGTGCATGGGAGGTAACAAATTACAAATAATATTATTTAAAAAAAAAATTTATAGGGCCATCGTTACCTTCCAGCCCCTCCTTACCAGCTGGATTGAAAATTATTTGTTATCTTTCACCCGTACTTTTAAATCTTAATCGTTGAATACCGCAGGTGCTATCTCATTGGCGGTTAAAAAAAAGGTGGACTGGTTCCAACGAGCAATATTATTCCACAGATTTTAAGGAAGAGAACGAATGTTAACAGCAGGCTGCAACCCTACATTTTAAAGGAGATAGAACCATTCTCCACAGTTTACCTACTGTCTGCGAAGAATCGAAAACTGGAACTGGAAGAAATCGATTCGAAACGAAGAAAATTGGAATACATGGAAAATGCTGCTTCCTTAAAAGAGGAATACAAAGAAATGCAGGAGAAAGAGGAAATTATTGGAGAAACGAGAGAGGATGGTCTTATATTTGATTAAGACTTGGAAGAATTTGGATATGTATATCCTTAGCAGACTACCAGGTTTCCGCATTTACCGTTAACACTAAAGCGAAATACACCTTTGTTGGAATACTTGCAGAAACAGATGAGAATAAAAGTGTTTACTTCTTTAAAGGGAAGTACAAATCGTGGCTAATGGAGGTCTACAAGGACAGACAAAATTTAACAAAAGAGGGATTTGTTTTAACCTCCAATAACGATCTGGACATTGTGCATTTAGCGACAGAAGAAACAATTTTTACATTTACAACAAATGGACTTACCAGTTTTAATAACCATTTTTTCGAAGATGGAGCATCTTAAACTACTAACAGATGCATGGAAAAAACCAGAAGATTTCCCCTACAACCAGGACGAAGTGGAGCAAGTATCCACCCTTGGCATGCAAGAAATAAAAGGCAAAGTTTGTCCAAGAAAGTGCCGTCGGCTGGAAGAGCTGGAAGAAGGGACAGAATTAGTAGTGTGTGGAATCAAACAAATTGATTACAGAGATAAGTTTCGTTATATTTTACAGTTCCAACATCTAGATGGATTGTATGTATCGAATTATTGGTTAGAAAAAGAAATAAAAGAGCTAAATGTAGATTTAAACTATAAATTCAATGTTAAATTGGACAAGATAAAAACCACTCCAACTAAACACAAACTTAGAGTTGTTTTCTGTGCATGTAATTAAAAATGAATAAAATTTTTTTTTTAAATAATATTATTTGTAATTTGTTACCTCCCATGCTCGACATAATACCACACATTTAGAGAAGAAGGGCTAACTTAAATTGGGTAGAGTTTATTCTTACGATGGAGGCCTTCAATTTGATGTTTTTCCACGCTAAATAATAGTTGCCGCTCGTGGCGAGTTATCTCTTTACAATAACCATAAGCCTCCTTTTGACTACCGCTCACCTTGGTCGGGTAGGTAGGTAAAATATAATCGTTTTATTTATAATACAGGGGAAGGGAGAGGGGCAGGGGGAAGGGTGAGGGGCAGGGGGAACTGCAACTGCTTATAACAACAAAGACACAAATGCATATGACAATAAGATCCAGTTAATTGAGGCGGGAAAAATGCCTGCGCATTTGAAGGTTGCACCCACTGCACACTGTCTATAATAAGCAATTAACTATGCAGTAGATCTGAATTGATTGTAACTGCGGTTTTTTTCCTCGCGTCAACGCATCACCTCGCTTCCTGTGACCTTGAGCGGAACCTCGTAAACTGCATTTAGATAATTGCGTCTTCTCTGCGAAAAACCGAACTTCACTTCGTATGTACCTTCACATTTATGCGGACACGAGAGATAATTTCAATTTGAAATTTACGTGATACTGCGGAATATGATCATGAGTTTGTTTACACAGACAAAGAAGGGTACCTACCTATCTTATTACCAGTTGTCGGATCATTAATATTAACGCCCTTTGAGCGGCCATTTTTCTCGTATTTAAAGGGCTATTTGAACGACAACGAAACTCTCTTCATTCCACACCGTTCAGAAATGTCTATTCAAACATCTAGAAACACCATTTTCCCCCATTTATAGGGCTAACGAATACTTCCCTCCCTAACCCGCCCTTACCCTTTGCACCAATTTCATTAAAATTTTGCTCGATTCTTTTTTCACCCGTCCCCTATCGATTGCACAACTCACCTTTCCACTAATACCCCCCCCTTTCAAATTTTCCCCTCCCAACCTCAACTTCACCGATTTTTCCTGCCGTCCCTAAAGGGCTGACCCTGATTTTGACTTTACCCCCACCCTGAACCAGTTCATCCTCTATCCAACCGTATTTTTTTCGAGCCCTTTTGGAAGGGCTAAAGGGCCGGAGTCGCCGCTCTCTCCTTATTTACCTACTTACCGACAACAAGACGACAAAGTCAATTCATCATTCAACGAATTATACGATTGCGTTCTACGCTTGTGTGAGTATGTAAACCATACACGAATTAGAATGAAATCTGTCAACAAGGAATTTGAGACATAAAGAAAAAAATGAAGAACTTAATAACAAGGCGACTCACCAACAAGTTCCTATACAGATGATGAAGAACTTGCAAGGGAAACCGGTTGGATTCTGAAAAGAATCCGCAAAAAGCGTAAAGCCACCTCTTCCCCAGAAGTCGCTGGTCCTTCTAGCAGGCCAGATACAAACAAGGCTGGATACAAAGCTGCACAGAATAATAAAACTAAAAAGGAAGAACGCCCGCCTCCGATTACAGTCACTGGAGTAGCGGAATACAGTGTGATCCATCAATTTATTAAAACAATCAATTTTAACAACAATTATTAACAACAATTAACTTCAAAACACTGTAGTGTCAAAGCATTATCAAATAATGTTTGGAAAATTTTCGCGCCAGACAGCGGTTCATACCGGGAACTAACCACTGGGAAGATAAGAACTTCCAATGGTACACACATGAGGATAAAAACACGCGACCCTTTAAAGTAGTTGCAAGAGGGTTGCACCACTCTTGCGAGGCTGATTATATAGTGAGTGACCTCAAGGGAAAAGGTTACAAAATAACTGATGCAGTGAACCTTATAAAGAAAACTAGAGATGTTGATGATAAGGGAGAATCGGTGCTGGTAAAGAGTAGCCTTCCTATTTTCATCCTCAACTTTTACAACATCGAAGATATCAATAGAATTTATGATATTAAAACGATCATGGATATGAGGATCAAGATTGAACCTCTGAGAAAAACGGCGAGTCTCATCCTGCAGAGTAAAAACTGCCAAGGATTCAATCATACAAAAACCTATTGTCAAAAAGAAACTAGGTGTGTCAAATGTGCAGGTAAGCGCGATACCACGTCATGCCCTCAACAGGAGAACCAGAAATGCATAAACTGCGGCGATGCCCATCGAGCCAACTATCGTGGGTGTGAAGTTGCTAGGAGTTACAAAAAATCAAAGATCGAGCAAAGCATCCCCATCCTGGAAAATCGGACAAAAAAAGTACATCTAATAACACTAAAAAAACCAAACTAGCATCGTACACAAAGTTCATGCAAATAGTAATACTATGTCGTACGCCAGTGTTGTGAGTGGCAATAATACGAATTCCTCTGTCGACAAAATGCTTACCTTGATGTTCGAAATGCTAAATGAACAAAAGCATACCAACAGACTCTTAATTGAAAGAGTAACCACACTCAAAAAAATTATTAAACCCTTGAAAAAATCGTGAAGATACAAAATGCATTTAGAATAGCAGCATGTAATGCGAATGGACTTGAGCATGTCTCAAAACTAGATTTTTTCCTGTACCAATAAAAAATAGATATATGTCTTTTATCGGAAACACACTTTACACAGTCATCTCACATTAAAGTCAAAGGATATGAGTGCTCTCGTGCTGACCACCCGTCTAGAAGACCTTGAGGAGGGTCAGCTGCAGTCCTTATCAAGAATGCCATTAGTCACTATGTGCAGCAAAGTATTGAAGAAGAATGTATGCAAGTCTCCACTGTAACAGTTTTAGTAAATAGCAAAAAATGCAATGTCAGCGATCTATTGCCCACCGCGCTACAATTTAAAAGAAGAGGACTTCGTATCTCTAAAGCTTGGCATCAAAAAATGTTGTCATTGGTGGTGACTTCAATGCAAAAAATACATACTGGGGCTCCCGTTTAACAACAACCAAAGGCCGGGAGCTGTTCACTGCCGCGAAAAAAACACATAGTGATTTCTACTGCACTGGGAAACCTACCTGCTGGGCCTCAGATAGAGCAAAAAATCCAGATCTGATTGATTTCTTTGTAATAAAAGGAATATCAAGCAACTTCATTCACATCGAAGGCTGTGGAAGCCTCATGTCAGATCACTCGGCTATAGTTCTCACAGTTAGTGCCACGATAATAATGAAGGAAAATCCCCGAAGACTAGTTCCTAGGATGAGGAGGAGAGAAATTAGCCTAAGGGCTCACTCAACTTTTTCACCCCTTAGATGACTGACAGTAACGCAGAGCTTCGCGAACCAGCTAGACCCCAAATGGGACTGCAACCCAAATTTCATCAATTTTGGTTCATGATAACTAAGGAAAGTGCGAAGTACGGCGCACAGTGGGGCAAACGTGGAAAAAAGTCAATTTTTTGAAAAATAAGAATTAATTGCCGGAATAATGGAATCCTATAGTAAACTTCCTGTAGAATCAAGGTATGATAGCAGTTTTCAGTAAAAAAATTTCATATCCTCAAATTTCTTAAGTAAAGTGAGAAAATCATAAATTTTGCTTAATTTTTAAGCGTTGTTATAAAAAACATAACACTTTTCTAAAAATTTATTTTTAAAGCGTAAGGGTTTATAACGATCATGAAAACACCCAACAAAGAAATGAGAGCATTGCTTAGGACAACAATACGCTTAGGAGGTATTTTGAAGAAAAAACACACTCTTTTTCATTGTCAATTGCATGTTTTGTGACTTTCAAAAAAAGCTCCACAAGTCTCCAACGTGGCTGTTGAATATTTCTTTTCCAGGCGTAGTTAGGTAGCACCTGTATAAATTTCAGCTGCGCATATTTGCGCGTCTGACCTCTGCTCTCATTCTTTCAATAAGAAACAGTAGGCGTCGGTCAGAGCCCTACGCAAATGGGCTTGTTCAAACATGTGTTGTTTATTCAATTGGTTGAGTATTCGGCGTGCACTTTTATCACGCTATGAGAATCCTTTTAATACCACGTCAGTCTTCTCGGTTAGTCGTTCTCCAGAGATGGAACCAATACAAATTTTATACGGTGGTTTGTGTGAAAATCTATTTAACGGAGGTGATATTGAACAATATATCGTGGGTAACTTCACACATCTGAAAGAAGATGAGCTCTCCTTGTTGATAACACAATTAAAAAAGAGGTTTCTCACTCATTTTAATCAAAGGTGGTCGACAGCTGCCCGTAACAAGCAGAACTTTTTAAGAAAATACCGCGATTGGATGAAGGGTGAGTTTATGATTAATTTACCAAATAGTGATGACAGGGCTTGTATGCAATCCGCGGAGGGCGGCTTTCATAGAATCGGACGACCTGAAAAACCTTTTGACGAGTGTGGTGAGAGGGGTAAGAGGTTTAAAATTGCAAAAATACGATCGTTGAACGATCAAAATTTGATAGATGCAGCTGGTTCCTCAGCCGAGGTTGATAAGTCACCAGTGTTTACTGCCGAATTTGCATTAGCTCTTTTCCTCCAAGCCAAGATGACCAGGTTTCAGTACGAAACTATCAGAGCTGCAACTAAAAGTGCAGGTTTTAATATCTTCCCCTCCTACAAAAAAGTGGCTGAGGCAAAAAAAAATTGCTATCCAAGTGGTGTTAATATATCGGAAACCGGTGTTGGGGTTCCGCTACAGAACTTGCTTGATCATACCGTGGATAGAATATTTCAAACAATGACAGAGGAGGAAATTGATAATTTGAAGGACCATAATGTCACATTACATACGAAGTGGGGATGTGATGGGGCCTCAGGCCAGCAAGAGTTTTCTCAATCGTTCTCACAAGTCAATGAAGGAAAAACTGACGCGAACCTATTCATGACGTCTATCGTGCCTCTGCGAATCACTGCAACTGATAATGACGATTCCATTAGTTGGTTGAATCCAAGACCTTCGTCAACACTATATTGTAGACCACTGAGATTTGATTATGAAAAGGAAACGGATGTAGTAGTTTCTGTAGAAGACAGAAATATTGAGAGTAGAAAATGAAATTAAAAATCTGCAAGATATGAGACTGATTATAGGCACTCGTGCAATTACTGTAAAACATGTATTGCATTTCACGATGTTGGATGGGAAAGTAGCCCAAATTTGTACTGATACCACGGCTTCTACCAATTGCGTCATTTGCGGTGCTCGTCCAACGGAAATGAATAATGTGCAATCAGTAAAACAGAGACCTCCAAATCGCGAAGCTTTTAAACTGGGAATTTCTCCTCTCCATGCCAGAATTAAATTTATGGAGTATATTCTTCATCTTAGTTACAACTTAAAATTTCAGGCATGGAGGACCAATGCTACAACTAAGCCAATCAAAGATGCCGAGAAGAACCGAATTCAAAGAGAATTACTGAGTCAACTTGGTATAAGAGTTGACTACGTGAAGCAGGGCTACGGATCGAGCAATACAGGGAATACCTCGAGAAGATTTTTTGCTAACCCCTCAGTTGTAGCTTCGATAACTGGTATTGATATAACATTGATTTGCAGATTAGGGACAATCCTGGAAGTGATCAACAGCAGCAGTCATCAGATTGACGTTTCCAAATTCGCCACTTACACCCAAGATACTGCTGAATTAGCTGTGAGGTTGTACCCGTGGTACTATATGCCATGTACACTACATAAGATATTAATACATGGGTCCGAAATAGTTGAATCTGCTGCTCTGCCAATCGGTGCACTCTCAGAAGAAGCTCAAGAGAGTCGGAACAAGGACTACAAACATTTCAGAACTCATTACACAAGAAAAAATTCCCGATTGAACACCAACGAGGATATTTTTCATAAACTGCTAGAAACGTCTGACCCCTTTATCACTTCCTTGCGTCCATCTCCAAAGAAAAGGCTTGAAGATTTCAGCGCGGAAGCTGAGGCGTTACTTTCGTAAATGCAATGCGCTGTCAAATTTTGACTTTTCAAGGCATCCCGAATATGCTGATGCGCAAAAAGTGCAAAAATGAGTTGTAGTGAAGTTATTTATTTCATTTTTTTGTTATTTCAACAGAGGACATGAGCAAATTTTGAGAAGAAGCAAAATTTTCAGGTTGTTCCGAAGAAAATGTTCAGTTAAGTTTGATAATGAAACTCTTGTAAAACAGATAACATCGTTTTTTCTAATGTATTTTTCCCCTCTGAATCGAATGAAACCACTCCCAAGTCGATATCATTATCCGTTTTCGAGATTCGTAGTTTTTTCCGTATTTTGGCCATTTGGCCCCACTGTGCGGCGTACGGCTGACAGGCAGACTTTTTTTATTGCATTTTCGGATTCTACATACCTTGAAACGGAAACCATCAAATTTTGAGAGTGGTGGGGGTTAAAATTTTTTTTCATGCTCAATTCCAAAGGTTCATTATTGAAAATAATAAACCAAAAATCGAACTGAGTAAGAAGGGAGAAAAAGGTTAAAATTAAATGTACGCTAAGTTGGGTGCCTCATTTCAAAGGGAAGCTGGTAAAAAACAAAAAAAACACAGACGACTTGGTTGGAGAGGCCGAAAAAACAGATGACTGGGTTGCGGAGAGGCCGCGAAGACGGTGACCTATTAAAAAATGACGCAAAGAAAGAGCGGTTTCGATAAATTGGCTTCATGCTAAAATGATGAATGTGACACATTCATTGCTATGGAAACGGATAGTTCTCCAGTAAACTATGCCAAAATGATGAATGTGCCACATTCATGGTTTTGGCATACCAAGGAAACGTACTAATCACATTCATGGATCGAGTTCAACGCAATTAAGCCTTAAAATGAACATCTAACCATTTCAACGGATTTTTAATAAGTAAGTAACTATCCTAGGTGATGTCAAACTCAAAATTCGATTTTTGGCACATTCATGGTTTTGGCATAAAGGGACGATATGGGTCATTCTCATTTGGAATGTACATTTCGTGTCCTCACTCTTCTACAAATCCCACATTCAGGCTTATCCCAGTTTCCTGATTTTTTTCCTTATCTACCAATCCTATTTGACACAAAACACAAAAAAAAAAATCAATCGTACGTCTATTCTGGGGTTTATTGCCCTTAGAATGAACAAAAGTGTGGTAAAACCTCATGTGTACCGTCCACAGTGACCAGGCGTCCTGTTCTTCAATCGCGTAGCAACAGCATGAATTTAATAGGAGGTTTCTAGCTCATCCTACTCGTAGAGTTGGACATTGGGTTTCAGATTTTTGAAGGCTCGGTCTTGGAAGACATTCTCTATTATTGTGGCGTCATTACAAAGGCGTGTCCATAGGTTTTCGGGATAACTCACCCTCATGTGTGTTACCGTTGTTTTGTTGGAAACAATGAAGCCATTTTTGGCGTTAAGCTCTTCCTTATCACTGAAGGAGGTCCATAATCAGTGTTCGTTGTAATCCTGCAGTGGAAGCTGGGTGGGGGGATTTTACAAACAGTTTCTCCAAAAACCATGACGAGTACTTTTATTCTTCCTCATGTATGTTACCTAAGATGTAACCTTAACAATCAACATTTCAGTTTTTCACTTATTTCCCTCCATTCATAGTGGTATGCATGTTTCATTTGACGTGTGAGTAGGCCTCCTAGCTCGTTTAGGTTAGCTACAAAGTCGTTTTGAAGTAAGATTCTCATGTCTGTTACCGCTCATGTGTGTTACCAATGCTGAAGTAACACACATGAGCTCCTGGTAACACACATGAGCTCCTCACTGACAAGATTTTGGGAAGTCTGATTTACTTCGAATTTCACATTAGTGGGTCATTGTTTTGGTTAATTTAAGTTATGTTTGGAACTCGCAATGCCCACTGAACGAGAGAAATCAGAGTAATGTTTTATAGACAGGTAGCGGACGATCAACCACTGTTCACAATAATGACTGATGGCCTGTTGAGTATTCACAGATATTAGAGATACTTCCTAATTATGTAACACAAATTTAGCAATAAATGAACAAATCCAAAACTGAATGTCGCCATCCAACAAGAAACTAAACTATTATATACATATTATGTAAATCACAGAACCTCCCTAGGTTGGTACCTAACCCCGTACTCGTTACTAGGTACCTACCTAAATCACGAATTAAATATTGCTAAAATAATTCTGTCGATGACAAACAGAAAATGGCAATGAGAAACGCAAATAAGAATGAAGTACTGAAGTGCAATTGTTGATGTGGAGTGAAAAAAGTTGCAAACGTACCTACCAACAAACTCCAGCCCCCTCTACGTAGATGGAACCGTTGTGTAATAATTTACTGTTGTGTAATAATTTACCCATCAATAATACATGGTTTGTTCAAGTTTCACTACCTACCAACAAACTCCAAAAGAGCCATCATTTTCCAAATGAAATAATATCACAGAAACACCAACTCGACTTCATACTCGGTGAATATAATCAGGTGATCCCTAGCAATGATTTTATCTCGGGCCAATTCCAGATTTGGCCTAAATGTATACAATTCATTCACCCTGATGTTGAAATACTCGTTACTAGGTACCTACGTAATTCACGAGTTAAATGTTGCTAAAATAATTCTGTCGATGACAGTCACTAAAATGGCAAAAAGAAACGCAAATAATGAAGTTCTGAAGGAAAATTGTTGATGTGGAGTGAAATAGATGCCCCTTCTGCGTAGATCACTTTTTTCTGTGGTCAATAGCTACCCTCGTGGTCAAGTATAATGAACCGTTGTGTAATAACTTGCCCATTAATAATACTTCGACGGTTGTTCAAGTTGCAAAAGTACCGATCAACAAGATTCCAGCCCCTTCTATGTAGATGAACCGTTGCGTAATAATTTACCGTACTGTAATTATTTACCGTTGCGGAATAATTTACCGTTGTGTAATAATACACCGTTGTGTAATAATTTGCCGTTGTGTAATAATTTACCATTGTGTAATAATTGACCCATCAATAATACTTCGACGTTTGTTCAAGTTTCTGAATTACCTACCAACAAAATCCAATAGTCCATCACTTATCAGATGAAATAATATCGCAGAACAACCAACTCGACTTCATACAGCCATCCTTGATTATAATCAGATTATGCCGGATTTATACCGTCGATTCACGATCGTGTTGACGAAGCCTTTTTGGTGCACACGAACGGCTGGTCGTACAACGCTCCGGGTGATCTAAAAAAATTGTTTAGCTCAAGACAAATTGAATAACGTAAAATGTACCATACCCTTCTATCGAAAGTTTTCGAGCTGCGGCGTTCTGAAAATGTCAACCCCTATTTTTAACCCCTTAGAGATGACTGACAGTAACGCCGAGCTTCGAGGACCAACTAGACCCCGAACGGAACCTACAACCCGAATTTCATCAATTTTTTTTCATGGTAACTAAGAAAAGTGCTCAGTACGGCGTACGGCGAACAGACAGAAATGTTTTTATTGCATTTTCAGATTCTACATGTACTTGAAACTTAAACCATCAAGGTTTGAGGGGGGTTAGACTTTTTTTCTCGCTCGATTCCAATGGTTCATTATTGAAAATAATAAACCAAAATTTTTAAGTTGTGTTAGGTATAAAACTTTTTTGCTGAGCGATTTCATAGGTGTATTATTCACAGAATAATAAACCAAAATTTTGAGGGGGTGTTGAAATTTTTTGCTGAGCGAATACATAAGTGTATATTATTCAAAGAATAATAAACCAAAAGCCCAGATTTGGAAACTACTGTTTGCTTGGGATAACGGAGTAAAAGCTGCCGTATACCTACGCTTCTTATGTTTGTTGAGAGGCAGTGGAAGTGGAGGGACTCTTGAACAAAAGAATCGCTTACTTACCTTCACCCTCAGATTTCACAGTTTTGAAATGGAAATGAGGCAAACTTTAGGCGCATATTTCCAACTTTTTATACAGTGTTGCGCTGAACTTGACCACCCCCTTATCCTTTATTACTGGGGATTAGATTTTTTTTTCAAGGTGGGGATGCCTAAAACAGTTTCTTGATTTGGTTATAGTTGTAGTAGAGTTAGCTCATGTGATTCTTTTTCATTATGGTTTATTATTTTCAACAATGGACCTTTGGAATCGAGCGTAAAACTTGTCCCCCCCTCCCCTCACACCGCCAATTTGATGGTTTCCGTTTCAAGATAGGTGCACAGAATCCGAAAATGAAATTTAAAAATGCTGCAAATTATTACACAACGGTGTTTATTAACATATATATAGATGCTCCTTCACCGTAGATGACCGTTTTCTGTGGTCAATACCTACCCTCGTGCCCCCCTCCCCCCACTCTTGGGAAAGCCCTAAAGCGAGTATTGGAGCCGGCCGGGGAATGACAGTTTCATAAATAAATATGCGGTGGGTTCAAGAATTCTATCATTATTCATTATTTTGTTGTGTTCTTATTCATGGAGCATAAAGTTTGTTCAAGTTACAAAAGTACTTTACTTACCTATCAACAAAATTCAAAATAACCATCATTCTTCACATGAAAGAATATGATGAATGCAAAATATCACGGAACAACCAACTCGTTTTCATGCAGCCATTCGTGATTATAATCACGTTTTCCCTAGCAATGGTATCGGGGCCTACCGTTGATTTCAAACTCACGTCGACGGAGGTTTTCGGTGCAAGTTGGACTTTCCAACAAAATAATTCCTCTCCCAAGTCCCAAGGCTCGGGAGAAGGTAGGAGTAATATAAATGTGCTGAAGTTGTTGTTATGCAATACTTTTAATTTATGGTAATGAAAAATACGTATTCATTCTACAGAAATTTACCTGATGAAACTCTCCTGATCGACAAATATGTCGGTCCTGGGGGCAGTTAGGCAATTTCAAGATTTCGGAAAATCAAAATTGCAGATTAGTTCGACGCTAAAAAAAATATATATAAAAAAATATATTTAACAGACCATCAAAATCAGTGCCTAGCGAAATACCGTTGTTTGTTTAAATTTAAATGTACGAATATTTTTGTGATGAGATATTCCATGGTTTTTAATGTAATAATAGCTCAGCCAGAAGAAAATGGGGAAAGTATTATGAGTTCTTCATAATAAATTGTTTATGAAACAACACCTACCCACCTCTGATTTTCTTTCCTTCAGTAGAGACTAAAGAAGCGACCCTTAAGTTCTACTCTCTCGGGTCCTATTCACTTTCAATGAATGAGATTGCCGAACAAAGGAAGAACCGAGTGAAATTGATGTTATTGAGGTTGGATATTGTCCAGTCCCTTCAACACTGGCGGAACCTTCAACAATTACTGTCAGTGTTGATGACTCAGCTAATTAACAATCGGTGGCCTGATTGGGGAAGCAATTATTGGTTAAAGAATACAGATGATGGGTATCTATTGTTTTCAGCGGCAAAATTGAAACCAGAACGAATGTTTTGTTACTGGTCTGTTATTTCCAATAATGAATGTCGTGAGTCCCTCCCGGGAACACTCCACTAGCAACCTTAAAGCTCTCACCAATATCCTTATGTAAAACTTACCTTCCGCTAATAAACATCTGAGTGGGGAGACAGGCAACAGAATCCAGGGGACACAACCTGGAGCCCCACTACCAACTCCCAACAGGGAGTTGGAGGGAGAGGCCTCCAAGTCCTATATAACCCTGGATCCTGGAGCTTTAGCTTCATTCGACACTTCCTCTAACCAGCTCTCTCTTCTCTCTCTTACCTTCCCTCTCAGATGATCGGTTGACTACAGCCGCCTGAGAATTTACCTCCTCTCCTCCTCCTTGTCTAGATGATCGGTTGACTACAGCCGCCTAGACAAGGGACCTCTCCTTTACCTAGATGATCGGTTGACTACAGCCGCCTAGGTAAATTCACTCATCCACCTCCATCTCCTTCCAAAGTCGTAGATGTTCGGTTGACTACAGCCGCCTGCGACTTTTCCTCCTTTCACGCCACCGTGATGAAGATTCTAAATTCATCACAGTGGTGAACCCGACGTTCATCCAACCTTCTACCTTCTACCCTCTTACCACCTCATGTGTCGCCCCAGTCTAGTTCGGTGTCCCAAGTTTTAAATTCAAATTTAAACAGTCAGTATATAAATTCGCAATTCTTGGCCCAACCTCACCACTCAACTCCAGCTCTCAACGCACCTCCGCTCCCGCCGATTGCGAGTTTCAAATTCAAAACCACCTAAATTTTGAATTTTAGTTACAGCCATGGACCCGAACTCGCCGACGCCGCCGCTCCTCAGGCCATCCCTGCTGCAGCCGCCGACCTCTGCGACAACTGACGCAGACGAAAACCCCTGCACCAGCCTCTCGCCACCCGGCTCCTCCGCATCCGCCGCCGCCGCTGCCGCCGCCGCCGACGTCACGACGGCCTCGGCGTCATTCCTGCTGTCGCTACCCCCCTTCTACACGCACGACCCCGCGCTGTGGTTCTTTCAAGTCGACGCTGCGTTTTCGGCCGCCAACATCCGCAGCCAGCGGACCCGTTACTCCCGCATTATTTCACTGCTCCCGTACGAGATGCTCCTACAGACGTCGGACATCTCGCCCGACGCCACGGCCGCATACGATGACCTACGCACCCGCCTCGTCTCGCTGTACCAGCCGTCAAAGATCGCACGGATCGCAGCGCTCTCCCAGCCACAGCACCTCGGCGATCTGAAGCCCTCCCACCTCTACCGCCGTCTGCGTCATCAGCTGCACGACGTATTGACGGCCGACATCGCACGGACGTTCTGGCTGCGAGCCCTACCACACCCCATGCAAATGGCGCTCGCCAGCCACCTCGACGGCCCAGACGAACCGCTCCTGCGGCTCGCCGACACAGTCCACGATCTCACCGCAGCCGCCGGCGTCACGGAAGTCGGCGCACCCCGCACCCCCACCCCGCGGCGAGACCGGACGCCGTCAC
This sequence comes from Leptopterna dolabrata, assembly GCA_954871275.1. Lineage (NCBI taxonomy): Eukaryota > Metazoa > Arthropoda > Insecta > Hemiptera > Miridae > Leptopterna > Leptopterna dolabrata. The sequence continues at coordinate 39,283,305 of OX940975.1, forward strand.
GAGAGCGCCGCCGGCCCCCCTCCCTCCACCGGCGCCGCTCCCTCTCCACCGAGCACCGGCCAGCCCCCTCCATCGACCGCCAACGCCAGCGCTCGCCCGACCGCCGCACCACTTCCCCCCCTCACCAACGCAGTGGACAGTCTCCAGCAACAGCGACCCCCTCCACCTCCGTGCGCCCCTCCAGAGCCGCCTACCTCCCAGCTGACCCCCCCCACCGATGTTTCTATCACGTTAAACCCGGCGGGCCCCCCTCCTCGCCAACACGGGGGGGACCGTGACAAACCCCTCCCCGCCCGCATTCACACCACCACCACCAAACCTCGTTACCCCTCCTACGCCGCCGCCACGGCTGCCAACCTCCCGGCCGCGCCTGCCAGCGCCGCCAAGACCCTCACCCCACCATCAACCGTTCCCCCACCTCGGAACGGCCCCTCCCCGCCCGCCTCCAGGGCAGCCACCCTTCCGGCCGCCACTCACGCCGCCGCTCCCATTCCCCCACCCCGGAACGACCCCTCCGCGCCCGCCTCCAGGGCAGCCACCCTTCCGGCCGCCACTCGCGCCGCCGCTACCGTTCCCCCACCACGGAACGGCCCCTCCTCACCGGCCTCCAGGGAAAAACCCCCTCCGGCCGCCACTCACGTTCCCCCACCCCGGAACAAACCCTCCAAGCCCGCCTCCAGGGCAACTCCCCCTCCAGCCGCCACTCACGCCGCCGCTACCGTTCCCCCTCCCCAGAACGGAACCGCCCCACCTGCTACCAAGAGGACCAGCCCCCCAGCCGACGCCACCGTTCCCCCTCTCCGGAACGGCAAGAAACCGCCCCGCGTCTCCTTCGCAGGGGACCAACCACCACCAACGCACCCGCCCACCGCCGCTGCCATTTTACCGCACTCCACCCCGGCTCACCAGCGCCTTTTTTTAAAATGCTCCAAGACGAATGTCCCTTTCCTCGTCGACACAGGGGCGGCGCTCTCCATTTTCCCGAACAATATTCTCCGGCGACAGGCGCGTTGTTACCGGCAACTCCTCTACGCCGCCAACGGTACCACCATCCCCTCGTACGGGACGTACCGCTCATCCATCCACATGAGCGGGCTCGCGTACGAGTGGGAATTTACCGTGGCGGACGTGGAGAAGGCAATCCTGGGGGCCGACTTCCTCGCTTATTTCGGCCTCCAGGTTGACGTCCGTAACGCGCGCCTGCTCGACCCCTCCACCCAGAAGCCAATCCCCGGGTTCATCCACGCGGTCGATCGCCCCCCAACCCAATTTGAAACACTCCTCCTCCAATATAAACCCCAGCGCCGCCCCTCCGCACATATCGCCCAAACACAACACTACATCGAGACCGCCGGACCCCCAATCTCAGCAAAAGCCTCCACCCCCTCCAACTGTCCCAGGCCCGGCGGCATTTTGATAAACTGATAGCGGATGGTATTGTCCGCCCCTCCAAATCCCCGTGGGCTTCACCGTTACACATCGTACAGAAGCCCAACGGGGATATCCGCCCCTGCGGCGATTACCGCCGCCTGAACGCCAAGACCACTCCGGACCTCTACAACGTCCCCCACCTCCGAGACTTCTCCTCACACCTCCACAACACGACCATATTCTCAACCCTAGACATCTCCAGAGCCTTCCACCACATTCATATATACCCACCCGACGTACCCAAAACCGCCATCATAACACCTTTCGGCCTTTTTGAGTACATAAAAATGGGCTTCGGCCTCCGGAACGCTGCCCAGACGTGGCAGCGTTATATGGATAATATTCTGCGGGGACTACCATTCGTGTTCTGTTTCCTGGATGACGTATTGATCGCCTCCCGGGACCCACACGAACATCTGACACACCTGAAGCAAGTCCTCGAAATCTTTGCCGCCGAGGGCCTCACCATCAACGCTCAAAAATGCGTCCTCGCCCAGCCCTCCGTCCGCTGCCTCGGCCATCAAGTCTCGTCCGACGGGATCAAGCCTCTCCCGGACAAAGTACACGCTCTCACTGACTTCCCCCAACCCCGCACCGTCTCAGAACTTCGCCGTTTCCTGGGTATGTTGAACTTTTATCGTAGACACATCAAACACGCAGCACAACACCAACAACCACTCATACACGCTATCCCACAACCGGCCAAAAAGAACGATAACCGCCCCATTTCCTGGACCCCCGCCCTCACAACCGCCTTTCAAAACTGCAAAAAGGACCTAGTAGACGCCGCTCTATTGGCCCATCCCGATCCCCATGCTCCTCTCTCCATCACGACCGATGCGTCTGACTGGGCCGTCGGGGCAGTACTCCACCAACACACCGGCGCCACCCCCCAACCCCTCGGTTTCTTCTCAAAAACTCTGTCCCCAACTCAAAAAAATTACTCCACCTTTGACAGAGAACTCCTCGCCATCCACGAAGCCATCAAGCACTTCCGTGACTTCGTGGAGGGCAGGCAGTTCTCTGTCATCACTGATCATAAGCCCCTCACACATGCCCTCCTCCAAAACCGTAAATCCGCCTCCCCCCGTCGCCTCCGGCAACTCGAATTTATCGGACAGTTTACGTCCGATATTCGTTATTTGCCGGGGGCCGACAACTGCGTAGCAGACGCCCTCTCCCGCCCCACCCCCGCGCCGGTGGCGGAGTTACTGCCTTTCCCTTCCCCACAAACCCTCAAAACTCACCAAACTCCAACTTCCGACCCCGCACTCTCCAACCTCATCTCCGCCTCCAAATTGGAACAACTGCCTCCCCTCGATCTCTGGTGCGACGTAACGGCCGATTCACCGCGCCCTTACGTCCCGCCGGAGCTGAGGCGGCAGTTGTTCCTCCACTACCACTCCCTCCATCATCCCGGCATCCGGGCGAGCCGGGATCTGATCAAGCCGCGGTACTTCTGGCCCCACATGAACACAGATATCCGTACCTGGGTTCTGGGGTGCCAGAAGTGCCAGCAATTTAAGGTCTCGGCTCACCCCCATGTACCTCCTCAACCCATTCCCGACTCCCTCCCGTGGGAACATGTCCACCTGGATCTGGTTGGCCCTCTTCCCCCCTCCGAGGGGAAGAGGTACTGCCTCACCATGATCGACCGTGCGACCGATTGGGTTGAGTGTATCCCACTCGCCCACATTACCGCGGACGCCGTCGCCGCTGCCTTCCTCAATCAGTGGATCAGCCGCTACGGCTGTCCGCGGACACTCACGGTCGATCAGGGGAGGCAGTTTGAATCAGCCCACTTTGCCGACCTGCTCCGTTCCCTCGGGATTCAAAAAATCCGCACCACTCCTTATCACCCCCAATCCAACGGGAAAATAGAGCGGTGGCACTCGGTCCTTAAGCAAGCCATCTCCACTTCAGCCACATCCCCCTCATGGACCAAAACCCTCCCCTACGTATTACTCAGTCTACGCACTTCCGCCCGTCCTTCAGACAACACAAGTCCCGCACAACACGCATTTCGAGACCCTCTACGTTTACCGGCCGACATTTTCACTCCACACACCACCCCGTCAATTAACAGGGAACCACTCCGCACAACAACACCACACAACGACACCACCTATCCCCAACGTTTTTACACAGCCACTCACATGTACTTGAAGGAGCCCGGCATCCACAAAACATTTCAACCTCTCTACGCCGGGCCCTTCCACGTCATCCGCTCCACACACACCACGGCTACCCTGTTAATTGACGGGAAGCCCCACACTGTACCCCTCGCCCGATGTAAGCCAGCCCCAGTCCTCCCCGACACTTCGCCCCACACCACTCACCCGACCAACCCCACACCACAAACGCCACACGTCGCCTCCATTTCACCCACCGGACCCCAACGTCGCCGCCTCTCTCCGCGACGTCCCGGGTACCGGCTCCCACCGGCTCTCCCCCTTCACCACCGCCCCGGCAGTGAAGGGGCCCCTCTATCAGTCTTCACTAACGTGAAGACTGTTAGAGGGAGTCGCCTCTCTCACCCCATCACCTCACCACCAATACACACTCACTACATTACACTGCACACTCTCCACACCCAGGGAACGGCGAACTTCAACACCCCGTTCCAATCTGTAAACCCTGTCCAAATTTGTACATACCCACCTTGTAAATACCAACCTTGTACATACCAACCTTGTAAATACCAACCTTGTAAATACCAACCTTGTAAATACCAACCTTCCACATACCAACCTTGTAAATATTAGTCTACTATGTCATTCTCCTCATTGTAATCATCTCATCTCACCTACACCACTACTATACTTATGTCTTATAGCTTATATTACCTATCCTATTTCTCACTATGCTACCTCTGTTCTGCAACCTATGCTCGCTGTCTTACTAGAATTAAGTCCTAGAATTAAGCCAACCCTGTCATGTTTTTGCCTTCAGCACCACCGATTGTTTGCGCCAGCCCTCAGCCTCTGTCACCTTGCGCCTTCAGCTCCAATTTTGTTTGCCGTGCCCTCAGCCTCTGTCTCCTTGCGCCTTCAGCTCCACTTTTGTTTGCCGCAGCCCTCAGCCCCTGTCACCTTGCGCCTTCAGCTTCTCAAACATTGGTTCGAACTGGGGGGACCTCTGTCGTGAGTCCCTCCCAGGAACACTCCACTAGCAACCTTAAAGCTCTCACCAATATCCTTATGTAAAACTTACCTTCCGCTAATAAACATCTGAGTGGGGAGACAGGCAACAGAATCCAGGGGACACAACCTGGAGCCCCACTACCAACTCCCAACAGGGAGTTGGAGGGAGAGGCCTCCAAGTCCTATATAACCCTGGATCCTGGAGCTTTAGCTTCATTCGACACTTCCTCTAACCAGCTCTCTCTTCTCTCTCTTACCTTCCCTCTCAGATGATCGGTTGACTACAGCCGCCTGAGAATTTACCTCCTCTCCTCCTCCTTGTCTAGATGATCGGTTGACTACAGCCGCCTAGACAAGGGACCTCTCCTTTACCTAGATGATCGGTTGACTACAGCCGCCTAGGTAAATTCACTCATCCACCTCCATCTCCTTCCAAAGTCGTAGATGTTCGGTTGACTACAGCCGCCTGCGACTTTTCCTCCTTTCACGCCACCGTGATGAAGATTCTAAATTCATCACAATGAACCTTTGGAATCGAGCATGAAAATGAAAATTTAAACCCTCCCTCAAAATTTGACGTTTTGTGTTTCAAGGTACCTGCTACGATCAAAATGGAATAAAAAAATATTTCTGTCCGTCCACCGAGCTTTTGGAATACCTTGGCCGGTGTCACCATCTGGCACTAGAGGGATAGTCTGAAATTTAGATCGTATGGAGAATTTACGTACTCCGATCTCCCTAATACGCTGCAAGGGAGAGGGGCTATGTCCCACATGCTGCTTGAATATACGAAAATATACTCGTATAATCGTATTTTTCAAATATAAGAGCATGGAAAGTCAAGTTATCCCAAAATGAATCCTAATTATTTTTAATAAGCTTTTGTACAACTGCCAGTATGTTTTCGATAAATACCCATCAAATCCAAGTGTAAATAACCATAGGAGCTTTCGGAGCTTAGTTTTATTGCGTCCGTAAACAATCATGGTAATAATCTAGTGTAAACATCAAGTTGTATAATTTACATGCGCGTTGTATAATTTATAGACGAAAGCGCACGTCTTATCTACTTAGCAGTTTGTACAACTCCCAATAATATTTATCTGCTTAATATTAGGTTCATTTTATGTGATTTTATTACCTACATGAGGAATGATATAATTCACTAACAGGTGGAAAAGTTTTCGGAGACGAGGCATGTGATGTCAAATTCAAGGGACTGACACCTGATTATTTTGGACTGGCGGGAGAGGTAATGGTCACTAAAGAAGAAACGTTAATTCTGAAGGTATTAATTCCACATATCTATAAAATAGTTTATTACAGGACTGCTGAAGTGATTAGAATGGAGCTTTTTGGGAAATTATCAGCAAGTTCCTTATTTAAACAAAATGCGCTACAGTAGATTGCTGATACTTTTCCTGTTGCTCCCCCAGTGGAAAATACAGAAAAAACGCTACAAGTTATTACACAGATGATTGCTGATTTCCCGTCTGCGTGTATCACTGTTTTCTGTTTGAGCATAAGTCGGTCATTTATTCGCGAGAAGTTTATAATCTACCATGGATTTCGCGTTTGCGCATGCGTAGCGGTCACACGAATGACGAACGAACAAACAACACGATTTTATAAAGCCCTGCGTTATTAAAATTAGTAATTATCCATTTGTATAGGGCAATGGTACAACCACTGCTGGCATATGGTATATTGATTGATGGGAAGGGGGACGTAAAGTCTGTTCTAGAACCCCTGCATATATTGCAGAAGTCCAATTTCAAAATGATTTATAAAAAAAACGAAAAGATACCTGTAGTGAATAGGTATAGCGATAATTCACTACGGGCGGTATGAGGTTGTGCCCAGCCTGGTTCCAACACTAAACGCTGTCACCATATTTCTGGGATCTTTTAGGATGTGAGGTTGTGCCTGGCTGGTTCCAACACTAAACGCTGTCACCAATTCAACGGGATCTTTTTGGATGAGTGTGCCCGGCTGGTTCCAACACTTAAGGCTGTCACCAATTCAATGGGATCTTTTCGGGAGCATTTGCCTGGCAGGTTCCAACACTCAAGGCTGTCACCTATTCCAGGATCTTTTAGGTTGAGGAGAGAGAGAGGAGGAGCGAGGTGAGAGAGTAGTCAGCGACTAGAGGATAGCGTAGAATGGCTAGAAAGGCGAAGGAGGCGAGTTTTTATAGCCCTGAGGGCTATCTCCCTCCATCCTCCAGCTAGTGGAGGATGGTGGGGATCCCCACTAGGTCCTCGGTGCTCCTGCGTCTTTCGTCCCCACCTCTATGAGTTTATTTGCGAGATCTAATATTTACAGGTTTACAAGGAGTGGTTCTGGGAGGATACCACGACAATACCCAACTGTCGATATCTACAAGGAGTTGAAAGTCTTTTCAATCCGTCAACTGTACATCAAGTCCATTCTGATGTATTATCATAAGCACCCCGAATCGTTTCGAATTCCTAACGCGAGACCCACTTATGATGTTCCTTTCACAACACAAGCAGTAGTACCAGCCCCACAATCTCGCCTCCACCTCAACTCAGCTCATTGTTTTTGTAATCTCCCTCTCATTCCTGATTTTCGTCTTACCCGTATCTTCTCCCGGAACAGTTCTAAGAAGATTAACTTCGGCATGCATATTTATTAGATAGTTTTCTTTTGTGTTCGATAAACAGCTAATCTATGTACTCTTGTGATTGTGAATCATCAAACTGATTATTCTCCTTGAGTCTGAGACAAAAATGTAATAGCTAAAATTAGAAAACGCTAGGCTGTTAGGAATGTTCGCGTTAAGACATCATAGAACAAACTATGTCTCACTGATAGGTACTTGAATTATGTAATTGCCTGGATTCTTTATGTTGATGGTCGATGTGCGTTATTATTTGTTACTGACGACGGTTTGATCACCAAAACAGGTATAAAGTGTATTTTTCGCGTTATTTTGTGTATTAGCGGGGACAGTCAACCTTTCAGTAACTCCATTTTTCTTTTTCTTTACTCATCGTGCTTGATATCGTTGTTGCTCCTACTTGTTACCAATGGGTAGTAAGGGTAACGAAGCACAACAGATCGAGAAAAGAAGGGATAGTAAATGAAGAGGAAGGAAAGATAAAATGCAGTGTAAAGAAAAAGGAAAACGCTGGAAAGTCCTTCTCACTTGGATTTATTATTCTATTGGACATACCTAAGAAATGTTTCTGTTCGTTTATTGTTTCATTCATGTGCAGCCGTTGAAATAGTTAATTTAGATGGTTTCCACCAACTTTGGCCCCCTGAAAACACGACCACGGCAACATTTTTTTTACACAGATTATGTTTGATCGTTGATAGTGTCATTTAATTGTCTTTATTCACCTGTTAATGCTAGTTCTAGTATTATTATACAAGTTTGTTGTGACTTCAGACAATTTTCCAGGTTCTTGACTCATAAAAATGAACTTTGCTAGCTGATCCTTCGTTACAACCTCAATTCTTCACTCTTTGGGCCAAATAAACTTCATATTCGGTCTTTTCGCCCTAAAAAACATGGAAAACGATATATCGCAAGCTCATGTTCACTAAAACCTCAATAAGAAAACCTCGAAAACCCCTACTTTTACATCCCTTTTTCTCCCATAACGCCCCTGAGTGTATTCCGATCGGGGTGCCGAGCTTTGGAGCACGAGTTCCCATTGTGTTCCCAAATGGGGACCCAAACTTTGCGCGGAAGAAAGACGATTTTAGACCAAAATCTAACGTAAATGTAAGGCTGAAACTTCGCTTGAACCTCACTTTTCCTTTCTTTGGTCAAAATCGACTTCATATTCGGTCTTCTCGTCCCAAAAAACATGGAAAACGCTTCCTCAGAGAATCATGTTACTAAAACACAAAAAATACCTATTTGTATACCCATTTTTCAACCATAATACCCTTGGGTATATTCCGATCGGGCTGCAAAGTTTCGGGACACAACTAGGGACCAAATGGAGCATGTGTGCGAAAGAGTGAAATTTTTAGACCGAAAATGAAGCCGGTATGCATGTACGGGGGCGGCGGACGGCGGAAGGACATTGCATTTTTGGAATCTGCGCACCATGAAACAAAAGAAAAAAATTTGAGGGGGTGTTCACAAAAGTTTTTTCTGAGCGAATACATAGTTGTATTATTCACAGAATAATAAACCAAAATTAGGTAGGTACTTACACTGCAGACGAGTTAACAAACTGAAGATCAGAAACATCATGGACACGCAGCCAATGACGGGTTGATCCAACAAAGAATAAGAGCAATTAGAAGAAGAAGAACCGGCCGCTTGTACGTCCACCGTCAAGTGGCTGGATGTATGCGAAGTTCTTCTTAGAACTGTTCCGGGAGAAGATACGGTTAAGACGAAAATCAGGGATGAGAGGGAGATTACAAAAACAATGAGCTGAGTTGTGATGGAGGCGAGATTGTGGGGCTGGTACTACTGCTTGTGTTGTGAAACGAACATCATAAGTGGGTCTCGCGTTAGGAATTTGAAACGATTCGGGGTGCTTATGATAATACATCCGAACGGACTTGATGTACAGTTGACGGAGTGAAAAGACCTTCAACTCCTTGTAGAGATCGATAGTTGGATATATGGTTTATTATTTTCAATAATGAACCATTGGAATCGAGCATGAAAAAACAATTCTAACCCCCCCCCCCCTCAAAATTTGATGGTTTACGTTTCAAGGTATGTAGAATCCGAAAATGCATTAAAAAGATGCTGTATGTTCCCCGTACGTCGTACTGGCCACTTTTCATAGTTGCCATGAAACAAAATTGATGAAATTCGGGTTAAAGGTTCCGCTCGGGGTCTAGTTGGTCCTCAAAGCTCGGCGTTACTGTCAGTCATCTCTAAACTCTAAGGGGTTCAAAATAGGGGTTGACATTTTCACAACGCCGTATCTCGAAAACTTTCGATAGAAGGGTCTTTTTAAGTAATTAAATTTGTCTTGAGCAATTTTTTGAGACCACCCGGAGCATTGTACGCTGAGCCGTTCATGTGCACCAAAAAGCTTCATCAACACGATCGTGAATCAAACGGTATTAATCCGGCACGGATATCATAGCTAGGGAGCACCTGATTATAATCAAGGACGGCTGTATGAAGTCGAGTTGGTTGTTCTGCGATATTATTTCATTTGATAAGTGATGGACTATTGGATTTTGTTGGTAAGTACTTGTAAACTTGAACAAACGTTGAAGTATTATTGATGGGTAAATTATTACACAATAGTAAACTACTACTCCACGGCAAACTATTACACAACTGTAAATTATTACATAACGGTGAAGTATTACACAACGGTAAATTATTAAACAACGGTTCATCTACCAAGAAGGGGCTGGAGTTTGTTGGTGGGTACTTTTGCAATTTGAAAAACAGTTGAGGTATTATTGATGGGCAAGTTATTACACAACGGTTCATTATAGGTATTGACCACAGAAAACGGTGATCTACGCAGAAGGGGCATCTGTCTCACTCCACATCAAACATTTTCCCTCAGAACTTCATTATTTGAGTTTCTTTTTGCCGTTTTAGTTACTGTTTGTCATCGAAAGTATTATTTCAGCAACATTTAACTCGTGATTTAGGTAGGTACCTAGTTACGAGTGAGGGGTTAGGTACTAACCTACGGAGGATCTGCGATCCACATAATATATATAGAGTAGTACATATTATATTATATGGACGGAAGAAAAACTACAGGATAAAAATAAAATAGTCTATTTCCACGTACACTAGCAAACTGTAGACCGGTTTCGGTTGTTACACCATCGTCCATAGAATCCTATAGTGTACTGACGATGGTGTAACAACCGAAACCGGTCTACAGTTTGCTAGTGAACGTGGAAATAGACTATTTTATTTTTATCCTGTAGTTTTTTGCTATGGATTTCCACTATTCCGCCGCGAGTGATTTAAGTTATATGGACGGGTTATCTATACAGATAGGTGTGATCTGTAACAGAAGGGTATTCTGTACAAAATAATAAACCGTTGTGAAGGGATTTGCAGCGTTTTATAAATCACTTTGAAATTGGACTTCTGCAATATATGCAGGGGTTCTAGAACGGACCTCACGTGCCCATTTCCCTCAGTCAATATATACCTCATGCCAGAAGGGGTTGTACAATTGCCCTATATTTAAATGGATAATTTCTTCCGTCGAAACCCGATTTCGAATCTGGAGGTACCTATACAAATGCCTGGCCGTTGTATACTGTCCTTTGAAATGCTATATTGTGTAGTGTGTTCCGCCCATCTCATTCTATAATCAAGGACCGCCCCTAGTTATCCGTGGCTAGAAACTTAATCCAGTGTGCTAAAATTATATTCATTCAGGTTGTTACAGATATGAAGTTTCAACAGACGGTTATAGTTATCTATTCCTGTGTAAAACATATATTTACATTTGTTGACATTTAATATCAGTGACAGGCCTTTAATGCATCGTGAGATCTCGCTGAGGTTAGAGTTTGAAAAGCAAAGGCCTCGGCTGATGAGTAGGCGCTACATAGAAGCGCTACGTCGTCGGCAAATAGGTAGATCCTGCCGATAGAGGAAGTAGTGCTGTCATGGTGAAGAGTGCGGACCACAGAGTGGTGCTCGGAATAACCCCAAAGTCTACCCCAAGAAGACCACTATCGGCTCCCTCTACGCTAACCACTTGTCTGCCATTAGACAGATTGATAATCAGTGAACCATTTTGTCGTGATTCCCTCACCAGTAACCACTCCTTTATTGTTACTAGATATAACCAAATAAACGCGGAGAACGTTGAGCTGGTCAACACCGAGGATTTTCCCGAACCGCCAACTGCCTCAACAGCCGTAACGGCCGATTGTGGACAGGGGACGGGTGGAAAAGTCCCTATAAAAACAGCCCTCCTGGCCCAGCTCTTCATTCGATGATCCAACCCCCGACTGTCTCACCCTCTCTCTTACCTTTCCTCGCACCTGTGTGGTGAAAACCACGGAGTGATCCGTCCTTGTGTCTGCTGTGGTGAAAACCGTGGGATACCACCATCTTCTCCTCTAACACGTGCTATGTCGAAAACCTGCTATGGTGTTAGCCTCCTTCTTCCAGGTAGGTATCAGCCGTGGTGAAAACTGCAAGATACCTCCTTCTCCCCTAGTAATTTTTTTTTTAGGTTTTGTTTAAAGGTGCACTGAATCCGAAAATGGAATAGCACATTTCTGTCCGTACGCGGCTGTATACCATACGTTATCAGTTATCACGTAACGAAATCAATGAAATTAGGTTGTTGTGGCGAAAAAAAAGTTTTATAATGTTTTCAAATTGAATTGGTACGACCACTGTGCATACCTACGCAGACGCGAGTCCGAGGTAGTCAACTTCTAATTATTAAATGGCCCGATTATGCTCAAATTTGGTGAGTAGATACTTAGGTAATATTTAGCTTCTGGATGGTCACCTATGAATTTCGAAACGATCGGATCGTTGTTACGACCACTGCGCATGCGCAAACGCGTAATCCGTGGTCATCAATTTCTTACTAACCAATGGACCAATTTTGCTCAAACTCAGTGGGTTGTTGGGGTGTAGTTTCTAGATGGTCCTCTATGTATTAACGAACGATTGTGTCATGAGCACGACCACTGCGCAGGCGTGAATGCAAATCCGAGGTACTCAATTTCTCACGCATGCTCAAACAGAAAACAGTGATCTACTCAGAAGGGGCATCTATCTATCGAAAATAATAAAACGTTGTGTAACCATTTGCAGCGCTTTTTATGCCATTTTCTGGTTTTGCGTACCTTGAAACGGAAGCCATCGAATTTTGAGGGGAGGGGGACGGATTTTTGTTTGTTTGTTTTCGTGCTCGATTCAAAAGTTCTGCCTCTCCCATAAACGATGGGAGAGGCAATTATTAGGGAAAATTTTGGAACAATCCCTTGAAAGGAACTTATCTAAACATCGATATTATAAAAGTGATATTGTTTCCTGTATTGATATGGTGTTACGATTAGTTGAGTATTACCTATTGACAATTCATAATCTGTTGTAATTACTTTTATACACTTCCAGCGTTACGAACTCAGATGAAAAGCCCTGACACTATCCTGTTCAAAGCACGAATAACTCAACCAGTAATAAAATTGAAAGCTAAAAACAATGAAGGAACACATTGATGATATCATAAAGGTGATAGGAAAAAACGCTGCAAAGTCCTTGTCACATGGGTTTATAATTCTATTGGACATACCTACAGAAACGTTGGCTGTTTATTTGTTGTTTCTTTCATATAAAATAATTTAAATAGCTATTTCTGGTGGTTTCCACCAATTTTGGCTCCCAAAACACGAATTAGGTACGCTCCTTTTTTTTTTTCAAATTATCTTTGATCATTGATAGTACCATTTAATCGTCTTGATCCACCTGTTGATATTTTTTCTAGTGTTATTCTACAAGTTGATGGTGATTTCAGACGATTTCCCAGGTTTTTGACTTATAAAAAACGCTGCAAAGTCCTTGTCACATGGGTTTATTATTCTATTGGACATACCTACGGAAATGCTGGCAGTTCATTTCTGTTTCATTCATGTGAAATAATTGAAATAGGCGAAATAGCAATTTCTGATACACAATTTTGGCCCCCAAAACACGGCTTAGGTACGCTCCTTTTTTTTCATATTATCTTTGATCATTGGTAGTGCCATTTAATCGTCTTGATCCACCTGTTGACACTTTTTCCAGTGTTATTGTACAAATTGATGGTGATTTCAGACGATTTCCCAGGTTTTTGACTCATAAAAAATCAATTTCGGGAGCTGAACATCTGGTAGAACCTCAATTTTCTATTCTTTGGTCAAAATCGACTTCATATTCGGTCTTCTCGTCCCCCAAAACATGAAAAACGATACCTTAAAAGCTCATGTTACCAACATGTTGCTAAAACGCAAAAAGTACCTATTGGTTTATTATTTTCAATAATGAACCATTGGAATCGAGCATGAAAAAAAAAATTCTTACCCCCCCTCAAAATTTGATGGTTTACGTTTCAAGGTATGTAGAATCCAAAACTGCAATAAAAATATTTCTGTCTGTCCGCCGTACGCCGTACGCCGTACGCCGTACGGGCCACTTTTCTTAGTTACCATGAAAAAAAATTGATGAAATTCGGGTTATAGGTTCCGTTCGGCGTCTAGTTGGTCCTCGAAGCTCGACGTTACTGTGAGTCATCTCTAAGGGGTTCAAAATAGGGGTTGAAATTTTCAAAACGCCTATACCATTTTTTTACGTAAATATTTTTACGGTTTTAAATATTTCTTGAACTTGCGAGTTTTTTAAGACCATCCGGAGCATCGTACGTCCAGCCGTTCGTTCACAGTAAGGCCCCGAAGTTTGCACCGACAGGCATTTTCGACTCCAGTGTGAATGAAATTGTATACAATTCAAACCAAATCTCGTAACCAGAGACGCGCCCACAATAGGAATTTGTGAATACGGCCAATCATTGGTAGGGATCACCTGATTATATTGGCGGAGTATGAAGTCGAGTTGGTTGTTCTGTGATATTATTTAATTTGAAAAATGATGGCTCTTTTGGAGTTTTTTGGTAGGTAGTGAAACTTGAACAAACGTTGAAGTATTATTGATGGGTAAATTAGGTATTACTACGGTAAATCATTACTCAACGGTAAATTATTACACAACGGTTCATTATACCATCTACGTAGAAGGGGCTGGAGTTTGTTGGTAGGTACGTTTGCAACTTTTTTCACTCCTCATCAACAATTTCTTTTCAGAACTTCATTATGTGTGTTTCTTTTTGTTAGGTACTGTTTGTCATCGGCAGAATTATTTTAGCAACATTTAACTCGTGATTTAGGTAGGTACCTAGTAACGAGTACGGGGTTAGGTACTAACCTACGGAGGGTCTGCGATCTACATAATATGCATAGAATAGTACATATTATATTATATAGACGGGTTATCTATACATAGAGCTGTGATCTGTAACAGAAGGGTATTCTATACAAAATAATAAACCGTTGTGCAGGGATTTGCAGCGTTTTTTTACACACATTTTCACTCATAACACCCCTGGTTATATTCCGATCGGGCTGAAAAGTTTCGGGACACAACTAGAGCCCAAATGGAGCATGTGTGCGAAAGAACGATTTTTTCAGACCGAAATTGAAGCCTGTACACGTGATACGGCGGACGGCGGACGGCGGACGGACATTGCATTTTTGGAATCTACGCACCTTGAAACGGAAAAGAAAAAATTTTGAGGGGGTGTTATAAAATTTTTTGCTGAGCGAATACATCTGTGTATTATTAGAACAACCAACTCGACTTCATAATTCGAGAATATAATCATGTGCTCCCTAGCAATGATTATCTCGGGCCAATTCCCGATTGTTACCGCGTCCCTAGTGATGATATTTGGGTTGAATGTATACAATTTCATTCACCCTCCTGTTGAAAAAGCCTGTCGGTGCAAAATTCTGGGCCTTACTGTGAAAGAACGGCTGGACGTACAATGCTTCGGGTGGTCTTAAAAAACACAAGTTCCAGAACTATTTAAAACCGTAAAAAAATTCGAGATCAGCCCCTATTTTTCACCCCTTAGGGATTACTGACATTAACGCCGAGCTTCCGATTAAAACAGAATTCCGTCAATTTTGGTTCATGGTAACGAAGAAAAGTGCGAAGTACGGCGTCCGGCGGACGGACAGAATTTTTTTAATTGCATTTTCGTATTCTGCATACCTTGAAACGGAAACCATCAAATTTTGAGGGGGTTAAACTTTTTTCATGCTCGATTCCAAGGGTTCATTAAATTGAAAATAATAATAAACGAAAATGTGCTATGGTCTCTCTCTCTCTCTCTCTCTCCCTCTCTCTCTCTCTGATAGGAAAGATGATAGGAAAAAATACCTGGTATCTCTGAAGAATTTATTCCATCAATCTAATCCAAGTCTTGTTATGTGGAACTCCATTGCTCTTTGGTAGGTTCTGAATGACTTGAATCTCAAAATCATTGATAGGGATCGACTGGATTAGCAAATCGCAGACAAGTCCTACCAACTGACCAACTTGACCGCCGTTTTAACTCAATCCCTATTAGCCCTCCAGGTTGCTTCGTGACATGAAATGTGTTCTATTTTACCATGCCACATAATACCGTATCACTCAAAACTCAACTCATCAGAATCATTAAGAATCATTGACTAACCCATCAACAATATTCTTCTCAATTCGGTAACACCCTTTACCTACTCATCAGCTAGCGATTGGAGTAGACGGTGCTCAACAAAAACTCATGTTGAGCTTGGCTGTGACTTATTTTATTTCAAGTGGACTGATGGATCAAATTCTTTTTGGATCTTCATACGTACCTGTTATAACTAGTTCGTCGAGTCGTTCAGTAACAAAGAAACCCAATAATCTTTTTCTCTTTGCAGGGTAAAGGGAAAGAATCGGAAATAAAAGAGAGGGAAACTTTGATAAGGGACTTGATCAGCGACGCTCCCAACAACCTGGAAAGAACCAAACAAAAAGAGCGGCTGGCCCGGCTTAAGTCTCAAGTTGCAATCATCAGCGTTGGCGGAGGATCCGAAGTACGGATTTTGTTTTTCAGTATACATTAATGTTTAGTCCACATGCATATCAGCATTTCCAATGTACTATCTTCTTTTATTTTCGAAATAACCTTCACAGCAATACTACTATGATGTGGGGTGAACCGGTGGCCGAGCGCTGTCTCCTGGCGGTTGTGATTGGAACGGCGACTGGGGTCCGTCGGTACGAATACCAACTCCCTTCGTCCCAACCTAGGGCGGTGGGCCAATTATATTCAACCATGAGCGAAATGATAGGATCATATTCTGATCCATCTGAAAGGACAACCGATTACATCCGCGAAGCCGGTAGGGCAGTTGGACGCAAAGCCCAAGCCAGAAATCTAGGAAGTTAATTAACCTCATTTTCATCATCTCATTGAGGGGACAGTTATTCAGAGTACAGAAGCTGAAGTTAAATACAGTCAATCGTTAGATCCGCCTTGAAAAACGAGGTGAACATTTGAAATTTATCTCTGAAACATTTTCTTTCAAAATACATTTTTGAAATACAACGAATATCGCTAATTCACATGAATGGATCCCCTAACTACATAATTATAATTCTAGGCATTATGGTATCCCATACCCAAACTCTTCAAGCCCTGGTCCTGATAATCAAGCGTGAATTTTTTTAGTCTATCACCCCCAATAATGATTTCCTCCTTACTGTTTAGAAAGCCGTAATTTTCCATTATGATTGTACTAAACAATAAAATACATATTAGGGTATTAGCAACAATCAATAAAGAAAAATAATAAACCAAAAAACGCTGCAAAGTCCTTGTCACATGGGTATATTATTCTACTGGACGTACCTTCAGAAATGTTGGCTGTACATTTTGGTTTATTATTTTCAATAATGAACCATTGGAATCGAGCATGAAAAAGAAAATTCTTACCCCCCTCAAAATTTGATGGTTTACGTTTCAAGGTATGTAGAATCCAAAACTGCAATAAAAATATTTCTGTCTGTCCGCCGTACGCCGTACGCCGTACGTGCCACTTTTCTTAGTTAACATGAAACAAAATTGATGAAATTCGGGTTATAGGTTCCGTTCGGGGTCTAGTTGGTCCTCGAAGCTCGACGTTACTGTTAGTCATCTCTAAGGGGTTCAAAATAGGGGTTGACATTTTCAGAACGCCTATACCTTTTTTTACGTGAATCTTTTTACGGGTTTAAATAGTTCTTGAACTTACGAGTTTTTTAAGACCACCCGGAGCACCGTACGTTCAGCCGTTCGTTCACAGTAAGGCCCCGAAGTTTGCACCGACAGGCATTTTCGACACCAGGGTGAATGAAATTGTATACATCAGACCAAATCTCGTCACCAGGGATGCGCCGAAAATCGGAAATTGGCCGGAGATAAAATCATTGCTAGGGACCACCTGATTTTATTGGTGGGGTACCTACCTATGAAGTCGAGTTGGTTGTTCTGTGATATTATTTCATTTGAAAAATGATGGCTCTATTGGAGTTTGTTGATAGGTACCTAGTGAAACTTGAACAAACGTTGAAGTATTATTGATGGGTAAATTATTACTTACTACACGATGGTAACGTTATTACACAACGGTTCATTATACCATCTGCGTAAAAGGGGCTGGAGTTTGTTGGTAGGTACTTTTGCAACTTTTTTCACTCATCAACAATTTCTCTTCAGAACTTCATTATGTGCGTTTCTTTTTGTTAGGTACCTACTGTTTGCAATCGACAGAATTATTACGCAACGGTAAATTATTACATAACGGCTAATCTACCGAGAAGGGGCTGGATTTTGTTGATAGGTACTTTTGCAACTTGAACAACCGTTGAAGTATTATTGATGGGCAAATTATTACACAACGGTTCATTATTCTATCTCCGTAGAAGTGGTACCTATACAGGTAAATTATTACACAACGGTTTAGAGAGGTACCTATTAACGAGTACGGGGTTAGGTACTAACCTATGGAGGTCCGCGATCTACATAATATGTGTAGAATAGTACATATGTTATATAGAAGGGTTATCTATACGGAGACCTGTGATCTGTAACAGGAGGGTACTCTGTACAAAATAATAAACCATTGTGCAGGGATTTGCAGCGTTTTTTGTTTCTATCATGTCCAATAATTGAAATAGCTATTTTGGATGGTTTCCACCATTTTCGGCCCTCAAAAACGCGAACTAGGCTCCTATTTTTGACGGATTATCTTTGATCATTGATAGTGCCATTTAATTGTCTTGATTCATCTGTTCATATTACTTCTAGTGTTATTATACAAATTTATGGTTATTTCAGACAATCCCATGTTTTTGACCCATAAAAAATTGAATTTTGGGAGTTGAACCTTCGTTATAACCTCAATTCTTCACTCTTTGATCAAATCAACTTCATATTATTCGGTGATCTCGCCCTAAAAACATGGAAAACGATACCTCACACGCTCATGTTCACGAAAACCTAAAAAAAAACACAATTTTTATGGCCATTTTTCACCCATAACACCCTTGGTTATATTCCAATCGGGCTGCAAAGTTTCGGGACACTACTAGTTCCCGAAAATTGAGCCCGTGTGCGAAAGAAACAATTTTTTAGACCGAAAGTAAAGTAGATTTATGTGGATGATACGTCGGACGGACATCGCATTTTTGGAATCTGCGCACCTTGAAATAAATAATTTTGAGGGGGTGTATAAACATTTTTTGCTGGGCGATAGCATAGGTGTATTATTCTTATAATGATAAACCAAAACGGAGTTACTGAACGGTTGCGTATTTCAGTACCCCTTTTATTTTGAATTGGGTTTCCACTATTTCATTGCTGGCGATTTAGTTCGCTTCTCTTGGTGGTTAGGTGTTCCTTCTAACGTACTAGAGCTGAACGAGAGGCTTTTCTGTGCAGTCTCCTACATATCCTTGTGTAACACATTTCAGGCGAAACACACTTTTTTTTTGGGGTCCCTTTGGATGAATGTTTGTGATGTCTATCCATCCTGTTTTTTGTAGCCTTCAAAATAATGTTGTCCACCATCTTGACCTTTTAGCCATTGTTAATGGCAGTCGGTGTAACCCAATAGCTCTAATCTTTGGTTTTAACATGGGCCACTGCGTACTGAGCTTTGCCATTCGCAGCGTTCCCAGCTCTGTCTGTCCCCCATCTCCGTCAGTTGAGGCAAAGCCTTAGGCTGTAGGTACTTGAACAGCAATGGCCTTTTCGGCAGCGAAGGAAATCTATCGAGAGCTTTCCCAAGAGTAGGGAGGAAGAACTTACTTACTCAAGCTACATCACAGCAGTACAGCAGTTAAAGACGAGCGTTCAAAAAGGTTTTGTGAATGTTGACAAAGTGCACGAATTAATAATACTCTTATTCTTGACTAGAAGCCTTGAAATAGAGCGGCATGGCATTCCTGAGTAGTATTCTACTGGGCTGGCCTGATAGGGTGGCCGTATTTGTGCAGCTTGGCTAGTCCATAAAGTTTTAGTGGTTGAGGATTCTTATTCGTGTACATATTATGTTTGGAATTTTAGTAAGAATAGGGCATTTTTCAAGGTATTCTTCAGTTTTTGTTGAAGTATTTTCGTCTGATCACATGTGTTCTCGAAGACACCCTTGTCCAGGAAGTTCTTCATTTTCTGAACAGAAACAGCCGTTATCACCACAATGTTTCCTTTGTCAGCCATGGTTATGACACACGTCATTTTCCATTGTGAACCTCTTGATCTTCTTCACAAGCCTCATGTTACGCTTATCAGTGTAGTCCTGGTCCTTGTACCACTACATATATTTATCTGCATTATACGTTGTGATGTTTGATATATGTAGTTAGGTTAAGGATTTGGTTATGCCTATTTCACTTTGACTGAAGACGGCGTGAACGCCGAAATATATACATCGGATTTAATATCAAAAGATGCTTGATATAGTTGACAGTGTATTCCTGAGTGACAGTGTAAGAGATCGGTTAAGGTATTGGCAATAACGTTGAGTGAATCGACACAGTAAATACACAGGAAATACCTCTAGAGAGAATGTGTAACGAGATAGTCGACTAAGAAAGAATTCAGAAATTGATTGATCTGTATTCACCCTCCCGTAGGAGGAAAACTACCTACTCATTCGTGTATGTTTTTTATAATTATATATATGTCGGGACCATGGCCGGAGCCCTCACCCTGGGTCTCACGCTACTGACAGCGACCTCTCGTGGAGGGTTTTGGAAGCCTCCTTCACCACCCTTGGAGGAGCGTCAGTTTATGTCGTATGCTCGAGACGAGTGGTTCTATTGCATTGTTAGTACGTGCCCACAGTGGGAGTTGCGCCATTGGCCTTGTGTTAACTACCTATAATAAACCATGTACGATTCCGAAGAAGAAGGAGAGATTTACTCGAACCCTGCATCAGAAGTGCAGATTTACTCGAACCCTGCATCAGAATAGCACAATTAATCGTGTAACACGATCGTCCCCCTTGGAATTGATGATAGCCAAAGTTGCTAAACCTGTCAACCTCATTGCCCCTCATGAATCGATAGTTGGTCCAGTGAATGTGAACATAGACGAAGTTAGGGATAGAGCAGCACAACTTATGATAAAAGATGCCGAGTACAATAAGACTCGTTTTGATAAGACCAAAGCTAAGGTCAAATTGTATTCCCTTGGAGATCTTGTATTGATCGCTAATGAGCCTCGTTGTCAAACAAAACTCGACCCTAAATTTCGAGGAGTTTTCAAGATTATGGAAGTGTTACCTAATGACCGATATTTATTACAAGCCCTCACCGGCAATCGCACCTATAAATTCCCGCATGACAGAGTGATACCTATTCCTAGTACCGAGATGTTACCTGAACTTAGCGATGTAGATGGTCCGTCGGATGACGACCGATCTGATTGATATAGGGTCATTTGATCCCTCCCACTGTCACTGTTTGAGTGGCACTATTTACCTTACGTTTTGATTATATTTTGAGCGCACCCTCATTACATTACTTCTTTTGTTCAATTGTGTTGGAACAGGCATACAGATTTTCCGTGTTATACGACGTACCTACCTCTCATGGCTGATTGGATTGGTTGTTGATTGTGTGTGTACCCAGCAGTGCGCGTAAGCGGTTCCTCACTCTCACAACTCTAACTTTGCTGTACCGTGGATTGTAACCCTGTGCAGATTCTGTAAGTCGCAGCTGCACTCTACTGGTGCTGGAAGTTGGTTCCACATTAACTTATCTACCTACTTTTGCGAATTGTTGACTGCGCCGGGTGCCTACGTATATGATTTGGTCAGCTGGCGCGTGCGCCTGACCGTTATGTTTCTGAGCCATAGCAACTGGCTTGAGTACTTCTTTCTACTGTTCATCTCTGCTTGATGACTGACTATCCATCATCTATATGGTTGGTCCTGTTGCCTGTTGCCTTGTGTTGTCTCTTAACGGTTGTGTTCCGTACTTTTGGTTACTTCATCACGTTACTTCATCTTGTGCGCCGTACTTTTGTTTACTTTGTCACGTACCTTCACTTTGGTCTCTGGTGTATGTCATGTGCGGATATGTGTCCATGGAATTACTCATTTTTACTGGCCATGTTCTATTGTCAGTGTGGCCGAGTGGTTTTGGCGGTTATTTCTGCGCCCAGCCCTTTGATTCTTTCAGTTGCGGATCTTACTCCTTGCCCGCCTGAGGACAGTCGTGATGGTCAGGAATGGCCGTGTCGGGACCATGGCCGGAGCCCTCACTCTACTGACAGCGACCTCTCGTGGAGGGTTTTGGAAGCCTCCTTCACCACCCTTGGAGGAGAGAAGTGACTGGAACCTGCGTCCTGGGGACGGAGACTAGCGCGATCTACAGGTCACTGAGAGAGTCAGGACCTCGTTTCGTTATCAGTTATCACAAATAAACCCGCCAACCACAATCAATATCACACCTACCCGGTCCTAGTTTTGTCTTAGTTTTGCCTTCTTTTATTATTTTATCTAGATTTAATTCGCGTTCGTTTTTGAGTTTTAGACACGGACAGTTCACGGCTTTCTCTCTAGTCACGTTTAGTTTTTTTAGTCTGTCATTTTGGTTCCAACCCTTGCTGCTTTTGACTCTGATTTTTGGATTCGGACAGATTATCAGTAACTATCTAGTAGATTCGGATTAGACGCAGTCAGTTCACGGCTTCATCTCTAGTCACTAGGATAGGTAGTTATTTTTTTAGACTTGTGGTGTCATTTTTGTATTTTTGTCAGAGTTGATAAATAGTACACCCACATACTCAAGTGGTAGGTTACTTATTATTTTGAAACGATGTTATAAAACATATTACCAAGGTAATTTTCACCACTACCACTATTAAATATCCTGTTTTACAAAATGTGCATTAAAAATGACCAAGAACTATTACTTGTGTATTTTTTTAATAGGCACCTGCTACTTATCAGTTGCGCCTTTCTCTTAATGATAAGCCTGGACACATCAGTCATATTTTTTTATTGGTGGTATTTAATTTATGGTGTTTTCCATTTTATGCAGTGTTAAGAAGGGAATCTAGTTCTATGTGTATGGTAACAATTATTATGTAGATTCACAACAGAAATATTAGTTTTTTTATAACAACAAGTACAAAAATCTATCGTTTGAAAAAAAAATTAAACATTATTCCTGCTTACTAATGAAAATAGAACAGAAATAATTTCAATAATGATAACCTGCGAAAGAACGGCTTTTTTAGACCAAAAATGAAGCCTGTACACGGTACATTTTTGGAATCTATGCACCTTGAAACGTAAAAGAAAAAATTTTGAGGGGGTGTTATAAAAATTTTTTGCTGAGCGATTACATAGGTGTATTATTCACAGAATAATAAACCAAAATGTAGAAAACAGTTAGGTATGTAGAATTGTATGGGTGAAAAACTCGGTAGATCTACCAGAATCCGAAAAAACAGTGAGATTGGCAAAACTGACGGTGGTTCTGACTCCCTCAGTGACATGTAGATCGCGCTAGTCTCCGTCCCCAGGACGCGGGTTCCAGACACTTCTTTGGAGGAGCGTCAGTTTATGTCGTATGCTCGAGATGAGTGGTTCTATTGCATTGTTAGTACGTGCCCACAGTGGGAGTTGCGCCATTGGCCTTGTGTTCAATAATTGATAATAACTACTTATAATAAACCATGTACCGAAGAAGAAGGAGAGATTTACTCGAACCCTGCATATATATATATATTCATGTATGAAATGAGGACTGATCCTACGAGAGGTTCCTCTCGAAAAACTGAGAACAGATGCGCAATGACGACATTGCTGAATTTCTATTTTGAGACCGTATTATATTATAAAAACCCTGTGGAGCTACCAAGCAGTTCTTCCATGAAGCCATACTTCTCTAGTCGAAAAGATTTATATAGGACTGGCTGTTTCATGAGCTCATGTTAATATCTCATGTTTGAGCGACCAGTTATTATGAATCTACCTCTTATTTTTTGGATAACACTCAAGACGATCCACCCTTTCCTCCAAAATTTCTGTTCCCTCAGTTAATCACATATATGTAAGGATGGTTCAGTATAATAGATGGCGAGAATTTTGACGTTTATTTTGAGCGTTAAATAAGTGCTAGTATTTTTTATTGTTTGAACTCTGTCCAAAGGTTGAGGTATCTGAGAGAAAAGATCGCGTAGAAGATGCTTTGCAAGCAACGAGAGCTGCCTTGGAAGATGGGATAGTACCAGGGGGTGGTGTCGCCTTGCTCTCTTGTATGGAAAAGGTCAGAGCCATTAAATCGGACAACGAGGATCAGAAAGCAGGTTCGTGGCTTACCTATTACATTCCAGGAAAACTAAGAGCAAAAATGCATTGAATTTGACCGATTTTAAAAACTGCGGATGAAACCCTCGAATCTGTAACATCCATATCATACCATATCATACTTATTTCTCATCAATTTGTGGTTGTTACAAAAAACTTCTTCTCTTTTAGAACAAAGTGAACAGCGAAAGAAGTTAGTTAACTAGATGGATACACACAGTTTTATTTAATTTGCAAAGTTACTGTCCGATGTTGACTCAGGAATGGCTCAACAGCGCATTTGTAGGTAGGGTGTGGAAGCACAGCGAGTAGCAAAGCAGTAGCTTTGTAAAGACATAATTAAATGGCCTTCAAAAATTCCGAAAAAAACGGTTAATCATTAACGGGCAATGCGAGCGGGATGCATGGACTACATGCTAGCCTATGCAAAGACGGCTGTGAAATAAGGGGCCATAAGTACCTTACCTGCAAATTCCATGAGGAATGGACTCCTTTTTTAAATTTTTTTTTCGAACTGTAGGTCTGAAAAGCTGAAAAGTGGGATACAGGGGATTTCGAGGGTGCTGAATCCGATTGTAGGTCAAGAGCAGAAAATTCCGATCCACGACCATTCCTCATTAAAATCGGTTGAATCGGTTGACCGATCCATTAGATCGGTCGGTCGGCCCCATCTAGATAAGACCTATACAATGTTTTCGTTGTTGGCGCATTCGCCAAGAAAACCCTGGCTGGAAATATTGATTTTTGAGAACATACTATTGCTTCAATTACTTCATTGCCCGGCTCCCCTACCACAAAATTTGCGCTACGGTCGGCGAATTCATAATGATGGGCGTGATTTTACCCACATGTCAGCCACGTTGAACGTGTTCATCTGCTTATATTGACCCATAACCCCCCCCCCCCCCCCCGTTGGTTCAAAAACTTGTCGCAAAATTAAATCTTCAAGAATGATAGCAATCACGGTAGTAACAGAAAAACGCCGCAAATCATGCTCAACGATTTATTATTTTGTACAGAATACCCTTCTGTTACAGATCCATCTACCAAAATCAATCATATTGAAGAATAACGGGCTATAATTTTATCTCATGAGATAAAATGAATTACAAGATATGTTTTTCTATCAGCCTCTTGTGGTGAGTTGTAGGTTTGAGGTTGGTTTGGGAAGGTGAGGTTAAAGAGGTGAGGTTGAGATAGTGAGATTGGATGAAGAGAGGAATGCGAGAGCGTATCCGCACGGTTCTCACCACCTTGGATACGCCTCGAGGATAGGAAAATATTCGTTCGGAAAGTACCCGTCCGTTCTTACCTCGTTAGATATTGGAAATGAAAGGTAGGAAAGTATCCGTCCGTTCATACCTCGTTAGATGCTTTCTCTCCGCGTTGAGTGCTGGGAAGGAAAATGTCGTTGGATTCTCACCACGTTGAGAATGTAGGGTTGAGGAGATGGGCGAGTTGAAGAGGAGGTAAGGTAAGAGAGAGAGAGAGAGGGCGAGGGAGGGGGAGAGGGTGATGGCGAGGGAGAGGGTGAGGGAGGGGGCGAGGGAGAGGGTGAGGGAGAGGGTGAGGGAGAGGGTGATGGAGAGGGAGAGGGTGAGAGATAGAAGGCTCTGGTTTGAGAAAGATCAGTAAAATGTCGAGCTGGGCAAGCCGGGCGCCTTATAAAGGGGCTTTGTCCCTTGCACCATGCAGCTCGACTTCTCCGCGTCTTTATTTATAGCAATCTAGGAGGATGTGCTACTTAGGAGTCTTTTCAGATAGCTAATACTTATCACCACAGCGAGTGTTGATCCCGAGGAAGCATGCCGTGGTTACCACCACAGCAGATACTAAGAGAGAAGGAAGGGTAGGGGAGGGAGAGAGAGAAGTCGCAGGTAAGGGTGAGATCGGTCGAATGGGGAACTGGGCGAACCAGGCGGTTTATAAAGGTGCCTCCACCTCGTCCCCCGTCGGTCAACGGCCGTTAAATCGTTGAGAGTCGCTGGGGATTCGATGGAGTGGACCCTTCTGGTCCTTTTCCCCATGCGTCGCACAGCTCGTCTTTCTCCGTATTTATTGGTAAAATCTTACACAAGTATGTGAGTGGTATCGCGGCTGAGGGGTACCACGACAGGTACCATGACATCTCTATTGAAATATTGTTTAAAAAAACTCGGCGCTGCGCGCCTCGGCGGGGGCTTCGCCCCCTGCACCCCCAGATGACTTCCACTTAAAGCCTGACGGCTAAAATGTGGTGTACCTGACCCTTCAGGTACAAGTGACCAAGTGACAACCAAACAAGCGTCATTGTTTACTATCCATTTACAACATTCATTTATATAGTTATATTATGACACTAGGATATAAATACCAAGAACAAATACGAAATAAATTCGTGATAAATCAAGAGCTTTCCAACGAATGGAAAACGATTTTTGTCCGATGAAAATGAAAGAAGTTTCATTTCCCTAGCAACTACTCGGTTGTAAGTGAAAATCATTGTTAAAATACGCGCTACTTTTGTCTCACTATTTGGTCTCACTTTTTCCTGTCGCTTTTCGGCGGGGGGTCCCATCGCAAAAACCTGAAGGGTCAGGTTAAAACTTGTAAGTAGGTATTTCGAAATCAAAACATTGACACTCATGGGAGGTTCTATGAATTATTTATTTTATTAGTGTAGGTAACAAAAATATATTGTAATATGACTTACCAAGAGTAACTGAAATTAATTTTCATTTTCTCCAGGGGTTACCATTCCTGATTTCATCGTCCATGACGTCACTCGTATCCACGAAGCCACGTCCTGTAGAATTAGGCATAATTGGGCTCGTCGTCATCATGCAGTAACTGATGGATTTGTCCAGTATGATGATCGGCGTTATTCAAGTCATAATTTGTCAATGCCATGATGGTTAGCCTCCTACAATATCAAAACGCTGCAAATTGTCACACAACGGTTTATTATTTACCTGTATTATAGATACCCTTTCGTGCTTTCCACACGACAGCCCAAAATCGAGTACTGGAGCCAGCCGGGCAATCAAAGTTCATAAATTTGCGGTGAAATCAAGAATTCGCATAACGTTTGTTCAAGTTAAGATCTGTGGTCAATAGGTACCGACCCTCGTGCTCCCCTCAGGAAAGTCCTAAATCGAGTATTGGAGCCGGCCCGGGAATCAAAGTTTCATAAAAATGTGCGGGTCAAGTTACGAAAGTGCCTATCAACAATCTGCAAATGAAGTAATATCACAAAACAACCAACTCGATTTCATACAGCCATGCGTGCTTGTAGTCAGGAGTTTCCTAGCAGTGATAACTGGGACAGATTTATACCGTTTCATTCACGGTCATGTTGACGAACCTTTTCGGTGCAAACGAACGGCTGGACGTACAATGCTCCGGGTGGCTTCAAAAAATTCCCAAGTTCGAGCTCAATTTAAAAACACAAAAAAAAACCATACCCTTCTATTGAAAGTCTTCGAGCTGCGGCCTTCGGGAAATTTCAACCCCTATTTTTCACCCCTTAGAGATGAAACACAGTAACGCCGGGCTTGGCGTACCAACTAGACCCCAAATGGGACCTATAAAATAAATTTCATTAATTATGGTTAAATTTGGATTACGGCGGACGGACAGAAATCGTTTGATTCCAATTCTAGTACCTACCTTGAAACGGAAAACATCAAAGTTTAGAGGGTCTTTTTTCATGCTTGATTCTAAAGGTTCACCATTAAAATAATAAACCAAAAAGAGCTCTTCCTCAGCAGTTTATTATTTTGGTTGTTGGTATTTCTGTGTGCACCCTTGAAATGTTCTCCCCTTCAGCCTGACAATAATAGGTACTTATTCCTACTAGATAATGTACGTATCAACAATTTCCAGTTCTTATTCAGTTCTTCAACATCATACCGGGTTGGGGAGCGAGCCGATGTTGGTTGTGTGAAGCTTAGGTAGGTATTGACAAAGTCTCGATTAGGGACTGGGTGGTTGAGTGAACAGACCGAAGAGTGCAGGCCAAACAAATAACAAGGCGTAGCAATAATAGAAGCGATCGGTTTCCGTCGGGTATTGCAAGGGATTCTGTAGCGTGCAGTGTGTGGGTCGTGTGTGTAGTGATGTAGAGAAATTGGTTTCCCTGGAGTCAGCGGACTTCATTTAGCTGCTGTCATGGAGGATGGTGATAATATGTGGCATGAAGAAGACGAGGCCTTGTGGGTCGATAGGCGGGATCCACAATAAACAGAAATGTCGATTAATATACTGAAGGATATTGATTGATTAATATATTGAAGGGTATGGAGGGAACTCCGAAGTAATATCCTCTTCGCTATCTCATCTCGCATCTAAAATAAAACTATGAACTATAATAAAAGAGGTGGTGTGTGTTGTTCATTCTCTACACCTTGAATGGGTGGGCCAATTGTCATTCATATTTTTTGCTTAATAGAAGTTTATGAGCAAGTAATAAGATTTTGCACGAATTTTCTAAGACAACAACTTTTCGTGATCGTTTTTAGGGTAATCCAGAGAATCCTTGTTTTTAGTTAGTTCGCTGGCGCAACTTTATGCTTTTGTACTTGATAAAACAAGGCTCGATAGAAACAGCTGGCTTAGCTAATTCCATCTGCTACTGAACGATTTCGACTATGGATAGCCCGTTCGAAACCTAGAATGTGCAACAAGTTCCTCAACTACCCAATTTCGAAGTCAATATAAAAATCAGTCATGCAGCATGACTTAATGAGCGAATTTTCAAAGAAATATTCGAATTAATGGCTATGGTTTTGAATAAAGGAAAACTTCGGTCTAAAATTTGGTTTTCTATGTATATTCTCTTCGTATTTATTTTAATTTGTACGTTTTGTCCATCCTGATTCTACCGTTTGTTTATTACGTAATTGTACTAAGTGCTTATTTATTTGATCGCTGTGGGTAAATTCAAGGAGTTGTACTAATCGTTTGCCTCCCCCTTTTTTGCTTCGAACTCTCGTCTTCAATTAATACTTCTCACATTTTTCAATCTGACCACTCTAAGGGGGTGGGGGTAAGAGTTTAAAGATTATCCTAGTTTTGGGTAATTTTTGCGCACTTTAAATGCTCTAATTTAAGAACGGATTTAGATATCTAAAATCCGATTTCACTATCGTGTTCAGCGTGCAAAAACCTTTAAAATGAGGGGTCACTTGTTAGAAAATAACATTTTGGGGATTTTTGGGTAATTTTTGCGCACTTTAAATGCTCTAATTTGAGAACGGATCAAGATATCTAAAATCCGATTCCACCATCGTGTTCAGCGTGCAAAAACCTTTAAAATGAGGGGTCACTTGTTGGAAAATAACATTTTGGGGATTTTTGGGTAATTTTTGCGCACTTTAAATGCTCTAATTTGAGAACGGATCAAGATATCTAAAATCCGATTCCACCATCGTGTTCAGCGTGCAAAAACCTTTAAAATGAGGGGTCACTTGTTAGAAAATAACATTTTGGGGATTTTTAGGTAATTTTTGCGCACTTTAAATGCTCTAATTTGAGAACGGATCAAGATATCTAAAATCCGATTCCACCATCGTGTTCAGCGTGCAAAAACCTTTAAAATGAGGGGTCACTTGTTGGAAAATAACATTTTGGGGATTTTTGGGTAATTTTTGCGCACTTTAAATGCGCCAAAACCCTCCTTAGAGTAGGCCAATTTCGCCCATCTTCGAACTTAGCCTTTCGATTGCCAAGATAGATTTTTTGTGCAAATTTGAGCTGTTTATCTCAATTCTATCGAGAGTTATCGTCTGGAGTGACACATATATAAATAAATATATATATAAATATATATATATATATATACATATAAAAAAGTGTTAAATTTCAGGAATCGTTTTAGAATGGTCTGAAACGGATTTCTATGAAGAAAATTTCCAAAAATTTATATTATTTAAATTTCGAAGCCATTGCAATAGCTTCATTTTCTTTGAAAATTCGCTAAAATCAAGCATATTGTTACCAACATGTCATGTTGGATTCTGACATGGGAACTCGTCAGAAATAAACGGTATAATTGAAAAAAGGCAGGGAAAAACTAGAGAGTTAGGGAGCCACCCCTTTCAGAAGAATGAAGAATTATTATGAGAAAATAAAAAGAGAGAAATGATTATGAGAATTATTAATGAAGAGATTCATTAATAATTTCTGATGCTGAAGTTGAGATTTGAAATTCGGGAGCTGTGTGATGGTAAAATATGGTAATAATATTAACTTCTGTAATAACTAGTGTTCATCACGTGCAGATATAATTATCAGCCTACTATGTGGACTATCCCGATCGGAGCACGGACCACTCGCTAACAACTAAATGACTGTGCAGAGGGTAACAGAATATAGGCATACACACACACACATGAAAATAACGGTAGCGAAAATTGATAGAATAATACCAGCTAATGTTGCCAATCATTTAATTTTACTTAACAAGCAGTACTGTTAAGTAAAATGTATTGTAATGCTTTTAGCAATCGTGAGTAACAACAAAAACTTTATAACTTGGTAGATTTGTGAACGGTACTCGATTTATAACCATATTGAGGTTGGACATTATAAATAGAAACCATTGATTGGTGGACTTAATTTATTCCTAGACTGATCATAATGTACTGGCATAGTATTAAACATCAAAATGTAAGGAGTTTGTAAACATCAAGGTGTAGGGATTAGGTCAAGGATAACGAAAGTCAACAACAAGATAACGAAAGCAGTAGCAATTTTGCAGGGTGTTATGTTGGATATTGAGGTTCTATATACGAAATGTTCACAGTTGCTTGATTTTAGTCATTCATAGTCATTCATAAGGTACTCGTAGTTTTAGCAGTTAGGTAAGATATTGTCAGCTTGCGGCAACTGATGCTCAACAATGCAGGGGTACCTACCAAATCGTTTAAAAATAGTTTAATATATTTTTCTCGCATCTAATACTTCTTATTAAGTACCTACAGAATAATAAATACGTTGATAAGCACGCTGACGAATTATTTTGTTCTAACTCATACCTACTTAATTACTCGACAATATTCAGTAGGTTCATTTATTGTGAGGTAGATCTTGCGTTATATTCCACTACCGAGATTCTTGAAGCAGTCGGTCAGTGAAACTACAAGAACCAATTTTGCCTCCTCTAAAAACAAGGACGAGTTGATATTTCTACTTTTGGTTTATTATTTTCAATAATGAACCTTTGGAATCGAGCATGAAAAAAAAAAAAAAAAATGCTAACACCCCTCCCCCCACGTTTTCGTTTCAAGGTACCTATGTAGAATCCGAAAATGCAATTTAAAAAAAAAATTCTGTCTGTCCGCCGTACGCCGTACGCAGTACTGAGCACTTTTCTTAGTTACCACGAAAAACGCTGGAAATCCCTGCACAACGGTTTATTATTTTGTACAGAATACCCTTCTGTTACAGATAATAGCTCTCTGTATAGGTAACCCGTCTATATAATGAAATATGTACTATTCGATACATATTATGTAGATTGTAGACCCTCAAAGGTTTGCGATCTACATAATATGTATAGACTAGTACATAAATTATATAGACGGGTTATCTATACAGAGAGCTGTGATCTGTAAAAGAAGGGTATTCTGTACAAAATAATAAACCGTTCTGCAGGGATTTCCAGCGTTTTTTCAAGTACGTATTGAGGACGCAGTGGTGGCATTTGAAATGATGTTGGGCACGCATATTTAATGGTTAAATCGTGCTCCCCACTATCCACCCTCCGTCCCAGCTCAACCCGCAACTTAGCCAAAAATTTGTGCTGCATGGGTGTTCTGTCAGTTGAAGCCGACAAGACCGGCGGAGGAGTAGAGCGATTTGCAACAAGCAATTTAGTCACAGTAGAGGTACTGTCGAACGAGACTTTTAACGGACGAGTCGTGGGGTGTTCTTCGTTACTCCCCCCCATTAAAAAAAAAAAAATGAAATTCTAACAAAAATTTGATGTTGAGGTGATTTTTGGAATCTGCAGTTTGTCTAGTGTTATGTCTAATTAACCTCAATTTACCAGAATTAGATAGTAAAAGTGAATTATTCAATCGAAAAAAGTGGGGGGAGTATCGAAGTA
Organism: Leptopterna dolabrata; assembly: GCA_954871275.1. Taxonomy (NCBI): domain Eukaryota; kingdom Metazoa; phylum Arthropoda; class Insecta; order Hemiptera; family Miridae; genus Leptopterna; species Leptopterna dolabrata. The sequence goes on from OX940975.1 coordinate 39,315,360, forward strand.
TTTGCCATGTCAAATTCTTCGGTACTCCCCCCCACGGTGAAAACAGTATTTTCGACTACAGGATTTGTATAATTATTTTATTGTACATGAAGAGGGTGTTCGATTATGTTGAAAAAGTAGCATTACAAGGCTTCATTAGGATGCGATTCCGTAGTTCCATAGTAGTTCCGTAGTTCCAACGCTCCACAAATAGGACACAAGGGTGGTTGCATAATTAGTCCTTTTTCCTGAAGCCACTTCACCGCTTCTTCTTCCTCCCTAAGAATCTCCAATAGCGCTTTGAAATTCCACATTTTTAAAGACAGGTCGGTACCGTCTGAACACTTTGAAAGAGGAACGCAAACTGACGAAGAAATCAAGAGCCGCGAGTTGTGCGAAACTTTCACGATAGGACAAACCTCCGAAAATATTACAAACCCTCGCCTTCCGTTCAAGGTTCAAAACGCTTTCAAGCCCCATAAAGGTAAACGTATCTCTAAACAACAACAATTCACAGGAACGGGGGTGTGAGGACGTGCAGGTATGAGATATAGAGCGATGAAATCCTTTGATCGAAAGTTAAGAGGTTGAGACGCGATATTGGTTGTCGAAAATACTGTTTTCACCGTGGGGGGGAGTACCGAAGGATTTGACATGGCACATACTTCGATACTCCCCCCCCCCCCCGCTTTTTTTCACGGCGAATTTCGCTTTTACAAAGTTGTTGCATCAAAATATGAACACACACATAAAAAACTAGACGAACTGAAGATTCCGAAAATCACCTCAACCTCAAATTTTTGTTAGAATTTCATGAAGCGACGAGCGTTTGAAAATGGGGGGGAGTAACGAAGAACACCCAGTGAAGTTTTTAGGTTCGCTAGGTCCTCCTCTATAGCTTGAAGCCTGTTCGCAGAACTCGACTCTGGAAAATCATAAACAATCGCATTAAAGGCGCGTCGGTGACGATTCTCCGGCTCGGCGAAATTCGATTCAATATCAAAGTTAGATGAGTTTACCAAAGGACGAGGACCGCCATCGAGTGAGTCCACACGATCACCCAGCGCTCTGAATTTCGACTCAAAGTCTACTTTCAAATCGTCTATTCGGGTGTTCAACGCCTCGTATTTCTCAATGCAATTGTCAATCTTCGACGACAGACCCGCAATGGGATCACCCAGCTCCCTCCTAGTGGCACCAGCCTCATCACGCATTTCATTCCTCAGTTCGTAAACAAGGTGCGAATTTCATCCTTTATGGAAGATTGGCCAGGATCTGCGATTTGAAATTTATGCACTTCCAATTTGCGAGAGTTGTTTTATTCATGCGGCGAAAATTCTTCTCTGCCACGCCAACGCAGCTGTGAGTGCGGATCATCGCACTTACTGCAGCTCATGATGGCTGTCACTGAGATTGATTGACGTAACAAAAGGCGAGAGAGGTCGGAAAGAGGGCCCAGAGAGAGGGGCGGAGGGGAGCGAACGCACAATGAGAATGAAGCGAGCGAATGAAGCGAGAAGGATAGGTGGCATTATCAAGGTCAAACAGCCGAAATGCATGCGCAGAACCTTCAATGAGATGAACCGGGAAACGCCAACGTGGAGACAATAGGTGGAATGGCTCACTTTGACAGAATCGTAAACTGAGGTAATACTCACTGGCTGATTATAGGTAGGTCCTCAGCGTGTTCGAATACGCATGGAATTCCGCATACGTAGAGATAATTGGTGCCAGCGCAAAAAATGCAAAGAAAATATGCAAGAAACGAACTGCGAAACGATAATCAAAGAATTATACGAGAGCCGATGTCGACTGCACGCTGTCATGAGCGAGAATGATATAGACGAGATATAGACGGGTTATCTATACAGAGAGCTGTGATCTGTAATAGAAGGGTATTCGGTACAAAATAATAAGCCGTTGTGCAGGGATTTGCAGCGTTTTCAACAGCAATAAGTCTAACACATACAGCCCGATTTCATGGTTTCCTCCCTTGTATTAGGTGGTATCTACACCACCTGCGAGCTTATTACGTTATTCTCACGCGATGGTGTTTCACAAAGGTGACGCGGAATCAAACACTAGAAGTATTTCCCCTGTTGAATGTATCAATGTTGATTGTTCTATTATTCAAAAGTGAGGAGACTCACCTCTCCCTTTTCATCACTTTCATTATCTCATCTTTAGGTATTCATGGAAACGAATATGAAGGATACACCTATGACTTCTTGGTAATTTTCTTGTTAATTGTAGCAATAACTGGTACAAAAAGAACTTCACCGGTTTGCTAGATCAACCAATGACCTATGTCCCTGTGAGTCTATAGCAACACTGAACCCACAGCTACCTATACCTACAGGTTTGAATCTACGGCTACGTTCACCGATAGCAACTTCATTTGATCCTGATCGATTGGTAAGCTCATGAGTTTCGCATTATCAGCAACAAGGATATTGTTGCTATCTAAATTATTACCTAGTAGGTGTCATCTCGGAAATGAGCAATCATCGGGCCCAATCGGGGCCGTTGGGAGGGTACTGGGACTATCCCTGTGGATCCAATAACTATCTCATTTACGGATACGAGGCGGAGAATAATAACCTCTGGCAGAAACAGAAAATCGCTGGGCTGTGCAAAGTAGATATTAATAGCTGTAACTGGTAGCAACTTTCTCCAGATTTAGACGTGAGAAATATCCAGAGGCTCGGTGGGAGAAAGGTTCCAGACAAATAATCATGGTATATACACTCAACGGAAGACGTCGTACGTCCCACGCTTTCTTGAGGCATCTTCGGATGAAAAATCTGTCAAACCGTGATTTCATCAGTTGAATAGTTAGGGAAGTAGAACAGTAGTAGTAGTGAACCACATAGGTGGGATCTAATGTGAGCTTTGGGAAGCACAGAAGCTAAGTAAGTACCGTCGCTCAGCCAATAGAAGAAAGAGTGTACATGTGGCCCTGTCAAGGAAGTCCGTGGGTTTTCGATGGATTTTTTAAAAAGAAAAATAATTGTTCCTCGAAAGTGCCATGTAGTGGATTTAAATGGGTACCATCGTTCTTTTTAGAATGACTAGATAATATTTATTATTTTATATAGTTCTGCCAGTGTTGGCTTGAGCGTCGAAAATCCGAAATCGGATTTTTGGTACCACTAGATAGATACCGTCAAGACCGACGCATTGGCCTGTATATAGTATTAAAGGCCCTCTACCTCACTTTTGGAGAATATATTATGAGTCTGCAAATATTTGTTAAATTTCACAAGGGACATAGTAAAATATCAATTGACGAAGTATAAACAAAGTTATGCCTATTTATATTTTTGTTAAGCGACAAAAGGGGTACATACCAATATTGTCATTTACCTACGTTTCTTGTAGTGAATTTGGTGAAGAAGAGATACGCCATAAGTGTGCAACAATACGTGCAAAAACCTGCAGGATAAAAATATAAATAGTCTATTTTTCCACGTCAAACTAACAAACTGTAGACCAGTTTCGGTTGTTACACCATCATCAGTATACGATAGAATGAAACTACTGGAACTTGAGCTCCTATATATACAACTCGAGTGAATGGTAGTGCAATCTCATTGGCTGTTGAGGCCAAGGAAGTGAAAGGGAGGTGGAGCCTGATTGGCTGGAATACAACACTACTGAAGGGTGGTACAATCTGATTGGAAAGGAGGTAGGACAAGAGGAAAAGGAAACAAACGCCATGAGGTGATACTAACCAAGCTTACAGAAATAAATCGATCAAAGGTGAATGATTTTGGAAATTTATTTGTAACAACCGAATTCGGTGTAACAACCGAAACCGGTCTACAGTTTGTTAGTTGGACGTGGAAATAGACTACATATTTATATTTTTATCCTGTAGTTTTTTGATATGGATTTCCACTACTCCGCCGCAAGTGATTTAAGTTAAATACGTGCAAAATTCTCAGTTAGCCAAGTTTTGCATAATTCGGATAGTAGGGTTTACTGTTAAAGTCTGTCTAAGCCCAAGTTCTTCTTACGGTACCTTGCGTGTAGCATGCAATGAAAAATGCATGTCCACATTCCAAGTTAGCCGGTTTGTAAATGTCCAGGTGAACTTCAATACCAAAACAGTTTTTCGGCTTTCCTACAAAGTTTGGTTTCGTCGTAACATTGGCAAAACTTAGTAGGTACGTCCAATATGGGCATAGGAAACATGAAAGGAAATGTCGAAATGAGGAATTTTCGGGGAAATTGACTAAGAGAGAGTGTGGAACACACCTCCAGTCAAATTAAGGGCAGGAATATGAATGTTGTCGCATCCAGCTCGGTTATCATTATTAAGCCAATATAATATGTCGAGATTATACTCACCCAGCACATTCCTCTGATGCTACTCGTTCTTTGTCAACATGTTAAGGTTAGATGGCAAATTTTGGAGAAGCAGTTCCACTTCTAACAGAATTAAATAACGATGTTATTTGAAAGGGAGACAGGGTTTGATGTGTCGCTAATGAGGAAACGTAGGAAACGCTGGTCCACACATAATGATTAAAGGAAGCATAATATTATGTAACTGATACTGGTGGAATGTTTTCGGTCGTTCTTTATTTACCCCCATGACACGGCTTATGAAGCTTATTAAAAATTACAAATCTTTAAAGTGGATCTCTTTCAATAGTACCTTCTAAAAATTCTTTCAACATGCCCTCTAGTAATTGATTTTGGCATTAGTGCGGTGCTTCAGGGTGGGCGGCAATTAATTCACCATCAGACGCTTTTGCTCTATTTGAAGAAATCCCCCCTCCCTCCAACGAAACCAACTTTGGAATATAAGAAGGGGCTGTTTTGCATTATACCTCTACCGGTTGGTTTCGTTCGTTACCTCGAGGTTGTTCCCCTATCAGTCGTTACCCACTGATCTGTATGATCACGTGAGCCTATTAAAAAGAATTAAATTCCAGTGTAGGTCACATGCCAATCCGAGTCATCTATTTTGTAAAATCATTTATCAATTAAAAAATGAGAAATACCTAAAAGAGGTCGCTCCAAGAAAATTATTATGATTCAAGCAGGTTCAAATGAGGTTGCGCCGGATTCCACAAATTATCTCAAACAGAAATAGGAAAAAAAACTGTTTTGTAGCTGAATGATTTGATGATTGAAAGAAGATATCATCTACTCCTCAAAAACACTGCGAACATGATGATTTTAATTTTCTGTATCGATAAACCTACTGTCTAGGTTTTTGCGGTAAACGCGATATCGTTGAAATACCTACGAAATAAATGTGTTGTTTGTATTGCGGTTTGATTCATCTGTTCATGTGCAAAAGTGTTGTAGAAAAACGCAGTAATGCGTGGCCAAATGTAGAGGCTAGGTGAGAAAAGTTTAATCAAAACTGTAATTTTGCTCGTACGCAAATATTCGACACTCTTGTTACTCCTGTTCTTTTCGACCAATTTTTATTAAATTTCAGAGATCATGCGCGTTAGTTTTCTAATGATCTCCTATCATGAATGTCAATACATCGGAATGATGGTAGTCCCAGCGCATATGCGGATACAATTTAGAATCAATTTTTAGGATTTGTATGTCACTTGTTTATATTAGAACTAATTGCCAACGAATAGAAGAGGGAGGAATTGACACTCCTCAGAAAATTAAAGCCAATATTGATCGCAACTTTTTTAATCCGACTTGATGCGAGTTTATAAATATTAGATTACATAATAATTATAGTTTTTTGCATCTTTTCATCTCGATTACCTGAACGTCGCAGGGGTGATACCTTTCTGCTCGTAAGTTTCCGGCCATTTCGCGTTAGGTATTCAAGTCTTCTGCTGGGCCCGATTGAACGAAAACGTGAACGGGATAACCGACGGAAAGCACATTGGAGGCACGGAGGTGATTTGATATCTACCCAGAATTTTCGTCAAGACAACCGGTTTTAGTCGGGAATCAATCTCTTCTCAGTGTTTGCCTATGTTTTCGTCCTAAGGAGGAGAGAGCGGAAAAAACTTCAAGTGTTATCGTTCGTTGTACCTACTAGGGTCTAGAAACTTTTCTTTTTCGATGCTTTTTACCCGTACCTTCTAAAATTTTACACGTGCCAGATTTAGGTACAAATTAATGTGGAATGCATTAGGATAAAAAATATGGAATTAATGTTGAAAGTACATTGCCTACAACTAACGCCCAGCTGTTCAGATTTTATTTGATTTATTTATTATTGTTCGTCAATTAGCTCTTACATTTTCTATGAACATCAAGGAATTACATATCTACATTTGTTTAAATTACTATTATATTTTGAATGTCTTGGCATTTCTACGTGAGGCTAAGCAAAAGGCCCTGAATGCATGATTTTACTATGATGCTATCTATTTCTATGATGATGAGGAAGGGGAACTTCCAGAAGTCCACAAGGTGCACATAATAATATAAAGACAAATACGTTGTCGGTTGAAATGGTGTTGTTCATGTTAAAGTCATGGTAAAGTAGGCATGTTTCAAAAGTCCACACCTGGGTTTCCTCTCAATGTTCACCAGTGTGCTGCACTTTTCAAGTGGCAAGCAAATCAGAAGTTAGCTTGCTCGCTGACTGCTTCTACATTGAGTTTGAGTGATTATCGTGACAGAATTATCTACACTAGTCTTACTGCTCACATAACTTAATTTCTAAGTTTTATTTTTTGGAGGGTTCACTACTTATGACTTGAGCTCTGCCATTTTCTATTACCGCATGATGTATCGAGATGATGATTTAGAAACAGTGCAACTGACATAAATCAATATATACTTCTGTGTTGCAGGTATACAAATCCTCTTGAACTCATTGAAGGCCCCTTTCATGACAATTGCTGAAAATGCCGGAGTCGACTCCACTTCTGTTCTGGCAAAAGTAAATAGTCACTTCTACATACGTTGTCACATTTTATAAGAAATAAGATTTGAATATAAATAACACTCAACAAAACACAAAAAACACACACACACACAAAAGTACATATTTGGTGCATTGATTCATGAAGAGCAAACTGATTATAGTTTTTAGGGATTGGGGTTTTCCCTTTCAGGGGGTGAGATTCCCTAATAGTCAGCTCGTCGCAGATAATAATTGTAATAGTATGAATGTTTCCTAAATGGGTCTTGCAAAAGACAACATTGAACTACACGATGCATTAAAAGAAGTTTTATAGCACCCTTGCTGATGCCTGGCAAGTCTGAGCATATGCAGGCGATATTGTCACAATGAGGCTAGAACTGGGCCCAAGATACAAAGGGTAATGGTCACCATCAATAGAGCAGGTTTCGTCAATTTCAAACTATTTCGATCGTGCTTGCTGCTAAAGGCAAGTGAAGTTCAACAAGATGTGAGGCATGTTGTAGTAATAGTAGCAGTATATGTGTTATCAGAGCAATTATTAATCCTCATCCCAAAAGATACAAACTCCCTCCTAGTTTCGACCGGAAAGCGATCCACAGGATTTACGGTTCCATATATGAAAAAAAGGTACGTCAATTATATCACGCAATACATGAGTTCTATGGAATCACATGTCAAAACCTCCTTGAATTAACTACAAGTCCCACTATATATTTCAAGTAAAAATATTTCAATCGAGTATTAGGTAAAATAAATTAGATATTTATTAACCGATCAGATTAGTTTTATCAAACCTTTAAATAAAATAAGCTATTTTATAATTCAAGAAGGGTAATCCTGGATTTTCAGGTACTGTCATCTCCTCCTTCGTTCGGTTACGATGTGATGCGTGACGATTGTGTCGATATGATGAAGGCGGGCATAATCGACCCTACTAAGGTGAGGAACTCTACACGCTCGATTATAGCTACTTATAACCTACGAGTATACTAGTGTTACTACCGACGATAAGCCGTAAATAACTAAGTGAGGAGCTAAGTGAATTTATTTACTAGATGTGTCATATCTATACAGGTGGTCAAGACTGCTTTGTACGATGCAGCCATCGTAGCTTCTCTTCTAACCACGACAGAAGCAGCAATAACTTTTGTTTTTGACGGTGATGAAATTCCGCTCCACTGAAATGCAGTAATCGGTACCCTTGTTAGCGAGATACCTGTGTATTGCACTGGGAGGAATATAGTCACTAGTAAATACAAAATCACAAATACATTGCGTTATCAAGATATAATTATAACATGTGTACTAATATATATCATTCCTTCCTTCCATTCCCATTCTTAGGAATGCGATGTCAATGAAATGAGATCATGAGTTACCTACCTACGGTTTTTAGAATGAGAAATCGCCATCTGAGGGTGTAATAGAGTAGTATAATCTTTATGTTAATGTCATACGGATCTTATTATCTATTCAATGAGAGTAAAATGATTCAAGTTTTTCTACATAAACCAGAATAATACGGTAAATTTCACCCGATGTGGGCAACACTATTTGTATTTTTTGTCAAAACATTCTCAACAGTGTTGTTCCTGATACAATTTTACCAGTTTTTATCTTGCGACTCCCACAATCTGTTTCTGGTTTTTACCTATTAGTTTTTACTTATTATTTCTTTATCTTTCGCAATAATATAATTACTAATTCTGTAAATATAGGAAACCATACATTATAATACTTGCAGTAGCCACATCTGTTCCCACTAATTTGAGTCTTGCTCTAATTTGAGAAAATGAATATGCTGTGTAGATATTATATATTCTACGTAGATCTCATGATTGTCCCACTTTCGGAACCACGAAACTTCGTGCCTCTACAACAAACTAATTTGCAAGAAAACTTCCACCTATACCAGCCATTTTCCGAAAAACGCTTCGTGTTCGAGTTATTTCGATTATAAGATTGTTTCGTGTTCTCATCCCATCAAAAAAACTGCCATAACACCCTTCGTTTACAGTACAAATTGAAACTGATTGTACCGTTGGAGAGAGCGTTACATTTCCAATCCCCCTGGTGCACCATAAAAGTGTACAAAGAATTCAGTTGGTGAAAAATCGTCCTGAAAAGTAAATTTCTCAAATTGGCGAAATATTTTTTTGGCGTATTATTTTCAATAATGGACCTTTGAAATCGAGCATGGAAAAAAAAACCACCATTACCTACAAAATTTGAGGTTTCCGTTTCTCGAAAATCCGAAAACCGAAAATCGAATGAAAACGCTGCTAATTGTCACACAGTTTATTATTTACCTGTATAGATGCCCCTTATGTGTAGTTCACTGTTTTCTGTGGTCAGGACCCTCGAGCTCCCCCAGGAAAGCCCTTAATGGAGTACTGGAGCCGGCCCGCAAATTGATCTTGCATACAAAAGCGCTGGATTTAATGATTCAATAATTAATTATTTGTAGTTATTCATGAAGCATAAGGCAAATATTAAACCGTTTTGTAATAATTTACCTGTATAGATGCCCCTTCTGCACAGATAGTATAATAAACCGTTGTGTAATAATTTAACGTTGCGTAATAATTTACCCAATTAAACGATTGTTCAAGTTGCAAAAAGTAGCTATCAACAAAATCCAAAAGGTCCATCATTTTGGTTTATTATTTTCAATAATGAACCATTGGAATCGAGCATGAAAAAAAAAATTCTTATCCCCCCTCAAAATTTGATGGTTTACGTTTCAAGGTATGTAGAATCCAAAACTGCAATAAAAATATTTCTGTCTGTCCGCCGTACGCCGTACGCCGTACGCCGTACGGGCCACTTTTCTTAGTTACCATGAAAGAAAATTGATGAAATTCGGGTTATAGGTTCCGTTCGGGGTCTAGTTGGTCCTCGAAGCTCGATGTTACTGTGAGTCATCTGTAAGGGGTTCAAAATAGGGGTTGAAATTTTCAAAACGCCTATACCATTTTTTTACGTGAATATTTTTACGGTTTTAAATAGTTCTTGAACTTGCGAGTTTTTTAAGACCATCCGGAGCGTCGTACGTCCAGCCGTTCGTTCACAGTAAGGCCCCGAAGATTGCACCGACAGGCATTTTCGACTCCAGTGTGAATGAAATTGTATACAATTCAAACCAAATCTCGTAACCAGAGACGCGCCCACAATAGGAAATTTGGCGGAGATGAAATCATTGCTAGGGATCACCTGATTATATTGGCGGAGTATGAAGTCGAGTTGGTTGTTCTGTGATATTATTTCATTTGAAAAATGATGGCTCTTTTGGAGTTTGTTGGTAGGTAGTGAAACTTGAACAAACGTTGAAGTATTATTGATGGGTAAATTATTACTACGGTAAATCATTACTCAACGGTAAATTATTACACAACGGTTCATTATACCATCAACGTAGAAGGGGCTGGAGTTTGTTGGTAGGTACTTTCGTAACTTTTTTCACTCCTCATCAACAATATCTTTTCAGAACTTCATTATGTGTGTTTCTTTTTGTTAGGTACTGTTTGTCATCGGCAGAATTATTTTAGCAACATTTAACTCGTGATTTAGGTAGGTACCTAGTAACGAGTACAGGGTTAGGTACTGACCTACGGAGGGTCTGCGATCTACATATATGTATAGAATAGTACATATTATATTATATAGACGGGTTATCTATACAGACAGCTGTGTTCTGTAACAGAAGGGTATTCTGTACAAAATAATAAACCGTTGTGCAGGGATTTGCAGCGTTTTCAAATGAAATAATATCACACAACAACCAACTCGACTTCATACAGCCATCCGTGATTATAACCAGGTGGTCACTAGCAATGATATCTGGGCTGGATTCGTACCGTTTGATTCGCGATCATGTTGGCGAAGCTTTTCTGGTCATGCAATTCTCCGGGCGGTCTCAAAAATGCATTAGTTCAAGATAACTTAAAAAATGTAAAAAAAACCGTACCCTTCTATAGATTGAAAGTTTTCAAGCTACGGCATTCTGAAAATTTCTACCCTTATTTTTCACCCCTTAGAGGTGACAGATAGTAACACCGAGCTTCGAGGACCAACTAGACCAGAAACGGGACCTACAAATCAAATGTCATTAATTTTGGTTCATGGTAACACAACGGTAAATTATTACGCAACGGTAAATTATTACATAACGGTTTATTATTTACCTTAAGCTTCATGAGTAACTACAAATAATAAATGATTGAATTATTGAATCCCGCGGATCTGTATGAAACGGTAATTCCCGGGCCGGCTCCAGTACTCCATGTAGGGCTTTCCTGGAGGGAGCTCGAGGGTACTGACCACAGAAAACAATGATCTACGCAGAAGGGGCATCTATACAGGTATATAGCAAACCGTTGTGTAGCAAACCTATTGCAATAGCAAACCTGCAGCGTTTTTTATTGCATGATCGTGAATCAAGCGGTATAAATCCGGCCCAGATATCATTGCTAGGGAGCAACTGATTATAATCACGGATGGCTGTATGACGTCGAGTTAGTTGTTCTGTGGTATTATTTCGGTTGAAAAATGATTGCTCTTTTCGACTGTGTTGATCTTACTTTTGCAACTTCAAAACGCTGCAAATCCCTGCACAACGGTTTATTATTTTGTACAGAATACCCTTCTGTTACAGATCACAGCTCTCTGTATAGATGACCCGTCTATATAATATGTACTAGTCTATACATATTATGCAGAACGCCGACCCTCCGTAGGTTAGTACCTAACCCCGTACGCGTTACTAGGTACCTACCTAAATCACGAGTTAAATGGTGCTAAAATAATTCTTTCGATGACAATCAGTACCTACCTAACTAAAATGGCGAAAAGAAACGCAAATAATGAATTTTTGAAGGAAAATTGTTGATGTGGAGTGAAAAGATGCCCCTTCAGCGTAGATCACTGTTTTCTGTGGTCAGTACCTACCCTCTGGTCAAGTATAATGAACCTTTGTGTAATAACTTGCCGATCAATAATACTTCAACGGTTGGTCAAGTTGCAAAAGTACCGATTAACAAAATCCAGCCTCTTCTTGGTAGATGAACCGTTGTGTAATAATTTACCGTTCTGTAATAATTTACCGTTGTGTAATAATTTAACGTTATGTAATAATTTACCGTTGTGTATTAATTAGCCGTTGTGTAATAATTTACCGTTGCGTAATAATTTGCCGTTGTGTAATAATTTATCATTGTTACGTATCTCAGCTCTCCGTATAGATAACCCTTTATATATTATATTTATGTACTATTCTATACATATGATATAGATCGCACACCCTCCGTAGGTTAATACCTAACCCCATACTCGGTACTAGGTACTTACCTAAATCACGAGTTAAATGTTGCTAAAATAATTCTGCCGATGACAAACAGTACCTAACGAAAAGAAACACACATAACGATTCTCTGAAAAGAAATTGTTGATGAGGAGTGACAAAAGTTGCGAAAGTACATACCACCAAACTCCAGCCCCTTCTACGTAGATGGTATAATGAACCGTTGTGTAATAACTTACCGTTGAGTAATGATTTGCCATCGTGTAGTAATAATTTACCCATCAATAATACTTCAACGTTTGTTCAAGTTTCACAACCTATCAACAAACTCCAAAAGAGCCATCATTTTTCAAATGAAATAATATCACAGAACAATCAACTCGACTTCATACTCCGCCTATAAAATCAGGTGATCCCTAGCAATGATTTTATCTCCGGCCAGTTTCCTATTGTCGGCGCGTCCCTGGTGACGAGTTTGGTCTGATGTATACAATTTCATTCACCCTGGTGTCGAAAATGCCTGTCGGTGCAAACTTCGGGGCCTTACTGTGAACGAACGGCTGGACGTACGGTGCTCCGGGTGGTCTTAAAAAACTCCCAAGTTCGAGAACTATTTAAAACCGTAAAAAAATGGCGTTCTGAAAATTTCAACCCCTATTTTGAACCCCTTAGAGATGACTGACAGTAACGTCGAGCTTCGAGGAACAACTAGACCCCGAACGGAACCTATAACCCAAATTTCATCAATTTTGATTCATGGTAACTAAGAAAAGTGGCCCGTACGGCGTACGGCGGACAGACAGAAATATTTTTATTGCAGTTTTGGATTCTACATACCTTGGAACGTAAACCATCAAATTTTGAGGGGAGGGTAAGAATTTTTTTTTTCATGCTCGATTCCAACGGTTCATTATTGAAAATAATAAACCAAAAACGTTATGCTTCATGAATGAATAACAACAGGTAATTATTAGGTAATGATTGAATTTTATTGAATCCCGCTTATTTTTATGAAACTGCAGTTTCTGGGCCGGCTCCAGTAGTCGATTTAGGGCTTTGCTGAGAGGAGCTCGAGGGTGGGTATTGACCACGGTTTATTATTTACCTTTTGCTGCATGAATAATAATAAATAATTAATGACTGAATTATTGAATCCTGTGCATTTTGATGAAACTGTAATTCCTGCTTCTGCTCCAATACACGATTTAGGGCTTTCCTGGGGGGTGCTTGAGAGTAGGTATTGACCAAGGAAACAGTGATCTACGCAGAAGAGCATCTGTACAGGTAAACAATGAACCGTTGTGTAATGATTTGCAGCCTTTTCCTCGTAGGTACATACCTACTACACGTATGCAACATTGAGGTACTTCCGGATTGCACGTTGTATATTCTTTGGCATCGTCTGCTTTGAGGCTGACGACGTTCCGGGTAGCGAACCATAATACTCCCTCACACAGGCATGAGCATCGCGTGCACAAAAACCGTACACGAAGATCATATTACTACTATCTACGTTAGTGTATTGAGGAATTTTTACAGTTAACGAAATACGAAATCATTTCCGTGAGATATAGTGATAGGAAAGGCTGATGTTTATGTTCCCGAACTCAGTGCAATTCTTTTTAAAATTATGCCATGAGAATGGTTCATCGAAATCGACCCGGAAGTAGGTTACTTGTGTGTTACTTTATAATTTATGCAGTTTTTAAGTCATTATGTACGAGGAAAAAAACGCTACAAATTATTATACAAAGGTTTATTATTTACCTGCCTCTTCTGCGTAGATCACTGTTTTCTGCGGTCAATACCTTCGAGCTCCTCCCGTAAATGGAGTACTGGAGCCGGCCCCGGAATTAAAGTTTCCCATACAATTTTGAGGGGATGTTAAAAATTTTTTTTCCTGCTCGATTCCAAAGGTTCATTATTGAAAATAATAAACTAATGAAGTTACACTCTGAAACCCTCGGTTTCCTTAAAAAATAATTTTTTCCTTTTTTCTCTTTTTTTTCATTTAAATGTAATTTTCTGCCCCAAATACTATAGTAAAACTGAAAATGTCCATACCGTTGGAAAGCTGAGATACCGAGAAAGTTTTTCCCGTAACGCGTTTAGTTGGACACCGATCATTTTTGAATCGTAGTAGGGCCATTTGAAAAAATAAGGATTTTGTAAATTTGATAAAATGTACTTTTTCGGCCAATTTTAGGTTTATTATTCTGATGGTTTACATTTCAAGGTATGTAGAATCAGAAAATGCAAATAAAAAATTTCTGTCTGTCCGCCGTATGCCGTACGCCGCGCCGTACTGAGCACTTTTCTTAGTTACCATGAAAAAAAAATTGATGAAATTCGGGTTATAGGTTCCGTTCGGGGTCTAGTTGGCCCTTGAAGCTCGGCGTTAAAAGGCTAAGGGGTAAGGGGGGCTAAGGGGTTAAAAATAGGGGTTGAAATTTTCAGAACGCCGTAGCTCAAAAATTTTCGATTGAAGGGTATGGTTTTTTTAACAATTTAAATTTGTCTTGAGCTAATCAATTTTTTGAGACCACCCGGATCATGATGAAACGGTATAAATCCGGCCCAGATGTCATCACTAGGGAGCACCTGATTATAATCAAGGATGGCTGTATGAAGTCGAGTTGGTTGTTCTGCGATATTATTTGATAAGTGATGGACTATTGGATTTTGTTGGTAGGTACTTCTGAAACTTGAACAAATGTTGAAGTATTATTGATGGGTAAATTATTACACAACGGTAAATTATTACATAACGGAAAATTATTACACAACGGTAAATTATTACATAACGGTAATTTATTACACAACAGTAAATTATTACACAACGGTAAATTATTAAACAACGGTAAATTATTACAGAACGGTAAATTATTACACAACGGTTCATCTACAAAGAAGGGGCTGATTTTGTTGATCGATACTTTTGCAACTTGAACAACCGTTGAAGTATTATTGATGGACAAGTTATTACACAACGGTTCATTATACTTGACCGCGAGGATAGGTATTGACCAAAGAAATCGAGTACGAAGTTAGGAGGGTCTGCGATCTACATAATATGCATAAAATAGTACGTATATTATATAAAGGGTTATCTATACAGAGAGCTGTGATCTGTAACAGAAGGGTATTCTGTACAAAATAATAAACCGTTGTGCAGGGATTTGCAGCGTTTTTATCCATTGAATTCGGTGGGAAAAAATTTATGTTGAATCAAAGAGATAATAAAATTTAATGCTCTTTGCAAACGTATAATCAATTTAAATTTTCCACTGTAAATGAAGGATGTTATGGTCATTTTAGTGATAGATGGTCGAAAAAACTAAATAAAAATCTTAAAATAAAAATACCTAGTCGAATATGTACCATTTTTTGGATAATATCTATTCGGAACTTTTTGTTGCAAATCAGCTGTACTTCGGTCCCTGAAGTTTCGTGGTTCCGAAAGTGGGACACCCTGTATTATTTTCAAAACATGGAATGAAATAATTCTTAGTGAAAATAAGCACTGGTGTAAAGATAATATGATTCTGATAGCCCTAAACATGTTATTCTGACCATGGCATTAACCCTTTAACGAGCAATGTATCTTGGAGAATACACAGCTTTGAAGCCTCCTGGAAGTAAGGATATCCTTTTCAGACCTATAGCCGTGGTCACAATTCCTTCTTTGAACCTTGAATTGATCGATGAAACAGTCCCACGTTAGCGTTACTCTTGCGAAACGAAGGTTTTTGTAGCAGAAGTGCGGGAAACCTGTTTTCGTCTGGAGGTGGCCCACAGCAGAGATGTCGGTAAGTTTGCGTTCATTTTTGGTTTATTATTTTCAATAATGAACCATTGGAATCGAGCATGAAAAAAAAAATTCTTACCCCCCCTCAAAATTTGATGGTTTACGTTTCAAGGTATGTAGAATCCAAAACTGCAATAAAAATATTTCTGTCTGTCCGCCGTACGGGCCACTTTTCTTAGTTACCATGAAAAAAAATTGATGAAATTCGGGTTATAGGTTCCGTTCGGCGTCTAGTTGGTCCTCGAAGCTCGACGTTACTGTGAGTCATCTCTAAGGGGTTCAAAATAGGGGTTGAAATTTTCAAAACGCCTATACTATTTTTTTACGTAGGTAAATATTTTTACGGTTTTAAATAGTTCTTGAACTTGCGAGTTTTTTAAGACCATCCGGAGCATCGTACGTCCAGCCGTTCGTTCACAGTAAGGTCCCGAAGTTTGCACCGACAGGCATTTTCGACTCCAGTGTGAATGAAATTGTATACAATTCAAACCAAATCTCGTAACCAGAGACGCGCCCACAATAGGAATTTGTGAATACGGCCAATCATTGGTAGGGATCACCTGATTATATTGGCGGAGTATGAAGTCGAGTTGGTTGTTCTGTGATATTATTTCGCTTGAAAAATGATGGCTCTTTTGGAGTTTGTTGGTAGGTAGTGAAACTTGAACAAACGTTGAAGTATTATTGATGGGTAAATTATTACTACGGTAAATCATTACTCAACGGTAAATTATTACACAACGGTTCAGTATACCATCTACGTAGAAGGGGCTGGAGTTTGTTGGTAGGTACTTTTGCAACTTTTTTCACTCCTCATCAACAATTTCTTTTCAGAACTTCATTATGTGCGTTTCTTTTTGTTAGGTACTGTTTGTCATCGGCAGAATTATTTTAGCAACATTTAACTCGTGATTTAGGTAGGTACCTAGTAACGAGTACGGGGTTAGGTACTAACCTACGGAGGGTCTGCGATCTACATAATATGTATATAATAGAATAGTACATATCATATTACATAGAGCTGTGATCTGTAACAGGAGGGTATTCTATACAAAATAATAAACCGTTGTGCAGGGATTTGCAGCGTTTTTATAGTTTTTTCCTGTTTATTGAGCCCACTGATTTTTTCGCAGCTCACATACCTTGTAAACTTGCCATAATTAGCACCAGCACGTGTTGAAAGTAATTTGTACCCAGTAGGTATCCTGCTCTTGAATGCTTGTATTCTCCAAGATACATTACCCCTTCATCGCACTCTTGAGTTGATCATTTTTTCACGATAGTTCTTCGTGTTGTGGGCAATGTATCTTGCAGGATACTCACATAATTTACGCTAAAAGCGTGCTACAAGTCACAATTTTGAGATATTTCATACTCAAAACAGGTTTGAAATTCGGTTTGGAAACAGGTTTGAAATTCGGTCGGTAGGTACCTTTTTTTGTTCTTTCTGGAGTTTCAGGAGTTCTGTATGATTTTTTCTTGTATGCAGGCGAGTCAACATTCAGTTCAGTTGACTTTACTGAAGAAGAAAAACAGTTTGGCGTCTCATCATTGGCTATCGTTGCATTGGTAAAATCCATCCCAGAACCAGCCCTCAAATTTATCTTCTTTGATAATTATTATTCAAATCCTCGTCTAATGACATATCTTCGAAGCGAGTATGGCGTCCTATCTTTGGGCACTATCAGAACAAATCGATTCCCAGGACTGAGTTTCAAGGACGATAAAGTTATGGCAAAAGAAGGAAGAGGCGCATATGACGTGTTGGTCGACAATACAAAGAAGTTGGCTGCGGTCAAATGGCTAGATAATAAACCCGTACATGTCGTAAGCTCGTTTTGCGGAGCTGGAGCTACCAGGGAAGTAAAGCGCTGGTCAAAAAGCCTGAAACAGTTTGTATCTGTCAAGTGTCCAGAAATAATTCAAATTTATAATGAATTCATGGGAGGGGTAGACCTGTCGGGTCAACTGGTGTCTTTTTACAGGACAAAAAAAAAGAGCAGGAAGTGGTACATGTGCATTTTTTATCATATTATTGACATGCGCATCAATAATGCATGGCTCCTTTACCGGCGAGATTTGAACCAATCACACGAACATAATTCTGATGACGATGACAGTGATTATGATCTGAAGAGCCCAGGATGTCATTGAAACGTTTTCGAGTTATTCTCGCGTCGCAATTGTTGAACTTTCAGAGACCAAGGAGAGGGCGTCCAAGTTCTTCGAGCGAGACAAGAAAATGTACACCACCAAGCCAAAGGAAAGGGGGGGGGGGGGAAGTGTGCTATGCTCCAAAGATAAAAATGGGAGAAACAAGAAATCAAAAGGTTCAAAAGATGAAAAGCATCAACCAACTATAACAGTGCATCCGAGTATTCGATTCGATAGCATTGGCCACTTCCCTGACGTTACATCCAAGGGAAGATGTCGACTTTGCAGTACGGGGCAAACAACCTGGCAGTGCATCAAGTGCCAAATCAGAGTCTGTTTGAAGACCGAACGAAATTGCTTTCTAAAATTTCACCAAAAACCGCAGTAACTTGGCTGTGAACTTATGTGACCTTGTGAGACTAAACTAACCAAATAACCTAATGTGATGATGCTTGTGAAGACTGACTAAGTATAAGTAAGCTGACTAGTCAATTTTGATAATACCAACGCCTAAAAATGTGGCCTAATTTTAGGATGCTCAACTCTATGAGATATTATGGATCCTCCCTGCGATCCTAACTACTATTTTCTTTTTCCTCATAATATGCCACTTTTACGTTAGTCACGACTCTTCAGTTACCTACAAAAACCTCGTTTTCCTCACGCTTACTTTTTTTTTCAACACAACCTGATGTAATGACTAGTATTTTATTTATTATGTAATGTCAATGTTTGTTCGTTCAGTGATTGTTTAGAGTTAGGTACCTACCATACATTATTTATGAAACTTCATTTTTTCTATTCCATACCTTGTTTCCATCGCAATATAGTTTTTTCAAAAAAAAATTTATCTATTTCAGTGGAACTAAAGTGCATCATTTTTCAACTTTGCTCCGTTATTCCTCACTTCGGACCCAAACCCGATTGTTCGGTGAAGGGGCAATGTATCCTCCAGAATACACATCATGATCTTCGATAATCAGGCAATGTATCCTCCAAGATACAAGTTAAAATTAACAAAAAAAGTGGGGGTAACACGATGTTTCCCGGAAAAAAAAGGTATTTCCCATCTTTGGAGGTGACCTGCATTTAAAAAAAAATGTTTCTCCGAAATCCCAGACTTGCGCCATAAAGGGATGACGTATTTCTTGGCATTGTATTTCTTAATGTATTTCGTAAATGGGTTTCCCAATTCAGTAGTTGACTCAGAGAGGAGAAATCCAACTAAATAATGCGTAAAGTGAGGCATTTATGTTAAATTTGAGTGCAGGTCGTGGAATGGACATTCCCTTGAGAATGCCCTAACGGTGGATATATATGAAGCGGTGGGCAGCGGTACCCACCCTCATAACTTATTATATAGAACAATAACTCACATCTGCTCCTCTACTTTCGGGATTTGAGGAGACACTATTAAATTTATTAATCCCACGTCTATAGATCTTATTAATGGGTTGTTTGTACGACACTGTCCCTTCCCATAGGCCGGGTTCAGTGAGGAGAGACTAGGTTGTTTCCTTATAATCTCGAATGGATAAATTACATCAACAGATATTAATACCTGAGGCTTTTTCATTTTTTCAAGGAACGCTGCAAATTCTTCCTCAACGGTCATTCCTCGTATATTTACTCTTCAAATCTTCATAACTAATATAAGGCAAAGTTTCTTTAGGAGCTGAAATATTGAGGTTACATTTATATGTGGGTTTCGTACCCATGTGGTCTGTTTGAAACAGCTACCTACCTATTTATATGGACGATGGTGCCTAACAAAATTCTCACTCCTAATGAACCCCATACCTCGACTGCTCTTCCATTCCGTTATTATTAATTATCAGTTCATGCATCGTGTTTTGGTTTATTATTTTCAATAATGAACCGTTCGAATCGAGGATGACAAGATTAAATTTAACATCCCCCCCCCCCCCTCCTATATTTAATGGTTTCCATGTCAAGGTAAGTACTTAGTATAATCCGAATGGAATTTAAAAAAAGGCTGTCCGTCTGCCGTACACTGCTTTTGGTTTATTATTCTCTGAATAATACACCTATGTAATCGCTCAGCAAAAAATTTTTATAACCCCCCCTCAAACTTTTTTCTTTTCCGTTTCAAGGTGCGTAGATTCAAAAAATGCAATGTCCGTCCGCCGTCCGCCGTATCACGTGTACAGGCTTCATTTTCGGTCTAAAAAAGTCGTTCTTTCGCACACATACTCTATTTGGGCCCTAGTTGTGTCCCGAAACTTTTCAGCCCGATCGGAATATACCCAGGGGTGTTGTGAGTGAAAATGTGAGTAAAAATAGGTACTTTTTGCGTTTTAGCAACATGTTGGTAACATGAGCTTTTGAGGTATCGTTTTCCATGTTTTTGGGGACGAGAAGATCGAATATGAGGTCGATTTTGGCCAAGGAGTGGAAAATTGAGGTTGTACCAGATGTTCAGCTCCCAAAATTGATTTTTTATGAGGCAAAAACCTGCGAAATCGTCTGAAATCACCATCAATTTGTAGAATAGCACTAGGAAAAGTTTCAACACGTAGATCAAGACGATTAGGTGGCACTACCAATGATCATGAATAATTTGAAAAAAAAAAGATCGTACCTACCTAATTTGTGTTTTGGGGGCCAAAATTGGTGGAAACCATCAGAAATAGCTATTTCAATTATTTCACATGAAACAAACAATAAATGTAGGTACAGCCAACATTTCTGTAGAATAATAAACCCCATGTGACAAGGACTTTGCAGCGTTTTTTCTTAGTAACCATGAACCAAAATTAATCAATTCGGTTGGTAGATCATATTCGGAGTCTACTTGGTCTGCGAAGCTCGGAGTTACTGGGAGTCATCTCTAAGGAATGAAAAAGTAGGGGTTGGAATTCCCAGAAAGGCTCAGAAAAATGTAATAGAAGGGTGTGGTTTTCTTTTGTTTTTAAATTGAACTCGAAGTTTAAATTTTTTGAGACCATCCGGAAAATTTTACGTCCAACCGTTCGGTCGAAGTAAGGCCCTGAAATTTGCACAGAAAAGCTTCGTCAACATGAGTGTGAATGAAACGGTATACCAACATCCAGCACAGAAATTGCTAGGAAACAGCTGATTGTAATCAAGCATGGCTGTATGAAATCGAGTTGGTTGTTCCGTGATCTTATTTAATTTGAAGAATGATGAATATTTTGGATTTAGTTTATGGGTAGGTACCTACCTACTTCTGTAGCTTGGACAAAAGTTATTCTTCATGAATACAACATTATATTAATTGATAACTAATATATTAGTAATATACTTATATTTGAATACACTGCATAGTGTTGTGGAACTGTAATTGCCCGGGAGGCTCCAGTACTCGATTTATGGATTTCCTGTGGGGAGCACGAGGGTAGGTATTGACCACAGAAAACAGTGATCTACGCAGAAAGTGCATCTATATATTATTTTTACTACCTACCTGCTCTGTCTTTTGAGTCTCGAGTCGCTGTTATGTGTATGCCAGTTTAATAATATTATTATTACATCAATTTAGGAAGACGATTAATAATTTAACCCGATTTTAGTGATTTTTGACCCACAAAAACAACGACAACATGAACCTAAATGATAAACAGTTATGTTTGTAATAATTGCAACGTTTTCCTTCATGTAGTCGTGTCAATTATTTAAATATTAAACAACTACCTACCTACCTGCTTGTCAATAATATTTATCCTGGGATACTTATCTTGATCATACGTTTGAAAAACTTTGAATAGGTAGTTTAACGTTGAACCTGCTCTGTTTCATATCCCTCACAGCAATGAGGATTTGGAATATAATATGGTCCAACATCCGTCTAAATCTGGTCAACAGTTTCGACCATGCATCGTCAAACTTTTTACGGGAGTTTCCCAGTTGCACCCCAGACCGAGAAAGCTACATAATCCAACATAAAAGTTGCGCCCCGTTTGGTCCATGTGGATGTGACCAAATGCGCTCCAGGGTTGGGGGGGGGGGGGGGGGGGTCACGTTTTATGACAACTAGGAGCCTATCAAGTTGCCACAACAACCTACATAAGTTCCACAAATAAAACCTCAGGAAAAAGTCACCGTGCAGAAAATATGTCGAAATCAACGTGGACAAGTACCTAAAGATGTGGGCAAATAACCCCTTACCAGCTAGTTAAAATACTCAAGAACTTCTACGCAAAATGAATCAAATGTATAACTTCCGACTGACTGTCTTATATTTAATTATACTACATTTTATGGCATATTCTCCGAATATAATGCCTATGTGCATTATTTCGTGGGCGCAACTGGTAGGTTGTAGATGCATCTATATGGAGCGCAACTGGTACATGGTTTTTTCCTGGAGTGAGGCAATCCTGGGCGAAATAACACAAAACATGCACGTAGTTGAGCCGTTGTTAAATGTATAATTTTTGTTATTTCTGATGTAGTGCACTAAGAATTATGGTAAATATCTATGTCTGATAGCAACATTTATCAGCATGGGACGTTATTACTTGCAAACTTCGATGTGCGCTACTACGTATCTTAGGTATAAATTCAATACCTACGTAAGAAGTATACCCGCTCCAAACGCTCCAGATGATGTTACTCCCAGCTTTATTTACTCTTCCGTCCACAGTAATTGTAGATAGATGGATCTTGTGGTTGAAGCGTGGGTGGCGTTGCGGATAACGAGGGAAGCAAAGAGAACTCAGGAATGAGGAGCAGACAGAACCGCCGTATTTCACCCGTCGGGTTAAAAACTATTTATGTCGGCGCCAGCTTACCTGTGCACTTATACTTGAATTTGTTCAGCTTGACGCTCGGGTAGAGGTGTATTTAAACATCATGATGGAGCAGGCCATTATCGGTGCAAACGAACGGCTGGACGTACAATGCTCCGGGTGGTCTAAAAAAATTCCCAAGTTCGAAATAAATTTAAAAACGCAAAAAAAACTCTGCAAAGTCTGTGTCACATGGGTTTATTATTCGAACCTACGTAAATTTTGGCTGTCCATTTATAGTTACATTCATGTGCAATAATTGGAATAGTTATTTCGGATGGTTACCACCAACATTGGCCCCCAAAAACACAAATTAGGCTCCAATTATTATTATTATTTTTTAAAAACAAATTATCTTTGATCGTCGATAGTGCCATTCAATTATTTGATTCACCTGCTAATACTAATTCTAGAGTTATTATACAAATTTATGGTGATTTCAGACAATTTCCCAGGTTTCTGACCCATAAAAAATGAATTTTGAGAGGCGAACGTTCCTTACAACCTCAATTCTTCACTCTGATTAAAATCAACTTCATATTCGTTCATCTCGCCCTTGAAAAAAAAACCCCTTCAACCTCACAAGCTTATGTTCACTAAAACTTGAAAAAACCGTCAAAAACCCCTATTTTTAGACCCATTTTTCCCCATAACACCCCCGGGTGTATTCCGATTGGGCTGCCGAGCTTCGGAGCACAACTAGGACCCAAATGTGTTCGTAAATATGGGCCCAAACTGAGTACGGTACTGAGAACGAAGATTTTAGACCGAAATTTGTGACGGTATATGGGAATCCCGTCCATCTTGGATGCTGGCTCTTCCCGATCTTTTTGACACGGGGCTGAAGGGGTGGTTGATTCGCGGAAACGTATCATCAACTCTCGGAGGCAACGCGTTATAATCTAACCATTTGTCTCCGGGGGCAGCTGTCACACTGCCTCCCTTTCTAGAGGATGGAGAGGGGGAAACTACGCTGTATGGGCGGCGTAGTTAAACCCCTCAACCATTACATGGTAGCAGAGCGTGGTTGGTGGGTATGTGCTGGATTTTATCCTCGGTACCCCCTCCACTTTTTGAGAGCTTTTCCAGAAGGAATAGCTCTGAGGTTTTCCAGAAGGAATCCTCTTTTTAATACCCCTTTGTTTATCAATATACACTTCGGCCATTGGATTTTCTATTTTTATCAAATCAACCTCATGATTATTATTATTACAATCAACCTCATGATTACTACTATTAATAATATCAAACCTCATGATATTATTCTTAAGGCTGTTATGCCTGGCGTTCAACGCCTATTTTTGTAATTTTTCCCCTTGTTTTCCCAGTTGTTCCATCTTATGATGGGGGTTAGTCACCCAGAGGTTGTTCAGATGAACTTTCCTGAATCAGAACCTCTGACAACTACTTTCATTTATATTCCAGTTGTTCCATCTTATGATGGGGGTTAGTCACCTAGAGGTTGTTCAGATGAACTTTCCTGAACCAGAACCTCTGACAACTACTTTTTTCTTTCCTTTTTGTCCAAGTGCGCCAAGTGATATTGATAGGAGCTAAGTTCTCCACCAGTAACAATTCTCAGTAGTACCATTACGATGGAAGCTGCCAGCTTTGGAGTTTTTCAGATGAATCTTCCTGAATTAGAACTCCATACTACTTTCAGTCCCGTGTCTAACTTCACATACTTCTTCTTCAAAGAAGTATGTTTTTAAGGGGAGGAGTGTGACGGTATATGGGAATCCCGTCCATCTTGGATGCTGGTTCTTCCCGATCTTTTTGACACGCGGCTGAAGGGGCGGTTGATTCGCGGAAACGAATCATCAACTCTCGGAGGCAACGCGTTATAATCTAACCATTTGTCTCCGGGGGCAGCTGTCACACTGCCTCCCTACCTTTCTAGAGGATGGAGAGGGGGAAACTACGCTGTATGGGCGGCGTAGTTAAACCCCTCATCCATTACAAATTTAACGTAAATGTACCTAAGGCTGAAACACCGCCAGAACCTCAATTTTCTAGTCTTTGGTCAAAATCGACTTCACATTCGGTCTCCTCGTCCTAAAAACCATGGAAAACTATACCTTGAAAACTCATGTTACTAAAACACTAAAAACCCTATTTGCACACCCATTTTTCACTCATAAAACCCCTGGGTATATTCCGATTGGGCTGCAAGGCTTCGGGACTCAACTAGGGCCCAAATGGAGCCTGTGTGCGAAAGAAAGAATTTTATAGACTGAAAATGAAGCCGACATGCATGATACGGCGGACGGACATCGCATTTTGGTTTATTATTCTGTAAAGCCTATGTATTCGCTCAGTAAAAAATGTGTATAACACCCCCTCAAAATTTTTTCTTTTATGTTTCAAGGTGCGCGGATTCCAAAAATGTAATATCCGTCTGCCATACGCGTATCATGCATAACTAAGTACTTCATTTTCGCTCTAAAAAATTCGTTCCTTCGCACACAGGCTCCACTTGGGCCCTACTTGTGTCCTGATACTTTGCAGATCGATCGGACCCAGGGGTGTTATGAGTGAAAAATTATTGGTGTAAAAATAGGGGTTTCTGGTGATTTTTAGTAAAAAATAGGTTTTAGTAAAACGAGCTTTTGAGATATATTTTTCCATGTTGTTCAGGGCGAGAAGACCGAATATGAAATCGATTTTGGCCAAAGATTGAAGAAATGAGATTGCAATGTAATGTGTTCAGACTCCTGTTGATACCTCTGGTGGATGGATGGCGAGTGATTAGAGGTAACCTACAACTGGAATCTGAGTGTATTACCTGTAGTTTTTTTAGGTCGGCAGATGGCCCTGCAACGGCCTTGCACAGTACCGCTACAGGTTTAGGCGTCTCAAGGGCTGGATGCTGCAGCTGAAAGGCTTTGGAAACTGTGACTCTACGTGTGTTGGAAATAATGGAAACAAAGGAATTTAGCAATATGTAAGAATTTATTAGGAAAGAAGCGTATAACAATTTGGGGGTCACGAGGACGGATGACTCGATACAAGGAACAAGAAATGACTTTAAATTCACGGGTCGACGGGATTCTAAATACAACGCAAAGGGGCAAGAATAATGAAACAAGAGATATTACAGGAAGTGTGGCAATTGTGTGAATGATTGTGAGGCAACAGAGTCGGGGTCGTCGATGGGTTCAGGTTGGGTTCTAATGCTGGGTTTGCTGGGTTCAATTTTGGAGACTTTGGGGGTGAAAAGTAACAGGTTCAGGGCTCAATTTGAGAGAAGTCTTCAGGGGTATTGAAACAAAACGGGAAACGTTCTGAATTACCTCCGCGAGGAATTGAGTGTTTGCAGAAGGCCTGAGGGGCGCTTTTACGTGACAGTCTCAAACATGGAATAAAGGGGCTTCGGGTCTTACCTCCTGTATTCTTCCTCGCTCGTCTTGGGAAGTCCGTCTCCTGGCTCGTCCTGGCGCCTACGTTGTCTCCTCCTGCAACAGGGTGAGATTACGGCAGCACCTTGTCGTTCAGGATAAGGGTCCTCCGGGTACTTCCTGGCCGTGGCTGGTGGCAACGAGATACCTCCCGTCCCTCTCTCTCTCTTAGCGTCAAAATTAGGAATGTTCAAAGGGGAGTCCAAGTTAAAGTTCCAAATCACTCAAACGAATTTACACTGGGGTCAAAAATGGCTACTCTTCTCACTGGCTCAATACAACTCTCAATCAAATCAACAAACTAACTACTATCACTCTCAATCAAATCAATCGCAGGTCTGGTCTCAGTTAAGCTCTCTGGGGAAGTGTCATGGCGGTAGGGAGCGGGGATACTTATACTCTCCCTTCCCCCCAGTTGCGCCGGGGAGAGGCGCAGAAGGCCTCCTCGCTCTGGATTCCACCTCCCGAGTCAAATTTGGAAATACCGCCCGAGTCAGCGGCGACGTCCCAACTGATGCCCAAATTTGACTACAGCAACGAAGGTTGATCTCCCAAAATTCATATTTTATGCTTCTAAAACCTGGGAAATGTTCTGAAATCACCATCACTTTAATAACACTAGAAAGTGTCAACAGGTGAATCATGACAATTAAATGACAATATCAATGGTTTAAGATAACGTGAAAAAAAGGAGCGTAATTCGTGTTTTTGGGGGCCAATATTGGTAGAAGCCATCAGAAATAACTATTTCAATTATTGCACATGAAAGAAAAAATAACTGAACAGCCCAAATTTCTGTAGGTATGTCCAGTAGAATAATAAATCCATGTGACAAGGACTTAGCAGCGTTTTTGGAATCTAAGCACCTTGAGGCGTAAACGGAAAAAATTTTGAGGGGGTGTTATAAAATTTTGTTGTTGAGCGAATACAGAGGTGTATTATTCGCAGAATAATGAACCAAAATACACATTACTTTCTATTGAACGTTATCGAAATGGAGCGCTCGGGAAATTTCTACCCCTATTTGTCACCCTTTACATATGACTGGCAAGAATGCCGAGCTTCGCGGACCAACTAGACCCCAAATGGGACCTACACACTAAATTTCAATAATTTTGATTCATGACTGTCTTGTATCCAAAAGAGGGAACAATGTACCTCACTCCACGTAAACTGTGTTTAATGAAGACGGGCTTTGAATAACAAATTCACTCATATTTACACAACATCATTTTTGCTATTAAATTGAACATCCTCCATAAAATATTACATTTGACAAAATATATTGTACTTATTCATTTAAACATATACATTTGTAAACATTAAAATAACGCAAGGTAGTAGTAGGTAGTACCCCTAAATATAATTTACTGTAATAGGATATTCAGAGTCAAAACTTCTTTGAACATACCCAACTGTTCAATAAATTTCATCTGGGAGCGTGATATTTTTACTGCTATATGTACATAATATTTTTTAATAATGTTTTGAGTACCTACACGATTTGCTATGTCTTAGGTAAAATATGAACAAACGATACATCTACACTTCACAAGTTGATTTTATAGGTTTATTTACAAAAAAAGTTATTTACATAAATAACATTAGCTAAACTACATCCATCTACGAAGTTTCCAATTGAATATTGAAGAAATGACTAACATTTTCCTCCTTTTACTGACACAAGAGTTTCAAGCCAATCGCTCAACAATTTCTTGTCTTAGCGTACGAGTACAAGTCAAAGATCTATATTCATTCCCCATTGCACAAAAAAAGAAGAAGAAGAAGAAAAAGAAAAAAGCTCGAAAATATCTGGGTAATAAATTCCACTAGGTAATAAATTAATGTTGAAAGCTAGTGAAACTTTTCTTATCATAATCAGTCTTTCTTCATCGACATCATCTTTTTAACAAATGTATGAGTGGGTAATTTTGGGGCTGCACAGCCATGCGCAAAAGATGAGCAACTTGCTGTAGAGAGTTTTCCTAAAACACTTATACATCGATTGAACTTACTGCAATATACATAATTATTACATATATAGGTACTAATTTGCGATGTAAAATTTATCTCGGATGCAATTTACCAATCCATAAAGTAGAAATCTGCCTTGGATCCTTCCAACATTTGTCATCAGTCGATACAAGGTTTTAGCGAGCATTTCAAACATCAGGATAAGGTCCAGTGGCTATAGCCAACTCGGCTCCCGTTTTTCCCAAACGGCTCCCGTCCATAAGAATACCATAAGAATAAGAATAAGAAGAAGAAGAAGGGAGCCGTCTGGGAATCTCGAAACAATGGACCGGGAGCCGAGTTGGCTTTCACGGGTCCCAGCCAACAACGCAACACAACACACCACATATTAACACTACTCTCAATACATACAGATATTCGGGTCTTACAGCATGACTCAACGTGCGATTTATTGAATTACCGTTTTTGTAAAAATACTATTTCAAACCTACTACAAAAAACGCTGCAAATTATTACACAACGGTTTATTATTTACCTGTATAGATGCCCCTTCTGCGTAGTTATCTGTTTTCTGTGGTCAATACCCTCGAGCTCCCTCCAGGAAAGCCCTACATGGAGTACTGGAGCCGGCCCGGGAATTAAAGTTTCGTATAAATGCGCGGGATTCAATCATTAATTAATTATTTGTAGTTATTCATGAAGCATAAGGTAAATAATAAACCGTTGTGCAATAATTTACCTGTATAGGTGTCCCTTCTGCGTAGATAGTATAATAAACTGTTGTGTAATAATTTACCGATGTGTAATAATTTAATGTTGTGTAATAATTTACCGTTGTGTAATAATTTACCGTTCTGTAATAAATTACCCAATAATACTTCAACGTTTGTTCAAGTTCCAAAAGTACCTACCAACAAAATCCAAAAGACCCATCATTTTTCAAATGAAATTCCTAATATCGCAGAACAACCAACTCGACTTCATACAGTCATCCGTTATTATAATCAGGTGCTCCCTAGTGATGATATCTGGGCCGGATTTATACCGTTTAATTCGCGATCATGTTGACGAAGATTTTTGGTGCAAACGAACGGCTGGTCGTATAATGCTCCGGGTGGTCTCAAAAAATCCTTCAGTTGAAGACCAATTTAAAAACGTAAAAGCTATGGCGTTCTGAAACTTTCAACCCCTATTTTTCGCCCCTTAGAGATGTTTGACAGCAACGCGGAGCTTCGCGGACCAACTAGACCTCAAATGGGACGTACAAACCAAATTTCATTCATTGTTGTTGGTAACTAAGGAAAATGCGAAGTATGGCGTGCGGCGGACAGACAGAATTTTGGCTTACTATTTTCAATAATGAACCTTTAGAATCGAGCATGAAAGAAAAATTTTCAACCCACCCTCAAAATTTTATGGTTCACGTTTCAATGTAGGTAGAAACCGAAATTCGAATAAAAAAATTTCTGGCCGTCCGCCGTTCGCCGTACGCCGTACTTCGCACTTTCTTAGTTAGGTACCATGAACCAAAATTAATGAAATTTGGTTTGCAGGTCCCGTTCGGGTGTAACTGGTCCTCGAAGCTCGGCGTTACTGTCAGTCATCTCTAAGGGGTTGAAAAATAGAGGTTGACCTCTCCAGAACGCCCTAGCTCAAAAACTCTCAATAGAAGGGTATGGTTTGTTTTAAAGTTTTTAAATTGATCTTGAACCAAAGAATTTTTGAGACCACCCGGAACATTGAACGACCAGCCGTTGGTTTGAATCGAAAAGCTTCGTCAATGTCAATATGATTCTGTATGGAACGGTATGATTTCGGCCCAGATATCGCTAGGGATCACCTGATTATAATCACGGATGGCTGCTTGAATTCGAGTTGGTTGTTCTGAGATAGTGTTTCATTTGAAAAATGATGGATCTTGATTTTGTTGATAGGCTCTTTTGCAAATTGAACAAACGTTGAGGTATTATTGGGTGTTTGACCGGGGAAGGTATTTTAATAAAAAAGAGATTGAAACTGGTGAACTGGTAGAATAAGTTATAATGAAACAATACAGAGGCGGGAGAGAGCAATTGTTTGTACGAAGGTAGAAGATGGACTGACTAACTGGGTGGGGAGGCTACCGCAGGCGGTAGTCCCTTACAAGATATGCGCAATGGCCAAGCGCAGGGTGGCCGTACTGGGAATTAACTGTTCGTAGTCTTACTTATAATATTGCCCTTTTTCTCATGATGTTTTCCGGTAATACTGCGTGTTTATATTGGGTGTGTTTGTTGTTGTGTGTGTGTGATGTCTAACGGTACTGAGGTGCTGTCAACGAGCTAAAGGCTCGTTGACAGGGCCGAACATAGTCCCCCCCCAAAAGGAGGGCCCCGGGCAAGAAGGAGAGAGAAAAGAAAAAAAAAAACAAAAAAAAAATTGGGGCTGTAAATTGAAAAACGGGAGGACAGAGGGAAGTTCAAACTATACTGGGCAAAGAAACGGATAAACATACTGGGGCAAGACAACGGGCAACATGAGAAGAAAAAAAATGGATAGGAAGCGACATCATTGGGATGGTAATGGGCATAATTTGGTAACTGCACGGCGCTTCAGACCACTGGATGTGGCCACGTCCGCCACTCTAGGGAAACCATCGATACCGGGGAACAGCGCGGTGATGCGACCGAGCGCCCACTGGAGAGGCGGGAGGTTTTCGTCCATCAATAAGACTACATCGCCCACCGCCGCCCGCCTCTGCGGTGTATTCCATTGTTCGGAACGCTGGAGCCCAAGGAGGTACTCGGAGCTCCAACGCTTCCAAAAATTGTTAGTCACCGCCTGCACCAATTTCCATTTGGGTGAAAATGACGCAGGGGTGGGATCCGGAGCAAGGGGAGGACCGGTAATCGGGCGATGAATTAAAAAATGTGACGGGGTAAGTACATCTAAGTCAAGCGGGGACGAAGACAGGGCAGTTAACGGGCGTGAATTTAAAACTGCCTCAATTTTACAGAGAATGGTCTGGAAGGTTATAAGCGACGGCAACTGGTTGAGTAACTGTAATTTAAGTAGCCTCTTGGCTGACTTAACTGCCGCCTCCCACAACCCTCCAAAATTGGGAGATAACGGGGGAATAAACTTCCAAATTGTACCGTGTCGGGCTGTGTACTGGGAAACGGAATTTTTATGTTGGGGATCCCCAACTACAGCTTTCAATTTGCGGAGGTAGTTGCTGGCACCCAAGAAATTCCTGCCATTGTCACTCCAGACCACAGCAGGATAACCCCTGCGGCTAACAAAACGGTCATAACACGACAGGAATCCATCCGTGCTGAGATCGAGAATTGCCTCAAGGTGAACCGCTTTTTGCTCAGACAAACGAAAACGCAGATATAGGCGTCTATGCAACGGGATCCGCGTGTACCGGTAATAGAAATTTTAATGGGCCCAGCATAATCAATCCCTACTTGGTTAAATGGGTGTATTAGGGAGACTCTGTCAACGGGGAGCTGGCCAATTTCGGGCTTAAAGGGCTTCGGGGAAATTGAAAAACACCTGGGACAACCGGCCAATTTTTTCTGGACCACCTGTCTACCGTTGACAATCCAAAACCGGGATAATAGGTAAGCATAGGTGGCTTTTGGGCCTACATGGAGACAATCCTCATGCGCCCGATCAATAATCAGATCGGTAAGAGGATGTTTCTGGGGCAACAGAGCGGGGTGACGTGCGGAAATTGGTAAATTGGAGTGGCGGAGTCTTCCACCAACACGGAGAGTTCCGTCAACATCTATAAAAAGCCCCAGCACTTTGGTAAGCTTCAATTTTGGGCGATCAAGGGCTGCGTCAATTAATTCAGGGCCTAACTGGGATTTTTGCGCCCGCCTGACTAAGATAGCCATAGCGGCATTTAATTCAACTGCGGACAAAGGACCTGAGAGATGTGGTTTAGTTTTATCCGAGTTATTCCGAAAACGGCAACACCAAGCTGTGACTGCCTGTAATTTTGAAAGGGAAGAATATCGGGCTTCCAACACTGGGGAAATATCAGGAATCTGGGAGGTTAAACGAACTTGTTTCCCCCGTTGTTCAGACAAAACAATGGGATCTTTCAGGGCTGGGCGTACTCGAACGAGTTTCCAAGAATGCGGGTGAGATCGAAGACACTCCGGGCCGTTCCACCAAAATTGGGATTCTGGTAAGAGGTGGGGTAGCATACCCCGGGAAGCTATATCGGCTGGGTTTTGGGCTGAGGGTACGTGGAACCACCGGTCTTGAGGAATAAGTCGAAGTGTTTGTGAAACACGATTTCCGACAAAAACCTTCCAAGTGGGGGCCGGATCAGCCGTAAGCCAAGACAGGGCAATTGTAGAATCGGAAAAGGCATACATCCGGGAAATATCCAGCTGGGGCAACTGGGGAGAAAGTTGGTGGAATGTCTTGGCTAACAGTTCGGCCGCTAATAATTCGAGTCTGGGAAGGGTTTCAGTTTTTAAAGGGGCTATTCTGGCTTTTGCGTTAAGAAGACGCACCTCAAACTGGTCCCCAAGTTGGATAACTGCATACAGCACGGCCGCGTATGCCAACTCCGAGGCATCAGCGAAACCGGCTATCCAAAACCGGGCATTTTCAAAGGGAATATGTCTTGGAATCGAAATAAGTTGGAGGGATGGCAAATTTGAAGCGAATTCTTGCCAACGGGTACAAATGGAAACTGGTAAATTTTCATCCCAACCAATTTTTGACTGGACAACAGACCGTTGAATAATTCTAGCGGTAACTGCCACCGGTATTATCCATCCCAAGGGGTCATAAAGTAGACCAACTTGAGATGCGAGGTCACGTTTCGTTTTTATGGCGGGTAATTGGGTAACGGAATAGGTAAACGTATCAGCGGAATTGTCCCAGCGTAAGCCGAGTATTTTCAGTGGTTGTTCCACATCAGAATGGAACTCTATAAATCGGGAAGCTGGGACGATATGATCATGTGGGATATCGCACAACAATTCTGGGCTATTAGCGGCCCACTTACGTAATTGAAACTGGGCGGACCCTAACAAGGTAATAATTTGTTGTCTCAGCTCAATGGCCTGAGTACTCGTACTGGCACCAAAGAAAAGGTCGTCCACATATGTGGATGTGCGCAAAACATCGGCTGCGTCCATAAGGTGCGGAGGGGCAGTATCGGCCAATTCCCGCAAAACTCGGCAGGCCAAAAACGGGGCGGACGCCGTCCCATAGGTAACCGTATTTAATTGGTACTCGTTGATGGTCCTGGAATTGGGAGGGCGCCAAAAAATACGCAAAAAATCACGGGATGGGAGGTCATGAGTAATTTGTCTAAACATTTGTTTAATGTCCGCTGTTAGCGCGAATTTGTGATAACGGAAGCGGGTAATCACCTTGTCAATACCCAATTGTAATCGGGGGCCAGTGTGAAGTAAATCGTTAAGAGAAAATCCACCGGGTGTTTTTTGTGATGCGTTAAACACCACACGAATTTTACTGGCAGGGTCCCCTTTCTTGGAAACCGCATGATGGGGAATATAATATGAAAGTTGAGGACTGAGAGAATCGGTAACAAGAGACATGTGCCCCATAGCTAGGTACTCCTCCATGAACTGTGCATAGGAGTCATATAGGGCGGGATGTTTTTTAAATTTGGCTTCCAGCCCAAAAAATCGAGACAGTGCGACATTTCTGGAAGGGCCTAACTGGGATGGGGGCGACTTAAACGGAAGGGTAACTGTGAAACGCCCCCCGGGAGAACGGGTGGTCGTTTTCCGGAAGATTTCTTCCGCTTCCGACTCCTCAGGGGTAAGAGGGGAAGGGTCTTCCAAATCGTCAATAGCGTACATTTGCTCTAACAATTTGGAAAGCTGGGCGTTGGTAGCACGAGATGTTACAGTCCTGGGAACAGGCAAAAACTCCTCTGGAGAGGTTTTAGCGGGAGGGGGCCCCGAGCAAGAAGTATTATCGGGAGAACCGGTAGGTATAGGGTGAACCAAATGGGCATTCAAGGTAGCGCATTGTTGTGCAACCTCAGGGGGAGCCCGAGATAGCCGAACACGAAGCGGCACAGAAAAAGAATCGGGAGACAAAAAATAATTGATAGGAGGGGGAGAAACAGTATGCGAAATTACAGGGTTGGTACAGTTCATAATAGTGAAGTAATTGGTAAAACGATTATCGGTCACAACCCTTACTACCGGCGAAGCCGGGGAAGGGGGAAAAGGACGTCGGCGGGTCCGTTGTGGTTTAGGTATGAGAGCGGAAGTTAGGGCCAATTGACGGTCCGCTTCCGATAGAGGAGGGGAAGAAAGGGGTTTCGATGGTACAGGAGCCTGTTTGATTCGAACATCGACGGAATGATGATCGGGAGTGAATTTTACTGGGTGTACTTGGTCGGGTGAACCGATCGCAAAATTGGTACGGGGAGGTTCCAAAATGGGAGCAACCTCGATGTTTGAACGAAGGCGAGGTAGGGAAATGTTCTGAGGACGTTTCAATTTGAGAAGCTGAGCCTTTTCAAATTTAGAACGAATTTTAGGGTTAGACTCATTATCCCGCACCGAAATATGAAAGCTAACCGATTTTTTCGGATGGGTGGAGAC
The DNA here is from genome assembly GCA_954871275.1 of Leptopterna dolabrata. Classification (NCBI taxonomy): domain Eukaryota; kingdom Metazoa; phylum Arthropoda; class Insecta; order Hemiptera; family Miridae; genus Leptopterna; species Leptopterna dolabrata. The sequence continues at coordinate 39,350,208 of OX940975.1, forward strand.
ATACCCGGAGGCTAACCAACCGAGCTGTGTATGTGAAAAAATGGGGGAGGAATCGAACGAAACGGTATCAGAGTTTAATGTAATATGTGTTAAAAAGGACCCGGAGAAAAGGATATCTACTGGGTTGGCGACATTAAAATTGGGATCTGCCAGGTTCAACTTCCGAATATCGGGCCACTTGGAAATAGAAAATGAAACCGACGGGGACGGAGGGGACGGGTCATCCAGAACGATAAATTGCAATAATCTGGGCGAAAAATAACGGGAATTATACATGGGAAAATGTACAATAGCCAAGGTAATACCGTGAATCCCCTTAATGACTGAACCACCTACCCCCCATATGGTGGACTCGGTGGGGATAATTTGTAACTGGGCAAGACGTGCAAATTTAAATGACATGAGATTTGAGTCACTCCCTGTGTCAAGAAGTGACCGGCCAACCGCTCCAGGGTGATTACCAGAAGGTGATAATCGAACCATAGCAGTGGGAACTAAAGAGAACCCATCTGGACATAACAGGGAAGATTTCGAAAAACGGGTTGAAGTATTTTTTGATTGAACAGGGTTTGTGGGATTATACCTCAACTTGTGAAATCGGGAAAGAGTAGCGGCTGGCCGAAAAACACGTCAATCAGAAAAGGTGGGAGACTGAGAGGGCCGGGAATTCGGTAACGACTGGAAGACATCTGAGGAAAGTGTGTTCTGGGAAGTGGCAAGTGAATAATCAAAATTATTATTATTATTACCGGAAAGCATCGGGACAGACAAGGAACGACCGGCATTAAATAGGTTACTGTTCCCAAAGGAAGGGCAAGAACCAGACCGCTCGTCGCCTGACCCATGAGAATTAACAAACGGGCTTACAAGTGGTACATCTTCTTGATTAAAGTTGTCTTGAACAGCTGTCGACAGATGGTTTCGTCTGGTCTTCGATGATCGATCCGGATTTTTGCGGACCGGAGGTGGGGACCGCGAACTGGGAAATTTTTGGAGACTTGGAAACTGGGGGTAATTTTGTGAGGTAGGAGACTGGGAAGGTAACTGAGTGGGATGAGAATGAGAATTACTGGGAGGTGGGAGGGGAGGTTGGTAATACACCGCCTTTTTGATGAGATGTTGCGGAATGAAATCATCCAGCTCTCCGAACTGATGCAAAAAATAATGATGACGAGAGTTGCACTGCGAGCAGAGTCGCCGTGAGCCACAACGAGACGATGAATGGGTTCCGTTGAGGCAGTTAGGGCATTCCTGAGTTGATCGGACAAATTCCCAACGGGCTCGTAAAGTGCAGGATAAAAATTCGGGGCACCGGTAAAGTAAATGCCACTGTTGACAGTACGGACATGCACAAGTGGGGCCCACCACTTTCGGGATAGCATGACCGGGTTGAGAGGGTACAGATGGTTTCTGTTCTGATCGACGATGGATATTGGGAAGATCAGTGACGTCACTGTGCGAAGCGGGCTTGAGGGCCTGATTACGAAGTTGTCGGGCCTTTAAAAATTCCAACAGCATCTGGGAAGTAGGTAGAGTTCGTGACTGGGCTACCTATTCGTCAAAAAATTGATTGTGTAAAGACGGAGGTAAACACTTGATGAGGTGGTGATAAATCATAAAATCCGTAATATCCTCTGTGTCTACGGACACAACCGACGAGCGGTACGCGAGCGCCGACTGGATGAACTGGTGAAGGGTGGGAGGGTTATCCGAACGAAAGGGAAGTACGGTTTCCCGCTTATCCAAATGGGCCATGGCAATTTTATAGGGGTTTGAGTGAATGGCCACTAACTCCGCCCAGACATTGGCGAAGGGCGTGCCATTGACAATGTGCGGTGCAATCCAGGTTTGCAATTCCGGGCATAATTTTTGTCTGAGAGCCTGTAATTTATTGGCATCCGGGATATTTAATGTAACGATCGAGTCGTGAAATAACCGGGAAAACTGAGAAAATTCCAAAATGTCGGCGTCGTAAACTGGCACCGTCGGCAACAAGAGTGCGAGTGTTTTTAACTCATCATATTTATTAACAGCCGCGGCCGGGAGAGCCGGCGGTGACGAACGGGAAGAGGGGCGGGTGAAAACATCGGGAAGCAGGCTGAGAAATGTAACCCTTACCCCTTCAAGACGCATGGTGACGTATCGACGTAAACAACGCGCGAAGCGACGATGCTTAATATGTTTCTCCAGGGGAAGATCAACAAGGTCGGCCGCCATTTTGTCCAAGCGACGAACGGTTTGGTCGAGCAACGCGGGCTCCCGGTGTCCCCTCGTTGCCTCCACAATGGAATCCAAGGCAAGGAGAAGTTTTGACAGCCAATCCAACATGTTCGAAGCCGATTTAGAAGCCTCATCGGGCCGTAATTTGGATAAAATATCATTAGAGATGTCGTCAAACAGGGCTGAATCGATATCCGGGCAGATCTGGGATAATAATGCGTCAACACTCACGGGAACTGGTGTGACCGGGCGATCGGGCGAACGAACCGGAGACTGACTCATATTGCGATCGCGGAAATCGACGCACGAATCACAAAAACGCGGGTTTCGGCACCAATGTTTGACCGAGGAAGGTATTTTAATAAAAAAGAGATTGAAACTGGTGAACTGGTAGAATAAGTTATAATGAAACAATACAGAGGCGGGAGAGAGCAATTGTTTGTACGAAGGTAGAAGATGGACTGACTAACTGGGTGGGGAGGCTACCTCAGGCGGTAGTCCCTTACAAGATATGCGCAATGGCCACGCGCAGGGTGGCCGTACTGGGAACTAACTGTTCGTAGTCTTACTTATAATATTGCCCTTTTTCTGATGATGTTTTCCGGTAATACTGCGTGTTTATATTGGGTGTGTTTGTTGTTGTGTGTGTGTGATGTCTAACGGTACTGAGGTGCTGTCAACGAGCTAAAGGCTCGTTGACAGGGCCGAACATTGGGTAAATTATTGCACAACGGTATATTATATTATCTACGCAGAAGGGGCATCTACACAGGTAAATTATTACACAAAGTTTTATTATTTACCTTATGCTTCATGAATAACTACAAATAATTAATTAATGATTGAATCCCGTGCATTTATACGAAACTTTAATTCCCGGGCCGGCTCCAGTACTCCATGTAGGGCTTTCCTGGGGGGGAGCTCGAGGGTATTGACCGCAGAAAACAGTGGTCTACGCAGAAGGGGCTTCTATACAGGTAAATAGTAAACCATTGTGTAATAATTTGCAGCGTGTTTTCAATTGCATTTTCGGATTCTACATATATTATCTTGAAATGTAAACCATCAAATTTTGAGGAGGGGTTAAATATATATATTTTTTTCATGCTCGATTCCAAAGGTTCATTATTGAAAATAATAAACGTAAATAGAAAGAAGACGTAACGCTGCAATTCTTCCACGCTGGGCTTCCTGCATAAAATGAATCCTAGTCAGAATACACAATTCTGTCAGGCGGAACGCAGAACGGTCTTAAGGGCCCCAAATGACTAAATACGGGTACATTATGATCCGGCTATCAATTTCGTCTGTACACCTCCACACATTTCCTACAGTAGGTAACTTCTATATGTGCCCAAATGTGGCAGACAGTAGGGAACTGAACCACTGATAGCATTTGAACTCCCCGACTGCATTCCTGGTAGGGTTATGAATTGCTTCTGGGTCTTCATGTCAAATTTTCAACGTTTTACGTGAATTTCAAAGGGAACATCCGTATACATGCTGTACAGGCCAAATTTGAGCCCTTACTCAATTTCTAGATGCTTTATATATTTTGATGTTTTGATAGATGATAACAAAAACCTAAAGTCAAATTTGACCATCCTCTAAGTAGGTAATGTTTGCTATTACAACAGTGGTTATTTGTATAAACTAACGGATCTGTTCTTGTGAATTTTATGGAATACTACTAGCTGGATTACCCGTGCGTTGCACGGTGAACAGGCAGAACTCCTAGTGCACCGAATGAATGCACTAGCCACCAGGGAACATTCCTTACATCCTCTAATAACGGACGAACGGTTCATCGCACAGAAATGGTTTTGTAGTCTGTGGAATCTGTAATGGTTGAGGGGTGTAACTTCGCTGCCCATACAGCGCAGTTTTCCCCTCTCCATTTTCAAGAAAGGTAGGGAGGAAGTGTGACAGCTGCCCCCGGAGACACTGGTTTGTTTGTACCGCAATGCCTCCAGGAGTTGACGATTCGTTTTCGCGAATCGACCGCCCCTTCAGCCGCGTGTCAAAAACATCGGGACGAGCCCGGATCCAATATGGACGAGATTCCCATATACCGTCACAAATCAGCGAGAAAATCACTTTTCGTCAAATTTTGTATCGTCCGAACCCACTTCCAATAGTTACACCGCTTACGTCACACCCTTAGTTGCAGCGAAATGTAACATTCTGTCGTCGTGAAGGACCACCGAGTTCACGATGGAGGTGTTTGATGGGGTCGCAGGAAAAAGCCGCATCAAGATCCGTTCAGTCGTTTGGCCATACGCTCAAAACAGACAAACATACAAACAAACTTTGAGGTTTGTCTCTCTTAAAACAAAACCGAAAACCTCCATAGTTACCTACAGTGACCAAGACACTTTTACAAGACAAAAAAAGTAGGTGTTTTTACCCCCGCCCCGTAACACGGTGCCCTGGGGGTCTCCGGTGTTGAATTTTTTTACACCCATTTTCGACGGGGCCCTCAGGACGTGTACCAAATTTCAACTCTCGGGATCATCAGGCGCTGGGGTTACGGAAGTTTGAAATTGTTATTTTTCACGTTTTTCTACTTTTTTTGGTTTATTATTTTCAGTTATGGACCTTTGGAATCGAACAACAATAAGTTTTTAACCCCCCCTCAAAATTTGATGGCTTACGTTTCAAGGTATGTAGATTCCTAAAATGCAATAAAAAAAATTTCTGTCCGTACGCCGTACTGAGCACTTTTCCTAGTTACCATGAGCCAAATTGACGAAATTCGGTTTACAGGTCCCGTTCGGGGTCTAGTTGGTCATCGAAGCTCGGCGTTACTGTCAGTCATCTCTAAGAGGTTCGAAATAGGGGTGGACATTTTCAGAACGCCTATACTTACCTTTTCGGTTTATTGTTTTCCATAATGAACCTTTGGAATCGAGCATGAAAAAAAAAATGTTGACCCCCCTCAAAATTTGATGGTTTCCGTTTCTAGGTATGGGGAATCCGAAAATGCAATAAAAAAAATTTCTGTCCATTCGCCGTACGCCGTACTGAGCACTTTTCTTAGTTAACATGAACCAAAATTGACGAAATTCGGTTTATAGGTCCCATTTGAGGTCTAGTTGGTTAGTGTCAGTCATCCCTAAGGGGTGAAAAATAGGGGTTGAAGTTTCCAGAGCGCCGCTTTCTCGACTTTTTTTTTCGGTTTTCAATAGTTCTCGAACTTGGGAGTTTTGTAAGACCACCCGGAGCATTGTACGTCCAGGCGTTCGTTCACAGCAATGCCCAGATGTTTGCACTGACAGGCATTTTCAACAGCAGGGAGAATGTAATTGTGTACATTCAGCCTAAATATCATCACTGCACTAGGAACACGCTAACAATCGGGAATTGTCCCAAGATTATTATTTGTTTGTAGGTACTTTTGCAACTTTTTCACTCCACATCAACAATTTCCCTTCAGAACTTCATTATTTGCGTTTCTTTTTGCCATATTAGTTACTGTTTGTCATAGACAGAATTATTTTAGCAACATTAATTTAACTCGTGATTTAGGTAGGTAACTAGTAACGAGTACGGGGTTAGGTACTAACCTACGGAGGATCTGCGATCCACATAATATTTATATAATGGTACATATTATATTATATAGACGGGATATCTATGCAGAGAGCTGTGATCTGTAATAGAAGGGTATTCTGTACAAAATCATAAACCGTGTTCAGGGATTTGCAGCGTTTTTTTACGTGAATCTTTTTACGGTTTTATCTAGTTCTTGAACTTACGAGTTTTCACATTAAGCCCCAAAGTTTGCACCGACTGGCTTGGTCAACAGGAGGGTGAATCAAATTGTATACGTACAGACCAAATATCATCACTAGGGAGCATCTGATTATGATCACGGATGGCTGTGTGAAGTCGAGTTGGTTGTTCTGTGATATTCTTCCATTTCAAAACGCTCAAATCCCTGCACAACGGTTTATTATTTTGTACAGAATACCCTCCTGTTACAGATCACAGGTCTCCATATAGATAACCCTTCTATATAACATATGCACTATTCTACACATAGTAGGTATGTAGATCGCAACCCAGTACTCGTTGCTAGGTACCTACCTAAACCGTTGTGTAATAATTTACCTGTATAGGTTCCCCTTCTACGGAGATAGAATAATGAACCGTTGTGTAATAATTTGCCCGTCAATAATACTTCAACGGTTGTTCAAGTTGCAAAAGTAGGTACCTATCGACAAAATCCAGCCCCTTCTTGGTAGATGAGCCGTTGTGAAATATTCACCGTTGTGTAATAATTTACCGTGGTGTAATAATTTACCGTTGTGTAATAATTTACCGCTGTGTAATTATTGCCGTTGTGTAATAATTTGCCATTGTGTAATAATTTACCCATCAATAATACTTCAACGGTTGTTCAAGTTGCAAAAGTACCTATCAACAAAATCCAGCCCCTTCTGGGCAGATGAGCCGTTGTGTAATAATTTACCGTTGTGTATTAATTAACCATTGTCTAATAATACTCAATCAATAATACTTCACCGTTTATTCAAGTTGCAAAAGTACCTATCAACAAAATCCAAAACACCCTTCATTTTGGTTTATTATTTTCAATAATGAACCATTGGTTCATTGGTAATGAACCAATGAAATTTGGTTGAGCAAAAACATTTACATTTAAAATAGCTTTCTGCGTCATCGAATACTTAGGTATACTTTTCTGAACAGCAGTTTTCGGTAATCATTAGTGATTTCAAAGAGTCAAACTCGCCCACCTCTTGTGTTTCCAAACTACCCAATATTTTCGTTTTGTGACTTACCGAACAGTTCGAGATTATCCAGCTGCTCCAAAAGTTTGATATTGATTCATAACCGTCTTATTATATTTATTTATGCAATTCAATTTGCGGGCTAACGTAACGATAAGTCCCTAAGTAGGTGAGACAACTATACTTAGCTAAAGCTCTGATCCAACTTCGTATAAATATCGGGCGTGGGATACTAACCTGACGGGGGTTGCCGCGAAGGTTCCTGTTGTCCGAAACGCATGGTACCCACTGATCACAACTGCATGTTGTGATGAGTATCAATATAAGTTGTGATTTAATATGTACAATGAACTATTACATAATTGAACGAGGAAGTGTTGGTGTTCTATGACTCTCGGTCGATCATCATGGAGCTCCAGTTTATCGTCGGGAGGAATGAAACAAACTCATCGTGATTAATTATTACAAATTCGGGCCCACAGAAACTTAGCAGACGGTGTTGAAAGGTGGGTTCGCACTCAACGAAGATCCAATTGTAAAGCTTTTGTGAAAGTTAGGTTGGATGTTCTGATTGAACAAGTTTTAAATCACAAATGACGCTGACTGTGACAGTTATCTGGCTCGGCAACATACATGGCGTTAGTTTGAAAAGAAGAGCGATAGAACTGATCACTCAACGCCCTTCAAATCTCATCCAAACAGAGCTCGCTACATCATCTTTTGGTGAGTCTCTTACAGAACATGATGTTTTATGAGTTTGGAAAAATCTTAACACTTCTCGATTAAGTCTCGTGCCCAAGTTACCAGCTACTCCTAAAGAGCTCCATAAGCATGTACACGAATATAAATTGCTCCTAACCCTGCCCCATTGCCCACTGGCAGGTTAACAACAGGAAACTTCACGACCAACGGGAGTGCAAGGCCTTCTTACGAGAGGGAACCTTCCCGGCTAAATGGGATCGAACCTTGACGGTATCATCCGAACTGACGACTTAAGCCGGGGCTTAATCTCAACCCCCAAGAGATCTAACACTGTTCAATATCACCACAACCCAGCATTGTATAGCGCGGTAGAAGAATTTGAAATTCTAATCTACACAGAGTTACTCCGAGGGTCATTACATCAGGTGATCTGCCCTGCTGTGAAAAAATCGGAGAGTTATTCTCATCTCTGTCGACAACTGTGAAATATAAGGTTTGCCTGGACACGCCATCGGCCTAAATGCTGACATTATAACACGTGAATTTCAATAATTAACCGCTATTTGTCTGCTACTTGAATTCTGGGCATAACAATAAAGTTCGGCGCCTCTTGAAGCAACATAACGTACAATCATCATTCGAAACTATTAGCGAGGAATCCTTTCTCTAACGACTGCCCTTCTGCTAATAAACCAAATTAAAGGTTGTGACGGTATATGGGAATCCCGTCCATCTTGGATGCGGGCTCTTCCCGATCTTTTTGACACGCGGCTGAAGGGGCGGTCGATTCGCGGAAACGAATCGTCAACTCCTGGAGGCATTGCGTTATAATCAAACCATTGTCTCCGGGGGCAGCTGTCACACTGCCTCCCTGCCTTTCTTGAGGATGGAGAGAGGGAAACTACGCTGTATGGGCGGCGTAGTTAAACCCCTCATCCATTTTACATGGTAGCAGTGCGTGGTTGGTGGGTATGTGCTGGATTTTATCCTCGGTACCCCCTCCACTTTTTGAGAGCTTTTCCAGAAGGAATCCTCTTTTTAATAACCCCTTTGTTAATCAATATACACTTCGGCCATTGGATTTTCTTTTTTCATCAAATCAAACTCATTATTATTATTACTATTATTATTATCAAACTTGATTATTCTTAAGGCGCTCAATGCCTGGCGTTCAATGCCAATTTTTCCCCTTGTTTTCCCAGGTGTTCCATCTTATGATGGGGGTTAGTCACCTAGAGGTTGTTCAGATGAACTTTCCTGAACCAGAACCTCTGACAACGACTTCTTTTCTTTTTTGTCCAAGTCCGCCAAGTGATATTGATAAGGAGCTAAGTTCTCCACCAGTAACAATTCTCAGTAGTACCATTACGATGGAAGCTATCAGCTCTGGAGTTTTTCAGATGAATCTTCCTGAATTAGAACTCCATACTACTTTCAGTCCCGTGTCTAACTTCACATACTTCTTCTCCAAAGAAGTATGTTTTTAAGGGGAGGAGTGTGACGGTATATGGGAATCCCGTCCATCTTGGATGCGGGCTCTTCCCGATCTTTTTGACACGCGGCTGAAGGGGCGGTCGATTCGCGAAAACGAATCGTCAACTCCTGGAGGCATTGCGGTACAAACAAACCAGTGTCTCCGGGGGCAGCTGTCACACTTCCTCCCTACCTTTCTTGAAAATGGAGAGGGGAAAACTACGCTGTATGGGCGGCGTTGTTAAACCCCTCACCATTACAAGGTCTCGCCTTCTACTTCTAAGTTGTTCGAAGCATTGAACAATCCGATAAACCAATAAACGTCTCGTTCAGCCGCTACAAATTTTTTTGTTTCCAACTTATCCTCAATCATGTTTGTTTCGATTATATTACCTACAACGCGAAAACAAACTGATCCGAATAATTTATACAAAATTCATTTCCTAAATGAGTTGAAATTGAAATTTTCAATTAAGCTATGAAATGTTAAACTACGTAGGTACCTACCTGTCCTCCGCTACATGACCGAAATATTAATACGGCATGGTGCAAGGCAGATTTCTACCAATATTAGAACATACCTATACAAATTTCCAACACAACTGGTTATTCTACAGAAGAAAATGACTAAGTACAGCCTGATATACATACGAATACTTCACACAGTTGCCTAATGGTCAAATTTAATGCAAGTTACATAAATAATCAACTTTTCATAAAGCGTAAACAAAATCAAAACTATTACCTGCTTATTGACAATGGGCTAGTCCTTAAAATCATTTTACGACTGAAATGAGCACTACACTTATCATTTAAGTCCTACGAAAAATCACAAAGTACGCCTCAGTAGGAATAACTACTAGTTTGACTAATGAGCATCAGTAATGGCTCATCAAGAGTGATACAAGTTGAAATATTAGATGTTGATGTATTGTATTGAGGGAGGTGCCCTAATATGGTATACCCAGGTTTGAAGCCCTTTCGTGACATTGAATAAACTCTTTTCATCAACAAAATATGACCTGACACGAGGAAACTCATCCTCCACAAGGTTTTGGGGCGCACTAGCCCCAGTTCCATGTCAGAGTAGGAAACGAGATTTTTTTTAAATGAAAAAAGTGATTTTCGAGTCACAAAAAATTATGCTGTACCTAGGGTTCTCAGCAGAAAACTGTGCCTTATTAGCAATCCTATTCGAAATGTGAATGTTCACTTATCAAGGGTCTTTCAAATTAAAAACTGGTTTAACAATCGCAGAAAATCGTTTATTTACAAATTGGTTAATTAGATTGGCTACTAGTCTCTGCCATACTAGATTAAGTTTAATGACAAGAACATTATTAATCTCATTCTTAATCTTGTAGCACCACAGCTGTGCTCACTATGTAAAGTACTAGAATAGTACTCATCATTAGGTATCACAAATAATAAATTATTAATTTGAACTAAAGTTGTACTGGTGAAATTATGTATCCAAACGATTCAAAATCACTTACTTTTGGGGATAACATTGGCCATGAAAAAGTAAAAAAAAACTCTTAAAATGCACTTCCCACACAACGTGTTCTGATATCGAAGAGGAGGGCGCTACTGACGTATTCTCACTACTAGAATCTTGAAGTTGAGAGCCTTTCCAACACAGAGCATGGTATGGTTGATTAGATAACACTATGGCCATACTGGGAGACTATACCAAAATAGGGCACTTTCCTTTGATTCTCAATAGATACAAGCCAGATGTCTCAAATTTTTTTATTTGCTTTTGGTCATTGAACATTTGAAAAGGCTATACGTAAGTAAACAGCCACTTCAGGCTGGGGCTTTACGTCTAAATGCCCTGCTGGGCATCGCGGACATGGTCCTCTCAGGATGGTCAGAATTTGAACTGATCATTTCGCTATTGAGTGGAGAGGGGTTCGCCCAACAGCTACGTACTTCGACACGTGACAGGGGTCACCCATCCAAGTACTAACTACGCTCGAGGAATCTCAACTTAAAGAAAAATGGAGTTATTGAAAAAATAGTCAATTTCTAATATTGTATTAGTGGAAAAACTGAGTAAGTAAAGAATAACGGAGTTATTGAAAAAATAGTCCATTTCGACTAATACTGTATTAGTGGAAATAGACAATTTTTTCAATAACTCACTTTTTCTTTGAAATGGGTTTCCACGATTTCTTCGCGAGTGATTTCGTTCGAATCTCACATAGGTGATCTCACAGGAACCGGTTTATTCCTCCAGATGAAGCCGTTGGACTAGGAACGGCTATATTATAATACTATATTTTGTTAAACGTCAAATCTTACTCCTATGTTTAGTACAAGAAGGTTTGGATGCTGCTAGAACTATGTTGCCTAGGAGCGGTGGACTGATTTCAAAAAGCAGTCGTGTCCTGGAGAGCAGCTGCAGGTACTGGCGATGTTTCAATTCTCGAACTCCGGGTTGTCGCCGAGTGCGTGAGGACAGTCGATACCCGCATCACGCGCCCTCTTCGATCGTTTTTCGCGTTACTGCATCTCAAGAGGCTGTGAAATGCTCGTCTGAACTTCATCGACATCGCGTTGTAGAGGATGGGATTGATGGCACTGCAAAGAAAAATATAGTAACTTTAGTCGGCTTCATGACTTCCGCAAACTACATAAAAAATATCCACAACATAATTCAGTACGAGTATGGCATAGGTTTGGGCGCATGTAGACTCGTTCCCGTCACAAAAATAGTATGTAAGTTCGTTCCCGATACCTGCTGGTTCGGTATGTAAATTTGTTCCGCTTCTCAGTCATTGGGCATCGTGGTTAATCTTGTCTAGGCCGGTACATGCTACTCATAATTTCTTATGATTTCGTACCCCAAAACTTCCTCCCTCTCATAACGAGCTATAACTGATGCTACCCACACTTCTTTTTTTAGAGTCCGTCCTCGCCGAAAATTGCGGGATATGCTAAAATAATTGATTTATACATACAACTGACCACCGATGAATTCATCCTCGATCAGTTGTGGGAATGAGTTTACACTTTGAACTTATGCCGACCGGAACGAATTTACAAAAATCGAGTTATTTAACTTTCACTTCCATTTCGGAAAGGGTACGCCCTTTGGTTTATAAGCAAACGGTAGTGTGTACCTACCTACAATCGAGGCATAGATCCGTCATTTTGTGAGTCAATTAATTAATGCTGTCAACATAAGTATTACAAGTCTTGTCTGAATATGATCATCGAAAACTAAGGGTTTCAACGTGAACACATTTGGGTTCGAGCAGACGAAAGCACGACAACGTACGATGAATATAAAACAATGTAATGAAATCAAAATCATCATAAAGACCTAAGACCTAAGGACCTAAAGACCTACAGACCTAAGGATCATCACTTTGTTCTTAAACCTGAAGAACAAGACGCCTGTTCGAACTCCAACAACATGGTTTTCATAACATTATGGAAGTTTCTAGGGAACCTCCGCGCATGAGTAGAGGAAACTTAAATCAGTGGACCTCCTTAAACACGCATCAACCAGTTCCCACATCTAGGGTATCAACCTTTTCCGTTTTTAGAGGAAACTAAGTGGACGCTAACAAAAATCACGTACACGTATTCAGCTACCTTCGTGTCTCCGAATCTTTGCTCAAGAAATGAGAGATGGGAACAGTGCATTGTTTCCCTCGCATGAATTATATCTAGATCCAAAGTGAAAGGAGATTTTCGAAGTAGGTGGACCTACATGCTCCGAGCGGGCGATTTCCTCTATCTGCTGACCCCCAGCTGAGTGAATTACGCCCTTACAAGTTGAGGAAGATAAGGAAGGTAGTTGAATTGCGACCTTTTAATTTGGTGGCGGGGGGAAAAGTAGTGGAATTGCGCCCATTGTTGAAGTGCTTCATTCTTTTATTTATTTATCATCAACATGCATTAAGGTAGTAGGTAGTTTAATTAGTAGTATATAATTTTGTCGAGAGGTTTGTAATAATAATAGATAAGTAGTTTATGTTTATGGAATTATGGTTAGAAGGAAAACATTACCACGGTACATAGGTAGTACTACTGTAGTAAAATACAAGATGATCAACACACAGCTGATTCTGAATAACTGCTGGCCGATACGGCAAGTTCATTTGGTGTGATGGATTCCATATTAGGTATACTTGTTTATATGAATTGTTAAAAAATTGATTTTTTTTCTGAGTGTTTGTATTCGGCTCCCCTCTGGCTCCCCACAGTGATGAACTGTTGATTTTCAGCTAAACTTCTCGCTGAACCAATTCTAAGGCTTCTAAAAATGAGAAAATGACTCAAGAGAGTAGAGTGTTCAGGCCAAATGTCACATACCTATGAAAGTTCTGATTGAAGCTGAGCATGACTTCGAAGTGCTTCTGTACGGAAAAACTATAATTTAGCTATCTAGCCAGCGAGCTATATTCCCTATCCAGTTACAATGATAATAAAATGTTACTACGACCCACCTCTATTTAACCTCCACCGTAGAGAACTGGCACTACAGCTTACGAAATTTGAATCCTTCGATGATGAGGATAGAATTCCCTCACTCACTTTCAGATTTTTCAATCGTATCGCACATTCTTCAAGCCCCGGCACCATGAACACAGACTGACAATTGGAGGAGATCGGTAATCATATCCGAGCAGATCTTTAGTCTTTAGTCTTGTCCTACTGTACTTCGATAGTGTTTACTTATCGCCCAAACGATGCTTTGTTTTCTCAAGTGTCAACGGTACCTACCTACCACCTTGTTCACCTCCATCTCCTGTAGGCGCAATTCACAGCACCTCTACCTCGTACCTCGCACTCCTCTGGGCGCAATTCACACAAGTCCAACGAGCCTAATCCGCTTAACCCAGAGGTATAGAATTTCTTGGGCGCCATTTCTATACGTCCGCTTCGAGCAGAATTACGACATTTGAAATTGGATCGGGATGCCATTACGTGCCAAAAAGAGGGAACTAAATACAGACTGAAGACTTAATTAAGCTTTGGTATGTTAACGAAGGGCTATACACCGTAATTAGCGGAGTCCCGGAATCAGATATGATTAGAAATCCCGTTACCTCACAATGTTACCAGCATTGCATGGGTCGTGGAAGAGTTGTTCAGACGTTTAATATTATAAAAATCAAAAAGAACGCCATCAGTAATATGAAAAACCTCCGACGCTGTCAACTGTGTAAACAATGGGGTGACCGAGCTTTCCCAATCTCAGATATCTTTGCTTTCAAATGTTTCAGTCGATCTACTTCGTTTAAGTAGACTACTTCGATTAAACTACGTCAAACCTTTTTCCGTCTGAATCGTTTCTAGACTCATTTGTCCAGAGCTGGCTGATTTTCGTTTGAAGGATAATGCTTACGGTTGGCGACAACGAAATATCCAATCATCCGTTCGTTCACAGTAAGGCCCTGAAGTTTGCATAGAAAAGCTTCGTCAACATGATCGTGAATGAAACGGTATACGTCCAGCCCAGAATCATTGCTAGAACTGCTGCTTATAATAAATCATGGCTTAATGAAATCGAGTTTGTTGTTCCATGATATTATTTCATCTGGAGAAAGAAGTTTATGTTGGATTTTGTTGATAGATACCTACTTTTTTGTTGATGGGTACCTACGAATTTGTTATTCACGGCCAAACGAATCAAATTAGTTGAAAACTGCGGATTATGTCTAGAGCCTCTTTAGGTTCAGCGACCATCAGCGTTTCAAAAATGATCGGGTCAAGGGTTCGTGGGTCTAAAATGGCGCGTTACAGGAGATAGGGGCGGTGGAAAAATGCATAGTTATATACTTACCTAACTTAATTGCCGACCGTTAGACAGCTTGTACTTCAACTCTGGTGGCTTTTTTGTGTGTGTATATATGTGTGAGCGTGCTAGGGTAGGCAAAAACCGATCGCAGAAAACGATCATACTAAATAGGATTTCATCCTAACATGAATTTAGTGTTCTACGCAGGAATATGGGTATCTACAAAGGAAAATAATAAAACCTGGTGTAATAATTTGCAGCGTTAATAATTAGGCGCATTCCTGCAGTCAACCATAAAAGTTTATTCGCGCCAAAAATGATCAACGTAGTTATCGGACTTAAACCTGATGAATAGCTGATTCGGATCACGCATGGTGCATTGAAATTGAGTCTCTGACGTTGAAAGATTTTCCGAGTATAATGGAACAAGGTAATATTGGTACCTATTTTTTTTAATGGATAAATACCTAGTCACTTGCTTTTCATTATAGAAGTTTTTTTTTGTTTTTGTTTATTTGGTTGCGCTCCTTTTCAGGTATCATATAACCATTCACTTCTACAGAGTTGCAGAGTGTTGTAAAGTACTTCAAGTTAAGTCTAAGTATTCAGAGCGATGATAATAATAAAGAATGATAAACAATAAGAATGTCTAATAATGAAAAATAAGAATGGCCAATAATGAACAATAAGAATGACGAGAATAATGAATAATAACATAGCAGGTAGGCATCATGTTTCATAGCCGTATTATGGCTTCCCTCATGAAGATAAGCAGCTGCTTTCGTTCAGTCGTTGAAGAACTTTTTAAAAAGTGAGCCAGATTTTCGGATGCTGGTGGGGCCTGCTCTCTCCGTTCCTCTTCATAAAGTGGACAGTGCGAGACTTTATGGTCAATGTCCTCTATGATGTCCTCACAGAACGCACAATTTGGTGATTCTGAAAGTCGAATCATATTCCTACATCTTTTAATTTGACCATGGCCTGTTCGCAGTCTGAAGAGGTGGACTAATTCTTTCCGCGAGAGTTGTAGCTGGAGAGTTTTTGGCCTTTTCTCGACACGTTGCATTATCTGGAAATGGTACAACCCTTTCTCCAATGATGCTTGCTCGTACCACGCTTGCCAGTCCCCCATTGTAAGTCACCTAAATCCAGTGCGTCAGGAACCGGTATTGGGGCATTGATCAATGTGACTGGGAATCCACTGAAGCGTGATATCCACCGTCCCAGCCATCGCCACCCATTCGTTTGCCACTTCATATGCAATGTAGTTTGCAATGTTGCCACGGTTGATGCTGGAGAGAGCAAGGCAAGGGGGCTTCGAGTCCGTCAAAATTACAGCCTTCGCAGTGATGGCCTTGGATTTCAGATGCTGGTTGGCAATCTTGATCGCCATGAGCTCAGCTGAGTTAATTTGGAAAGCGGACGGGAGTTGGAAAGAAAGTAGTTGGTTGCTCGCTCCATCATAGATCCCTAGTCCTACCCTCTGCCCCTGCTTGGATGCGTCTGTGAATACCTTGTAGTAGTTGGAGTGCTGTTCTTCGAGCATTTTAGCTGATGTCGCCTTTAGCTCCCATGTTGTGAAATTCCGTTTTGACTCCAACATTCCTGGGACTGTACATCTAACCTCAAGTTTTACCTGCGATATCGGTTGCGTTAACGTGTAGATAATAAGTGGAAAAAGTGTGGAGTGGAGTTTTCCTTGTAGACCCTCTTGCAACTCTGCTGGGGTGTTGGGGTGCCCATGACTGGAGGCCAGTAGATCCTCCATAGTTTTAAGGCTGCCTGTGTCTGAGTGTTGGGGGTGTGACCTGTCTGCTTGTTTTCGGATTGTTTCCCTACGGCATAGCATTCTCCGTCTCACTTCCAGGGGAGGCTCTCCAGCGTCAGCTAGCAAGGCATTGATTGGTGTTGTGCGAAAAGCACCGAGTGAAATGCGCACAGCTGAATTCAGTGTGGCATTATACTTCTGGAGTGCTTTACATGACCCAGTTTCGAGAATTGTTGAGCCATAATCCAAGAATGGGCGTACAATTCCTCGGCTCACAGCAACCGAGCAGCATGTTCAGGAACCGATTAATTCAGTTTCTAAGCCATGTTATTATTGGACGCACCCCTCCTCCCTCTCTTCCCTCTTTTTTATGTTTCACCAAAGTACATACATATGTTTTTCTTTATTTAATACTGTTCTATACATACCGCGGATACAATGGTTTTTCCCTCCTCTGCCCATTTCCTTTCTTTGTGTATTTCTGTTTCTGTTATTCCGCTTTCCTGTAATTCGCTATTATATGTACCTATGGGCCAACTGGCCTAAGCGTTAATAAAGCCTCGATTCTTGCCGCAGTAAATTAGCTAATTTAGGTATAGAAACATTAGGCACAGGAATTTCTTCACAAAATATATACTACTTTCGCCCTCCTCCGTGATACTGCATGGTTCGAAATGGCAGACGCCAGATTTACCCATCGTCATGTTATCCAACTTCAAAGTTTTTACTGGAAAAGCAGCTGTTATGCAATCGGGTCAAATTTACTGGAGGGAAGTTAGAGGACTGCCATAATCCAGAAGCTGGTTCGTAGCTAAAGCGGGAAGATCTGAGGGGAGTCCTTTGCCATTAAAATGGCACTTGATAAAAACCTTCACAATTATGAACAGTGGAATCTCCGGGAGGGAGCCAATACCGACTTTTCGTTGAGAGACAGCATCGGGGAAATGGCAGAGGGGAAAATCTGCAGAAACCTTGTGTCAAGATAACCTTTTATTGACTTTTAAAAATATAATCAGGCGTGCGAATTAGGACCTATCCTATCTCCTGACGAAAATTTCCCTAGCAAGTTCCAGTTATTCAGTTTATTCTGGCGAGTTCATTAATGTTGAAACTTATTTAACGACAGTTTAGTGGCATGAATCTTCGCGTACTTATCTAATTAAACGCCATTCAAATGCCCACTTCACAGATACGTCTCTTTATAATTTTGACGACGATTCTCGTATCTATGTCGTAATATAAACTCATGGGAACTAAATGATGGTGGAATACTGAAATCGCTGTAGTAGGCAATGTAAACATTAAAACGCTGCAAATCCCTGCACAACGGTTTATTATTTTGTACAGAATACCCGTCTGTTACAGATCACAGCTCGCCGTATAGATAACCCTTTATATTATAATATGTACTATTCTACGGTATACCGCCGTTGCTTTTGAGGAGCTGTGCTCACTTGTTGAGCCCTCCACTCACTGCCATCTTTAATGCTTCAATTGCCATGGGTCATTTTCCCGAGCCATGGAAGCTATGCTTCGTCACACCAATACACAAATCGGGGGACCGATCGAATGTAACCAATTTTCGGGGTGTATGTTCCATCTCGGCTATACCGAAGGTTCCGGAGAAGCTGGTTGTGAAGCGTCACACCACTGTTCTCGAATTTTATCGTCACTCAGCAGCATGGGTTCATGAAGGGTAGATCCACAACATCCAACATGCTCTCATTCACTGAGTATGTATATGGGAACTTTGACAGGGGCGTCCAGATGGATGTAATTTCAACTGATTTCGCAAAAGCGTTTGATAAGATTTCTCATGCTCACATTCTGGCATTGCTGGAGTCCCTGGGTGTATATGGTTTTTTGCATCAGTGGATTGCGAGCTTCCTTAATGAGAGGCGCCAGTGCGTCATTCTGCGAGGTTTTGTCTCGGACCCCTTCTTGGCCCCTTCAGGCGTGCCACAGGGTACAAACATCGGGCCGTTGTTGATCAACTCCGTGCAGGCTTTAATGGGGAATGTTGAGTATCTTGTGTTTGCGGATGACCTCAAGATTTTTTGCGCTGTTGAGAACCCTGGGGATTGCGATCGACTTCAGTCTTGCTTGGACTCGCTCCTTGGTTGGTGTCCCACTAACAGCTTGAGCCTCAACCCGGCAAAATGCTCAGTTACCACCTTTAGCAGAAATCATCACACCTACGAACATCATTATCTCATCGGTGGAGTACCACTTATCAGAAAAGCGGTTAACCGTGATCTGGGTGTTCTTCTTGACTCCCACCTCGAGATTTCCGCTCATATGGATGCGGTTTGTGGGCGTACTTTGAGAGCGTTGGGTTACCTGAAGAGATGCGCACGTGATTTTACAGATGCTTACGCCATCGTATTGCTCTTCAAATGTCTCGTGCTACAGCATAAATTGGTCGCCACACTATGCAGTTCATATCAATCGCCTCGAGAGGATTCAAAGAAGATTCCTTCGTTTCTTGGCATACAGGACTCGAATACCTCGTGACCAGGTTGATTGCCGGGCGTTGATGGTGGCGCATGGTCTGGAGTCACTTGAGGTTAGAAGGAGGATCACCGATCTTTCCTTCTTTTACAGACTTGTCCGTGGGGAAATCTCCTGTCCTCGGCTTCTGTCACAAGTGGGCTTGTCGGTGCCTGTATACTCGGCGAGAACGCAGCAGCTATTTGCGATTCCATTCGCCGACAGTAACTACCTGTTCCATCGCCCCATGCTTCGCCTGCCAAGGATGGCCAGTGCTTTGATCGATGGTGCGGGCCTCGACTTCTTCACGTGCTTCTTGGGTCAACTCAAATCCGCGGCTCGAGGTCTGTACGCATGAGTGCTGTTCCTGCTTCTACATCCACCTCCTGCTCCACCAATTTGCCACCCCATAAACCTACCATAATCTACACCTGTACTTCAGTGTTACTGCTACCACCAATATGCCACCTCACCAACCTACTTCACCATGTAATCCAAATATTCTTCTATCTTTCATTAACATTAAATGTTTATATATCAACTGTGAGCCCTGCGATGGACACCTTCCAGTTACGCAGATTATGTTATTGTAATTGGCACAGCTGTGCCGTTTAATTTAATAAATAAATAAATATTCTATACGTGTTATGAAGATCGCAGAACCTCCGTAGGTTAGTACCTAACCCCGTACTCGTTACTAGGTGCCTACCTAAATCACGAGTTAAATGTTGCTAAAATAATTCTGTCGATGACAAACAGTACCTAAAATGGCAAAAAGAAACGCAAATAATGAAGTTCCGAAGTGAAATTGTTGATGTGGAGTGAAAAAACGCTGCAAATCCCTGCACAACGGTTTATTATTTTGTACAGAATACCCTTCTTTTACAGATCACAGCTCTCTGTATAGATAACCCGTCTATTATGTACTAGTCTATACATATTATTATGTAGATCGCAGACCCTCCGTAGGTTAGTACCTAACTCCGTACTCGTTACTAGGTACCTAGCTAAATCACGAGTTAAATGTTGATAAAATAATTCTGTCGATGACAAACAGTACCTAACTAAAATGGCGAAAAGAAACGCAAATAATGAAGTTCTGAAGGAAAATTGTTTATGTGGAGTGAAATAGATGCCCCTTCTGCGTAGATCACTGTTTTCTGTGGTCAGTACCTACCCTCTGGTCATGTATAATGAACCGTGTGTGTAATAACATGCCTATCAATAATATTTCAACGGTTGGTCATGTTGCAA
Source organism: Leptopterna dolabrata (assembly GCA_954871275.1). NCBI lineage: Eukaryota > Metazoa > Arthropoda > Insecta > Hemiptera > Miridae > Leptopterna > Leptopterna dolabrata. Next base: position 39,370,627 of record OX940975.1, read on the forward strand.
AAGTACCGATCAACAAAATCCAGCCCCTTCTTGGTAGATGAACCGTTGTGTAATAATTTACCGTTCTGTAATAATTTTACGTTATGTAATAATTTACCGTTGTGTAATAATTTGCCGTTGTGTAATAATTTACCGTTGTGTAATAATTTACCCATCAATAATACTTCAAAGTTTGTTCAAGTTTCACAAGTACCTACCAACAAAATCCAATAGTCCATCACTTGTCAAATGAAATAATATCGCACAACAACCAACTCGACTTCATACAGAATGATTGATTCATACAGCAATTGATTATAATCAGGTGCTCCTTAGTGATGAAATCCTGGCCGGATTTATACCGTTTGATTCACGATCGTGTTGACGAAGCTTTTTGGTGCACACGAACGGCTGGACGTACAGTGCTCCGGGTGGTCTAAAAAAATTGTTTAGCTCAAGAAAAATTTAATATCGTAAAAAAAACCATACCCTTCGATCGGAAGTTTTCGAGCTATGGCGTTCTGAAAATTTCAACCCTTATTTTGAACCCCTGAGAGATTACTGACAGTAACGCCGAGCTTCGAGGACCAACTAGACCCCGAACGGAACCTATAACCGGAATTTCATAAATTTTTATTCATGGTAACTAAGAAAAGTGGCCCGTACGGCGTACGGCGGACAGACAGAAATATTTTTATTGCATTTTCGGATTCTACGTATCTTGAAACGTAAACCATCAAATTGTGAGGGGGGAGGGGGGAAGAATTTTCTTTTTTTTCATGCTCGATTCCAATGGTTCATTATTGAAAAATAAACCAAAAAATTGTAACAACCACGTGTAGCTTTGACTCGCCTACACGAATCAAGAATAAAAACTTCATCATCATGAGAAACAGTATCAGCGTTGGTTTTAATGTTGACCAAGAAGTAAACTTCTTTGGAATGGCACATTCACACCTCGTAAGGTGAGCGTAGTAAAGTAAACAGCCATTTTAGGTTGGGGCTTTACGTCCAACTGCCCTACCGGTGGCATAGCGGACGTGATCGGCTGTCCTTTCAGGAATTGAACAAAATTATTATTTTTCGCTCATGGCTACTTATCGCCTCACCGTCGTTGACAGACATCACAGTCGCCGCCCCAGTCCCAACTAGCAAGTAACAATAGATAATATATGAAAGTTGTAACAGTGTGGGCTGTTCTCGATACATTTTGGTTTATTATTTTCAATAATGAACCATTGGAATCGAGCATGGAAAAAAAAATTCTTACCCCCCCTCAAAATTTGATGGTTTACGTTTCAAGGTATGTAGAATCCAAAACTGCAATAAAAATATTTCTGTCTGTCCGCCGTACGCCGTACGCCGTACGCCGTACGCCGTACGGGCCACTTTTCTTAGTTACCATGAAAAAAAATTGATGAAATTCGGGTTATAGGTTCCGTTCGGCGTCTAGTTGGTCCTCGAAGTTCGACGTTACTGTGAGTCATCTCTAAGGGGTTCAAAATAGGGGTTGAAATTTTCAAAACGCCTATACCATTTTTTTACGTAAATATTTTTACGGTTTTAAATAGTTCTTGAACTTGTGAGTTTTTTAAGACCATCCGGAGCATCGTACGTCCAGCCGTTCGTTCACAGTAAGGCCCCGAAGTTTGCACCGACAGGCATTTTCGACTCCAGTGTGAATGAAATTGTATACAATTCAAACCAAATCTCGTAACCAGAGACGCGCCCACAATAGGAATTTGTGAATACGGCCAATCATTGGTAGGGATCACCTGATTATATTGGCGGAGTATTAAGTCGAGTTGGTTGTTCTGTGATATTATTTAATTTGAAAAATGATGGCTCTTTTGGAGTTTGTTGGTAGGTAGTGAAACTTGGACAAACGTTGAGGTATTATTGATGGGTTAATTATTACTACGGTAAATCATTACTCAACGGTAAATTATTACACAACGGTTCATTATACCATCTACGTAGAAGGGGCTGGAGTTTGTTGGTAGGTACTTTTGCAACTTTTTTCACTCCTCATCAACAATTTCTTTTCAGAACTTCATTATGTGTGTTTCTTTTTGTTAGGTACTGTTTGCCATCGGCAGAATTATTTTAGCAACATTTAACTCGTGATTTAAGTAGGTACCTAGTAACGAGTACGGGGTTAGGTACTAACCCACGGAGGGTTTGCGATCTACATAATATGTATATAATAGAATAGTACATATCATATTATATAGCCGGGTTATCTATACATAGAGCTGTGATCTGTAACAGAAGGGTATTCTATACAAAATAATAAACCGTTGTGCAGGGATTTGCAGCGTTTTTTCTTTCGGTGGAGAAGGGATCGGTTTGGGGAAGCCTAATCGATTTCCCTTCTTAACAGGTGATAATCTCGTTGGTCTAGGAGGGGGACTTCGAGGGTCCACCACCACTGTTAAGCCAGCGCCACACGATGCTACCAACACCTTCCAATGTTGGACGCTTGGTGACTGGTAGCATCGTGTGGCCGACCTTCGAACGTCCAGCGTCCAACGTTTGCGTTGGAGGGCGATCGCTCTGAGAGCGGTCTTTGCACCCAAGTCAAAGGAAAAAGAAGGGTCCAATGTTGGCGGGAACGTTGGAGGCTCGTTTCTTCGATCACGGAGGGTCTGCCACACGACTCGGCGTTTGTTTGTAGCGCAGTGATTTCTTTGGCCACCAAGTTTTCATCGACACAGGTAATTTATTATTGAAATTGTTGAATTTTATTGAATTTCATTATATTTATTTGTCTTTAAGTCATTGTCATGCCTGCAACTGTGTCGTGGGTCTCCACTTCATTCGTTTTTCCATCATTCAAAACAAACAAACCTAAAAATCAGTAGGTAGGTAGGTAATAAAAAAAAAAAATATACAACCTTCCAATTTTTGGCATCTTTTTCAGTTCAACTCAGTTTGAGTGCTAGTTATGCCGAGAATAACGGGATTATAGATAAATAGCGAACGAAATAAGTAACAAGTGTGCTGCAGCAATCGCTGCAAAATCTTCATCATCCGTTTCCATTATAAAAAACTTTACACACAACTTTATTAAAAATTATGAAAAAACTCCCTACGGCTCGACCTTCAAACGGCTCGACCTGAATCGCACTGGATCGAACATTTGCCACCACCGACAACACCGTGTGGCTGGGGCTTTTGCTCGAGTCACTCGTCGAGTACGGTCGAACGTTTGGCCCAACATTCGACGCATCGTGTGGCGCCGGCTTTACACTCTGTCACATGGTAGCAGAGCGTGGTTCGGTAGTATGAGCTGAGCAGTTCACCATACTCCATCCACTTTTTGTGGGCTTACCAGAAGGGTAAGCCCAAAGGTTTCCCAGAAGGATTCCTTTACTAATCTGTCCGTTTGATAATGCATACATCTATTGGCTTCCCCACCCCCTTTCCACCCCTTTAGAGTGTCAGTATAATTAAAATATACTGAGCTCATTAGAAGGCGATTGATGCCATGTCCCAATTGACAAGCTCTAATAGTGGTTCCATCCCAACGATGGAGGTTGTCCAGATGAGCACAATTCGACAACATTATCCGCCAATACTCGTATGTAGGAGCTTTGTATTCCACCAGTAAAATATTATTGAGGTAGTGCCATTACGATGGAGGTTAGTCACCTTGAAGTTGTTCAGATGTCTTTTCCTGAACCAGAACTTCATACTAATTTTCATTCCCTCTTTTCCCTCGCATACTTCTGCTACCCAGAAGTATGTCATGTGGGGAGGAGTGTAACAGTGTGGGCTGTTATCGATACATTTTTTCTCCCGGTGGAGACGGGATCGGTTTGGGGAAGCCTAATCGATATCCCTTCTTAACCGGTGATAATCTCGCTGGTCCAGGAGGGGGACTCTCGAGGGTCCACACCCACTGTTACACTCTGTCACAAAGTCGTAAGATGAGAATAACGAAAAAATAATTTTCAGTTTTTTCTATTTCAACTTGAGCATAGAATAAATAGACAAGGGTAGCGAATGGGATTCTCTTAAAATAGAACAACATAACGGACCACGTTTTCTCTACGGCTATAATTCTTCCTATGTTGTTCCTCAAACGAGGGTCTTGATTCTCAGTAACATGTTTCCGGGCAGAAGGAAACAAACTTTCTCGCTATTTACCTTCGGCTTTCGAGCTAGCGAGTGTGAGATGGATTTGTCAACAAAACGTGCCCGAATGTTCTTGGCTGTCACATAAAATGAAGACAGCATTGTTACGTACACAATTGCTGTCCAGATGAAAACGCATTGAGTGAAAACACGAATTCTGAAACTGCAACTGCCAACTAACGAAAAGTGGAAACGTGGGATTGAATAGCTTAATTCGAACATTGAAGAGATCTTGAATATTGTTGTTTTGATTTACTTATGTCGAACTATTATGATGGTAGAGACATGAAATGGAATAGACGACACGCGTGTAATCGAACATGTATTCTTTTGGGATCAAGGATAGCACTTGGTGTGTTGACTAATTGAAATAGAAATGTGTAGTGATAAGAAATTATGGGACAGACAGGACCACCGAGGCGTTCAAAGGTTTAACTCAGGCAGTGTGGGATTTTCTTTCACCGTGAAATGATTAGTTGTTACGAAGTGCGGAGCTCATCTATTTTTGGTTCATTATTTTCAATAATGTAAACCGAGCTAGAAAACACGTTTTTCAAGAAACCAAAATTTTTTAATGTAAATTACATAATATCAAAGGTACGTACCACGAACGTTCCCATTATGTTTAACCAGCTCGTCCATCGAGCTCTAAATAACAAAACTATGGAAATGGAGGAAAGCTAAAATTAAAAAAACGCTGCAAATCCCTGCACAACGGTTAATATTATTATGTACAGAATACCCTTATGTTACAGAGTACAGCTCTCTGTATAGATAACCCGTCTATATAACATAATATGTACTACTCTGTACATATTATGTGAATCGCAGACCCTCCGTAGGTTAGTAACTAACCCCGTAACGTCGAGCTTCGAGGACCAACTAGACCCCGAACGGAACCTATAACCCGAATTACATCAATTTTGTTTCATGGTAACTAGGAAAAGTGGCCCGTACGGCGGACAGACAGATATATTTTTATTGCAGTTTTGGATTCTACATACCTTGAAACGTAAACCATTAAATTATGAAGGGGGGTAAGCATTTTTTTTTTTTTTTTTTTTTTTCATGCTCGATTCTAATGGTTCATTATTGAAAATAATAAACCAAAATGCCAATTTTTACACAACGGTTTATTATTTACCTATATAGAAGCCCCTTCTGCGTAGATCAATGTTTTCTGTAGTCAATACCTGCCCTCGACCTATACCCCAGGAAAGCCCTAAATCGAGTACCTACTGAAGCCGGCCAGGAAATTAAAATTTCATAAAAATGCGTGGGATTCAATAATTCAATAATTTTTCATTTGTTGTTATTCATGACGCATGTTAGTAAATTAAGACACAACGGTGAATAACTACAAGTAATTAATAATTCAATTTATTATTGAATCCCGCGCATTATTATGAAACTATAACTAACGGGCCGGCTCCAGTACTCGGTTTAGGCTTTCCTGGGGGGAGCTGGAGGGTAGGTATTGACCACAGAAAACCGTGATCTACAGAAGAGGCATCTATACAAGTAAATAATAAACCGTTGTGTAATAATTTGCAGCGTTTTTATTCCATTCTCGGATTCTAGATACCTTGAAACGGAAACCATAAAATTTTGCGGAGGGTTTGAAGTATTTTTTTCCATGGTCGATTCGAAAGGTTCATTATTGAAAATTATAAACCAAACCTAAGTTCATAAAATTTGCGACAAAACAAAAATGCGACTTTCAACGGTAACTTCCTTGTTGGCAACGGATCCCTCTCCTCCGTTTATTCTCCTCAGAAACTAAAACAATAAAATAACACCTGCATTGGCGTACCGTGTGCGAAAATGCCTTATTTCTTATTCCAGCTCAGAAATCCCTTTAAATAAAATACAACGATTTTAAGCGAAATTGAAATCATAGAGGCAAATCTATTTAATATAAATGTTCTCCGTCTTCGCGGAAGAAAAATGAATCATGGGCATGTTTTGGACTGTACTGCCTATCCACATACAACGTTTTCCCGTGAAAACTGAGACAATTAACCTTACTTGTTTTTGTAAACGAAGAAATTTGGGGATTGAAGAAAGGCTCACTCAGCTGACTAGGCAGACCCTCACCTCGTCATTCTTACTCACCAGACCTTCAGAGGCTCCATTTCGAATTTCATCCTTATAGCTCACGCAGGAATGAAATTAGCCTCAGAGCTCACTCAGCTGATATGGGAGGGCCCCCACCTCGTAATTATACTCCCCATTCCTACGGAGGCTCCACTGCAAATTTCCTCATCGTAGGCCAAAACAGGAGTGAAATTAGCCTCAGGGCTCACGCAGCTGATTGGGGAGGGGCCCCGAACTCGTCATTCTTACTCACCAGTCATACAGAGGCTCCATTTCGAATTTCATCCTCGTAGGTCAAACAGGAATGAAATTAGCCCTACGGTTAATCTAATAACTTAGTAATCGCCTCTAGGAAACGAATACCTTGCATTCTAGGACGTCAGGTGTATGGAAACCAGTATTGCTTATCCGTAGTTCGGTACACTTCTTGGTGCCGGTCGGAATTTTAGATTGTCCCCCAGCCCAAAAACATATCCACGTTCAAATTGAAAAATTGATAATTTATTAGGTAGCTCATGTTAGCTATTTCAGTTTCCCATTTCTCGACAAAATAATCACCACGGAAAACCAAAAAACTAGATTCTAGCTCATGAAAAGAATTCTAAAATATGACCTAAGTGGCCCAACGTATATTTTAAATTTGAATGTTTTATCATCCCCACTCTTACTGGAAAACTCGAACATAATCATATTGTGTCGGTTATAGTATTTGGAAATATTTGAATCTGTAAATCTGTGTTGGGGGTCCTCTCTTGCGAAACCTGTGAATTCGTAGCAGAAAACTGCAAAGCTCGGATACAGTGTTTTTATTGCTTTTTCCCCTCTTTTTTGGTGTTACAGGAGCCGAAGATAGGGCTGTTTGTATTTCCGTCTTACTTAGATCTAAATTTTCTATTGTGGTTTTCCGGTGTGGGGGGGGGGGGGGGGGGGGGCTGCAAAGTTAGCGCTCAAAAACCATGTTTTCCGATGCCTGAGACCAGTGATTCAGATACTACCATTAAAATGAAAGGAGTTTCTTCCAGTGGGACATTATGCAAATCTTCTCAACCAATCTGCAATGGGCAACTGTCATGTGCCCACTCTTGGTACTTATTTTATAATCATCTCCCTCTACACATTTGAAAAACCGGTTGCTCACGTGACACGGCGTCACGAGTCGATTCGCCATCTCCCATCTGCCAGCCAATCAGAACCCGTATCCGTACAACGTCCAGCCAACAAAGAGCCCCCCCCCCCCCCCCTTTTTTTTAATCTCAAAGTTTGAAAATCTCTCGAAGCATGAAGGAGGCATATTTTCCGGATTTAGTCCTACCTCACATCATAAACAACGGTTTATTATTTACCTGTATACATAGATGCCCCTTCTGCGTAGATCGCTGTTTTCTGTGGTCAATACCTACCCTCGTGCTCCCCCCAGGAGAGCCCTAAATCGAGTACTGGAGCCAGCCGGGCAACTAAAGATTCATAAATATGCAGTGGATTCAAGAATTTATTCTATCATTAATATTAGTTGTTTTAGTCATGAATCATAATGTTCTACGATGTTGCTATAAAATTTACTATGCAGTTTGCCATAAATAGCAGGGTGTGTGCAGGCATCAAACTTAGTAGTTGAGAGCGCAGATCACTGGGCCTTTGGCCAGGTTGACGGTATAGCGCAGTGATATAGGTGGCGGACTGCAACGCCAAAGTTCCCGGGATCGAAACGCTACCGGGACCGAGTATTTTTTCACTCCACATCAACAATTTCCCTTCAGAACTTCACATGTTTCTTTTTGCCATGGTATCCACTGTTTGATATTAGCAGAACTATTTTAGGAACATTTAACACGTGATTTAGGTGCCTAGTAACGAGTACGGGGTGAGTTACCAAGCTAAGGAGGGTGTGTGATCTATATAGAAGGGTTATCTATACGGAGAGCTGTGATCTGTAACAGAAGGATGTTCTATACAGAGAAATTTGATCTTTAACAGAATCTGTAACAGAAGGGTACAAAATAATAAACCGTTGTGTAGGGATTTGCAGCGTTTTATCTGTAGAGGTTATACCTGCTCTTTTCGTTCGCCTTATTCTAAAGAAAATTATAAAAAACTATTGGTACTTCGGGTAACTCGTTTTTAATTAAAGAAAACCCCACCACCTTTAGTGCCAACATAGGCAAATTCCAATCATTAGAACTTCATTCTACCGGACGAACGAAATACAGATATGAAAAATATTTCATGAAGATTGGTATTCCAATGCCTCTCAATTTTCCCCATTAATGATCTTGGATCTTTTTCAATCCTCTCTATATTCCAAATACTCTGAATCAAAAGGGTTACCCCTTTTGATTGGTTATGGGTGTTGGTTATAACCCATTCCATAGCTCTACTAATTCGTACGGGAGAAACCGAATAATTGGATAACATCTTACTAAAAAGTTATCCGATCAGTCCCAAAACAGACCACACTCAATCACGAGCACTACGTACATCACCGGATTGATAGTCAGAATCGAAGGGACAACAAAGGAAGAGATTTAATCAAATAGATGCCGGCGAAAGGCTTTTACGTGTGTTTCTCAATGGCTCATTCAATTCTTTGGTGGGACTGGTAATCCAAAGTCGGCTCTTCTAACTTCACAATAAACATGCCCGTGAACAAGTTAATACCTACGGATAAAAAGCAAGGTAGGGATGAAAAGGTACCTAATTGGAACGTATAAATTATTATTCTTACCATGAAGCACATTATCAACCCTCATGCTGTTTGAAACGTCGTTAGTGAGCATAGAACAGGATATTGATTTCAAGGAGTGTTTCAAACTAGGTTTGGATTTTTTTAGCAACTTCAAATCTACAGCGGTCGCTTGTGTCTACTTACTGGGTAGCGGAAAAATTACAGTTTTTTGACAATCACAAATTCTAAACGACCAAAATTTCAAGCAGCTTCAAAAATGATAGCATCCTTCTGTTGTCCTTAGAATGACTCTGTCACAATTCCTGGTTCAAAATTATCAGTCAGTCAATACCAATCAACATAGGTACGTATGTAACGTACAACATAATATGTAGATACCAATATGGTATTAAAACAGGGGTGATGTGATTATCATGATATGGTATAATCCATCAAAATGGAAGTGGGTGATGTCTTCCTAACTCTGCGTCAAGTGTTACATCCTGCTTGAAGTTCACCGGGAGAGGCACAAATTTCAGAAAGCTAACAGGAAGATCAAGGTCTAATACCGTAGAGGAAGCTGGAGCACCATCGAATTCCTAGGTACACGGAAACTTGAGGTCTGTTAGGCAGACCCTACTAACTCAATCGACAGGACTAGGGTTTTATACTGCGATTTGAGAATGAACAAGTAAAGTAGTTAGGCCTCTTCAGCAAGAATAATATCGTAGAGAGTAATACCAACCATCTCATCCGGCAAACTTCATACAACCTATAAAAGCACCTTAGTGATTAGCCATCAAACTTCATCGAATTATTTTTAGGCTTATAGATAAACTATCCATGTGCCTTTCACCTATAACAGTTGGTAGGTAATCTCAAAATAACAATATGGAGGACACTAAAAGAATGATGTGTTTTTGTCGAGGTCCTAAAGTCCGTGTCGTAAGTAATTGCTGTTACATGAATACTGAAAACATTTAATTAGCGAAAATAACAATGTGGGTGAAAAAAAACCCGGAGTTGAAACTTCGATGTCCGCTTTATTATACTCGTTCATAACCCACAAAGGAGACGACAGTAGACACTTAAATGTCGGAGGAGAAATACTCGTATATACCAACATTTGTACTATGCAGGACTGCACAGCTCCCTACTGATGAAACTAGTATTGGTTAGTGCATTCTGGTAGGTGAAACCAGTTGTCAGTGTAGGCCTCTGGCTGTCGGGGTAATAAATTCATAGGAGTGTTTCAACGCTTGAAAGCCTGACCTTTCAGAGGCGAGAAAGAAATATGAAGGCTCACTACGTGTTTCAACTCGAGTTTATTTTATTTCAGGTTGATACCCGACTATGAGTGACATGGATTTTTCAGGATGTTTCCTCCAGTAAAATTGTTATTTATCAGATGCCAACGAGGTAGAACAGTTGGGATAATGAGAACACTGCCGTGACTTACACTGACTTTGGATGTCACTTCATTCTGCCAGAATTATGAAGAATTTACTTCGTCGTGAGGTTCCTCGGAGACGAGAGAGCAATTCTCCAGTCTCATACATGCAAGTTTCGTCACGTAGGACAGTTATGGAGGAAACTAATATGATTGTTCCCTCCATGAATACCCGAAAGCTCGTATTTTTTTCCCCAGTTCATAAAACATCAAAAAATGTTGGCCTTATATCAGGTTTTCGCACAAAAACGTCGCAATGTACATATCACTCAGCAGTTTTGGTTGTTCTAGAAAAAAATGAAAGAAATTTCTAAAAATAATGAAAAAGTAAATAAATCGAAATTTGACTATACCCTCGTATTTGACTTGTCCCCAACCCCCATTGAACGGATATTTTGGTCGCACTTCTACTTATAGTATTTTTTCTAACGTTGGTTATTTATTATGATCGTTTCATAAGAACATGTTATTACCTTGCATTTTTGTTGATTTCTCTAATAATTCTTCCAAATGGATTTTAAGTTCCGACACAGGGGTACTAACTACCACTTGTGCGATGGTCGTTAGATAGAGCGTAAATTGCTTGAGTTGAAGAACGATGTAAGAAATTCTTACATGGCCCTCTACTGATTGGCGATCGAGTCGACAAAACGTCCGTTGCTTTTTCAACAGCTTGTAATATAACGATGGTGCTCGTAGCGCATCAGCCCTTCTAGCAGTTTTTGATACAAACCCCAACCTCTCCGTTTATTTCATCATCAAGTATCCGTGGTAAATGAGGTATTCCTGATCAGATGCAAGTACTTGACAAAGAAACAAAATAAAAATGTTGAATACCATGAGAGAAATTATACTTGCTGACCCAGTGCTCACTCACCTGATAAGGGTCTCTCCCTGCCAAGTCGTTTGACAACCAAAACGTTACAAATCGCACCGAGTTGTAGAGCTACTAATGAGGCCAAATGTCAAGTTTCAGTATTGAAGGTTTAGATAAAACACCTCTCTTCCTTGTCAATCTAACCCATTGTAGCGAAAAGCCTCATCTCAAATTAGATTCATTATTGAAAATAATAGTAATAGGCCTCATTTATATCAAGCAAAACAAGGTCATAATCGAATAAAAGACTTGAGGGGCGAATGGAACTGAGCAAAAATTTGGCTGAGAAATTGGTCGTATTTTTCATAATAACCAACCTCATGAATCATACGGACCAAGGAACCAGGAATAAGTCCCACAAACCAACCCTGACAAGAGATCGTGAATAAATGTGAGGGAGCAAGAAACAGGGCAAAATACCACGAACGGGCGGAAGTATACCTAATCGTAAAGTAACTGATTCAAATCAACGAATGTGCATTTATTATAATAGAATTAATAATTATTTAAAAAACAGTTAGAGAGAAATAAATTCTAAATTATATAGATGAATTTAGATTATCTTATTGTAGGTACTTATCTATAGCCCTTATAGCTAAAAATGTTGAAAATTTTGGTTTATTATTTTCAATAATGAACCATTGGAATCGAGCATGAAAAAAAAAGAAATTCCAACCCCCCCTCAAAATTTGATGGGTTACGTTTCAAGGTATGTAGAATCCAAAACTGCAATAAAAAACGCTGCAAATCCCTACACAACGGTTTACTATTTTGTACAGAATACCCTCCTGTTACAGATCACAGGTCTCCGTATAGATAACCCTTCTATGTGTATAACATATATGTACTATTCTACACATATTATGTAGATCGCGGACCCTCCGTAGGTTAGTACCTAACCCCATACTCGTTACGAGGTACCTACCTAAACCGTTGTGTAATAATTTACCTGTATAGGTTCCCCTTCTACGGAGATAGACAACAACTGTGATCCGTGAACTGTGAACTGTGTTTTACAACTGTGTGTACACATCTAGTAACTTCACTCTGTTAATTTATTTAACGTATTGTGGTTCATAGATCACTACCTACTACCACTCATCACTTCACTTCAGTGAGATGTAACTAGGTCCAGAGGTTTGGTCCTTTTCAGTCTTCGTAAATCGCCGCTGTTGTCCAGGAGGTTCAGTACTTCGACATTCCTGTGCTTGTGGAGACGGTTCTCATGATCCGTTGCTCGATTTTGTACAACTGCGCTCACCATCTTAATTTGAAGGTCGCGATGGAGGTCATCCGTTCGGATATACCAGGGGGCATTGACTATGCTCCTGAGGATTTTGTTTTGTGTTGTTTGGATAATTTTCAAGTTAGTTCTCTTGGTGCAGCCCCATAACTGGCAGCCGTAAGCCCAAATCGGTTTGATCACTTGCTCGTACAGTAGCATTTTGTTATGTGTAGGTAGTTGGGATTTTCTTCCGATGAGCCAGTACATCTTCTTGAATTTTAGGTTTATTTCTTCCTTCTTCTTCTTCACGTGCTCCTTCCAACGGAGCTTCGCGTCCAGAGTCATTCCGAGGTACTTAGCTGTATTTGCATATGGAACAATCTGGGAGTTTATTTCAATTGGTATAGGGCTCACTTTCCTGTACGTAAAGTTAATGTGCGTTGACTTAGCTTCGTTGAGTTTTATTCTCCATTTTTTGGTCCATTGATGGATGCTATTCACGGATTCCTGTAGTTTTCCCGAGGCTTCCTCGACTGTAGAACCTACTGCCAGGATTGCTGTGTCGTCTGCAAACGTCGCTGTCACAGCTTCTGCTGATTTTGGGAGATCCCTTGTGTATAGTAGATAGAGTACTGGCCCAAGGACGCTACCTTGAGGTACTCCTGCTTTTATTACACGTAATTGGGAGTATTCATCTTCGTGTTTTACCCTGAAATGCCTTTCTGTTAGATAGGACACCAAAATCCTATAATACTGGGTAGGGAGATCCCTGTGTAGCTTTGCTTGAAGCCCCTTATGCCAGACTTTGTCAAATGCTTGAGAGACGTCAAGGAATACTGCTGAGCAGATTGCCTTCTCTTCAAAGCATTTCTCTATCACGCTGGTGATCCGGTGTACCTGATCGATTGTTGAATGGTGCTCTCTGAATCCGAATTGGTGATCTGGGATTAAATTTCTCTCCTCGATTACTTATAGGTTTTAATCTCTTTAAGAGGAGTTTCTCAAAGAGCTTGGAGATAATTGGTAAAAGGGAGATGGGTCGGTAGGACTTTTTTTCATATGTTGGTTTACCTGGTTTGGGTATCATTATCACCTCTGCTACTTTCCACTGCAGTGGTACGTACTGCAGCCTAAAAGACGCATTGATTAGGTGTAGGAGTTTCTTTAGCCCTTTTTCTGGTAGTTCTTTCAAGATTTTCCCAGTTATAAGATCATAGCCTGGAGCTTTCTTTGGACTGAGGTTGAACATGATCTCATTTTTGAGTTCTTGAATGGTAACAGGCCGAATTTCCATTTCATCTGACTTTTCTATCATTGTAGCATCCTCATCTGCGGTCTGCCTTGGGAACGGGGTAAATGTTTCCTCAAGGTGGTTAGCAAACAAATCTGCCTTTTCTTTGGCACTCCTCGCCCAATATCCATCTTCTCGTTTAATAGGCGGTATTGGTATTTTGGGCCGCTTAAGTCCTTTAGTTGCTCTGTATAAAGAATAGTCCGTGTCTTTTCCAGCAGTGAGGCTCTGCAAGTTGATAGCCAATGTTTCATCTTCAATTTCTTGGTTTAGAGCTTTGAGCTCATTGCACAGCGCATTCAGCTTTCTTTTGTTTTCTGCAGAGCGAACCCTTTGCCAGGCTTTCCTAGCTTTTCTTTTGGCCCGTACCAATTCCCTTACTTCGAGAGGGTAGTTGGAATGGTAGAAAGGTTTCTTCCGGTTGATTGGGGTGCAGGACCAGCACGCCTCTTGGATGTTTTCGGTCAATCGTTCAACCTCTGTTTCCAGTTGATCTGATGTTCTGATGGGCACGTGTAAATCAATGCTTTCGGACAGTGTTTTTCGGAATAACTCCCAGTTACTGTGCTTATTAGTAAGTTTTGGGGTCTCTTCTCTGAGGATTATCGAGTCACTTAGCGTCATGATCACAGGAGAGTGATCAGACGAGAGGCCATCGCTATCCTCAGTATGTATGTAGTTACCCGATATTCCTTTTACTATAAAGAAGTCCAGGAGATCTGGTACTTTATTCACATCTGTTGGCCAGTACGTAGGCCCTCCTCCTGAGTGAAAATTGCATTTAGTTTCTTGACCTGCTGCAAACAATTGTACTCCCTTCGGGTTGCGCGTTTTTGAGCCCCAGAATTCGTGTTTTGCATTGAAATCACCCCCTATAATGAAGTTATGTCCGATTTCGCGAAATAAGTCCACGTAGTCGTCTTTTTTCAGAACATACCTAGGTGGGCAGTATATGGCAGCAATGTTGATAGTTCTGTTTTTTGTACTCACTTGTACTGTGATGACTTGCATTTTTTCGATCTCTATTTTCAGCTGTTCCGAGTGTTTGATATTGCTCTTTATAAACACAGCCGAGCCTCCCCGAGCGCGATCGGCGGGGTGGACGGAGCGATAAATGTTATAACCTTTGATATTTGCGTAGGATGTTCTTGTTAGGTGTGATTCCGAGATCAAGCATACGTCAATTTTTTCTTGATTGAGAAAAATCTCTAGTTCTTTTATGTTTTGAACTAGCCCGTTGGCATTCCAGATTGCTATACGGAGTGTATTATGGCCCATATTTTTTGTAATTTGAGAGTTGCAGTTCTATTTTATCTAGCCTGTTGAATATAATTTGATTTATCTTACTGTGGTCTTCCAGTTTTTCCAGCACTAGTGCTAGCATATTTTCTGTGGTGGGTTTTACTTTCTGAACCTCTTTTACATTTTTTGTTATTTGCGCATAGGAGACTTCTCCCTTGGACCATTTTTGACTCATACCTTTAGAATTCGATACACTCTCTCTTCTACCAGGTACGGTGGTTGTGTCTTTTCTGGCCGGCTTATCCCTTTTATCACGGAGCCTTTGAAGTTCCTTCGCCACTTCACACCCGCGATAGTTCGCGGGGTGGTCGCCTTTGCAATTGATGCACTTGGGAGGTGATTCATTTGTTTTCTGGCAATCACTTGTATTGTGCTTACCAGCGCACTTGACACACCTAGGTTCCATTTGACAGTACCTGTGTGTATGATTGAACGACTGGCAGGACTTGCACTGTGGAATTAGTGCTGTTGTCTTCCTCAGGGGCTCAATTTTAACCTTTAGATTCATGATATGCTTAATTTCATAATTTTTTTAAATATCATCCTCTTCGTCAAATGAGAGCATAAATAAAGGAAGTTTTTTCAGCACCGTAATTGGTGCATCTTGCTCACTGGGTTGTTTTTCCTTCTTAACGAGGAAGACTGCCTCTAGGATTTTATAACCCCTACCTTGGAGGTCTTCAATAATCTCTTGTGGTGGGCAGGAGTGATGAAGCCCTCGGGCTACCACCTTAATGGGACGATCATGCTTATTCTCGTACGTGTACCACTGAAGGCTTGCGTCTTTCAGCCTTTGGGTCACAGCACGGTACGCGTCCTTATCTTGGACATTAATCTTCCACTTATTATTGTTGAGAGCGGTTACTTTCCACTCTGAACTTGTCGCCGATTTTATTAGTGGGCTCATCTCCTTAAAGTCCTTGATACCAATTACGTTGATGGGTGGAGGGGGGTAATCCTTAATTTCCTGCTTTTTAGGGACAGATGTCCCTTTGGGTTGATTAGGTAAGGTGGCTACTTCCGGAGAGGATGATGCTTTTCGTTTCTTTTTGCCTCTTTTGAGGATCCAATTTGTCTCTCGTTCAAGGTCATCCTCATCCGTACTACACATTTTGGTTTCAGCCTTGCTGTTTGTGTTTTGAGTAATTGTGCTAGCCATAGTGCTCATTTTGAGATCAGCTTGGGTCAAATATTCACAAAGGGCAATGATAGTATTATAGAGCTCACCAAATGCTGAGTTGATGTGCTCATCCTGGATACGGAATGCCGCAGTAGAGGTCCGGTGTTGCACAACCTTCAGTTTTGTTTTGTCAACAATTTCGGCGATTGACTCGCCGCCGTCGCTTTCCTCGTCCATTTTTCTCACAATATCATTCCTGATACGGCGAAAATAATAATTATTACTAACTGTTTTCTTTTCACTAGAGCTCCGACCGATGTTTCCTGCTCGGAGGTTCGCGCACGACTAGATAGAATAATGAACCGTTGTGTAAAATTTGCCTATCAATAATACTTCAACGGTTGTTCAAGTTGCAAAAGTACCTATCAACAAAATCCAGCCCCTTCTTGGTAGATGAGCCGTTGTGTAATAATTTACCGTTGTGTAATAATTTACCGTGGTGTAATAATTTACCGTTGTGTAATAATTTGCCGTTGTGTAATAATTTGCCATTGTGTAATAATTTACCAATCAATAATACTTCAACGGTTGTTCAAGTTGCAAAAGTACCTATCAACAAAATCCAACCCCTTCTGGGTAGATGAGCCGTTGTGTAATAATTTACCGTTGTGTAATAATTTGCCATTGTGTAATAATTTACCCATCAATAATACTTCAACAGTTGTTCAAGTTGCAAAAGTACCTATCAACAAAATCCAGCCCCTTCTGGGTAGATGAGCCGTTGTGTAATAATTTCCCGTTGTGTAATAATTTTACGTTACGTAATAATTTACCGTTGTGTAATAATTTACCGTTGTGTAATAGTTTACCGTTGTGTAATAATTTACCCATCAATAATACTTCAACGTTTGTTCAAGTTTCAGAAGTACCTACCAACAAAATCTAATAGTCCATCACTTATCAAATGAAATAATATCGCAGAACAAACAACTCGACTTCATACAGCCATCCTTGATTAAAATCAGGTGCTCCTTATTGATGAAATCCCGGCCGGATTTATACCGTTTGATTCACGATCGTGTTGAAGAAGCTTTTAGGTGCACACGAACGGCTGGACCTACAGTGCTCCGGGTGGCCTCCAAAAATTGTTTAGCTCAACACAAATTTAATAACGTAAAAAAAAACAATACCCTCCAATCGAAAGTTTTCGAGATACGGCGTTCTGAAAATTTCAACCCCTATTTTGAAGCCCTTAGGGATGACTGACAGTAACGTCGAGCTTCGAGGACCAACTAGACCCCGAACGGAACCTATAACCCGAATTTCATCAATTTTGTTTCATGGTAACTAAGAAAAGTGGCCAGTACGGCGTACGGCGTACGCGAACGGCGGACAGACAGAAATATTTTTATTGAAGTTTTGGATTTGGAACGCTGCAAATCCCTGCACAACGGTTAATATTATTATGTACAGAATACCCTTATGTTACAGAGCACAGCTCTCTGTATAGATAACCCGTCTATATAACATAATATGTATTACTCTGTACATATTATGTGAATCGCAGACCCTCCGTAGGTTAGTAACTAACCCCGTAACGTCGAGCTTCGAGGACCAACTAGACCCCGAACGGAACCTATAACCCGAATTTCATCAATTTTGTTTCATGGTAACTAGGAAAAGTGGCCCGTACGGCGGACAGACAGATATATTTTTATTGCAGTTTTGGATTCTACATACCTTGAAACGTAAGCCATCAATTTTTGAGGGGGGGTAACAATTTTTTTTCATGCTCGATTCCAATGGTTCATTATTGAAAATAATAAACCAATATTTCTGTCTGTCCGCCGTACGCCGTACGGGCCACTTTCTTAGTTACCATGAAACAAAATTGATGAAATTCGGGTTATAGGTTCCGTTCGGGGTCTAGTTGGTCCTCGAAGCTCGGCGTTACCGTCAGTCATCTCTAACGGGTTCAAAATAAGGGTTGAAATTTTCAGAACGCCATAGCTCGAAATCTTCCGATAAAAGGTTATGGTTTTTTTACGTTATTAAATTTGTCTTGAGCTAAACAATTTTTTGAGACCACCCGGAGCATCGTACGTCCAGATGTTCGTGAGCACCAAAAAGCTTCTTCAACACCATCGTGAATCAAACGGTATAAATCCGGTCCGGATATCATAACTACGGTGCTTCTGATTATAATCAAGGATGGCTGTATGAAGTTTGTTCTGCGATATTATTCCATTTGATAAGTGATGGAATATTGGATTTTGTTGGTAGGTACTTGTGAAACTTGAACAAACTTTGAAGTATTATTGATGGGTAAATCATTCCACAACGGTAAATCATTACACAACGGCAAATTATTACACAACGGTAAATAATTACATAACGTAAAATTATTACACAACGGTAAATTATTACACATCGGCTCTTCTACCCAGAAGGGGCTGGATTTTGTTGATAGAATACTTTTGCAACTTGAACAACCGTTGAAGTATTATAGATGGGTAAATTATTACACAATGGCAAATCATTACACAACGGCAAATTATTACACAACGGTAAATTATTACATAACGGCTCATCTACCAAGAAGGGGCTGGATTTTGTTGATAGGTACTTTTGCAACTTGAATAATCGTTGAAGTATTATTGATGGGCAAATTATTACACAACGGTTCATTATTCTATCTCCGAGAAGGGGAACCTATACAGGTAAATTATTACACAACGGTTTAGGTCGGTACCTATTAACGAGTACGGGGTTAGGTACTAACCTACGGAGGGTCGGCGATCTACATAATATGTATAGAATACTAGCAAACCCGGCGAACTCCGTTTCGCCACCAGATGGCTTCGTTTTATGTAACATTTCGTTTGGTGGTACTATGTACCACCATATTACTATGTTATATAGAAGGGTTATCTATACGGAGACCTGTTATCTGTAACAGGAGGGTATTCTGTACAAAATAATAAACCGTTGTGCAGGGATTTGCAGCGTTTTTTATTACAATACTCATACGGTCACTCAAACCGAACAGCTATCTATGTTACTCATTTTAAAAACTACATAATTTTGCGGGATACCGTGGGGTTGGTCTTTACTTCGCATCCTATGTTGCAAGATTGAAAATATTATATTATGGGACAGCGACCTCTAGTTGAAATAGGCCGTGAAGCTTGAAATAATTGTTGGTACCACACATCCTGGGCTGTGCGAAAAATAGTAGCAGTCCAAAACTTGCTGTCCAACTTTAGGCCCGACGACATCAAAGGTCAAATCCCGAACGGCATCAGAAAAAAAAGTTTCCGAACGCATTGCAATTGGCACAGCCGCACCAGACCTTGTTGTTGGAACGAGTTATAATCACGAGCAGGCGGGAATTCAGCTGGTAACGGTGATTTCAAACCTAATTGGTGGTTGGGGTATTCCAGTAAACCGGAACTCGCCTTTTTAGACTTCTACGCTTTTTCCGGTCCCTCGTGCCAACGCGATCGCACTAAACAGATCGGCCATCTAGCTTCCATTGCTATAATTCGTTTATTTCCTAAGCAAATGTATCTTTCAAATAATTGTTATCAACACTCCGCCAACGCAAATCATTTGCTACACGGCTGAAAATGATACAATGGAAGCTAGTTTATTCAGTTCCCTTTGTTTAGTTTTGCGAGCACATTTCATTTTACACTTGTTTCATTCTTCAACACTGGAATTCTCGCAGGCCAGCCTCCTCTCGTTAGTACAAACATCCAACAAGAAGAACAACCAACTCGAATTCCGTGATATAATCAGGTGTTCCCAACCAATGATATCTGGGCCTGATTTATACCGCTTCATTCACGATCATGTTGACGAAGATATCATTGCTAGGGAACACCTGATTATAATCACGTATGGCTGTATGATATCTAGTTTTTATTCCGAGATTTTGAATCATTTGAGGAATGATGGTTATTTTCGATTTTGTCGCTTCTTGATTTCAGTTCTGCCTGCGAATCCAAGAAGCAGCAGATCAGCTAGGAAACAATGAAATTCTGGTACTGGTCGTTCCACGTTTCAGAATTTGTGGCCATATATAGATACATGAGTGGCGACTTCACTGACGTGGTTAATCGAGTTATTTCTCATTTTCTCTCCTTAACCACTCGGTATCGCTCCACCACCCTCCACTCTAACAATAAGATATATGAGATTATCACAGAGTAGGTTAGCGAAATTATATGTGTAGCTTGCTCCTGACTCCTGTAATCTCCCACTGAGAGATGGAAGGGTAAAGTAGAAGCAGTAAGCAATCGAGTGACTAATCAATTTAATCATTAATCAACCACGAATGCTTTACTTGAAAAATATTATAAAGAAATTGTCTAATAGAAAATAGTCTCTCCCTCTTTATGTGAAAAGGATCCATTTTTTTCCGGCTCAACATCGAGCGCCTCCATAATGATGAAAGGTCGTGATACGCACGGGTTAGTGATATAGTAGGGGGTTAGTGCTGAAACTGGAAGTTCGTGTCAAACGCCTAAATTGGTTTGGACCTGACGTGGAGGGCTCTGGACGCTATGGGCCGTTATCCGACAGGAAACGTTTTATCGCAAAAGGCTAAGCTCAGGTTTTCATCGGCATAAAAAAAAAGAAAATACCTAATAAAAATAGAAATAAAAAAGAAATAAAAATATAAAAATCGGTCAATGGTCCGGATAAAAAAGCGGGGCGGTAAAATATGCTCACCTCGGATTTCATACTTCGCAGCTGGTGGATTTTATACAAAACCTATCCCATTTCAATGGTAATCCGCTAAAAATGCTCGAGTTATGCAGGTATGTATCATGTTTGTTTGTGAACGCTATCTGGATAGAACGTGTAATTTTTTATGCTTAAAATTCTGAGGTGAGCAACGGCACCATGTCTGGAGGTGAACATGGAGGGAGACTGTGTTATCGGTATATTAAATACATTGCACAGTTTTATATCAATTATGGATCATTTTTTTTCGATAATGAACCTTTGAAATCGAGATGAAAAAAAAAAAAAAAAATTTTACCCCCCTCCATTACATCAAAATTTGACAGTTTACATTTCAAGGTACATATAATTCGAAAATGGAATAAAAACACTGCAAATTATTGCTCAACGGTTTATCATATACCTGCATTTGTAGATCTTCTGAGTAGATGAATACTTCCCTCGTGCTTCACCCAGGTAAGCCCTAAATCGAGTACTGGAACCAACCGGTGGATTGAAGTTAATAACTGATATTTATTTATATTTATTTATTTATTTAGTATACGGGCAAAAATTGTCCAATTTACAAAGTATTAATGGCTACTGGAAGTACTCGAGTCGCTGGAGTACTCGAGTACTGGGGCCCTGGAGTACTCGAGTCATTCCCTGGGCACATAATACGTGGAGTACATGCCCTGGGCACATGGTGTACTGAATTGAAGTTTCATATAAATGAGTGGAATTCAATAACTCAATCATCAAGTATTTGCAGTTGCTCATGAATCATAAGGTAAATAATAAACCGTTGTGTACTAATTTACCTGTATAGAAGCCCCTTCCGCGTAGGTACTTAGTATGATAAACCATTGTGTAACAATTCACCGTTGTTTAGTAATTTACCGTTGTGTAATAATTTACCGTTGTGTAATAATTTACCCAATAATACTTCAACGTTTGTTCAGGTTGCAAAAGTACCTATCAACAATATCTAGAAGATCCGTCATTTTGGTTTATGATTTTCAATAATGAACCATTGGAATCGAGCAAGAAAAAAAATTCTTGCACCCCCCCCCCCCCCCCCCCCCTCAAGATTTGATGGTTTACGTTTCAAGGTATGTAGAATCCAAAACTGCAATAAAACGCTGCAAATCCTTGCACAACGGTTTATTATTTTGTATACAATACTCTTCTGTTACAGATCACGGCTCTCTGTATAGATAACCCGTCTATAATCATATAATATGTACTATTCTATACATATTATGTAGATCGCAGACCCTCCGTAGGTTGGTACCTAACCCCGTACTCGTTACTAGGTGCCTACCTAAATCACGAGTTAAATGTTGCTAAAATAACTCTGTCGATGGCAAACAGTAACTAAAACGGCAAAAAGAAACGCAAATAATGAAGTTCTGAAGGAAAATTGTTGATGTGGAGTGAAATAGATGCCCCTTCTGCGTAGATCACCGTTTTTTGTGGTCAATACCTACCACACCAAGTTATTACACCGTTGTGTAATAACTTGCCCATCAATAATACTTCAACGGTCGTTCAAGTTGCAAAAGTACCGATCAACAAAATCCAGCCCCTTCTTGGTAGATGAACCGTTGTGTAATAATTTACCGTTGTGAAATAATTTACCGTTATGTAATAATTTACCGTTGTGTAATATTTTGCCGTTGTGTAATAATAGTGTGATGATCCAGCGGGAGCTATATTTAGGAATGAGTACACGAGACTGCTTGAGTCGGTTTGTGACTTGGAATGCATGTTTATTGGTTAATTACATCGCCTTTTATACTCCTTATTACAGACCCGGAAGGGGGTAGGGGAACCCCGCTCCGGGAAGCCGCCAGGACGCGGCTTATACCTCAAGTGACGCTATTACATTGTTTATAGGGAGCAGCCGATCACTACACTGCTCCCCCCAGAATTGAAGTTAAATACTGCAATTATAAATTCATTTTCGACGGTGAATCGTGTTGAGGCGTCGGTGGAGGTAGAAGAGGCTGCGTGTTGTCTTGGTTTGCTGTTGCGGTGTCATCCTGCATTAGCGGCGGCTGCGGTGCGGGATCCGTGAGCGTGCTCGGAAGGCTAGCTTCACACTTGCGAGGTTTCAACCGGCGAGGTGCGGATTCGGTGAGGTTTCGGCAGCCGCCTCGAAAACCCAGTTCCCGTTCACACTTCCGAGGTTCATAAGAGGTTTACAGTCGGTAGAATCAACCAGTTACCTACAGTTTCACCATGGACAGAAGACGTGCTATTGCGATGCTGTTCCTCTACAGACGGATAAAAAAAAAAAACGCTGCAAAGTCCTTGTCACATGGATTTAGGACTTTTGGACATACCTACAGAAATTTTGACTGTTCATTTATTGTTTCTTTCATGCGCAATAATCGAAATAGCTATTTCTGATAGTTTCCATTAATTTTGGCCCCTAACACAAATTAGGTATGCTCCTTTTTTCTTTTTTTTTAACTATCTTTGATCATTGGTAGTGCCAGTTAATCGCCTTGATCCACGTGTTGACACTTTTTTCAGTGTTATTATACAAACTGATGGTGATTCCAGACGATTTCCCAGGTTTTTCACTCATAAAAAATCAATTTCTGGAGCTGAACATTTGGTAGAAGTCAATTTTCCACTCTTTGGTCAAAATCGACTTCATATTCGGTCTTCTCGTCCACAAAAACATGGAAAACGATTCCTCAAAAGCTCATTTTACTAACATGTTGCTAAAACGCAAAAAGTACCTATTTTTACACACATTTTCACTCATAACACCCCTGGGTATATTCCGATCGGGCTGAAAAGTTTCGGGACACAACTAGGGCTCAAATGGAGCATGTGTGCGAAAGAACGACTTTTTTAGACCGAAAATGAAGCCTGTACACGTGATACGGCGGACGGACATTGCATTTTTGGAATCTACGCACCTTGAAACGGAAAAGAAAAAAGTTTGAGGGGGTGTTATAAAAATTTTTTGCTGAGCGAATACATAGGTGTATTATTCACAGAATAAATAAACCAAAAGGTTGACTAGGGCCCACTGGGTCCATCCTATTTTGATAAGAACACGGAAGTGCGGTGCATTTTATACACTGTTCGAGGAGTTGAGAGAGAATGAAGACAAATGCAGGGAGACGAAGCACCAACCGACCATCGAATGAACCGAAACTGAACCTCGCAAGTGTGGACGCTAGCTTGACTTTGTGGACCCTCGACCCGTGTAGGAGCCTTCTAAGAACCTCTTCATGCCGCCGCGGCCGGGGGGGGGGGGGGGGGGGAGCGGCGTAATCCGGCGCCTCTTCGGTTCGTACACGGGAGAGGTTCGGCGAGGTTTCTCGGTTCACACATATCAGGCGACCGCGCTAAATCGACCGAATCTGAACCGCGCCGCGTGAAACCTCGCAAGTGTGAAGCTAGCCGAACTGGGAGCGTGCTCGGAGGTGGTTCCGCTGATAATGTCGGGGGCCTCGTCTGGGAGACCTCTGGAAGGGGCGGCTGGTGGTAGTGACACTGCTGGGCGGCGAGGCAGGAGGTGCCGGTGCAGGTGAAATGGGCCGCACTTGCGGCGTAGCTGCAGCGGTTGGCGGCTCCTCTTGCGTCCTCTTGTTTGTTGCCTGGGTCCCAGTGGTAATTGTGTCGGGGGACACCTGTATCCCGATGCTCTGGAGCTGTGGGCGGCGGCAGCTGTGTGTGCAGCAGTCGGAGCACTTCCCGGCGAAAGGCGGGAGCGTCAGCGTGATGGTTTGCCTGTGAGTGGCCGTGTAGGTCATTATGGGTATTCCCGCGGCGTCTGGCGGGCCGCTGACATGAAGTGGGGTGATTCCCTGTGGTGGCTTCATCTTCTGATTCATCTGGTTGATGGATGGCCGAGGTGGTATAGGGGCGGCGTTGAACCGTGTGATTCCCATCGCTTCTCGTATCGTGGTGGTTGGGGGACACCTCCCCGGGAGTACTGGCTTCGTCTTTCTTCTTCTCGTTGGCGAGTCGTGATGTCCCGGAGGCGAAGGTGTGTTCGGTGCCATTGTGAGAGTGAATGACCTTTGCGGGTCGCGGTCCGTGTTTTATACCCGCGGAATCCGCGGATGAATTTGGTTGGCCAATAGGGAGTGAGCTTTCTTGACCAATCACAGTTGAGGGAGCCGGGGCCGGCTTGCATCTATCAATGGAGACTGTTGGTGTCGTGGAGTCATTGTTTTCGAAACAAATAGTCTTCCCGTCGTTTGTGAGAACTCGAAAAGGCCCTACGTAAGGAGGGTCGAGTTTACCTTTCGGTGTATCGACTCTTACGTATATGTGTGTTGCTCGCTGAATTGTGTTCGGCAAATAGGCCTCTGCGAATCTTCGGTACGAGTCGTGTGTCAGAAGCGGTACCGTAGCGGGTGGTGGTTGTGTGAGCAGGTCCCCTGGAAGTCGTGGAGTGGCCGAAAAAAGTCGTTGTGAGGGCGAGTAGCCGTCGGGGCCTGGCCTGTTGCGTAGGCCGAGAAGGAGGCCGTTGAGGTCCGATGCCCAGGTTCTTGACGAGGAGGTAACGATGATAGCGTCTTTTAAGACATGGTGTAGGCGTTCCACAAGGCCGTTGGCTTGCGGGTGATATGTGTTCGTGTGATGTAGTTCTATCCCCATTTTTTCGCAGAATAATCGGAAGGTGTTTGATGTGAATTGGGTCCCTTGGTCGGAAGTCAAGTGTGCCGGGGAACCGAATCGGGTGATCCAGTTATCATGAAGGGCGTTGATCAGGCTTTCCGTTGTTATTGTTGATAACGGGACGCATTCGAACCATCCCGTTGCTCGGTCGATCATCGAGAGAACGAATTTGTATGATCTAGAAGGTGGAAGTGGTCCGAAGATATCAACATGTAGATTTGAGAGCGGTGTTGATTCCGGAAAGGTACCTAGGGGTGCTCGAACGTGCCGGGTAATCTTCGCCCGGTTGCAGCTAGGGCAGGCGCGTGTGAAGAGGCGAACCGAGGAGGTCAAATTTGGCCAATAGTATCGGGCGCGGATCAGGGCGCTCGTAGCCTTTATTCCTGGATGCGATAGTCCGTGTATGTGCCGGAAAACTGGGAGCCGTAGAGATGTAGGTATATAGGGTCGTGGTGCTGAATCTGACAATTCGCAGAGGATCTCGTACCCGTTGATTGATTTTCTTTGAAGGCTCATCTCGCGGGTGTGTTCATCGGCGGACTGGGCTTCGAAGAGTTCTATTGTTGAGAAGGGAGGTCGGTATTTGTCGACCGCGTGTGTGTCCAGGCCAGTGTTATCTTCGGTGGGTGGTAGACGGGACAAATAATCGGCGATGACGTTTGAAGATCCCTCGGCGTATCTTATATCCGTGGTGAATTCTGATATGAATCGTAGGTGACGGAGTCTGGTCGGAGGAGCGGTGTTCGATTGTGTAGTAAGGGCCGTGGTGAGAGGTTTGTGATCGGTGTACACGGTTAGTGTACGTCCCTCGATTTGCTGGCGGAAGTGTACTACGGCGAGATATATTGCGAGGAGTTCTCGGTCGAACGTGCTGTAATTTCTCTGCGCTTGATTGAGGGATTTTGAGAAAAATCCTAGTGGTCTGAGATGGTCACCGTCTAGGAAGTGGAGCGCAGCGCCGACGGCGAAGTCCGAGGAGTCCGTGTGTAGGACTAGTGGTTGTGTGGGGCCTGGATGCGCTAATGTTACTGCTCGTTCGAGGACGTGTTTCGCTTCTTCGAACGCGGTTTCGGCGTTTCTAGACCATTGAAGTAGACGTTTATCTCTCTTCCGAGCGTCGGGCGGTATCATGTCTATCAGTGGTCGGAGTGTGGCGGCAGCACGAGGTATCGCGCGGTGATAAAAATTTATCAAGCCTAGGAACGTGCGGAGGTTTTGTACCGTAGTAGGGCGAGGAAACTTAGCGATGAGGGCCGTTCGTTCGGGTAGAGGTGTTACTCCGTTAGGTGATACGATGTGGCCGAGGAACTTGACAGATGTGCGGGCCAGTTGACACTTCGCCTTGTTGACTTGGAGGCCGTATTTTGATAGAGTATCGAGTAATAATTTTACGTGAGTAAAATGTTCTTCGATATCTTTGGAGGCTACTAGAAGGTCGTCTAAATAGCAGAAAACGAAGGGTAGGTCTCGGAGGACGTGGTCCATGTATCTCTGCCAAGTCTGTGCTGCGTTTCTTAAGCCGAAGTTCATTCTTTTGTACTGGTAGGCGCCGAACGGGGTGAGAATTGTCGTTTTCGGAACGTCCTTTTTGCTGATTCTGCAATGGAAGAAGGCGCGGGCGAGATCGAACGTACTGTATATAGTCGTCCTGAAAAGTACGGTTGTGAAGTCGTGGAGGTGGCGTACCGTGTATCGATCGGGGACGGTGAGTCTGTTGAGGGCACGGTAGTCTCCGACGGGGCGAATGTCTCCGTCTGGCTTCGGTACGACGTGTAGAGGGCTTGACCAAGGAGCTTCCGATGGTTCTATGATGCCGGCGTTTAGGAGTTCTGTGAAGTGGGCTTTCGCTTTCGTGTAGATCGCCGGAGCTAGTCGTCGGAGCTTAGCATGACATGGTGGGCCCTTCGTTACTATATGGTGTTCGATCGGTGCTTCGCAGGGCGTTTTTGAAGGAGCGTATGCGTCTAGTAGTGCTTGAAAGCGTGGCGAATTATCTGTGGTTAAACAGATAGAGTTTCCCGGATGTACGAGGTTGATTGTGCCTTTGATGAAGGTGCTAGTCGCTGTGTTGATGAGGCGAGAAGGCGAGACGCTGTTCGCAGAAGCCGGTAGCCGGTGAAGGTTGCGTGTTCGTCGTCGGGGTGACCAGTGTGATGATCCAGCGGGAGCTATATTTAGGAATGAGTACACGAGACTGCTTGAGTCGGTTTGTGACTTGGAATGCATGTTTATTGGTTAATTACATCGCCTTTTATACCCCTTATTACAGACCCGGAGGGGGGTAGGGGAACCCCGCTCCGGGAAGCCGCCAAGACGCGGCTTATACCTCAAGTGACGCTATTACATTGTTTATAGGGAGCAGCCGATCACTACAATACCATTGTGTAATAATTTACCCATCAACAATACTTCAACGTTTGTTCAAGTTGCAAAAGTACCGACCAACAAAATCCAGCTCCTTCTTGGTAGATGAACCGTTGTGTAATAATTTACCGTTATGTATTAATTTACCGTTGTGTAATAATTTACCGTTGTGTAATAATTTACCGTTATGTATTAATTTACCGTTGTGTAATAATTTACCGTTGTGTAATAATTTACCGTTGCGTACCTAACAATTTGCCGTTGTGTAATAATTTACCATTGTTACAGATCACAGCTCTCCGTATAGATAACCCTCTATATAATATACCTATGCACTATTCTATACATATGATATAGATCGCTCACCCTCCGTAGGTTAGTACCTAACCCCCTAACTCGTTACTAGGTACCTACCTAAATCACGAGTTAAGTGTTACTAAAACAATTCTGCCGATGACAAACAGCACCTAACAAAAAGATACGCACATAATGAAGTTCTGAAGAGAAATTGTTGATGAGGAGTGAAAAAGTTGCAAACGTACCTACCAACAAACTCCAGCCCCTTCTACGTAGATGGTATAATGAACCGTTGTGTAATAATTTACCGTTCAGTAATGATTTACCATTGTGTAATAATAATTTATCCATCAATAATACTTCAACGGTTGTTGAAGTTTCACTACCTATCAACCAACTCCAAAAGAGCCATCATTTTTCAAATGAAATAATTATCACAGAACAAGCAACTGGACTTCATACTCCGCCAATATAATCAGGTGGCCCCTAGCAATGATTTTATCTCGGGCCGATTTCCGATTGTAAGCGCGTCCCTGGTGACGACATTTGGTCTAAATGTATACAATTTCATTCACCCTGGTGTCGAAAATGCCTGTCGGTGCAAACTTCGGGTCCTTACTGTGAACGAACGGCTGGACGTACGATGCTCCGAGTGGTCTTAAAAAACTCGTAAGTTCAAGAACTATTTAAAACCGTAAAAAAATTCACGTAAAAAAAGGTATAGGCGTTCTGAAAATTTCAACCCCTATTTTGAACCCCTTAGAGATGACTGACAGTAGTAACGTCGAGCTTCGAGGACCAACTAGACCCCGAACGGAACCTATAACCCGAATTTCATCAATTTTGATTCATGGTAACCACGAAAAGTGGCCCGTACGGCGTACGGCGGACAGACAGAAATATTTTTATGGCTGCGTGAGCCCTGAGGCTAATTTCATTCCTGTTTGACCTAGAAGGATGAAATTCGAAATGGAGCCTATGTAGGACCGGTGAATAAGAATGACGAGGTGAGGGCCTTCCCTAACCAGCTGAGTGAGCCCTGAGGATAATTTGTAACGAACGGCTGGACGTACAATGCTCCGCGCTGTCTCAAAAAACTTCCAAGTTCGAGAACTATTTTTTTAAACGTAAAAAAATTCGAGATAACGGTGTCCGGAAAATTTCAAACCCCTTTTTTCACTTCTTAGAGATGACTGCTAGTAACGCTGAGCTTCGTGAACCAACTAGACCCCAAATGGGACCTAAAAACCATATTCCTTTAATTATGGTTCATGGTAACTAGGGAAAGTGCGAAGTACGGCGGACAGACAGAAGTTTTCCCTTTACATTTGTTATTCCATTTCCGGATTCTACATACCTTGAAACCGAAACCAAATTTTTGTGGAGGGGTTAAATTTTTTTAATGCTCGATTCCAAAGGTTGGTTGGTATTGAAAATAACAAACCAAAAATGTTGTTCTGCCGTACCTACGGCGTGCCGTTTTCCTTAGATGCCATGAAACAAAATTCGGTTTGGAGGTCCCATCTGGGCGTTACTGTCAGCCATCTCTAGCGGGCTTGAAAACTTTCAATAGAACAGTATCATGTTTATGACGTTTTAAATTTATTCTGAACTTGAGGATTTATTGAGACCATCCGGAGCTCTGTACGCTTAGCCGTTCGTTCACAGTAGGTAAGGCCGAAAACTAAGTCAACATGAGTGTGACTAAATTATACGGTACGCGTAATTCCAAGCCAGATATTTGAAATCATATAAACATATTATAGGTATATTACAAATATTCTCTTCTCTTCAACTTCTCTTCTCTTCTCTTCACACAGCGCAAAGGAATTTGCGTTAAACATTTTTCAAACTGCACGTTATGCTTCATGCTTAACGACAAGTAATTATTACAGATAGAGTAATTGAATCCGCCCTAATCTGCACTGAATTGATTAATTATTTTTATCGTACGTTTAAATGATCTATACGATCAACTATACGTATACGATACGATAAAGCAATGTGCCATCAAACATTTCTGAGGTTTTTAAAAACTTATTTATAAGCCTCAGAAAACAGTGATCTACGGAACAGGAAGGTACGAAACCGTTGTGTAATAATTTGCAGCTTTTCCCCTCTAAAATCTAAATAAGCGTAGACTATGAAGCAAAAACATCAGCGAGTTCAACCCAGATTGGCCCGGAGGTCTGAAAAGCGGCATAACTCTAGCCGTTTGACGACCGGTACGGTATAAAAAGCTTCCTCCGCTCCCACTGAACGGAATCAATTGCTCGGAAACTATAAAGCTGAATGATTGCTGGATGGGGGGGTGGTTGGATCAAACACGGGAAGCCTCCACTGTGGGGCTGGGAAAGAATATCTTCTAAGATGTTTATTTCAAAGGAAAGCGTCACTGTCTGTTTTTAATGAAAATTGATTCATATTCCCGGATGCAATTAAGGATAATATATATAGGTATATATTATGCTTTCTCATTTGATTTATAAATTTCTCTAATCCATAAGTACCCAATGCATCAAAAAACTTAGTTGACCGAAGTTCTTTTATAAATTAGTAGGTAGCATCGTTATATTTACTTGACCTGCTGAATGGCGACTAGTTATTTGGCCGTTTGTAATAGCCGTTTCAAAAATTATTGTATCCCTATGTCTTTAACGAGTTGCGGGCCTCTGTACATGATATACAAACTCTATACACCATGTCGTGGTATCCTCCCAGAACCACTCCCTGTGAAATTAAGATCTCGCCAAATAAACATAGAAGTGGGGACGGAAGACACAGGGGAACTGAGGAACCCAGTGGGGATCCCCACCATCCTCCACTAGCTGGAGGATGGAGGGAGATAGCCCTAAGGGCTATAAATACTCGCCTCCTTCGCCTTTCCAGCCATTCTACGCTCTCCTCTAGTCGAAGACTACTCTCTCTCTCCTCACTCCTCATCTCTCTCCTTAACCTAAAAGATCCTGGGCATGGTGGTCGTCTAGTACGATAACCAAATCAGGCAACGCCCCCCTCCGTGGGGGGGACCCCTCTACACCTCCCCCTGGACACCATCGCCGCCGCATCAACCAAACGCCTTTACCGGAGACGTCTCCCCACCCTCCGACGCCGTCTACCGCGACGGCTCGCCGCACCGACCCCCCTCCTACGCAGAAGCTGCACGCCCGCCGCAACAACCCCTCTCCTACGCAGAAGCCGCACGCACGCCGCAACGACCCGCCACAGCAGCTACCCCCGCTGCACAACCCCCCTCCTACACCGACACTGTCCTCCGCCACTCCGCCCCCTCTCACCGCCAGCTCTTCGGTGCAAAAAGATGAACCTGCCCTTTTTAATCGACACCGGCGCCGCCCTCTCCATATTTCCCTACTCCATTCTCCGTCAGCAGGCGCGCTGCCACCGACAACTCCTCTACACCGCCAACGGGACCACCATCCCCTCCTACGGGACCTACCACTCTACAGTCCACCTTAACAGACTGGCCTATGAGTGGATTTTCACTATGGCGGACATAGAGAAAAAGGCCGATTTCCTCTCCTATTTTGGCCTCCAGGTGGACGTTAAAAATGCGGGCCTGCTTGACCCCTCCACCAACAAACCCCTACCGGGTTTCATTAATACCATTCTCCCCACCAACCGCTTTACCGCCCTCCTACACAACTGCGCCCCCCGACCCCGCCCTTCATCGCACCTCTCCACCATTCAGCACCACATAGAAACGACTGGCCCCCCCTCACAGCCAAGGCACGACGCCTCCACTCCCTCCAACTCGCACAAGCGCAAAAACATTTTGACCATCTCATTGTAGAACAGATAGTGCGCCCCTCCAACTCCCATTGGGCTCCCCACTACACATAGTGCAGAAGCCCAATGGGGACATCCGCCCGTGCGGGGATTATCGCCGACTCTCGCACCACGCTCTATCTGTACAGCGTCCCCCATCTCCGCGATTTCTCTTCCCACCTCCATGGCGCCACTATCTTTTCAACCCTCGATATCTCGAGAGCTTTTCACCACATCGATATCTACCCCCCCCCCCCCCCCCAACATCCCGAAAACGGCCATTATAACACCATTCGGCCTTTTCGAATACTTAAAAATGGGCTTCGGCCTCCGTAACGCTGCCCAAACATGGCAGCGTTACATGGATCAAATCCTCAGAGGCTTCCCCTTCGTTTTTTGTTTTTTGGACGATATCCTGGTCGCCTCCCGTACCCCCGACGAACATTACGCCCACCTCCAACAGATTCTGGACATCTTCCCTGCGGAGGGCCTCATTGTCAACAAGGAGAAAAGCGTCATCGCCTAACCCTCCCTCCGCTGCCTTGGGCACCTAGTCACCGCCTCCGGCATCACGCCCCTCCCGGACAAGGTACAGGCCCTCTGCAACTTCACATAACCCCGCACAGTCACTGAACTCCGCCGCTTCCTCGGCATTCTCAACTTCTATCGCCGCCATATCAAGCACGCCACCCAACATCAACTACCCCTCATCCCGCAACCTGCGATGAAGCAAGACAACTGATCCATCGATTGGACCCCCACCCTCACCACCGCTTTCACCGCCTGCAAAGAGGACCTCGCCAACGCCGCTCTACTTTTTCCACCCCGACCCCCATGACCCCCTCTCCATCACCACCGACGCTTCCGACTGGGCAATAGGGGCAGTCTTGCATTAGAATACCGGCGCCACCCCCCAACCTCTCAGATTTTTCACCCGCACTCTATCCCCCGCCCAACAAAACTACTCCACCTTTGACAGAGAACTCCTCACCATCCACAAAGCCATCAAACACTTTCGAGACTTCGTGGAGGGCCGGCAGTTCTCTGTCATCACCGACCATAAGCCCCTCACCCACGCCCTCCTCCAAAGCTGCAAATCCGCCTCGCCCCGACGCCTCCGGAAACTCGAATTTATCGGTCAATTTACGACCAATATTCGATACACGCCGGGGGCCGACAACTGCGTGGCGGACACCCCCTCCCGCCCAACACCCTGGTAGCTGAGCTCTTCCCCTTCCCCTCGGCCCAGCAAATCAAAAACCACCAGAACCCCTGCTCTGACCCCGCCCTCGCCAACCTCATCGCGGCCGAAAAGCTGGAAGAACTGCCACCGTACGACCTCGTGTGTGATGTAACGGCCGACTCACCGCGCCCTTACATCCCACCGGACCTTCGGCAACAGTTGTTCCAACATTATCACGCCCTCCACCACCCCGGCATTCAGGCGAGCCGGGACCTCTTAAAAACGCGGTACTTCTGGCCCCATATGAACACAGATATTCGTACCTGGGTTCTAGGGTGCCAGAAGTGCCAGCAACATAAAGTCTCGGCTCACCCGCGAGTCCCCCCCCCCCACCACATTGACGACGCCCTCCCGTAGGAACACATTCACATCGACTTAATCGGCCCCCTTCCCCCCTCCAAAGGCAAACGATACTGCCTCACTATGATCGACCGTGCGAACAACTGGGTAGAGTGTATTCCACTCTCCCATATCTCTGCGGACGCCATCACTACAGCTTTCCTCAATAATTGGATCGCCCGCTACAGTTGTCCCCGGACGCTCACGGTCGATCAGGGGAGGCAGTTCGAATCCACCCACTTGTCTGACCTTCTCCGTTCCCTCGGGATTCACACAATTCATACCACCCCTTATCACCCTCAATCCAATGGAAAAGTAGAGCGGTGGCACTTGGTCCTCAAACAAGCAATCGCCACCTCATCTGCCTCACCCTCCTGGACCAAATCACTTCCCTACGTTTTACTCAGTTTCCGAACCTCCGCACACCCTCTGACGGCACCAGCCCAGCGCAACAGACTTTCAAAGCCCCTTTACAATTACTCGCTGACATATTTCTACCCGACCACCCGTCAATTAACAGGGAACCCCTTCACCGCCAAATCCCCATAAACGACACCGCTTACCCAAAACGATTTTATACCTCCACCCATATGTACCTGAAGGAGCCCGGCCTTCATAAAACTTTTCAACCTCTTTACGCCGGGCCCTTTCAAGTCATCTGCTCCACAAATAGTACCGCAACTCTGTTAATTGACGGGGAACTCCATACCGTACTGTTAGCCCGTTGCAAACCAGCTACCGTTCTCCCCGAAAACCTTAAACACACCAGTCTCCCTCTCGCATCTGACCATGCAACACCCCCTGATCTCACGGTCTCCTCGATCACAGTCCCCGGATCTAGACGTCGCCGCGATTCTTTGCGACGTCTGGATCCCAGCCCTCCTCTCGCCACTCCGCCGCTCGCCCGGGCCACCTTCACCGTTAACTCCCTCAAACTCCCGAACCTGCAACACATGGCATCTCCTCGATAGCCATAGCAGTGAAGGGACCCCTCTATCAGCTTTGACCAACGTCAAAACTGATAAAGGGTGACGCATCTCTGGGCCCCACTACGAGACTCTTCATCCACCTTACCGCATCATCCGCCGCCACACCTTCGAACACATCGCCTTATCTTACTTCTAAGTTCTTATATTGTTATTTTCTAGCTGTTAAGTCCGTCGCCCTCAGCCTATCTCTATTTGCCATCGGCCTTCAGCCCCTGTAACTCTGTGCCCTCAGCCTTGTCCATGTTTCTTTGCTCAATCTGGGGGGACCTATGTCGTGGTATCCTCCCAGAACCACTCCCTGTGAAATTAAGATCTCGCCAAATAAACATAGAAGTGGAGACGGAAGACCCAGGGGAACCGAGGAACCCAGTGGGGATCCCCACCATCCTCCACTAGCTGGAGGATGGAGGGAGATAGCCCGAAGCCAGGCAACGCCTCCTAAAAGATCTTGGGCATAATTAATTATTTTCAGATCACCTACCTTCTAAAAACGATCTGTTGGCGTGTTATTATACACTACAGGTAGGTACTGGATAATTAGGAAGCTGAAGAGGGCCTGCACAATAGTTAAATTACATTTTAAAAAACGCTGCAAATCCCTGCACAACGGTTTATTATTTTGGATAGAATACCCTCCTGTTACAGATCACAGCTCTATGTATAGATAACCCTTCTATATAATATGATATGTACTATTCTATTATATACATATTATGTTGATCGCAGACCCTCCGTAGGTTAGTACCTAACCCCGTACTCGTTACTAGGTACCTACCTAAATCACGAGTTAAATGTTGCTAAAATAATTCTGCCGATGACAAACAGTACCTAACAAAAAGAAACACACATAATGAAGTTCTGAAAAGAAACTGTTGATGAGGAGTGAAAAAAGTTGCAAAAGTACCTACCAACAAACTCCAGCCCCTTCTACGTAGATGGTATAATGAACCGTTGTGTAATAATTCACCGTTGAGTAATGATTTACCGTAGTAATAATTTACCCATCAATAATACTTCAACGTTTGTTCAAGTTTCACTACCTACCAACAAACTCCAAAAGAGCCATCATTTTTCAAATTAAATAATATCACAGAACAACCAACTCGACTTCATACTCCGCCAATATAATCAGGTGATCCCTACCAATGATTTATCTCCGCCAAATTTCCTATTGTGGGCGCGTCTCTGGTTACGAGATTTGGTTTGAATTGTATACAATTTCATTCACACTGGAGTCGAAAATGCCTGTCGGTGCAAACTTCGGGGCCTTACTGTGAACGAACGGCTGGACGTACGATGCTCCGGATGGTCTTAAAAAACTCGCAAGTTCAAGAACTATTTAAAACCGTAAAAATATTTACGTAAAAAAATGGTATAGGCGTTTTGAAAATTTCAACCCCTATTTTGAACCCCTTAGAGATGACTCACAGTAACGTCGAGCTTCGAGGACCAACTAGACGCCGAACGGAACCTATAACCCGAATTTCATCAATTTTGTTTCATGGTAACTAAGAAAAGTGGCCCGTACGGCGTACGGCGTACGGCGTACGGCGGACAGACAGAAATATTTTTATTGCAGTTTTGGATTCTACATACCTTGAAACGTAAACCATCAAATTTTGAGGGGGGGTAAGAATTTTTTTTTTTCATGCTCGATTCCAATGGTTCATTATTGAAAATAATAAACCAAAAATCGATGTTATTTCAGGACGATCAGACCTAAAATTCTAAAGTTACAGAAGTACCTGTCAACAACTCTTAAGCTCTGTTAATCATACTATGGAAAGCAGCATGTTTGTGGACTACTGGATGATTTGAAGCTTTATCTTTGTAGCTTTATCTATACCAATGAGTGAACAGAATTTAGCTAAAGAAAAGTTAACTGTTAAAAGTATAGCGGCGAGTAATGGCTATGGGGGAGATCTCATTGATACAATATGGAATAGGGTTCTTAGAAAAAAGAGTAGGGAAGGAGTTTCAAACCTAGTTAGGGAAGCTATGACTGAGGAAAAGATTTTTCAAAATTTCGGATAAAATTGGTAAAATATTAACTTCTAAAGGGTTCAAAGTAGGATATAAAACCCCCGTTTGTTCAAGTTTCACTACCTACCAACAAACTCCAAAAGAGCCATCATTTTTCAAACGAAAAAATATCACAGAACAACCAACTCGACTTCATACTCCGCCAATATAATCAGGTGATCCCTACCAATGATTGGCCGTATTCACAAATTCCTATTGTGGGCGCGTCTCTGGTTACGAGATTTGGTTTGAATTGTATACAATTTCATTCACACTGGAGTCGAAAATGCCTGTCGGTGCAAACTTCGGGGCCTTACTGTGAACGAACGGCTGGACGTACGATGCTCCGGATGGTCTTAAAAAACTCGCAAGTTCAAGAACTATTTAAAACCGTAAAAATATTTACGTAAAAAAATGGTATAGGCGTTTTGAAAATTTCAACCCCTATTTTGAACCCCTTAGAGATGACTGACAGTAACGTCGAGCTTCGAGGACCAACTAGACGCCGATCGGAACCTATAACCCGAATTTCATCAATTTTTTTTTCATGGTAACTAAGAAAAGTGGCCCGTACGGCGTACGGCGTACGGCGTACGGCGGACAGACAGAAATATTTTTATTGCAGTTTTGGATTCTACATACCTTGAAACGTAAACCATCAAATTTTGAGGGGGGGTAAGCATTTTTTTTTTCATGCTCGATTCCAATGGTTCATTATTGAAAATAATAAACCAAAATAATCAAAGATCTTTATTAAGTTCAGTTAAAGATAAAATTAATGTTCAAGATAAAAGCGGTGTTTATAAATTTAAGTGTTCTTGTGGACTTGATTATTGTGGTCAAACTGGTAGGAAGTTTAGAGAAAGAATAAAGGAACATGAAAAATATTTCAGGGATAATAAGGGTGATTCGGCCTTTGCACGTCACTTGAATGAAACCAGTCATAGCTTCAATTTTGATCTTGCAGACAGACAGTTCATTGAATATCTTCATTTTTGCCCAAAAGGGAGCATGTCTGATGTACTTGAAAAATTCGAAATTATTAAGAGTGATAAGTTGGGTAAATCTTTGAATGATGCAGTTCCTTTAAGTTTTTCTCCATTATTGCGTTCATTTCTGTAACAGCTTGGTTCTATCCCTCTCCCCCTACCCATCACCTGTTCCTTTCACTTTTTGGCATTCTCTTCCTGGGCCAATCTGAATCGACCCCCCTTCCTTTGTTCTCTTCACCATTCTTCTTCACAACCAATCAGAATCGACCCCCCTTCCTTTGTTCCCTTCACCATTCTTCTTCACAACCAAACAGAATCGACCCCCCTTTCTCTGTTCCCTTCACCATTCTTCTTCACAACCAATCCCAATCGACCACATTTCACTTTTTTGACTATTTATAAGGTCACCTCTCCAATGTGCCTTCAGTTATTGTGTGTTACTGACGATGGTTTGATCACCGAAACCGGTATAACAGTGTTTTTTGCGTTTCCGTGTATTAGTGGAAATAGACTATTTTTTCAATAACTCCGTGTTTCTTTGAAAAATAGGGGTTGCAATTTTCCGGACACCGTTATCTCGAATTTTTTTACGTAAAAAAAAAAAAAAATGGTTCTCGAACTTCGGAGTTTTTTGAGACAGCCCGGAGCATTGTACGTCCAGCCGTTTGTTACAAATTATCCTCAGGGCTCACTCACCTGGTTATGGAAGGCGCTCACCTCGACATTCTTATTCAACGGTCCTACATAGGCTCCATTTCGAATTCCATCCTTCTAGGTTAAACAGGAATGAAATTAGCCTCAGGGCTCACGCCTCGTACTTCTTACTCAGCAGTCACACAGATGGTCCATTTCAAAATTCCATGAAATTACTATTTTTTGCGACCTTGGTTTATACGGATCGCTGTTGTTTATCGGTATCGCGGGGTCGGTGTCGCGAATTTCAGACTGAGCCCCAGCCCAAAAACATATCCATGTTAAAAAGAATCCAACTAATTTTCAAAAACTCATTTACCTACTAAAAATTGTGTACCGATTGAAATAGCTTATTTTCTTTGAATGTAAATAGTATCCGTCAATAGAAGCTATAGAGAGATGAAAGCTATCATCACGAGTTAATATTTACCTGTCAGGTAATTTTTTAGATCTCTGGGTTTCCAGCGTAATTGATATTATGAAAACTTGAAAACTTTCAATATAAGGGTACCACCTGAGGTAGTTTACGTTTCTAATTTCTAAATTTTAAACTTTTACGTATTTAAATTCTAAAAAAATCTTGATCTTGAGAACATTTGTGAACTCCCAGAGCACTGTACGTCCAGCCGTTCATTTGCACCGAAAGCTTCGTCAGCATGTTCGTGAATGAAATGGTATAAATCTAGCCCAGATATCATTTCTAGGGAATACCTGATTATAATTAAACATGGCTGTGTGAAATCGAGTTGGTTGTATCGTGACATTATTTCATCTGAATAATGATGGTTGTTTTGGATTTTGTTAATAGAACTAACGTTACGCTACTTGAATAATAATTATAGAATATCATATAATGATTATAGAATTCTTCACTCCGCTGCGTATTTATGAAATGTGATTGCCCGGCTGGCTTCACTACTCCATTTATAGGGATCTCTCGAGGGAAGCACATTGACTACAGAAAACAGTGATCTACGTAGAAGATGCATCTACGAGTATTCCGCTAAATAATGAACCATTGTGTAATAATGTGTAGCGTTTCTTATTTCATTTTCGGATTCTACGTACCTTGTGGAAACCATACGATTAGGGGGGGGAGGGGGGTTAAAGAAGTTTCATGCTCGATTACAAAGGTTCATTATTGAAAACGATGTTTTGGTAGATGCAATCATGGTTAGTTTGGTAGAAACGATTCTTGGAAGACAAGGCAGGTACCTGAGCTGTGGCGAGGGCATCAGGCCCCCCAGGGAAGCCGCCTGCCCCGTCAAAGCCACCTTCCTCCCCTACCTCCGCCGCTCATCACCATTTCGACAAGAATTGATGGAGGTGTACCTAGTGGTCCAATTTTGAATTTGAAAAAACCATCGTGATCAGGACAATCCCCTCTAGAACTTGACTAACTGGGATTCCAGAAAAAAAGATCTTAATTTGAACGCCAGTGAGCCAAATGTACAAATGTTGAAATTTTGAACAACAGAACCACTCTGCGGAAATTGTATGCTAATTCTGTATCCATTGCAATTTACAGACTGAATGTCGATCGATTATTAACAGAAGGAGCGCGAAGATCAATATGCCCTCGGCAGTGTTGCCATCTGTTGAATATTCTTACAAGTTTTTTTAGGGGCTATTTCAAATCCTCTTCTTTGTTAGCGTTGCAGCCCTGGGTGGCCCTTAGCCTGCTCCACAGTGCTCCACCATTCCTCTTTGTTTCTGGCTAATGTTTACCGGTTCCCGTAACTTACTTGTGCCAGATCCTCCTCTATTTCTTGTGTCCACCCCTCTCGCGGTCTCCCTCTGGGTTTATTCTCGCCTGGCATTCTGATTAAATATTTTATGACAGGATTTCCCTCATTGACTTGTCTTAGACCAGTTTGTGTGGAGATGCTAGGAATGTGAGCATTCTGGATTCTTCTAGCGCAAACCGAGTTCTGCATCGTCAACTCCACCGTTTTAATGAGTTCATGTGGAATTTCAAACTCTTCCATCGCGGTATATATGGCTCCACTATACGTCCTGACATCTACCCGTTGGGAAAAATTCCGTTTGTCGATCAGGCATCAGGACATGATGAGGATGATGGTTGAAGGCTGTTCGATCTGGGGCTGCGTCTGTGTCTTTGTGCGGGAACAATGTACTCCCAATGAATGGTTTCCGTGGTGTAGCAAACTGCATGGATCGCCATTGTCATTGGGTTCAGAATTCAATGGCCGAAAAATAGCAGGTCCTCTGCAGGCTCAGGTTGCTCAAAATGGTACCACGGGCGGAGGGAGCCCCAGGCCACAGGAGCAACGCCCTCGGGCAAAGCTCCATCGGTCTGCCCTCCATCAGAGGT
This sequence comes from Leptopterna dolabrata, assembly GCA_954871275.1. Lineage (NCBI taxonomy): Eukaryota > Metazoa > Arthropoda > Insecta > Hemiptera > Miridae > Leptopterna > Leptopterna dolabrata. Next base: position 39,411,214 of record OX940975.1, read on the forward strand.
TGGATTCGTGGTGGTCGTGAACTTTGCTAGAAGGTAGGTGGCCCTTCCCTTTTCCCTCCTCCTCTCGGTGTTGGGCGGGACCCCTCCGGCAGAAGACGAAAGTCAGTTAACCGGAGGGTCCACTTGCCACAAATGACATCATTCCACATGTACACACATCCAACAGAGAGAGTATTTTTTTACAATTTTCAAACAAAACAATTTCAAAAGTTTTGTTGAAAATGTTTTTTTAAACATTTTTTGTTTTTAACTTTCTTTAAAAAGCGCTGCATAAAAGTGTAATACGCGAAAGTTACAACGCTCCAAACTTGATGTCGTCAATTACGTGACCATAATTTGCAGCGCTTTCAAATAGTTATAACTCGGCTTCTACTGAACTGATCGGGTTCAGAACACTCCCTCAGAGAGCCCAAATGTACACAGTGTACCTATCTCTAACCTACTCCTAGAAACTGCAACCCGGGGAAAGTTTAAGGGGGGGGGGGGGAGGATAAAATGCACTTCCTTGGATCCGCTGTCTGCGGGGATGTAGCCCTGTCAAGGAAAAAGAAGAAGAAGAACAACAACAACAACGAGAGCAAGAAGTAGAAAAACTTGAAAAATACGAAAAATCAACACCAGAGACTCCCAGGGGGTTGAGTACCTGGTGGCGGGGGTGTAAAAAATCCTACTTGTTCTGTCGTGTAAACAGTGTTCTTGGTAGCTTTCGAGTTTTTCGGTTTTCTTGGCGGGCGGGACGCTGCGCTCCCGCGTCCGTAGACTACTAAATGGGCATGTCTTAGGTCAACTAAATGGGCATGTCTTAGGACTACTAAATGGATATTTCTTAGGACTACTAAATGGACATGTCTTAGGACTACTAAATGGATATTTCTTAGGACTACTAATGGACAGAAGCAAAGACTACTAAATGGAAAGGGACTACTAAATGGAAAGGGTTGGCAAGCCTTGTGGGGTACTGTCACCGAGCCTGGTATTATCGCGCGGAGCTTATTCGGGAATTTAATCGGTAGGTAGCCAAGGTAGATTAACCTTATTGTTTAGACAAAATGTTTTGATTGAAAAAATCTACTATCCAATGTTTTAATTATACTTGTTTATAATAATGTGGTTTCCAACGCAAATTCTGACAGAACGAATTATATGTATATTATGGTTATACTAAGAGTATTTATAATTATGTGTCACCTAATTTCATAAATAAAGCATAATAATGTATTATCTAATTTGTTAAATAATGCGTAGGCATCTATTCATTTCATTAATTCCGGGGAAGCATATGAGTTGCCCCCGAATCTGCTCTTTGCCCACAATGCTTTCACTCGGCTAAACGCTAACATCAAACCAAGTTCACGGGAAGCGACACAAATACTATTCGTCAGTTTTATGTAAGTCTCCTCGTTATCAACATTCTCAAGTTCAGCCGTAATCTCAGGTCCATACAACAAAGCGAAGTTTCTATATTACACAGCCCCAGGAAAGTCCAGTCCCCCGGGATTTCGGAACCACACACTGCGAGAAGTTTCAGGTCTCAGAACTGAAGTTCACTTCGTAGACCCGCTCCCTAATGTCGTTATACATCGATTCGAAGAAGAATTGACTGTTACGAAGGCTTTTCCCCCTTTAACTAGTTTATCTTCGAGTTTTCCCGTATATAGCTTTTACTTTTGCTGTCTCATTCTGTTCGTTTGAGGGCGACAGTTTTGTAATGATGACTCTTCAGTTTTCAAAGACTGGGGTTAAACACAAGCCACGAAGTCCCATAACAAGGTTTAGCCCCTATTTATAAAATCGTACTGAGGGACAAGGAAATTTCGTCGGAGGGGATGGTAACAAATGCCCCCAACTTTTTCTTCCGCACTTGGCACTACTGCGCCCCTAAAGCTTGTGATGGCACCAATATGAAAATCCCGTCCATGATGGACCGGGGTTATCGGCGTTTTCGCGGAAGCGAACCGTCAATATCTGGAAGCATTGCGTTTAATCTAACCTGTGTCTTACCAAGGAAACGTTACGCTCCTCTCCCGACCTTTCTTGAGCTCTGTGGGAAGTGGAAACTATGCTGTATGGGCGGTTGGTTTTACCCATTCTACCACGGCAAGCTATAGTGGGGTCCGGAACAAACCAGCTCTCTCTAATTCAATATTATATCCCTTTCAAGACTATAATGACCGAGTGTGTGAAAATGTGTCAAATTAATGTTGACTACCATGAACCAACGGTCCCTGACCAGTATCAAACCGTGTCAAACAGATCTTCCGTTCGTAGAAAGTCGTACTGCACGCTTTCTTCAATTCTGAAAGATGCAAACCCAGCATACTGTGGTGCTAAATAGGAAATACGCAAGCGCCGTAATTTCTGACTTCCACATCGGATTCATCGAATAAAGCTCACCTATTGATGTAGACGCAGGTTTTTGCGAACATTAAAAACCATAGATCCATGTAGGGCTCCCCGCCAAACAGCGTTATGAACGAGTTGTAGACAACAAGGCCTCTGTAAGGCAGCCACAGTACTGCGAACACCACCACCACGACAGCCAGCATCTTCACAACCTGAAACAAAAATATTATATAATATTATTGACAGGCCTTCTGGTACTGAAGAGAGGTTACCAGTACCGTTACATGGATACAATATTATGGAAATTTATTGTTGATCAATTGTTTTGAATTCAAATCGGATTCAACACCTTCAATAACCCCTTTATTCCAATTTTCAGAACAAAATTCATCCAGTGAATTGGGATAGGAGTAAAACGCTGCAAATTAATGCACAACGGTTCAGGTTCAGGTTGTACAGGATCAGTGGAAAATCGGATCAAAAATTGAGTTTTTTCACCTTGATAATATTGTTCAAACTTAGAATAAATTCGGTAAAGGTCATCAAGTAGCAGACGGTTATAGATCGATATAAAAAACAATCATTTCTGAATAGGAAAACGCTGCAAATTATTACACAACTATTTATTATTTGTCTGGATAGATTCCCCTCCCGATAGATAATTTCTGTGGTCAATACCTACTCCCGTGTTTCCCCTAGGATACCCCTAAAGAGTACTGGAGCCGGCCTGGTAATTACAGTTTCATCAGTATGCCGTGGATTATATATATATATATATATATACTCGGCGCTCCGCGCCTCGCCAGGGGGCAAGCCCCCTGGACCCCCCATCTCTTATCTTCTATACTTTGTATAGAACGAGGAATTTGCAACGCAATTACAGCTTCATAGCGTGAATAGCATAGAGATTAGCTTCAGGGGCCACTCAGCTGATTCGGGGCCTGGGCAATGTCAAGTTAAAGTCCTAAGGAGGCTAAATACCAAATTACAGCTTCATAGCGTGAATAGCATAGAAATTAGCTTCAGGGGCCACTCAGCTGATTCGGGGCCTGGGCAATGTCAAGTTTAAGTCCTAAGGAGGCTAAATACCTCCTTAGGACTTTAATGTAATGAATGTAATGTAATGAATAGCATAGAAATTAGCTTCCCTAGCCACGGTATCGCGGGACAAAAAAGTGTGACATGTGACAAAAAAACTAGTTGGGGGTCGGGCTAAGAATTGCGTTGCAATTAATATATATATATTTGATATACGTAGAATACAACGCGTAGTTTGAAAAAGTTGGAAGAACATTCCTCCGTGTTTTTTGAAGAAATGTTCCTTAAAATTTCATCAACACCGGTCACTGGTTCATGAGAAATCGGGTACCTACCTACCTCAGATTCGTGAGTAACAGACACTGGCTTTGCTTTCTTCTATGAGATTGACGTTCATAAACATATTTTCATCAATGTTAAGGGGCCACTATACCCAAATCTGTGGAGACTCTAACTTATATGCACTACATCCAGTAATGGGCTTCAAATAAGGGAAACCTAGGTAGCATGCAGTGTCCTAAGCTACATACATCGACCGAGAGATCTAAGTTTTCGAAGTTTAGGAAATCTCGTTGACAGACTACGTGGAGTTCTAGCTCCACGTCTAAATGGCTAATACCTAACTCCGTAGTAGTTTAAACGCCTGTAGTAGGAGTCTAAATGACCGAGCCGGTAGAAATTTGTGTGTTACTAATAATTAGATAACATTTCGCCGACTGCAGTGGTGTTTGGTGTTACGCCCAAGTTTAAAAATTTATTTTCAAGAAATCCTTGAAACTTAATTCCTGATACTTATCCATGATTATGATAAAAACAGAACGAATTTAGCAAGATCCCCTTTTCTTGCACGCCTAAGCCGGTAATATATACTACCGACCATTCAGCTTTAGATTTGAGATAAAAGACGATATTTAGCGCTTCCTTTGACAATCCATCTAAGGTGCTTGCTATAATTACGTGCTGAACAAGCATACAGCTTCCAGTCTAATTAAAACTGGCTAATCCTTTTTTTTTTTCAAGGTAATTAACATTCATTTTCACTTAACCCTTTCATCATTTTTTTTCAAAAGGAATTGGCCACTTTCTGTTTCACTCCACTCATTTTGTTTGATCTGGAATTGAGCTATAATATGTACCTCACAATAATTACGTGAAAGATACGTTTCCAGGAACTGCTCAACATGCTAAAACATAAAATCTTTTCCACTGTAGAGTTTTGAAATTCAAAACATAACAAACGCACCAAATTATTACAAAATCGTGTATATTTTCCTGTATAGATGCTCCTTCTGCGTAGATCACTGAATTTTTATTACATTCTCGGATACTGCGTACGATTCCAAAGTTCATTACTGAAAATATTAAACCAGAACTGGTGAATTATTATTAATAATAGCCATCCGAAAATGTTTAGTGTCTAACTTGATTTTTCCAAAACTTGATGTCCGTTAATCCGTTTTAGGACGCCCTAAATCATGCACTGGAAAGTAAATTTTGGTTTATATTTTCAATAATGAACCTTTGGACTCGAACCAGAAAAAAAATCCCCCTCCTCCTCTCAAAATTTGATGGTTTCCGTTTCAAGGTACACGTAGAATCCGAAAATGCAATAAAAACGCTGCAAAGTCCTTGTCACATGGGTTTATTATTCTATTGGAGTTCTAGAGATTCTTGTTGGCTGTTAAATTTATTGTTTCTTTCATGTGGAATGATTGAAATAGCTATTTATGATGATTTCCACCAATTTTGGCCCCCAAAACATGAAATAGGTACGCTTTTTTTCCAGATCATCTTTGATCATTGGTAGTGCCATTTAATGGTCTTGATTCACATGTTTACACATTTTCTAATGTTATTGTACACATTGATGGTGATTTCAGACAGTTTTCCAGGTTTTTGACTCATACAAAAACCATTTTGGGAGCTGAACCTTTGGTAAAACCTCAACTTCCGCGTCTTTGGTCAAAATCGACTTCATATTCGGTCTTCTCGTCCCCAAAAACATGGAAAAGGATACCTCAAAACCTCATGTTACCAACATGTTGCTAAAACGCAAAAAGTACCTATTTTTATACACATTTTCACTCATAACACCCCTGGGTATATTCCGATCGGGCTGAAAAGTTTCGGGACACAACTAGGGCCCAAATGGAGCATGTGTGCGAAAGAACGATTTTTTTAGACCGAAAATGAAGCCTGTACACGTGATACGGCGGACGGCGGACGGCGTACGGCGGACGGCGGACGGCGGACGGACATTGCATTTTTGGAATCTACGTACCTTGAAACGGAAAAGAAAAAATTTTGAGGGGGTGATATAAAAATTTTTTGCTGAGCGATTACATAGGTGTATTATTCACAGAATAATAAACCAAAAAAATGCTGTCCTTCCGCCGTACGCCGTAATTTGCTTTTTTCTTAGTTAACCATGAACTGGAATTAATGAAATTTTTTTTTTAGGTCCCACTTGGGGTCTAGTGTTGGTCTGCGAAGCTCGGTGTTACTGTCAGTGATCTCTAAGCGGTGAAAAATATTGGTTGACAATTTTCGACCGCCGTAGCTCGAAAACATTCAATAGAAGAATATAGGTTTTGTTTAGGTTTTTATATTGATCTCAAGCTTGGAAATTTATAGAGATCACCCGGAGCATTGTGATTCCAGCCGTTCGTTTGCACCAAAAAGCCTCGTCGACATGATAGTGAATGTTTTTGTTCTCTCTTTATTTGGGAGCATTCAGCCATAAAAGGTCATTGGCGCCATTATTTTTTTATACAAATATTTTACAGGTTATTATACAGTGATATTGTCTTCAAATTCTTTTTAGCGAATTTTCGAAGAAAAGGAAGCTATTGTTCTCGGTCCAAAATGTTTAAAACTCGAATTTCCGAAAGATTTGTATACCAAAATCCGTTTCAGACCATCCTGAATTCACTGCCGAAAGACACCAAAAATTATATGTATATATATATATATATTTATATATTTATATATTTATATATATATTTATATATTTATATATGTATGTGTCATTCCAGACGATAACTCTCGAAGGAATTGAGATAAAAAGTTCAAATTTGCACGAAAAATCTGTCTTGGCAATCGACAGGCTAAGTTCGTAGATGGGCAGAATCGGGTCACTCTAAGGGGGAATTTTGGGGAGTTTTAGGGGGGAAAAATTACCCATAAATTCCCAAAATGAAAAAGTCTGACAAGTGACACCTCATCTTAAAGGTTTTTGTACGCTGAACACGATGGTTAAATCAGAATTGCGATATCTCATTCCGTTCTCAAACTGGAGCACTTTGAAGATGAAGGAACGTGGTTATTTCTTGAGATGTTCTTCCTGGTTCGTCTGCTCTAATCTGATAACGGAATGGGATATCGCAATTCTGACTTCACCATCGTGTTCAGCGTTGGAAAATCTACAAACCGAGGTGTTACTCGGCAAAAAATGGAACAAAAAATTTGTTACGTATCCAATACCTACTCTGTATTGGGTACGTAACATACGTATACTGTAAGTATGTTGGATAAGTAACTGTACGTATATTGTAGTACCAATACTTCAATATACGTACATACTTGAATACCTATAATTACCCAATAAGTTTAAGATTGCCCATATTTGAATGGGATATCCCAAACATCACATTTAACATAAAATCAGTTATTTCTTCGAAAATTCGCTCTTATAGCCATGCTGCATGACTGTGGTTTTTTTATTTATTTATTTTTTTAAATAGAGCTTTATTGCACAGTAGCATTACAGTTGGAGTAATTTTATAATAACAACATATAGCATGGCACGTGAGAGGGAGGTGAAGTCCATCGACTTTCTCCCATTACAAAAGGGTAAACATAAGCAGATGTATGGTGACTAGAAAGGAGAAGACCGGTGTTGTAGGGTTAGTTGTAGGCAGGATGTTGTAGGCAAAGAGGGTGCATTGTATAGGGTGATCGTGGGATTATGGATGGGCGGTGACGAGGAGGTCGGTATGGCGCTTTCTCTTCATCCTTCGGTTCGGACGGTCAGGGAGAGCGGCGTCCAGACATAGCTTAGTCGAGCGGGCTTGGTCGGGGCTGTGATATGGAGTAGGAGTGGCCGTACTATGCTGTCATCACCTGGAGCTTTCCTGCAAGGTGAGCGGCTTATGGCATTCTTTACTTGAGCAGGGTTGAAGAAATCAGCAAACGGGCTTAGTTGCAGCGGGCTTGACACTGCAGACATACTTCATCCTCTATCGGGCTTGGCTGATTATTGGGGGTAAATTGATTTTCCAGGATGCTGGAAAATAGTTCTGCCTTCTCAAATGGTGTGGAGTACCAGCATGAGTTTAGCTTGAGTGGAGGTATGTCAGCGCATGCCCTAATGAGCTGCTTTGTCTTCTTCCGCAATGAGCCGTCATTAGAGCTCAAAGGAGCAAGCTCGCGTTTGGATATCTCCTGCTTCTCCCCAATGAGTGCTTGTGTGAGTTCTCTGTTGGCTCTGTTCAGTGCAGTTTTGTGTGCTGGAAAGCGGGTTAGGTTCCACAACGTTTTTGCGGATCTTTTGACTTGCAAGAGTTAGTGATGTGGGGAGAAGGAGGGGGTCTTGCTGCAGTTGGAAGAATGGTGGGGGTCCTGTGTTGCGAAGCGTCTGATGCAGCAAACTGAATGAGGCGCGTCAAGTTAGCAATTGCTATATCGACTTCCTTTGGAGATTTGAGAGAGATCTGGGTGTCTGTTGCAAGTGCAAGAATTTCTGTGTATTTTTTCCAGTTTATGCCATTGACGGAGAGGTAGGTACTATGTGGTGGAGAAACAGATCCCGCTTGGACACAAAGTACAACAGGCAGATGGTCAGAGCTCAGGTCGTGTAGTACATCTGGATTTGTGCAGTGGCTGGAGATGTGCCGTGCTATGAAAAAATCCAGGATGTCAGGAGAGTGGCTTGCATTGTCTGGGAAATGCGTGGCTTCAGATGGGTGCAATAACTCGAGGCTACGTGCATGGACTATGTTGATGAGGTTCATCCCTCTTGGGCTGGATGTCCCGGATCCCCACCTTGGGTGTTTAGCATTGAAGTCTCCACCAAGGATGAAGTTAAGGCCCAAGTTGTCAATAATTGAAAGGAAGTCTGCTTGATTAACAACGTTATCAGGGGCTGAATAGAACGATGCCACTACGTATCTGCGACCCTGAATAGATAAGTTAATTCTGGCAATTTGATAGTTGTGTTCTGTGATAGGGGGTAGATCGTTATGGGGTATGGAGGCTTTTACGTAAATGGCAGAGCCACCTTTCCTCTGATTTGAGGGGTGGTCTGTACGGCTGAATTTGTAGCCAGGAATTTAAAAGTTATTGGCTGGTGACAGTTTGGTTTCTGTTAGTAGGATTATATCGATGTCGTTGACTTTAAGGAAGAGATCGAGCTCGTGAAATTTCCCATAAGCTCCTCTGCAGTTCCAAGTGTACATTTTTAGATCTTGAATTGCCGGTGGCATCATCATGGGTTTGTGAGTTTAGGTAAGAGTTGGGTTAATGCCGAAACGAGAGGTTGAAAACTATTGCAGGTAATTGGTCTACTTTCTGAAGGAGTTGGGTCATACAAATTTCGAAGTTTCTAGGCGTTTCTGGGGCGATGGGAGTGCCAATGACTGCTTGCGCGTACGAGCCTGTGTTGTTCACATTCTGGTTGTTTGGGGTTGGTGCCATGGAATTCCTTTGAGTGATTCCCATTTTCAGAGCTGAAGGACTAATTTTCGACTTTTGGAGTTGAACATGCACTGGGCATCCTTTATAATATTGGCGGTATGTGCACCGCCACAATTTGTGCAAATGGGAGGCGCGTTGGGCGGTTTAGGGCATGTTTGTGAGGGGTGACTACCGTTGCGTGACTACCGCGTTGTCGTACAACGATGAAATTCGAATTGCGATCAATCAGGCGGATGTCATTGACGCATTTTTCTTTCTTATGACAATAGTTTCTGGAGTGCCCGTATTCTTGGCACTTTAGGCATTGAATTACTGTGCGTTTCGGACGAGGGGGTTCCACCTTGACTACAGCGTGATACAACCTTGTTACATCGTAAATTTCCGAATTTTTCAGACTGGGTTTAAGATCGACGATAAACATTGAAAGAGGGCATTTATTTACTGGATGTAGCACTGGAAGTATTTGCACGGGTTCGAAGCCGAGAGTTCTTAGTTCCTCACTAAGGATTTGAACATCAGTTGAGTGATTACCACATGGAAAGAACGTTCACTTTTGAGTTGAAAGGTGTGATATTCAGCATCTTTACTATCAAGGAATGCTATGGCTTTGCGATACCCATCTGTTGTAAGGAAATTTACTTTGACTTTGTTGTTCAGCGAAACATATTTGAATGTCGTTGGTTCAAAACTACGGAATTCTTTTATTACTAAATTTATGTTGGAAGTTGTGAATAAAGATTGGCGGGGGCGCTTCTGCTTTCGGAGACGAGACCCGCTCGTCTGTAATCATTTCTTCCGCAAGCGGTGCAAAAGAGTTTGGCGAGAGAAATGAGCTCGAACCACTGGTTGTTTTCATATTTTTCCTTACCGGGGCTGATGGATCATCCGGCTCCATTGGTAGGCGGTTGAGTTAGACGCGATAAGTGGGCTATAGGCGGGCGGAGTCGAATATCGATAAGGAATTGGTAATAAGACGCGATACGCTATACACAATCGTTCCGAGATGTTTATCACTCCGAGATGTTGTGGTACCCCTCAAAATTCTACTTTTACTACTCCTATGTAATATGGTAAAGATATAACCAAATAAACGAGGGGAACGACGAGCTGAGCAACCCCGTGGGGAAAGTAGGAGAAGGGTCCCCTCCATCAAACGCCATCGCCACTCAACGGTCATAACGGCCGTTGGTGGACATGGGACGGGGTGAAAGGGGCCTTTATAAGCAGCCCGGCCAGCCCAGCTCCTCATTCGACCGACCACTCTCCGACTTGCGAGTTCTCTCTCGACCTCCTTACGCCCTCTCTCTCTCTCTCTCTCGCCCTCTCGCTCTCTCTCCTACCCTTCTCTGCACCTGGTGTGGTGATAACCACAGGGTATTTTCTCTCTTCCTGGCGTCTGCTGTGGTGATAACCGCAGGACGCCTCCTTCTCTCTTCCTGGCGTCTGCTGTGGTGATAACCGCAGGACGCCTCCTTCTCTCCTAGCATCTGCTGTGTGATAACCGCAGGGTGGAAGCCTCCTTCTTCCCGGCACCTGCTGCGGTGAAAACCGTGGGGTGTTAGCAAAAGACTCCTACGGAGCATATCCTTCACTCATCCAAACCAACCCTACCTTCCACCCGCCGTGTCGTAAACCTGCTCCCAGGCTTACGACAAGCTTCTTGATGTGGACTGAACTGTTTCCAAGAAGATCATTGAGGTTGTTTGGAAGCTGCGCTGACAGTCTACGGAAATTCCGAGAGCAGGTGACGCGCAGGCTACTGACACCCACACAAAGCACACTCCGGGGGAGGGATTCGTTCGCTCGACATGAGACATCCACGGGTTAGCCGTGTGTGCTAGGGATGTGGCGTTCAGCACTGAACGGATCTTACAGTTGAACGTACCCCCACTGAACGGATGACCACAGAGTTGACGTTCTCATTGAACGGGCGATCCTAGCCTCACTCCATTTTCGCAACTCTTCATAATCAGTCTCACCAGTTCATCCGTTCATCAACCCCTCTTCACCACTCTACGTTTTTACCGTTATTCCCTTCCCCCCATGCCATTCCCATCGTTCTTCCCATCCCAGCTCGCCGTTCCTCTATTTTCACAACTCCTCAGTTCACGAGTTCACCCGTTCTTCTGACTCGCCCGCGTTCCTAACTCCTCGCGTTCCCAAATCCCACCAGTTCATCCGTTCATCGACCCCTCCCTTCTCCACTCGTTGCTGATGGTCAGGATTCCACTCGTTGAGGATTCATATGTGTTAGATTCCAGCGACATTTGCGACATTTTTGGTTGTGATGGATTTTCCAAACCATTGTGATATTGTATTAAAATATATATTATTAAACTATTAAATTTTTAGAAATTTTCATTGAATCAAGCCTATCAAAACCCCGCTTTCGTGATTTTTAGGTCGGGATAATTAGAATTTGGAATAGGGACTCGGTTGAACTGGTGAAGGGGTCCCGAAGATCGCATCTCAGAACTGAGTGAACTGGTGGGAGACAACTCCTGGAACTGAACGCACACACGTCTCTAGTGTGTGCGCTATTCGTAGGCGAGTTAGGACCACCTCTTCTCTGCGAGAATAGAGGATGGATCCACGTGGGAGTCTTTTGGTCCGGCTAGAACTGGACCAAGAGGATACTCCTCGCTTGATGTCCCTCAGCTTCTAGTGTTCCATGTATAGCCAGTCTGTACACCAACTGGCCTAAATTGTGAATGAAACGGTATAATCCCGACCCAGATAATCATTGCTGGGGGGGGGGGGGGGGCTGATTATAATCACACATGGCTGTAAGTATAATATCGAGTTGGTTGTTCCGAGATATTATTTCATATGAAGAATTATGGTTATTCTGAATTCAGTTGACAGGTACTTTTTGAATTTGAACAAAAGTTATGCTTCATGAATTAAAAAAAAATTAATGATAGAATTCTTGATTCCACCGCAAATTTTTTTTTGAAATGTGATTGCCCGGCTAGCTGCAGTACTCGATTTAGAGCTTTCCTAGGGGAAGCACGAGGGTAGGTATTGACCAAAGAAAACAGTGATCTACACAGAAGGAGTATCTATACAGATAAATAATAAAACGTAATGTAATAATTTGCAGAGTTTTTTTCTCCTACTAATTGTCTGTGCTGCATTCATTTTTTGTTGTTCAGTCAATTTTTGCATTTAGTTGTTCTCAGACTGGTGATGTTACCACTTCCAACAGTTTCGTGTAATCAATACATACTAGACAGAAGCACCCAACTACAACAATGGAAGCACCTAAGTTGGTCGAGATTTAATTACTCATTATTTATTTTCATTTTTATCGAGTTTATCAGATCGCTGTCCCACTCTAGTCCGGAGGGAATTCCCTGTGTTGAATAAAGTTCTTCCCTGAAATTAATTCATCATAATATCAATATCATTCATGCATATAATATATCATTCTACTGTTTCTCAATCCATCAATAAAGGAGAACCGACCTGAACCTGAGCCTGAGCGAAGTTACCAGCTGACTGATGGTTACTGAGTTACCTGACATGCGTTTGGTATTGAAAAGGATTGGCAGTCCAAATTCGTCAGGAGACTCTAAACCAACAAAACAACCAACAACAGTGGCAGGATGAATCTTGTCATGCGGTAATTCCAAGGATGCGCTCAAGCGAGACCCACAGCGGTTGGAGGATTTGTCATGACTAAAACCCACTTACCCAGACACAATGGATGACGATTTATTTCAGCAGCTTCTCCCATGGCTAAGGCTATTCTTCGTATGGTGAAGCAATTCTAGGATACAGTTACTTCAAAATGTGAGAACACGTGAGAATAATTATCTTGAAATTACTAGTATAAATCACCTTGATGGCCAGATCTTATTATGCATTGCCATCAAGTCTATAATTCCTTCCAGTACCTACCTACCTAGCAATGTTGGTTCATGCCAGATCTGTGTAAAAATGGGATTATTTGCAAGGACGTAATATCCAAGTGAGAGTAATATCTAAATGACTCATATCTTTTGATAGTGGGTAGATTCATGTTATTATATTTAGTACACTTGAATGAATCGAAATGGGATGGGATTATTATTTCAGGACCAAAAAGGTTAACCTGCATCTTCCCTCAATACTCCGTAAAAAATGCTGCAAATTATTACCTCCACGACGGTTTATTATTTTCATATATAGAAAACCCTTCCGCGTAGATCTCTGAAATCACTATTTATGTAAGACCTTGATTTAGTAGGGTCGCTCTTTGCGGTAGATACCTACCTATCCCCATAGACACGACCAAAATGCCACCAGAGTTGAAGTATCAACTCTCTAACGCCCGGCAATCATGTATTACAGTGTTACAGATGCATTTTTCCACCGCCCCTCATCGCATACAACGCGACATATATAAGGCCCCATGAACTGCCCACACGTTCATTTTTGAAATTCCGATGGTCGATAAACCTCTAAGTAGCACCCTTAACATATTCCCAAATGTTCACCTAATTTGGACGATTCGTTTGGCTGTGAAACACAAACTTGTACCTATGAACAAATAATTGAAAACACTGCAAATTATTACACAATTTATTATCTATAGGTAGAATATTTGCGCAATTATTACACTTTATTCCTTTTCGGATTCTATGTACCTTGCAACGGAAACCATCGAATTTTGAGGGGGGAGAATATTTGGACGTCAACTAACCAAAACGGCAAGAAACAACACTCACTACTGTTTGCCGCTAGGACAGCTAGCTATCGCGGTTTTCTGAATTTTAATGTTTGGAGGCCTTATTTTTCCTTTTATTCCGGATCAAATTGACAAGTGAACCACAGGAGGTAGCCTGGCAGCTAGATTTCCTATGATAATAACAAAAAACCTTGTTGCGTTAGGAACATTTTTGTAACTGACGCCTGTTGATTCATCGCAACACGTAAAAAAAAGTAAAAAAAAAAAAAAAACCACAGTCATGCAGCATGGCTATAAGAGCGGATTTTCGAAGTTTTCGGCATCTTCCTCCTCCGCCTAAAATTTTCTGAAAATTAATTTTCGGCCAATGTTTTCCCAACTTGATACCATACAAAATTAAAACAGGAGTAGTTTTTCGCAAAGCAAAATTTGGGGTGGAAGGATGGGGAGGGGGAAATCAAAAATGTTTTGAATACCAGAAGAGTAGGTATTGGGTACGTAACAAATTTTTTGTTCCATTTTTTGCCGAGTAACACCTCGGTTTGTAGATTTTCCAACGCTGAACACGATGGTGAAGTCAGAATTGCGATATCCCATTCCGTTATCAGATTAGAGCAGACGAACCAGGAAGAACATCTCAAGAAATAACCACGTTCCTTCATCTTCAAAGTGCTCCAGTTTGAGAATGGAATGAGATATCGCAATTCTGATTTCACCATCGTGTTCAGCGTACAAAAACCTTTAAAATGAGGTGTCACTTGTCAGACTTTTTCATTTTGGGAATTTATGGGTAATTTTCCCCCCCTAAAACTCCCCAAAACTCCCCCTTAGAGTGACCCGATTCTGCCCATCTTCGAACTTAGCCTGTCGATTGCCAAGACAGATTTTTCGTGCAAATTTGAACTTTTTATCTCAATTCTTTCGAGAGTTATCGTCTGGAATGACACATACATATATAAATATATAAATATATATATAAATATATAAATATATAAATATATAAATATATAAATATATAAATATATAAATATATATATATATACATATAATTTTCGGTGTCTTTCGGCAGGGAATTCAGGATGGTCTGAAACGGATTTTGGTATAAAAATCTTTCGGAAATTCGAGTTTTAAAAATTTTGGACCGAGAACAATAGCTTCCTTTTCTTCGAAAATTCGCTAACATAGGTACTCTTCTATTGAAAGTTTCGAGGTACGGCGTTCGGGAAATTTCAACCCTTCTCAGATGACCGCAAAGAAATGGTAAAAAGCACTATATATCTCATTAACCCCATGTGGCATCACTAGGACAATACTATCAGGAACTTGGATTCCGCAACCGTCGTGCAATTGGAAAATTAACAACCTGATAGAAAATCAAATTTTCTACTTAGTACCGTCAATTATTTAATAAATTAATAGCTACTGAGAAAATACCCAGCTTCGAGTGTTAAACTTCATAAAATGTCAAATTCTACATTCATCATTATTCACCAAATGCGTTGCTACCACACGAGAAAGGCCCAGTCACGGTAGCAGTTTTCTAAATAATTTCACCCGAGTCTCTCCACCCAAATCATTTCACCCAGGTCAGGAGAAAAAGTGGGGATCAAGACCCGTCCGTGTTCTGAACGGAGACTGATGGTCAAATCCAGCCAACCTCTAAGTGAACGTCAGCGTGAAATTAATTGGAGAAATTGCGAGGTTAACTATGGAATAAATTAACACAGTTTCTTAGTCAACCGAGTTCATTCATCCAAAGTAGGTGCTTGCTTCTAATGCAAGGGTGCTGGGCGAACGGCATGATTAGTCAACTTGGCTTTTACTCTCACCACTAGGGGGTATTAGGATGGATTAATCTTCCACTTCGCTGTCAGATGGTATGAGAAGGAATGACGATATAGGCCCGTCATTACTCCCATCCATTTAAATATTGCGGTAATAACCTTGGAAGCAATGCATAGAATTAATGAATAGACCGCCACCATCAGAAGTGACCGAATCTCTATTCTCTATATTTGTATGGACGATTCGGGCTATGACTATCAAAGTAGAAATTGAAGGAAACTAAGTACGTTGCATTAACACAGTACATAACGCTGCGCTTTTGGTTTATTGTTTTCAATAAGCCTCGAAATAGTATTTAAAGGTTTATGAAATCGAGTTTATTATTTCTAGATCCTCTAGTGGTTTATTTTATTAAATAATAAAATGCTGCAAATTATTACACTACGGTTAATTCTTTTCCTCTACAGATAAAAATTCTTTTTGCGTAGATCACTGCCTTATGCAGTGAGTAGGTAACCTTCCCTAGTGCCCTCCAAGAAAGCCTGAAACTATCAACAAAATCTTAAATAACCATCTTCCTTCAAATGAAATAATATTACGAAACAGCAAACTCGATTGATCCTGTGTGGAGTTGCTGGTCTCCCATCAGGCGCCTCCCCAGGTGGCGGATAGGGGGATGCTCACCAGATATGGTTGGGTACCGGGGAAATAAAATACCCGGGGCGGACCAAAACCAGCACGAAGGGAACGGCCAACGGCTCTGAGGACGGATGAGAGCGACAGGATCCAACGGCTGAAGAGGCGGACGAGCCTAGTACTCCCACTGCCTTGTGGGGAAGGTGTTGACCTAAAGGCTAAGGGCGGGAGCCCCAACAGAACAAATCTGGCGTGTGTCCAGGCCTGCTGAGCACTCGGGGGCGATGGGCTAATAACCCATCCTCCTTAAAATACATCTTATTACAGAAACCGAAGTGAATATGCGCCGGACTGATCTTCAGGTACAGACCTTTGGCATGAAACGGAAAACTCGTCTCGGATTTTGGAATGTACGGTCACTCTTGGAACCAGGAAAGCTGAGGGTCCTGGCGAGAGAAATGGAGAGGTATAGGATCGAGATAATGGGTCTTAGTGAGGTGAGATGGAAGGAGTTCGGCTTGATGAAGACTGGGGATGGCCTCACCTTTATCTACTCCGGTCAACAGGGTGAGAATGCGGAGCATCGTAATGGTGTTGGGATTCTCCTAAGTAAGTGGGCCAACAGTAGCCTGTTGGAATGGAAACCTGTCTCAGATCGGATCATCGTGGCCCGGTTCAAGACCCGGGTCAGGAACGTTACTGTCATCCAGTGCTATGCCCCCACTGATGTTGCGGACATAACGGAGAAGGAGCAGTTCTATAGGAGCCTGAGAAGAGCGGTGAAGGAGAAACCAGGTCGGGACATTCTAGTCATAATGGGCGACCTGAATGCCAAAGTTGGCTCAGAAAATGAAGGGCTGGAACAGGTGATGGGAGTCCATGGTGTTGGAGAAATAAATGAAAATGGTGAGTTTTTCTCGACATTTTGTGCTGAACACGACCTCGTGATTGGGGGAACCATTTTTCCCCACAGAGAGTGCCACAAGACAACATGGGTATCTCCCGACGGCCGAACTCAGAACCAGATCGATCACCTGGCGATTAGTCGCAGTTTCAGGAGATCCCTTCTCGACGTACGAAACAAACGAGGAGCGGATGTGGGAAGTGATCATCATTTTTGGTGTTGGCAACCCTCCGCCTCAAAGTTGTGGCTAGCGGCAAAAAGTTTGACCGGAGAGATCGAAGGTATGACATTGGCAAACTGCGGATGGAGCAGGGCCAAGAGCAGTTTCGCCTTGAGCTTCGCAACAGGTTTGAAGCTCTGCAGGACCTACAACCGGAAGAGAACGTCGAGAGGGACTGGGTCAGGGTTACCAGTCTACTCAAAGACACGTGTGAGACGGTTATTGGCTTCAGGAACCCTCAGAAAAAAGACTGGTTGTCAGAAGACACCTGGAGGGATGTCCAGAGCAGGAAAGAAGCCAAAGAAAGAGTTAACGCTAGTAGGACCAGGTCTCAGAGGCTAAATGCACAGGCCCAGTACAACGAACGTCACCGGCAAGTCAAAAGGGGAGCTAGAAGGGACAAGAGGCGTTGGGTGGACGAGCAGGCCCAGAAAGCGGAACAGGCCGCCGCTGTTGGAGACATGAAGACGCTGTATGATATCACTAGGCAACTCTCGAGGAAAGGATTCAACAGGAGCCAGCCTGTAAAAAGTAAGACTGGAGAGTTGCTAACCTCAGCTGAACAACAGCTACGGAGATGGGAAGAGCATTTCAAAGAAGTTTTTAGTCCAGATCATGGCGGAGAGGATATAGAGGAGCTGTTTGCTTCTGCTGGCCGACTCTTACCAGACCTGGACATTGCAATTAGTGACGCTCCACCATCAGAGGCTGAAATGAGAAAAGCAGTGCAAGAGCTGAAGAACGGTAAGGCCCCTGGTGTGGATAACATCCCTCCAGAGGTTCTTAAGGTTGATATTGACACTACCGTACGCCTGCTGCTCCCGGTCCTTCAACGAGTCTGGAATGAAGAGGTGATCCCTGAAGAGTGGAAGAAAGGTCTCATCATCAAGATTCCCAAGAAAGGCGACAGGACCTGCTGTGATAATTGGAGGGGGATAACCTTACTCACGATGGCAAGCAAGGTCCTGGCAAAGATTATTCTTGGCAGGGTAAGGGACAGGATTGAGGGGCTGTTGAGAAAGGAACAGGCAGGTTTCCGCAGGAACCGAAGCTGTGTTGATTTGATCAACACTCTTCGAATCATACTGGAACAAAGCTTGGAATGGCAGAGCCCCTTGTACGCACTCTTCGTCGATTTCCAGAAGGCTTTCGACTCTATCAGCAGGGAGGCGATGTGGAAAGCTCTGCAAGTGTACGGAGTCCCACCAAAGATCCTTAGGCTCATCCAGAAGATGTACGACGGTTTCACGTGCCAGGTGATCCACGACGGTGCACTAACCTCTGATATTCCCATTCAAACGGGATGTCGGCAGGGGAGCGTGATGTCTCCAACGATTTTCCTGGTTGTTTTGGACCTCTTGATGAGGATGACGATCGGAGGAAGGAAGAGAGGGATCCAGTGGGGTATGCGCGATCGTCTGGAGGACCTCGATTACGCGGATGACGTCTGTCTCTTGGCACAAAGGTTTAGCGACATGACTCACAAGTTAGAGAGGTTGAGCGAGTTTTCTTCCAAGGCCGGGCTCAAGATCAACGTCAGAAAAACGAGGGAAATCCGGATCAATGTTCCACTGAGGGATCCCCTGGTGGTGGATGGGGGCTCTATTGAACGTGTGGACTCATTCCAGTACCTCGGCAGCAACGTCGACACTCAAGGAGGCGCTGATGGTGACATTAAAAGCAGGATCAGGAAGGCGAATGGTTCTTTTGTTCAACTGTACCCTGTATGGAAGAACAGGAACATCTCTCTGGGGACGAAACTTCGCCTATTCAACACGAATGTCAAGTCAGTGCTCCTGTACGGCTGTGAGACGTGGAAGGTCACTGTGGTTCTTTCCCGGAAGATGCAAGCTTTCGTGAACCGTTGTCTTAGACGGATCTTAGGGGTGTGGTGGCCCGAAGTAATCTCGAACGAGGCACTGTGGGCACGAACGAACCAATCTCCTATCGCAACCGAGATTAGGAAGCGAAAATGGAAGTGGATCGGCCACACCCTTAGAAAGAATGAGGACTCCGTGGAGCGTCGAGCGCTGGACTGGAACCCGCAGGGGTCTCGAAGGATAGGTCGCCCTCGGAAAACGTGGAGGAGATCCGTGGAAGAAGAAGCGAGCCGTGCCGGGAAAACTTGGAGCGAGGTTAAGGTCCTGGCCAGAGACAGGGAAGAATGGCGCAATTTCACACAGGCCCTATGCTCCTGAATTGGAGTGACAGGATATAAGTCAAGTAAGTAAAACTCGATTGATATATAACCAGCTGTTCCCTATCAATGATATATCTGGGTCGGAGTCAAGGCGTGTAGAGAGAGGAAATATTTTGCTCACGCTCAATCAAAGATACATTCCGTTATAATTATATAGATGTATCAATAAGTTTCGGTATTCATCTAGCTCGACCGAATATACCGGTTTCATCTGTTGACTTACATCATCTAGCAATATTTCATGGATCAATCATCCGAATAGTTTTTCATTTAGCCCACCCCTGAAATGAAGCCGGAGCCGATTTGGGTGGATGATTACAGATGAGGGCCACTCATGGTACACAAGGATCCGGAAGAAAATATCCACGAGGAAGTATGCTATGAAGCTTCAAGTCATGGCTAAGGACTAGATATTATGGATATAACTTAGGACATGAATAATTATAGCTACAGACTGTAAGCTCAATCAATTTTGGTTAAATATAACGACGGTTATGAGCGGTGAAGTTTAGGTTTATTGATCCAATAATGAACCATTGGAATCGAGCATGAAAAAAAAAAAAAACCAAAATCTACCCCATACCCGTACGCCGTACTGGCCACTTTTCTTAGTTACCATGGAACAAAATTGATGAAATTCGGTTTATAGGTTCCGTTCGGGGTCTAGTTGGTCCTCGAAGCTCGACGTTACTATCAGTCATCTCTAAGGGGTTCAAAATAGGGGTTGCAATTTTCAGAACGCCGTAGCTCGAAAACTTCCGATAGAAGGGTATGGTTTTTTTTACGTCATTAAATTTGTCCTGAGACAAACAGTTTTTTGAGACCACCCGGAGCATTGTACGTCCAGCCGTTCGTGTGCACCAAAAAGCTTCGTCAACACGATCGTGAATCAAACGGTATTAATCCGGCCCGGATATCATCGCTAGGGAGCACCTGATTATAATCAAGGATGGCTGTATGAAGTCGAGTTGGTTGTTCTGCGACATTATTTCATTTGATAAGTGATGGACTATTGGATTTTGTTGGTAGGTACTTGTGAAACTTGAACAAACGTTGAAGTATTATTGATGGGTAAATTATTACACAATGGTAAATTACTAGACAACGGCAAATTATTACACAACGGTAAATTATTACAGAACGGTAAATTATTACACAATGGCAAATTATTACACAACGGGTTCATCTACCAAGAAGGGGCTGGATTTTGTTGATCGGTACTTTTGCAACTTGACCAACCGTTGAAGTATTATTGATGGGCAAGTTATTACACAACGGTTCATTATACGTATTGACCACAGAAAACAGTGATCTACGCAGAAGGGGCATCTATTTCACTCCACATCAACAATTTTCCTTTAGAACTTCATTATTTGCGTTTCTTTTTGCCGTTTTAATTACTGTTTGTCATCGGCTGTATTATGTTAGCAACATTTAAGATAAAAAACATTTATTTAGGTAGGTACCTAGTAACGAGTATGGGGTTAGGTACTAACCTACTGAGGGTCTGCGAATCACATAATATGTAATAGAGTAGTACATAATATTATATTATATAGACGGGTTATCTATACTGAGAGCTGTGATCTGTAACAGATGGGTATTCTGTACAAAATAATAGACCGTTGTGCAGGGATTTGCAGCGTTTTTTGATGGTACAGGCACAGAAGACGATTGTTATTTGTTCCATCTTGATTAAGAATCATATGGGATCATCTAGGTAACGTTGGTGCCGAACAACTCCAGAGAATTTCTGCGTGGACGAATGGTAGTCCGATTTTGAAAAGATACTATGATTGTATGAAGGGTCGTACCTCCACCTATCCCTTAAATTAAAGTTCGCTAACGCAGTTTTTCGGAATTCTGCTCGTGGCAAGTATTTCGGGACTGTCGGGCAAAAGGACAGGCAAAAAATGAACCAAATTTGTTCAGCAGAGTGATTGAAACGCGAAACGTGGATGGAAATTTTGATTTCGAGTGGCTAGGTATATTTTTCCTCCCAAAAGTGATCACAAGGCTTCTGCTACCTTGGTAGATTCATACGGAATGATCGAACACTAAGTACTGGAAACATTTTCATTCGGGACAATGAATTCGCTGGAATTGTCACCACTTTTACTTTCAGTTCGCATATCCAGTCTCATTATGCTGGTTTTTGTCTCGGGATGTCTTCATTACCCACCCTAATCTCGAAGTTGAAAAGTTGTTCATCACGACGTAGATGACAAGCAGGATATTCACATTTCCGCGAGACAATGACGAATGGAACTCAACCTCTCTTGTACCACCCTTTCCAAGTCGTTGAAAACGTATCACGTTCCGCCATGCCCCTCTGAAGATTCAACCCAAATTATATTATAATCCCGTACTGAGTTTAAGTAGGTTACCTCATTTTTGCAAGTAGCCATGGGAAAATTACGAACTTATCCTGTCTCAAGGACTTATTTTCGTTTGATCATAATGATTTTTAAAAACTAGATGCAAAACTACTGGGGTATAGCTCATCCTAATTACTCGAATCCTTGATTGTCAGTCATGGCGTAGGAAGTGATCATCACGAATAGAACCTCTAATGAGAATCTCATAATAGCAATAATTTATTACTATCTACATTAATAACAACCCATAAACCTAGGCAAAGGAAGAATAGATTATTGATTTAATAAAATTACGTATACATACGCGCAGCAAATTCTCAAATATTCAGAGCATAAAATACACCGAAAAAGGTTGCAAATCATTACAAAACTGTTTTTTATTTTCCTGTACTCCTCCTGCGTAGATCACCGCTTTGTGTAGTAAGTACCTTCCCTCGTGTGTCCCCTAGGATGCTTTCCCGCATAATCGAGTATTGGAGCAGCCGAGCAGTTAAAGTTTCATAAATACGCGGTGAGTTCAAGAATTCTATTTATAATAATTATTTTTGTTTTTATGCCTGATGCAGAACATGTTGTTTAATTTTTTTTTAATTCGTCAGCGTACTACCTAGTTTGCGGACATTTTTTTGAAAATGTCATCATAATCGGGCTACAGGTTCATGAGAAATTGAGTGCCTCATATTTCGCGTTTGCGCATGCACAGTGGTCATATCAATGATCTGAGCGTTTTGAAATTCAAGTGGTTCCTCTAGATCTAGAAGCTACATCGCAACTACTCACAAAATTCGATCAAAATCGGGCCATTGGTTCCCAAAAATCGATTACCAGGGACTTTGCGTTAGCAGCCCCAATGCAGCAGCCTCTCCTGTGATCCGAGCGCTATGCAATTCATAGAGTAACATCTAAAAGGTAGGTACACCCAACTACCCACCGAATTTGAGCAAAATCGGGTCATTTATTGTAATAAATTGAGTACCTCGGATTCGCGTTTGCGCATGCACAGTGGCCATACTCATGATATTTTGTTTTGTAATTGATAGGTTGGCGACCATCTAGGAGCTCCACCTCAACTACCCTCTGAATTTTAACAAAATCGAGCCATGGATGTAGTCAGCAGTTTGCTAGCAATGATAGCTGAGCTGGATGTACATACCATATGATTCACACCCATGTTGACGCAGCTTTCATGACCAAACCCAGGTCGTTACTGTGAACTAACAGCTGGACGTATGTATGCTCCTAGTGGCCTCAAAAATGTCTCAAGTTCGGAATCAATTTAAAAACGGCAATAAAAACCATAGTCTTATTTCATTATTAAAAACAATACGTAAACTAAAATTGTGTTTTAGTTTATTATTTTCAATAATGAACCATTGGAATCGAGCATGAAAAGAAAATTCTAACCCCCCTCAAACTTTTATGGTTTACGTTTCAAGGTATGTAGAATCCGAAAATGCTATAAAAAATTTCTGTCTGTCCGCCGTACGCCGTACGCCGTACTGGCCACTTTTCTTAATTACCATGAAAAAAACGCTGCAAATCCCTGCACAACGGTTTATTATTTTGTATAGAATACCCTTCTGTTACAGATCACAGCTCTATGTATAGATAACCCGTCTATATAATATAATATGTACTATTCTATGCATAATTATGTAGATCGCAGACCCTCCGTAGGTTAGCACCTAACCCCGTACTCGTTACTAGGTACCTACCTAAATCACGAGTTAAATGTTGCTAAAATAATTCTGCCGATGACAAACAGTACCTAACAAAAAGAAACACACACAATGAAGTTCTGAAAAGAAATTGTTGATGAGGAGTGAAAAAAGTTGCAAAAGTACCTACCAACAAACTCCAGCCCCTTCTACGTAGATGGTATAATGAACCGTTGTGTAATAATTTACCGTTGAGTAATGATTTACCGTAGTAATAATTTACCCATCAATAATACTTCAACGTTTGTTCAAGTTTCACTACCTACCAACAAACTCCAAAAGAGCCATCATTTTTCAAATTAAATAATATCACAGAACAACCAACTCGACTTCATACTCCGCCAATATAATCAGGTGATCCCTACCAATGATTGGCCGTATTCACAAATTCCTATTGTGGGCGCGTCTCTGGTTACGAGATTTGGTTTGAATTGTATACAATTTCATTCACACTGGAGTCGAAAATGCCTGTCGGTGCAAACTTCGGGGCCTTACTGTGAACGAACGGCTGGACGTACGATGCTCCGGATGGTCTTAAAAAACTCGCAAGTTCAAGAACTATTTAAAACCGTAAAAATATTTACGTAAAAAAAATGGTATAGGCGTTTTGAAAATTTCAACCCCTATTTTGAACCCCTTAGAGATGACTCACAGTAACGTCGAGCTTCGAGGACCAACTAGACGCCGAACGGAACCTATAAC
The DNA here is from genome assembly GCA_954871275.1 of Leptopterna dolabrata. NCBI lineage: Eukaryota > Metazoa > Arthropoda > Insecta > Hemiptera > Miridae > Leptopterna > Leptopterna dolabrata. Next base: position 39,435,504 of record OX940975.1, read on the forward strand.
CCGAATTTCATCAATTTTTTTTCATGGTAACTAAGAAAAGTGGGCCGTACGGCGTACGGCGTACGGCGGACAGACAGAAATATTTTTATTGCAGTTTTGGATTCTACATACCTTGAAACGTACTTAAACCATCAAATTTTGAGGGGGGGTAAGAATTTTTTTTTTCATGCTCGATTCCAATGGTTCATTATTGAAAATAATAAACCAAAAATTGATGAAATTCGGGTTATAGGTTCCGTTCGGGGTCTGGTTGGTCCTCGAAGCTCGACGTTACTCTCAGTCATATCTAAGGGGTTCAAAATAGGGGTTGAAATTTTCAGAGCGCCGTAGCTCGAAAACTTTCGATAGAATGGTATGGTTTTTTTACGTTATTAAATTTGCCTTGAGCTAAACAATATTTTCAGACCACCCTGAGCATTGTACGTCCAGCCGTTCGTGTGCAACAAAAACAACACGATTGTGAATCAAGCGGTATAAATCCGGCCCGGATATCATCACTAGGGAGCACCTGATTATAATCAAGGATAGCTGTACGACGTCGAGTTGGTTGTTCTGCGACATTATTTCGTTTGATAAGTGATGGACTATTGGATTTTGTTGGTAGCTCTTTGTGAAACTTGAACAAACGTTGAAGTATTATTGATGGGTAAATTATTACACAACGGCAAATTATTACCGTTATGTAATAATTTGCATAACGGTAAATTATTACACAACGGTAAATTATTACAGAACGGTTAAGTATTACACAACGGTTCATCTACCAAGAACGGGCTGGATTTTGTTGATCGGTACTTTTGCAACTTGACCAACCGTTGAAGTATTATTGATGGGTAAGTTATTACACAACGGTTATTTATATTTGACCACGAGGGTAGGTATTGACCACAGGAAACAGTGATCTACGCAGAAGGGGCGTCATCTATTTCACTCCACATCAACAATTTTCCTTCAGAACTTCATTACTTGCGTTTCTTTTTGCTATTTTAGTTACTGTTTGTCATCGACAGAATCTTTTTAGCAACATTTAACTCGTGATTCAGGTAGGTACCTAGTAAGAGTACGGGGTTAGGTACTAACCTACGGAGGGCCTGCGATCTACATAATATGTATAGAATAGTACATATTATATTATATACACGGGTTATTTATACAGATAGCTATGATCTGTAACAGAAGGGTACTCTGTACAAAATAACAAAATGCATGGATTTGCAGCGTTTTTAAAATGAAAATGGAATACATGTTCAAAAAACCAACATGGGAGCTATTTGATACCTAACAAAAGAGTATGCAGAACAATGAGTGGTTCGAATTTGGATGTTCATATTAAAAACGCTGCAAAGTCATTGTCACATGGGTTTATTGTTCTAATGGGCATATCTATATACAGAAATGTTGGCTGTTCATTTATTGTTTCTTCTATATGTGAAATAGCTATTTCTGATGGTTTCCACCTCCCAAAAACACGAAATAAGCTATTTTTTCCCCTTTTTGGTTTATTATTTTCAATAATGAACCATTGGAATCGAGCATGAAAAAAAAAATTCTTACCCCCCCTCAAAATTTGATGGTTTACGTTTCAAGATATGTAGAATCCAAAACTGCAATAAAAATATTTCTGTCTGTCCGCCGTACGCCGTACGCCGTACGCCGTACGCCGTACGCCGTACGCCGTACGGGCCACTTTTCTTAGTTACCATGAAAAAAAATTGATGAAATTCGGGTTATAGGTTCCGTTCGGGGTCTAGTTGGTCCTCGAAGCTCGACGTTACTGTGAGTCATCTCTAAGGGGTTCAAAATAGGGGTTGAAATTTTCAAAACGCCTATACCATTTTTTTACGTAAATATTTTTACGGTTTTAAATAGTTCTTGAACTTGCGAGTTTTTTAAGACCATCCGGAGCATCGTACGTCCAGCCGTTCGTTCACAGTAAGGCCCCGAAGTTTGCACCGACAGGCATTTTCGACTCCAGTGTGAATGAAATTGTATACAATCCAAACCAAATCTCGTAACCAGAGACGCGCCCACAATAGGAGTTTGTGAATACGGCCAATCATTGGTAGGGATCACCTGATTATATTGGCGGAGTATGAAGTCGAGTTGGTTGTTCTGTGATATTATTTAATTTTAAAAATGATGGCTCTATTGGAGTTTGTTGGTAGGTAGTGAAACTTGAACAAACGTTGAAGTATTATTGATGGGTAAATTATTACTACGGTAAATCATTACTCAACGGTAAATTATTACAGAACGGTAAATTATACCATCTACGTAGAAGGGGCTGGAGTTTGTTGGTAGGTACTTTTGCAACTTTTTTCACTCCTCATCAACAATTTCTTTTCAGAACTTCATTATGTGCGTTTCTTTTTGTTAGGTACTGTTTGTCATCGGCAGAATTATTTTAGCAACATTTAACTCGTGATTTAGGTAGGTACCTAGTAACGAGTACGGGGTTAGGTACTAACCTACGGAGTGTCTGCGGTCTACATAATATGCATATAATAGAATAGTACATATCATATTATATAGACGGGTTATCTATACATAGAGCTGTGATCTGTAACAGAAGGGTATTCTATACAAAATAATAAACCGTTGTGCAGGGATTTGCAGCGTTTTTCAAATTGTCTTTGATCATTGATAGCGTCACTCAATTGTCTTGATTCACCTATTGGCTCTTTTTCTAGTGTTATTAAACAAAGGAATGTATGGTGACTTCAGGCAATGTCCCAGGTTTTTGACTCATTCGAGCTCATACACGCTCATTGGGAGCTTAACCTTCGTTACAACCGCAATTCTCCACTCTTTGGTCAAAATCGACTTAATGTTCAGTCTTCTCGCCCTAAAAAACTTGGAAAAAGATACCTCAAAAGATTTTACTGGAACACCAAAAAAAACCTAGTTTTACACCCATTTTTCACCCATAACATTCCGATATTACGACATAAATATTCCGATCCGGCTGCAATGTTTCGGGACAAAACTAGGGCCCAAATGGAGCCTGTGTGCGAAAAAACGAATTTTTAGACCGAAATTAAAGTAGACGTGGATGATACGGCGGACGGACATTCCATTTTTGGAATCTACACACCTTGAAACGTAAAAGAAATAATTTGGAGGGAGTGTTATAAAAATTGTTTGCTCAGCGAACACAGGTGAAATTTCAACGTAAATTTAAGGTTGAAAGTTCGTTAGAACCTCAATTTTCCACTCTTTGGTCAAAATTAACTTCATATTCGGTCGCCTTTTCCTATAAAAATGGAAAACGACACCTCACAAGCTTATATCACTAAAATACCAACAACAAAATTTTTACCCCCATTTTGCATAACATCCTTGGATATGATTCCGATCAGGCTGCAAAGTTACGGGTCACAACTCGGGCCCAAATGGAACCATTGTGTGGAAGAACGAATTTTTTAGACCGAAATTGAAGTACATTATATATGCATGATAAAGCGGACGGCCGGCGGCGGACGGACATCGCATTTTTGGAATCTGCCCATCTTGAAACGTAAAACCAAAAATTTTGAGGGGGTGTTATAAAAATATTTAGCTGAGCGAATACATAGTTGTAGTATTCGCAGAACAATAAACCAAAAGTTGTAGGTTCTCATGGTGTAGGTACGTCTACGTTTGAAAATTGCCCATAAAGTCATACGGCATGACGGGAACTCTTTCCTTTACTCCCATCCTAACTTTATCATAAATCGGTTACCAAGCTACTCGGGGAAGGTTCGGTGATTCACCAGTGAATCACATGGATTCAGAAGGTTTCCCGAAATAATGACTTACCTTCAGCCTGAGGAAGATCCATGGGCGGGTTTCCTTCCAGATCGATAGAAGGCTGGCTGCCCTTTGAACCTCTATTTCATCCGATGGTTAAGGAAAGAAGAGGCGATGGAGGATGAACAGCAATGGGAAGGAACGGGTCAGGCACTTTTTATTCACTAGCGAGGATTTCATCAAGCATTGCAACTACCCAGCTTAGAAATAGGAGAACAGGCTCAAACACACAAAGTTTCTTTTAAGTGCAGTAGGTACATTAAATTGTTGTACGACCTCAGTAGAAGGTGGGAGGTATTAAGTATATTATATGTAATTTCCTATTCGAATAAAGTTTCCAGCTGTTTCGGTTTCACAGATAGTCAGTTTCACGAATTAGGTGGAGGGTTACAATACTGCTTATTGGAAAACAACTAACGTATACTTGCGTTTTATAGGGATAGATGGTGTCGATGGAGGTTGAGTCACACGTGAAGACATCAGCACAAATCTCATACGATAAAGTTTCACAAGTTTCTCATAGAGGCAAACCTACGAACTAAATTGCTCGCGAAGAAATCGTGGAAACCCATTTCAAAGAAAAACGGAGTTACTGAAGAAATAGTATAGTTCCACTAATACACGAAAACGCAAAAAACACTGTTATACCGGTTTCGGTGATCAAACCATCATCATCATCATGATGGTTTTATCACCGGTATAGTATAACAGTGTTTTCTGCGTTTTTCGTGTATTAGTGGAAATAGACTATTTTTTCAGTTACTCCGTTTTTCTTTGGAGGCAAACCTATTTCATAAACATTTTCTCCGTTTTCGCGAAAAAACATTGAATCATGGACATGCTTTTGGATGCAGGAATTGTCGGTACCGGACTGCATATCCACATTCAACGTTTTTCCGTGAAAACGGAGGAAATTACGCTTGCAAATTTCCATTTCTAATTTCATCCTTGAAGGTCAGTAAGCTGATTAGGAAGAGTCCTCACCTCGTCAATTCTGACTCACCACTCACGCGCAACGTTGTCCTTGCCGGGGTATACTTCGAGAATCCTGCCGGCTGGCCAGTGACGGTAAGGCGTCTGAAGTTTGCGAATGAAGACAACATCCCCAGGTACAGGATTCTCCTGGTTCTATGCCCACCTCTCATGTGGAATAAGAGAAGGCAGGTATTCGACCGACCAACGCTTCCAAAAGGCCTGGGCCGAGTGCTGGATCAGTTGATGGCGGCTGAGGTGGATTAGCGGCACATCGAGCATATCGGCTTATGGAACTGCAAGGATATGCATGCCAGGAAATGGCCAGGCGACCCAGTAGTCCGTGGCTTCAAGTGGGTCCGACGAAGCACTACCTAGTGGTCGGCTATTTAAAGCGGCCTCCACACGCACTAATAATGTAGACAGTTCTTCGAAGGTCATCACCTGTGTACCAATACGCGGCCTATGTGGTGTTTAGCAGATTTAATTGCTGCCTCTGCCAGACCATTGAAGTGCGGAGCAGTTCCACGGAGAACTTCCACGAAATATTCCAGTTGGAGAGATGATTGGAGATGACGTCCTGTGAGGTGCTTAGCAGGCGGTATACTTCCTGAAGGCCACGTGAGGCACCCTGAAAGTTGGTGGCATTGTCGATAGGGCCAATTCGGGGTCGGCTAACTTGAGACCACTGAGATGAAGAGCTGCCTCACGGAGGGATGAGGAGCTCTTTGCGGTTGTACATCAGAAATGTGCGGCATGATCAAGGCGGTAGTACTAAAGGTAGGTTGCGGGAGCTCACGAGGCGAGATAGTACAATGAAAAAAAACCACAGTCATGCAGCATGGCTATAAGAGCGAATTTTCGAAGTTTTCGGCATCTTCCTCCTCCGCCTAAAATTTTCTGAAAATTAATTTTCGGCCAATGTTTTCCCAACTTGATACCATACAAAATTAAAACAGGAGTAGTTTTACGCAATGTAAAATTTGGGGTGGAAGGGGGGGAGGGGGAAATCAAAAATGTCTTGAATACCAGAAGAGTTGTAGGTATTGGATACGTAACAAATTTTTTGTTCCATTATTTGCCCAGTAACACCTCGGTTTGTAGATTTTCCAACGCTGAACACGATGGTGAAGTCAGAATTGCGATATCCCATTCCGTTATCAGATTAGAGCAGACGAACCAGGAAAAACATCTCAAGAAATAACCACGTTCCTTCATCTTCAAAGTGCTCCAGTTTGAGAATGGAATGAGATATCGCAATTCTGATTTCACCATCGTGTTCAGCGTACAAAAACCTTTAAAATGAGGTGTCACTTGTCAGACTTTTTCATTTTGGGAATTTATGGGTAATTTCCCCCCCCCCCCCCTAAAACTCCCCAAAACTCCCCCTTAGAGTGACCCGATTCTGCCCATCTTCGAACTTAGCCTGTCGATTGCCAAGACAGATTTTTCGTGCAAATTTGAACTTTTTATCTCAATTCTTTCGAGAGTTATCGTCTGGAATGACACATACATATATAAATATATAAATATATAAATATATATACATATAATTTTTGGTGTCTTTCGGCAGTGAATTCAGGATGGTCTGAAACGGATTTTGGTATAAAAATCTTTCGGAAATTCGAGTTTTAAAAATTTTGGACCGAGAACAATAGCTTCCTTTTCTTCGAAAATTCGCTAAAAGCCATCCTACTATTGCGCACAACGCCTCCTAGTGCGTTGATAGAACGAGAATTGCGGTTTATTTTAAGCCCTAGTCTGTCAGCGCATGATGAAGTCATAATATTCACCATAGAACCCTGATCAACCAAAATACGTACTCTTGGCGGTTTACCCAGCTTGTCAAGAATATGTACTACGCAGTGCTGAGCATAATCATTATACTGATTGTCCGAGTTCAAGGAATCGGCTACACACGTATAGGTATCGAGTGGTGCGGTATTTGAACATGCTAAATGAGAGGAATCCTTAGCATTAGACCCCTCTTCATCGTTATGATAATATTATAAAGTAGTTACCTTCCTATTTGAATCCAAAAACGTTAGTAAATTTGTCTCGAGCTCAACAACACTGTTAGTCACAGACAGAATTATTTTAGCAACATTTAACTTGTGATTTATGTAGGTACCTAGTAACGAGTATTTCAACAGCAGGGTGAATGAATTGTATACATTTAGCCCAAATGTCATCACCAGGGGCGCGCTAACAATCGGGAATTGGCCCGAGATAAAATCATTGCTAGGGATCATCTGATTATATTCACAGAGTATGAAGTCGAGTTGGCCGTTCTGTGATATTATTTCATTTGGGAAATGATGGAAAATGATGGATGTGGTGGATGATGATGGAATGATTTGGAAAATGATGGTTTGTTGGTAGGTAGTGAAACTTGAACAAACGTTGAAGTATTATTGATGGGTAGGTTATTACACAATGGTAAATTATTACACAACGGTAAATTATTACACAGCGGTAAATTATTACACAACGGTCCATTATACCATCTACGTAGAAGGGGCTGGAGTTTGTTGGTAGGCACGTTTGCAACTTTTTTCACTCCACATCTACTATTTCACTTCAGAACTTCATTATTTGCGTTTCTTTTTGCCATTTTAGGTACTGTTTGTCATCGACAGAATTATTTTAGCAGTATTTAACTCGCGATTTAGGTAGTCACGTAGTAACGAGTGCGGGGTTAGGAACTAACCTACGAAGGTTCTGCGATCTACATAATGTATACTACATAATAAAGGGTTATCTATAAGGAGAGCTGCGATCTGTAACAGAAGGGTATTCTGTACAAAATAATAAACCGTTGTGCAGGGATTTGCAGCGTTTTTCTTCAATGAACAATATTCTTTTCAATTCCATCTCCAATATTTTATTTGGTTGGTTATTAGATGATAGATTTTCAAAACTGAGATATGAGATTGTTTGGAAGAGTTGATCATCTACCTGTGTTATTCAGAGGCAATAATGATTTATCAGAAAAAAGGGACATTTCCTGAACCACTGAAGAAAAGAAAAACTATAAAGTTTCCAAGAACTTTTCTCCCCCTTGACTTAATAGTTGAAATCCGGGTTCCATCAAGGAGTTGTGGGAACTGCGATAAATCTCGCAGAGTATCCCGAACACGAGTTGGTAGGGGAGTCTGTAATGCTTTGAGGGCCCATAAGAAAAAATGTTGCAGATTGCGAGTAGCAATAAATTGTTAGGTTTCCCCGTCTAAAACATGGCATGCTCCCAGAAAAATTTATAAAAAATACCAGAGGATTAGAGGGCTAACAATAGGCCCTTATTGTTATAGTGATTTTCCCAGATGCCGTTCGATCTAATGATCCGATTTTCAATCTGAAAACGGATTTGGATTCTTCGATTTTTTTTTGCTACAAAAGTCCTAGTTGCTTTTTTCAAAAAATTGAAATTGAGTAAAACAATCTCGGGAACTCCATGAAAAAAATAAAATAAAATAAAATTCAAAACTGAATGTCCGCACTTGTGGTTGTTTATAACGATTACAGAACATTTTACAGATTGAAAATCGGTTGACCCGTTCAAGAGATAAACCGAATATTGGATTGCCCCCGACGCTGCAGCCACCTATTGAAAATATTTCTTACTAAAATCCGTGACATTTACCCGACATCGTCGGGGTCAGGCCCGATGGGACTGCTCTTGTCCTTGATGTTCAGACTGTATCTGCTTCTCGGGGGCTGGATCAGGCTCATCGGGCTAAGGTCGGCAAGTATAATCCAGCCGACCCTTTGCGCGCTGTTGCGGCTCGCTGTGGAGTGGAGGCTGGGAACATCAGGGTTGTGGCCTGCACTTTCTCCTGGGGAGTGTGGGCCCGGGGGTGTGTCGAGGATCTCCTCAGTTTGGGCGTGTCCCTTGGGGTGATCCGAGGCATCACTACTCGGGTCCTGTTAGGGTCTTGGCTGAATTTCTGGACGTTTGGGCGCAGTACCTCCTTTCTTTCACCCACCAGTCCTACCCCTCATCCGGCTACTCCATCTTTAACGCCTATCGTGTCGGCTAGCTGGTGCTCTCCCCTCTTTTTTGCTTGGGTGCCTCCTCCCCGGAGTTCGGGTTAGAAGATCTACGCCTTTATTTTCTTTCTTTGGCACAACCCGGTACGTTCGAATAAGGAGAGTTGTTTTTCGCGTAAGTCACGCCCCTAAAAAAGGCAGACTTTGCAGTTTCGTTGCTTTCGAGCAGATACTGCAAAGTCGGCTTTAAAAAAAAAAAAAAAATTGACCTACTCTTTAGGGTGATCATCATTGATCATGAGATCTGGGAAGGAGTCTCGCCTAAATTGGAACCGGGCTCACTTCTCCGGTACACATATTATGTATCTGTGATAGATGGCAGTGCCGAACTTCAGTCTAGCTACGATGTATCAAGCAGAAACCCATTGCGTTGAATGCGCGCAAGAAATTGGCTCAAAGACGCAAGGATCTACATCCCTCCAGCAGCTGAGCAGCCCTAAAGGACACCATTACACCCAAGCTGACCTGGCAAAAATAAACAAATTAATTTGAAAACTACATCCATCAGCGTTAATGAGTTACATAGCTCTGGAAAAGGATTCCGTGACTTGCACTTGCACTCTTCAACTGAGCCTTTCTCGAAGTTTTTCGACCAGCTGAGTATGCAGTTCGCCGCTCAACATCCTAGAAATCTCCAGGGAGCGATATCATAATACTACGTAACGTACATTCCCCGTAAAACTTTAGGTACTTAGGTTTCCAATAAAATATTATGAAAAAAAAGCCCCATATTTTGACCCACTAAGCACTTACTCTCCAACTGAGTTTAATAATCATTCAAGGAGGTGAATTCATCAGGTAGCTACCGACCGTTGGATATTCGTAACTACTGGATCCGGTTGAAACAGTGAGAGGAGGATTTGTGTTTCAATTGGGAGGGTTGGTTACCGTCGAAATTACTTCAAAAGCATCGGTTGCAATCGCCATAGTGGCTTTATCGATCGCCCCTGGATACGAGATCGTTATTTAACGTCTGACGAAGTTCAAGGCTAGAGAAGAGGCTTATTAGTTTCTCGCTCCATTGTGATTTTGAGCTTGCTCTAAGTGATTGTAACTTATGCTAAGTAAAGTGACCCGTAGTGGTTCAAGAAACATTTCCTTGTCTTGTTTCGTTCAGATGGTTGGATGTAGATCACTTTGTCAAGACGTCGTCTTGTGAACCTCAACGGTTGGAACCCCAGGGAGTAATGATCTCTATCCAGCTATCAACTTCGCTTCGCTAAGTTGGTCTGCCTTCGTGACCATGGAGGGATTCTCAGTAGCCAACCGTGCCTTCTTGATTAGATTACGCCGCATTATCGTAGAACCTCCTCCGAGACTTCTCTGGGACGTTTTATGAGAGTAATCGATTTTGTTTGCTTACGAGGCGGAGGTCTAAGGGCGGTTCTTGTGTTACTCCGTGCTATTGGTTTCACTTTCATTGCGCCGGTTTGATTTGTTGTCTAAGTATGAGGATTGGTCCACCATCAGAACATTAGTAACAATTTCATTGCGACTCCCAGTTATCGGTTATAATATATTTCCCTTCCAGTTATGAACCTACTACTTCGCTTCAGTAGCTTGTGCAGAACGATACTGTTGCGAAAGGATGCTTTGAACGTACCTACTCAAAATTTAGGGATTTTTGTAAGTTCTGTGTCTGTCCGTCCATCCGTGTCTGCGTTTCACATTCCCAAATCACCATAATACTTCAATCTAGTCCATCGTGTATGGACCAGTCAGGTATAACCATGGATGCAACAGGGAAGTACTTATGTGAATAATGTACATACTTTGCAAATACATATCATGTTGTAAGAGTTTTTGATGAATTTTTGGAATTAGTTCAAGGAGGAGGTATGCTGTAGGCACTCCAGATGGAAAGGTCACGCTTCGCCACTGCACTAATCAATACATTTTCAGTGGAGGGTTCCTTCTTGTTTGGTTCCAAAGGTTTATTTATTGAAAATCAACTAGATGAAAATTAAATATCCAGTTTCCGTGTCTAAAATAGGAACCAAACGACGTCTACTTGAAAAAATTTATTCAGTGTTATCCGAAACGTCAATTAGTGAATGAAGGTCCGAGGTTACACAGAAGATACGAGGCGGGTGCTGGAGCTTTTCAGGATGCCGATCCATTGTTTCTATCGACCAGCTTTTTGAATTGAGGACTCCGAATATACCTTGGATTTGGCTGGAGGGTGGACCTGAACGATTGGTCCCTCTTTTTTACCCGTCCCTACAGAAGTGAGGGTGATTTATCGCCATGGCCTATTGGAATGGAGAAAGAAAGATTTTGAAGGTACCTTATCAAATCTGGAAAAAGAATATCGCCTTGGACCTCTACAGCTGACGAAAGGGTAGCTATATGCCATAAGTCTGATATTGGATTCTAAAGGGACGCTGTGTGGGACATTCCCTTCACAATATCTCCATATCTATCACGAGCCAGCCTTTACCACACCCGAGACGTTCTGAACGTTGCAAGGATAAAATCTCGCAAAGGACGAGCACTTTTAAAGACTGATTATTGTACGTGTGATATTCCGATAAACCAAGTAAGTGGATATCGGAGCATATTATTGAAACAAACCATTCACTTCATCAGCCACGATAAGATCCTGCGATTGCTTATTATGTGCGCAAACGCACATAATAAGCAACGCATGTAGTTGTGAATTCAAGACCGAGCTGCAGAAAGAAAACCATTGAAGACGAAGAACGGTTTTTCAGCAGAATAAGTTGAATGCAATGAGAGATGTTAGGAAATGCGTCTGTCCTCCGTGTGCCGGACTGTGTGATATCTACCTAGAGCAGCGATTTGCTCCAAATTAACGAAGGACATTCTGCGAACTCCATTCGCGCCCAGGATGATCCAAGGGAATTTTCAGAAATCTATGTTGAAGAAACAGAAGCGTTGTGGCGAGATACAGTAGCGACGAAATACGGAAGATATTCCAGTTCCGAGGACTGATCCGCATTGAAGTGATGGAATTTCTTGAGAATTCTTTACGAAATGTGTATAAGAGACACGATGAGGCTTGCCGGAAGTAAGCTTACCAAGAACTTGCAGATCTTCGAATTGCAGACGGAGAATCGAGGAAAGAAAAGGGGTTCTAATCGAGTAGAACGGTTTTCGAAACAAGAAACGGTAAAATTTTATTAATTGACGAAATATTTAACAGAAAACTAGGAAAATTGTAGGCAGAACATGCGGAAAATTGATTATGATTTCCTTTATTTTTTCGAAGGTTAATATTCCTCTAAATGAAAGTAATTCGCACAAAATTATACGCCTTGAACTTGGCTCGGAAATAACGAAATAAATTAAAATAAACGTTTTCCGGCGGTAATCAGCCCTCGGAACATGGATCCGAAACCGCGCGATTCAAACGCGGCGGTACCTAGCTTAAAATTTTCACGCTACAGGGTGAAGCATAGAAGTTGAAATGTTTAGAACGCCTCGCTCAAATGTTTTTAGAACTGTATAGTAAAAAAAAGCACACATCAGCAAAAAAAGAAAAAACTAGCCATTCTTAATTGTTTGCTGAAATTGATGACATGCACCGCAAGACACTCATCGCAAATCAGCATTATTTGCGACTAGGGCAATAAGTAAAGGCTGGATGATTGTTCATATTGATAGTTAGTATGGAAAAAACTTTGAGGAACAGCAGGTAGATAATGAATAGATTATAACTTACTTCCGTCGGTGCCAATGATATTTTACATCTTACATTGGTAGGTGGGTACGTACCTACTTAGATCGAGCAAAAGCCATTTTATTTTGAATTTTCCATAAAGAAGTTATAAGGTGCACTCGAGAATGCTGGAATTTTTTGCGAGAAACCCTTCGTAGGTGGTAGAGCTTCTTCATGGCTAAAGTTTCTTCCCCGTGGGGTGCTCCATCTCCATGATTCTGTATTTAAGGTGTCGAAAAGCTGAATGCGAATTGTAGTATACATATTTTGGATTTCCGTCTGATTCCGACGTTAAGCGAGCAGTAGAAAGATTGGGAATGATAATGTGGCGGCTAGGTGGTGTGTTTGGTAGATGTAAGATTTCGAAATGTTGGCCTTGGTACGTTCAGGATTCATCGTGGAGCAGCCTTAAAATCCAGAAGTTCCACATACAAATTTCACCGCCATCAATGCCAAAGGCGTAGAAGCCTTGTTTCATGCTGAAACCGAATGAGTTCATGTCCGTCAAATTTTTTGTTTTGTTTTCCAAGCATGGACTATAATTATCTGTACCTACAACAACTAGGCTAAGTGAGCCCTGAGGCCCTCACTGATCAGGTGAATCAAAACTGAGCTTTCTGATCAGTTGAGTTGAAAGTTGAGCTCTCTAATTATCAGGAATTGAAAATCAGAACAGCCTCCTGTGTGTGAAAACATGTTTCATGCTCTCCTGTCTCCGTACTAAATACGAAGCTTCCTCTTTGTATCATGTTCCGTAACTAGCTACACGTTCTTCCTTTAGAATCTTGTTACAACAAGACCTTTTGGTTTATTATTTCAATAATGAACCTTTGGAATCGAGCATTTGAAAAAACATAGAATCAACAAATGGAATTTTAAAAAATCTGTCCTTTCGCCGCCACGCCGTTCGCCGTACTTCGCACTTTCCTTAGTTACCAAGAACCACAAAAATTAAATTTGGTTTGTGGGTCCCACTTGGGGTCTAATTGGTCCACAAAGCTCGGCGTTAATGTCAATCATCTCTAAAGGGTGAAAATTATCTCGATTTTTTAAACGTTTTTAAATAGTTCTCAAACTTTGGAATTTTTTGAGACCACCCAGAGCATTGTACGTCCAGCCGTTCGGGCCAGGAAAGAAAAGCTTCGTCAACATGATCGTGAATGAAACAGTGTACATCCAGCCCTGATAGGTAATCATTGCTAGGGAACATGTAATTACAATCACATGGCTGTATGGAATCGAGTCGGTTGTTCCGTGATATTATTTCATTTGAACAATGTGGTTATTTTGGATTTTGTTGATAGACTTTGTTGATACTATTGTAGCGCGAACAAACATTATGCTTCATGAATAACAATGATTAATAATAAATTATTAATGACAGGATTCTTGAATCCGCCTCGTATTTACGAAACTGTAATTGCCCGACCAGCTCCAGTACCTCCAGGGTCGGTATTGACCACGGAAAACAGTGATCTAAGGGGCATCTATACTTGCAGATAATAAACAGTTGTGTAACAATTCGCAACTTTTAAAATTTATATATATTTTTTACAACAGCCAATTTACCGTTAATCCAATATTTCAATAAATCAATTCACATAGGCAGAAAAAGAAAATTACTAACATGAATAGTTTCGTGAGGGGAAAAAATTACCAAGGGGAAAATAGAGCAAATGATTCTTTGCAACAAGTTGGTTGGAGAGGAGGTAAAATTGGTTTATAATGCTGCAGGAAGCTGTTAAAGAAGTCAAAAAATTCGGATGGGTGGTAATGATGAGTTTACGGAACGAGGTAAACGATGAAGAGGGCTGTACTGATAGTTGGGAGGTGAACCGGCACAACAAAGGTCCGGTTTGAGCGAGAGGCAAGACGAGAGACGGCCTGAGGAGGCGAGGATAGTAGTTGAGCTGGTTGTTCACTAGTTTGTGGAAGAGCCATGGATCGGCCATGTGGGAAGCTTCTCCTTTCCTTCCAATTGTTACCAATATGTTTCCTTTTAACTGTTATGATAAAGACTCGTTTTTCGCCCCCCGAACTCGCGAGAACTCGATCTTATAGGCTGCAGATCTCACTTTAAAGTTCCGCAATCGAGAAAAGAGTATTTCATTTCAGTTCATTCCGACTGATTCATTGCACATAAGTGGGGGCTCAGATATTGGATTTTATGCTCCGGTACCCAAGTAGGTATTATTATCAGCTTCGAGTGAGTGATGTCAAATCAATCGGCAACACCCGACGGGCCGACCTTGTGAACCGTGAAATGGTTTAGTTGACCCTTTTCCGCCAAAAAGCGTGACGGCCCTTCAGAGAAGGGGATTATACTGCCGCTAAGTTCATTGAAAGCGGAAAACGAGATGCTCGATACCAAACGCTTTTATCGTGTAGGCAAAATGAAATATCGAACTCGCTCGTCACATAACAGAGAGGAGGGGTCTGGAGAAAAATAGGGATACATTCTAAAAACGCCTAGGCCGGGGCTACACGTAGTGGTTTCGGCGGCGGTGAAGCCGTTTCCTTGCTGGATTTGACGCACACAAAAAGGGGAATGGTTCAGAGAATGAATGAAAGTGCTCATCATAAACCGTCTAGAGATCTGATGGCTCTGAAATAATTGTGCAATTAATAATTAATTTGGTAGTAAGAAACAACTATTAAAAAGTAAGCTGGATCGTCATACTCTACGTCTAATTTTAGTGCGTACCTACGTTACGCGGTACAGTAGCGGTGCGTGGGCTTGGAAAACGGTGAGCACCAAACCAAAACACAAAACCAACAGATTTTTCTAGTAAATACCCCAAGGCAACAAAACCCTCCCCTCTATTTACTGATTGAGTGATACTCAGCAAACGCTTATCTCTTCCTAAACATTTAATCAGCATTCGACAAATTCGACTGTAAATTTATTAGCCATCGAATTCATGTGGTAGAAAAATATAGTGAACTAAAATACAACGAAACAATGACCCGTCGGCGCCGGCCGGTACCTACTTGAATAGAAGCTAGGTACTTATCTGTGTGTTACGACGTCGATCAATCCACAAGACTAAAAACAGCATGCAGGACAAAACGCGCGGAGGTGCCACATATCCAAACTATCACCGGAGCCGGAACAAACGCAACCGCACAACATTCGACGCAAAAAAAGGAAAACTGACAACAGACACAACAGAGAAAGCGAATGTGATTCACGAGACAACAAAAACAAATCGAAAGGTCCTATGAAAAGTGGAATCGAAGCGAACGAATCGATTGTGAACAGGAACGATTTTTGGGTGGAAATTAGATTCATGGGACAGTGCCCAAAGTGGGCGTGGCGAACTTCATTTTTACTTGAAAGAGCATGCACAGACGGGCCACTTTTCCCAGTTGCCATGGGAACATAAGGTCCCAAAGCCCTCCAGTTTCAGGAGCCTAGGTTTCGATTTCGATTGCAAGACATCGATTACTATCGCTATGTTCCGATAACGTACTATGGTCTTCGGAGCTACAGGGAAACTGCAGCTAACAACATGAAGGAACCACTACGGATGCTCTACTAGACTACAGAATATCCACAGCCAGAGAAACATAGCGGGTCGCTGTTAAACTTTGTGAAACTAGGTAAAGTGTAAGGAGGTATATTTAAATGCCAACTGAACACATTGTTGGATTTTTGATTTATTATGTTCAGCAATGAACCTTTAGAATCGAGCAAGAAAAAATGAACCCCCCCCCCCCCCCCTCGAAATTTGATGGTTTCCATTTCACGGTATGAAGAATCCGAAAATGAAAAAAAACCAGTCATGCAGCATGACTTAATGAGCGAATTTTCAAAGAAATATTCGAATTAATGGCTATGGTTTTGTTTTGCTTCGAACTCTCGTCTTCAATTAATACTTCTCACATTTTTCAATCTGACCACTCTAAGGGGGTGGGGGGGGGGGGGGGGTAAGAGTTTAAAGATTATCCTAGTTTTGGGTAATTTTTGCGCACTTTAAATGCTCTAATTTAAGAACGGATTTAGATATCTAAAATCCGATTTCACCATCGTGTTCAGCGTGCAAAAACCTTTAAAATGAGGGGTCACTTGTTAGAAAATAACATTTTGGGGATTTTTGGGTAATTTTTGCGCACTTTAAATGCTCTAATTTGAGAACGGATCAAGATATCTAAAATCCGATTCCACCATCGTGTTCAGCGTGCAAAAACCTTTAAAATGAGGGGTCACTTGTTGGAAAATAACATTTTGGGGATTTTTGGGTAATTTTTGCGCACTTTAAATGCGCCAAAACCCTCCTTAGAGTAGGCCAATTTCGCCCATCTTCGAACTTAGCCTTTCGATTGCCAAGATAGATTTTTTGTGCAAATTTGAGCTGTTTATCTCAATTCTATCGAGAGTTATCGTCTGGAGTGACACATATATATATATACATATAAAAAAGTGTTAAATTTCAGGAATCGTTTTAGAATGGTCTGAAACGGATTTCTATGAAGAAAATTTCCAAAAATTTATATTATTTAAATTTCGAAGCCATTGCAATAGCTTCATTTTCTTTGAAAATTCGCTAAAAAAATGCCGTACTTCGCTCTTACTTAGGCATCATGAACCTAAATTCATGAGATTTGGTTTGTAGGTCCCATTTGTGGTCTATGCAACTAGCACCAATGGTCGGATTTGGTCGTATTTTACAACTTATGACCTAACCTGTTGTACATCTGACGTCAGAAATCTGCATGTCTACAAGGACGTCATCCTGACGTCGTATCGGTTTCAGACTGCCGTTCTACAACTGTTGTAGTCGCCATGAAGTCGGATATCTGTAGTACGGAATTGTGAAGTCGTAAAGACGTCGGATATAATATGCTGTAGTACAGAATGCTGAGGTCACCATGACGTCGGATATGTGTAGTACGAAATGATGAGGTCGTCGCGAAGTCGGATATCTGTATAATACGGAATGTCGATGTCACCTCAGATATCTGTAGTACAACTGTTGTAAGTGACCACGACGGTGGTACTGCAGAATTATGAACAAAGACTATAGATTTTAGTAAGACAGGTGAGATTTCCCGACACGTCGGCACGTTTACTAATTGGTTGCATAGATCTTTAGGTCGCCATTTTAATAGAATCCTCTTCGGTTTTTCCCTGTTCCACTTGGGTTATGTTGAGGTTATGATGTTTATTTGAATAATTTTACAATTTATTTACGATTTATGCAAAACTAGTAATAACCATTAATGGGTTACAAGGAAATACAACATTTCAGAAGTAAAACCCTGAAAATAATAACTCGCCATACCGTTTTCATTTTAGTTGCCAAGTTGAAAACGCTGCAAATCCCTGCACAACGGTTTATTATTTTGTATAGAATACCCTTCTGTTACAGATCACAGCTCTATGTATAGATAACCCGTCTATATAATATGATATGTACTATTCTATTATATACATATTATGTAGATCGCAGACCCTCCGTAGGTTGGTACCTAACCCCGTACTCGTTACTAGGTACCTACCAAAATCACGAGTTAAATGTTGCTAAAATAATTCTGCCGATGACAAACAGTACCTAACAAAAAGAAACACACATAATGAAGTTCTGAAAAGAAATTGTTGATGAGGAGTGAAAAAAGTTGCAAAAGTACCTACCAACAAACTCCAGCCCCTTCTACGTAGATGGTATAATGAACCGTTGTGTAATAATTTACCGTTGAGTAATAATTTACCGTTGAGTAATAATTTACCGTAGTAATAATTTACCCATCAATAATACTTCAACGTTTGTCCAAGTTTCACTACCTACCGACAAACTCCAAAAGAGCCATCATTTTTGCAATGAAATAATATCACAGAACAACCAACTCGACTTCATACTCCGCCAATATAATCAGGTGATCCCTACCAATGATTGGCCGTATTCACAAATTCCTATTGTGGGCGCGTCTCTGGTTACGAGATTTGGTTTGAATTGTATACAATTTCATTCACACTGGAGTCGAAAATGCCTGTCGGTGCAAACTTCGGGGCCTTACTGTGAACGAACGGCTGGACGTACGATGCTCCGGATGGTCTTAGAAAACTCGCAAGTTCAAGAACTATTTAAAACCGTAAAAATATTTACGTAAAAAAATGGTATAGGCGTTTTGAAAATTTCAACCCCTATTTTGAACCCCTTAGAGATGACTCACAGTAACGTCGAGCTTCGAGGACCAACTAGACGCCGAACGGAACCTATAACCCGAATTTCATCAATTTTTTTTCATGGTAACTAAGAAAAGTGGCCCGTACGGCGTACGGCGGACAGACAGAAAGATTTTTATTGCAGTTTTGGATTCTACATACCTTGAAACGTAAACCATCAAATTTTGAGGGGGGGTAAGACTTTTTTTTTGGTTTATTATTTTCAATAATGAACCATTGGAATCGAGCATGAAAAAAAAAATTCTTACCCCCCCTCAAAATTTGATGGTTTACGTTTCAAGGTATGTAGAATCCAAAACTGCAATAAAAATATTTCTGTCTGTCCGCCGTACGCCGTACGCCGTACGCCGTACACCGTACGGCCACTTTTCTTAGTTACCATGAAAAAAAATTGATGAAATTCGGGTTATAGGTTCCGTTCGGCGTCTAGTTGGTCCTCGAAGCTCGACGTTACTGTGAGTCATCTCTAAGGGGTTCAAAATAGGGGTTGAAATTTTCAAAACGCCTATACAATTTTTTTACGTAAATATTTTTACGGTTTTAAATAGTTCTTGAACTTGCGAGTTTAGTTCTTGAACGTACGACCATCCGGAGCATCGTACGTCCAGACGTTCGTTCACAGTAAGGCCCCGAAGTTTGCACCGACAGGCATTTTCGACTCCAGTGTGAATGAAATTGTATACAATTCAAACCAAATCTCGTAACCAGAGACGCGCCCACAATAGGAAATTTGGCGGAGATAAATCATTGGTAGGGATCACCTGATTATATTGGCGGAGTATGAAGTCGAGTTGGTTGTTCTGTGATATTATTTCATTTGAAAAATGATGGCTCTTTTGGAGTTTGTTGGTAGGTAGTGAAACTTGAACAAACTTTGAAGTATTATTGATGGGTAAATTATTACTACGGTAAATCATTACTCAACGGTGAATTATTACACAACGGTTCATTATACCATCTACGTAGAAGGGGCTGGAGTTTGTTGGTAGGTACTTTTGCAACGTTTTTCACTCCTCATCAACAATTTCTTTTCAGAACTTCATTATGTGTGTTTCTTTTTGTTAGGTACTGTTTGTCATCGGCAGAACTATTTTAGCAACATTTAACTCGTGATTTAGGTAGGTACCTAGTAACGAGTACGGGGTTAGGTACTAACCTACGGAGGGTCTGCGATCTACATAATATGTATAGAATAGTACATATCATATTATATAGACGGGTTATCTATACATAGAGCTGTGATCTGTAACACAAGGGTATTCTATACAAAATAATAAACCGTTGTGCAGGGATTTGCAGCGTTTTCATGCTCGATTCCAATGGTTCATTATTGAAAATAATAAACCAAAAATAAATGTAAAACATCTCAGAACCGGAGGGCACTTGTTTTCGAGAGGTAGAATCAAAGATCTTACTTAGAATTTTCTCCGTGTCGATTTTATGACACGGGGGGGGGGGGGGGGGTTGATTCACGGGATCTTTCAATGATAACTATCGGTACCCATCATAATTATCCTATCCACCACCTTAGCGCTTTCGCCCGGGCTGGATTCCATTTCGATGAAGACAATGAAAGGCAACGGCTTCCTACATTTCTCAACACCAAAAAGGGGTTCTAATAACAGAAATATGTACAACAAGCCGGAATCAGGTAGAAGACGTTAACCTTCCTAATTAGGTCTTACTACAGAATGTTGTAGTATAATGCTACTACAGATTTGCACACTAGTAGCTTGCAACTCTATTCTGACCTGAGGATGGTGACGACGGTACAACCAGAAAATCATTCCCCAAATTAATTGTGATTTGGTCGTCGAGAGGTCACCAGGACGTCATCACTCGACGTCGGGTCCCATTTCCCGACGCCGCACCGACCGTGACTGTTCAGTAACATGAGTGTGAATCATACCGTATAGGTACATAACCGTTGATTATACTCACGCATGGCTTTATCAAATTGTGTTTGTTGTTCCATGTTATTATTTTGTTAAAAGAAAGATTGTTATTTCAGATTTGGTTGATGGGTAGTTTTTTTTAAACCTATTTTGTGATAGGTACCTACGTACAAGTTTGTTGATCAAGGCCAAACAAATCATCAAAAATAGGTGAAAATTTTGATGATTCGATTATTTTTTGTTCTGTCCGTCTAAGTGTCCGCAAGTTGTTGCTGCACGCATATCTTGCTTAATTTGAATCCGATTTCGCTGAAAATTTCCGGAATCAACCGGGTTGGGCCACCTATGGCTGCCCGTCCACTGGACGCGAATTCGCGCGAAGAAGCGAAAGACGCGAATTCGCCCGAACAGTTCGCCTTTTATCAAACAGGAAGCTTGTTATGAGACCCCGTCCACTGGACACGAACGAGGCGAAGACGCGAAGAGGCGAACGACGCGAATTCGCGCAAACAGTTCGCCCTTTGTTCAAACAGGATGTTTGTTATGAGACCCCGTCCACTATGAGCGCCATCTTCGCGCGAAGTCAGGCGAAGGCGAAGAAAATCAAACCAGTTTGTTTCCAGACGAGTGAACCCGCGATGAACTTGGACATTTGATCCACACGGCCCTTTATTCTTCCGTCAAAAGGAAGAACGCCCTATCTCAATAATTTCCGAAAATGGGGTTTTCACTAATCCCCTCTAATTTTGACCTGCTCTTTCCATTGGTGAAGTCAAAAACTGAAATTTCAAATTGGAAAGCGTCGAAATGTTTACCCCAAAAACTGGAAAATTGTGGTGTTAAAAGGAAAAACGCCTCATCTCGTTCAAGTCAAAGGTAAAACGACTCAAGTACGGCACCATAAACGCTTCAAATAATTTATTCTAATCTTAGATTCTGAGGAAAAACGCCTCAAGTCGGTGAAAATCGAGGTGAGGCGCGTCTTGGATCATTGGCTTAGTTAGTGGGGTCGAGTCATTTATCGTCAGATGAGCGAGGCGTTCTTCCTTTGATTTTTATAGCAGCTGAGCCCACATGAGATGTTCTTTGCGTGGTATTCCACAAAAGAATAGAAGACGGTGTTTTGGATCCTTCGTAGGGAGAATTATTACTCGGGATACATACGTATTTATTCCACTCTTTTTATTTGTTCACTCCTTTACACTAACCTACCACGCTGACACCTAACTATCGGAGAGCTCTGGGAAGACGACTGGGAGTCCGAAGCAACGAGGCACCTGCGGATGTCCAATTCGTTGACCCCTCTCCTACGTCACCGCTCCACGTGTTTAGCTAATCAGCACAGCTGATTAGCTCCCCGGATATGGCTGGCGCTTAATACGAAATACCGCGCCCACTAAAATGGCATTCAGTTTTATTTATTTATTTATTTATTTATTTATTTATAAACGGGCGAACCCAATACATGGAAAAAACATGTTTACAAAAATTCAGGTAGTCACCATTATTACAAAAAGATCAAATTACACTGGAAGCGATCGAAAAAAAAAATTAAAAAAAAAAAAAATTAAATATCTACGAAATTAAATCTCAAAGTTGTGGGGAGGCCACGATCAGAGTCTTTAAAGAACGGAGGGAGATTGTAAAGAAATCCACATCTGGGTGTAGATCCACAAGGCAGTTGGCTAGCCGAGGAATGCGACACAAGGGGCGAACTTGCATGTAGTTTGTGGGAGCGAAGCTCACGAAGAATGGAGAGGAGCTGCGCGAGGAAAGGCGAGGCACGGAGAGGCCAATTTCAGCGAGTAGGGCCGGTGAGGAAATTACTCCATTCAGCAGTCCATGCAGGAAGACCAGGTCCGCCATACAACGGCGTCTCCCCAAAGGTAGAAGACGACACTCCCCCATCAGGACTCCATAATCGACCCCATCCTGAGGGACTCCAAGCTTGAAGGCGATGTAACGGAGGAACTTATGCTGTACACGCTCCAGGGTGTGCCTATGGACCGCATAGGTTGGCGACCACACAGGGGAGGCATAATCCAACAGCGGCAGCACCAGACTCTTGTAGAGAACCGTGATGGCATGAATGTCCTCAAATTCACGGGTATTCCGTTTGAGAAAACCCAGAGCCCTCATCGCCCTACCAGCCGCACCACCAATGTGGCGCGAGAAGGAGAGCCGCTGATCAAGCAGCACCCCCAGGTCAACACCCTCATCAACTCTTGAAAGCTGGTCACCGCAGAGAACGTAATCAAACAGGATAGGGCAGGAAGAGCGATGAAACGACATCACCAAGCACTTGGATGGGTTCAAGAAGAGATGATTCTCCACACACCAGGACTCAAGCGCTCCTAGGGCACTCTGCAGAGAATGACAATCCTCCAACGAGCCCACACGACAAATCAGCTTCAGGTCGTCCGCAAAGAGTAGAGGGGAGATGTCCGCAGTGAACCCAGCAACCACCCCATTTATCATTAAAAGGAATAACAGAGGGCCAAGGTGGCTCCCTTGAGGAATGCCCGAGGTGGCCGCAAAAGGGGCAGATAGGGCACCTGCAACCCGGACCACAAGCTCACGGCCTACAAGGTAACTGGATATCCACTTTAGGAACGCACCAAAGATGCCTAAGGACCGAAGAAGCGAAATCAGATGCTGGTGGGAAAGCTTGTCAAAGGCCTTCGCAAAGTCAGTAAATATAACGTCGGTCTGATAGCCCAAGCGAAAACCATCCAAGACAGTCTCCTGAAACTGAAGCAGATTCGTCACAGTTGACCTCCCCCTGATAAATCCATGCTGCTCAGCTGCCAGGAACGATGCAAACAGGGCAGATAGACGCTCCACTATCAGTTTCTCCAACAACTTGGGAATGGCAGAAATGGAGCACACTGGCCGGTAATGAGCCACATCACTCCTCTCACCCTTCTTATGTATTGGAGTCACGTATGAGCGCTTCCAACTAACAGGAAAATAACCAGAGGTAAGAGACCGATTGAAAAGGCATGTCAGAGGACCGGCAAGATCTGAGCAGTTCTTGAGCAAAATAGTGGGAACACCATCTGGGCCCATGCCCTTATGCACATCCAACTTCCCAAGGCCGCCCAACACGTCACTCTCAGATACAAACATGGCACCAATTGAAACGACGTCCTGATCCGGGTACAAAGGAACGTTGAGAGGAGGTGGATCGAACACTGACGAGAAATGACGGCTGAAGAGGTCAGCTATTGACTGGGGGTCCGCTGCACGCTCATCTCCCAACGACATATCACTTGGTAATGAATTTCCTCCATCCTTATAGTTGAGATAATTCCAGAACATCTTGATGTTCCCATGTATGGACTCCTGGACCTCGATCAGGTAACCGTTGTAAAAACTCGGGTCGACATTGAGACCGAATTGAGGAAAAAATAATATAATCCTCATTAGAGCCAGTTAACTTCCAGCGTGAGTGAGCAGAGCTCTTTTGACGGGTAAGTGAGATCATGTTACGGTCAAACCACTTAGGATAAGACGAGCCAAAGGTTCTAGTCATTGGCACAAAGCGCTTGGTAGCCTCGGCAATAATTTAGTAAAATGCGCAGACAGCCTCCTCCACCGATCCAACATCAAGAACATCCCAGCTCACTGATTTCAGGAATGAGTTCATAGCAGTATAATCCCACCGCAAAAAGTTGTAATCAAACTTAGGATTCGGGAAAAAGCATTTGCCAGAGAACACGGCAGGAAGGCGGAAGTCAAATGGAGGATGAGCCACATCGGCAGGAAAAACGGGATCAGCGAGTTTGACGTCCACACCATCAACATCTGAGAGACATAGGTCGAGTATATTTCCTGAGGGGTTCTGCAAAGTATTATACTGGTGAAGGCTGTGGTGCAGCATGGCCTCAGAGATCAACCTATTCTTTACTCCAGGGCCATCATCAAGAACAACCCCCGATATGTTCTCCCAAGGGATGCCTGGAAGGTTGTAATCTCCCACAAGCACAATCCTATGACAGGGATGGGCCAAGGCCACCGCATCAAGATCGCAGAGATGAGCGTCGAGCAGGTCGGCAGGTTGATAACTGGGTAGGTATATATAACCAATGATGAGCATGTGGTCAGGAAGGACAATGAAAACCTGCTCCACCCGATCCGAAGATACCCAAAGACTTGATCGATGCCTGCACGAAACCGCCACCAGCACTCCTCCTCCCAATGACTTGACAAGGTTGTTTCGATCAGATCGGTCAGCACAATAAACATTATAGCCACTCAATTTCAGCTCCTCGGTTGCTACGTGGGGGGACAGCCATGTTTCAGTGAAAACTAGAAAATCGTAAGTAAGGTGGCGAATAACTGAAAGCTTAGTATTGATGCCACGTATATTCTGATAGTATCCCGAGAGAGCTGAGGGCGCCGTTAGTTTTTTGGAGATGGTTGGGGGGAATGACTATGATGTGACTGCTTCATGTGAACGATTTTAGGTACTCCTGCAATGTACTTGATTGTGATGTTTGACTCGCCATTATCTTTCCGAGTTTGGAGCTCGGCCCTGAGCTGTTGGAGGAAATCCCGCTGACGCTGAGCTCAATCAGATGAAACTGAAAAACGGGGAGGATTAGCAGCCCGAACCAAAGTCATCACCCGAGTGGCTGTGGAAGGGCTGTCAAAGACAACCTTCAAGGGACGAATTTTACCTGTAATACGTTTCCCCAGACGGAGGCAGCGATGGAACGGCGCAGGGATATCAGGCTGTACGGAGGCTAGGAGCTCATCCATTGTCGCCGAATCATCGCGGATCGCATCAGAGAGAGTACTGGCATCAGGCTCTGGGACATTAAAGAATAAGACGTTTGCAGCGCGACGTCGGCGGTCCTCCACCTCAGCAAGAATAGACTCAGCATCGCCCATATTCGCATGAGTTACAGTGGAAATTTTATTTTCGATAGAATCGATACGGGCACGCAACACATCGCCCCCAGCCGATCGAACCTCCTCACGAATGCTGGATACCTCAGCCGACAGCGACACGTACTGCTTGACGCAAGAGTCGACGGTAGACTGCATCTGGGAGAGCTTATTATTAATTTCTTCCTTGAAAGGGTTCAACTCCCTCCTAATCGCATCCGTAATTTGCTCGTTCATCTTTGAGAAAATAGCCGCAAGAACTGCAGCATTCGGCAAAGAGTCTGTGTTGGCGACAGTGACGGAGCCCGCGGCAACCGACTCCGCAGGTGTAGCACCTGTGGGTTGACCTCGGTTCTTACATGTGAGACATTTCCACTCAGCCCGCGCCGATTTATTCATCTTCCTGAAATTGGACTCGGATTTCCCAACACAGCCAAAATGGAATGCACTTTTACACAATGAGCAAGCCAACAAGTCCTCATTTAACAGCTCAGCAGAACATTTGAAGCAAATCATGATGAAAATAAGAAGAAAATAAGAGTGAATTGGAAATCGTGAATAATACGAGTAATCAGAATAGGCTCAATAACACACGCTCAATCACAAACAAGTAAGTGCGATAACGAAAGTGACGAACTCACAATAGGCGGCCGAAGGTAGGCGAGATAACGGAGACGCTCACAGTGTACAGAAGGGAGACGGTAAATAGATAGAAATGAGACAGAAGATCAGATAAGAGAGCGCCACACCGAGATGTTAATCGAACGGAGACAAGCCCGAGAATTTGGTATTTAGAAGGTGTTCCTGACTAAATCTCGAAACGCCTCAAGGCGTTTACCCTTGGACTCCATTGTAGAAAAATTGACAATTGCGAAAATGGCATAGTTGGAGACGTTAGTACCGAAACAACTTGAAGTATGATAAGACGCGCGTCCGAAGACCGATAAGTTCGCGCGAAGAGGCGAAAACTTGCGAACTCGGACTCCACTGGATGCGAATTGGCGTGAAGGGGCGAAGAGGCGAATTCGCAAGTTTTCGCCTCATTGCGCGAATTCGTGTCCAGTGGACACGAATGCCTCTTAGCGGGAAGAGACAAAGAGGCGAAAACATGCGAATTCGCCTCTTCGCCCCTTCGCTTCTTCGCGCGCAGCCTATGGATAACAGAACGGAATTACTTGGTACGGCCACTGTTCACTCAATTTCTCATGAAAAAATTGCCCGATTTTGCTCAAATTCGTTGGGTAGCTCCTAGATGGTTTTAGAAGAGGTAGGGTGTAGCTTCTGGATTGTCATCTTTGAATTTCATTCTCAGATGACCACTGGTATGACCACTGTGCAAGAGCAAACACGAAATCGGTATCAATTTCTCATGAAACCCACCGTGCGATTTTGATGAACTTGTCCGGAACCTTTCTTCCATCTGCACGGAGAAATTTTACAAAATTTCTCCTTTTTTCCGTAAAATTTTTCATGGATAACGAGTAAGCTTCATGCATAACAAAAACAAATTTATTATACATAGAATTCTTGAATCCCCCGCATAGATACTTATGAAACTGTAACTGCCTGGCCGGTTTAGTATGTACTCAATTAGTACTCTCCAGTACGCGATTTAGAGCTTTCCTTGGGGAAACACGTAGGTATTGACCACAGAAAACAGAGAACTACGCCAGAAGGGGCATCTAAACAGGGAAATAATAAACCGTTATGTATAATAATCGACCCACATGGGCCATCGACCTGGTCAATAACATTACCATTCATACTGGTAAATTAACGTGATTTTAACATTAACTCATGGTTTGAACATGTTCAAATCGAATAACACTGAGCAAATTAGATCTCAAAGTGTCGCCAAAAAGTCCGCGTTCTCTCGAATTGTGTTTTTTCCACCCCAATTCTTTAGGGCAGCGTTAACCTTCTCCGAGGGTTACTGCCCCAAGCAGTATTCTTTGTATCCATTAGGGAAAGAGGGGACTGCTGATGGTGCTTGGTTGTAAACTGCAGGAGCCGTGGGCGTGGTCGTTGGCGAAGCAGTGTCGGAAAAAGGTCCGGACTTTCCTCAAGTTGGGATGGTTTGAACAGGGAAAATAAAACGACGAGTATAAAATGTGATTGAACGGTTTGAAAACCATGTGGGACACGGTAGGATCATCATGAAACGTTTAATTCAATCCCGCTGCGCTTACATTATAGGTAGGTACTTTCGGGTTCTGTTGATATCATTTTAAAAAAAACTCTCAATGGGGCGGGAGTGCACATTTACCAAATTTTCAGTACAAATTAATCATAATAATTTCTTTTTTTGTGGGGTTTGAGCCTTCGCCTTACTCTAAACTGTGACTACTCACGTCTTCTAACACTCCATCAGTATCAAAATGTTTGTGTTTCCGAAATGACATCACATCGAAAATTCTTTTAAAGTACCTACCTTACGACATTTTATCGTAGTTTCACTCCTATCGACCCCATATTTCGTAGGTTGCAGGTACCTAGGTATTTACTAACATTGCAGTATTTGGGCACGGTTTCATTCCCTAAATTCCAGCCGACCTTCAATTCAAGTAGAGGTTGTAGGTACTTAATAGATTCGGTAATAAGTAAGTTAGTAAGTACTTATATGATTTGATTTCTCCAACCATCTGTACGTTTATGCATCACGGTGATATATGAATCACACGATAATACAGCTATACACCCCTTTGCAAGAACCAGGAATAATTATTACTTTGCACCGTCGATTGGAGCATAAACATGAAAAAAGTAAAACAAAATAATAAACAAAACGGTTTATTATTTACCTTTATAGATGCCCTTCTGCGTAGACCACTGTTTTCTGAGGTCAATACCCACCCTTGTGCTCCTGCCAGGAAAGCCGTAAATCGACTACGGGAGCCGGCGCACGAATTACAGTTTCATAAAAATGCGCGGGACTCAATAATTTAATAATTAATTATTGGTTGATAACCAAGAAGCATTAAGTTTGTTAGGTTACAAAACTACATGTCAACAAAATCCAAAAGAGCCACCATTCTTCAAATGAAATAATATCGCAGAACAACTAACTATACTATATAGCTATCTATATCGTTGACTTTCCTCTGGTGGGGGGAGGGGGTGAGGGATTGCTGCACTTATACTCGTAGGTGAATATTGGCATGGGACACCAAGAACCAATTTGATGGAACAGAACTTGAATGCAGTTAATAATGCGCCTTACATTTTTCCAGCCCTTGGATGATAAGGATTATGATCCTTATTATGTGAGGGCTTTGGGCACAATAGCTCATCTTCCAGTAGATACGCAGTGCATAAATATGCATCAAAATAGATACAGTTTCCATTCTACCGAAAGTACTCTTCAATTGTTTGTTAGTTACGAGTTTGGTTAGTTAGTTCTACCCCATTGCGCAGCGCTACTTCATGTCGCCTGTCAATATTAATACTCAATCATTGTTGCCAACTCTATTTTTCTATAGGAGGATAACAATTCCTAAACCGGTGATAATCTCGCTGGTCTAGTTGGGGGACTCTCGAGGGTCCACCACCACTGTAACACTCTTTCACATGGTAGCACCGCGTGGTTTGGTAGCTTGCGCTGATCAATTCACCATACTCCATCCACATTTTTTGGGCTTGCCAGAAGGATGAGCCCAAAGATTTCCCAGAAGGATTCCTTTACTAACAACCTGTCCCTTTGATAACACATAATATATCTACTGGCTTCCCAACCCCACCCCCTTTCCACTGTTTAGAGTGTTTAGAGTCTATAACTAAAATACACTGAGCTCATTTGAAGGCGATTGATGCCGTGTCCCAATTTACAATTCCCAATAGTTGTTCCATCCGAACGATGGAGGTTGATCACATAGAGTTTGCCGAGATGAGCGCAATTCACTGGACAACAACCTCTGACAACATTACCCGCCAATACTCGTATGTAGGAGCGTTGTTCACCACCAGTAAAATATTAATGAGGTGGTACCTACCATTACGATGGATGTTAGTCACCTGGAAGTTGTTCAGCTGTCGTTTCCTGAACCAGAACTTCATACTTACTGTTCGCTCCCCCTTTTCCCTCTCATAATTCTGCTACCCAGAAGTATGTCATGTGGGGAAGAGTGTGACAGTGTGGCTGTTCCTCAGCTATTTTTTCTTCCGGTGGAGACGGGGTCGCTTGGCGGAAGCCTAATCTATATCCCTCCTTAACCGGTGATAATCTCGCTGGTCTAGGAAGGGGACTCTCGAGGGTCCACCACCACTGTCAAACTCTGTCACAACCTTGAAAACAGCCGATAGAAATACCGCACAAGAATTGCCAAAATCAGTGGCTGCAACATTATTCTCGAACCCGTATATTGAATGTTGTGAAGGAGCTTTAAATCCAGCGAGGGAAACTCTGGAATTGAACGCTCCTACAAATATTAAGCGAATTTCAAACCATGGCGGAAAGCACTGCATGGCGTAAAATAGGAACTTTCAGGAAACAATAGGTGAAGTCCGTAGAGCGAGTAAACCAGGCGGTATGAAAATGGGATATTCTGTCTATGTTCTCGTTCTCCTTTCCTGAAAACGTGCAGATGAACTGTCATAATAATTACAAAGGCTCAAACTGGTTTCGAGCATTAGGTCGGCCAGGGGCGAGGCAATAACGATACGGGTAGTTTCCTAAGGATTAGCATACAGAAGTCGTTTTTCGGGGGACATGTTTGTTTCCACCGGTGGTGATGAAAACCGCCCATGTATTGTTCACAAACGCACATGTGGGGGTGAAGCGATGGGCTAGGGTAGAGGTGGGGAGTCCGGGAGACAGCCGAAAATTGCTGGAACACTAAAAGTGAAAAAATCAATACCCAAGAGTGGAAATATGATAAAAAACCGTGAAACCATTTCTATTTCAATGAGAATAGCGTTCATTTATGAGATGGACCATAAGTACTCGCTAAGTTTTTGCGCATCTCCATGCTGTAAGCGGAATGTTTTGACGGACAGCCCTAGTTCAACACTCGCTCGGAACATAAACACCGTTGAATACCAGTAAAATTTTGTCATAACTTCCTCCTCCGGCCCAAGAATAACACTCCAAATTAACGGGTCGATAACTGTAACTGAATACCGTTGAAAGCTACAATAATAATGAACCGTCCGTGGTCTTCCGAGGAACTTCATCTTTATCTACTCCCACTCAAAATCTGATGTAATTAACGAGTCGAGGCGCAAAGTACTTGGGGGGGGGGGGGGGGGAATGAAAGACTGGGAATAAACTCTTCGACTTGGCCAAGTTTCTCCAAAAATACAGAACAAATTTGAGTAACCTACTCCATGAAATAATAAATAGGAAGTGAGAGTTGATTTTCTCAAGCAACCATTTCCATAAAAAATGCAATTAAAAAAATTAAAATAAATCCTGTCCATCCTTTAAATCTACTTGCTCAACGAGTTCACACCTCACTGTCAGTTTAAATGGAAAGGCTCCTGCTTTTCTTAAAGACATGGATTTTATTTTCTTGAAATTGATATTAAGCCCGTACTCCGCACATGAAATGAATAGCTCACTCTGTCCAACAAAATCTGGAGTTCTTCTGGAGAGTTGTGTAAGTAGCGGGATTTGCATCCCGGAATCTTGATATTATTCGACTCCGGGCCGGTCTTCGGGTGGGCTGATGGCCTTTGCCGGAGAGTTCCCACCTTTTACTCGTTTCCTGAATACCCCACTCGATTGCCGGGGACAGCGAGTTAGCAAAAGGAAAGCACTGGATATGTATGTTGTGTACATGTATTATAATGCTTAAACTATTATTAATTTATCCTGATTAACTATAATGTTGTGTCTTCCTTATACCTTGTCTTTCCTAAGCTCTCCAGTCTCGTTTTCCACTCGCGCCC
This sequence comes from Leptopterna dolabrata, assembly GCA_954871275.1. Lineage (NCBI taxonomy): Eukaryota > Metazoa > Arthropoda > Insecta > Hemiptera > Miridae > Leptopterna > Leptopterna dolabrata. The sequence continues at coordinate 39,466,858 of OX940975.1, forward strand.
GCGTGCTCTTGCCCGGAGAATTGTCCGTATCGGCGGCGGAGACGGCGGCAGCAGCGTTGGGAAGGGGGCATCCAGTATAGCGGGGCGTCTGAGAGTCGCTACCTCCGGACGTTCGACGTTCTAGGTCGTGGGGGCGTCAATCCACCATGACCGGCTTTCCCATTCATCGGATGGCAGCAATAGTTCATAAAACTCGCGCTTGGCTCATCACGGAGACTTCTGTACTTGTTGAGTAAACGGGGAAGACAGCCCGAGTTTCTTTTTCGAATAGTTCAATAGCCCTGCCGGGGTGGGGCATAGTGCTGGCTTGGCGCACACGCCTGGGAATGATGTCGCCTTTGCTGTCCGAATGAGGAGGTGGGGTTGCGCCGTATTTTGAGGTCGCACAAGACGTTCTAGCCAAGGACAAGAGGAATGTGTCGTCAGCATATCTTAAATTGGAGATAGGCATACAATTTACATGAATACCCATCTCGCACTCGAGCGCTTCACGGAACACAAGCTCAGAGTATAAATTAAAGAGGAAGGGCGACAGAGTACAACCCTGCCGTACATCTTTTTCAGTGCTGACACACTCCGATAATGATCCGTCTACTCCTATACGTGTGTCCTCAGTTTAAGTTATTCATTAGGAGAATATCCTTATTGCACTTATTCGACATGCTTCACATTATCAAATGCCTTCTCTAAATAAATGAAACACGCGTAGACTTCTCGTTGCTGCACTGAAACCTCCTTGACTGAGTGACATAATATGGTTTCTCGGGTGCCCAAGGCTAACCGAAACTTTAACGAGCAAGCTCCCAACTCGGTACCTATCCACTTTTCGACACAGTCAGATGTCCAAACACGCAGCAATACTTTCGATGCGTGACTCATGAGGCTGATGGTGCGGTGCTCCCCACAGGTCTTGGAATTTGACTTCTTAGGCAAAGCTATGAAAACTGATGAGCCACTCTTCTAGCAAACAACCGGTGTCATATCTCTTTTTCAGGAGGATTCTGTGGTATAGAGTTTTGGTATAGAGTACAGAGCTCTCGAATATCATGGAACAGGTCACGGAGATAATCAATCCAGACTTTAAATTTATCTTCCCTTCACGTAGAAATCTCCCCTGCTTCGTTTACCAGAACCGAAGCAAAATTCCTCTTGCCATTGTTGTACTTCTCCCAAATCTTCCTATGGAGCTTGAAATCATCATGAATATCGGAGTAGACGCATTATTAGCCCCTCGGATTTTGCCTCTTGAGCACTTATCCACGCGGATTTTGCTTCTCTTGTGGCAGCCCGCATTCTTCTCCGCATGCGCTTCTAAGCAGAGTGATCGTTGTTTATCTGCTGCCGCCCTTTCATCATTTTCCAATATGATATCCGTCCAATATGTCTTCCACATACGATAAATTAATAATGTTCTGTGCATTGTGCGGGTGTTTTTTGTTATATCCCCGCAAAACTGTCGCCTAGGTACATACTCACGACGAACAGTGTTCCAACAGTTAAAAAAAATGAACATTTTACGATAATATTAGTCCATAATATCCTTAGTATTAGTCCATAGTAAACTATATACAATCGGTTTCATCTGTTTTGTTGGTGGCGTTACCTTACCTCACAGATAAGCGTGATTAAAAAAAAGTTATCTATAACCTTTGTGTACACGTTTGTTATATTTTTTTTAAACGCTGCAAATCCCTGCACAACGGTTTATTATTTTGTACAGAATACCCTTCTGTTACAGATCACAGCTCTCTGTATAGATAACCCGTCTATATAATATAATATGTACACTATAATATATGTATATGTACTATACATATTATGTAGATCACAGAACCTCCGTAGGTTAGTACCTAACCCCGTAATCGTTACTAGGTGCCTACCTAAATCACGAATTAAATGTTGCTAAAATAATTCTGTCGATGGCAAACAGTACCTAACAAAAAGAAACACACATAATGAAGTTCTGAAAAGAAATTGTTGATGAGGAGTGAAAAAAGTTGCAAAAGTACCTACCAACAAACTCCAGCCCCTTCTACGTAGATGGTATAATGAACCGTTGTGTAATAATTTACCGTTGTGTAATAATTTACCCATCAATAATAAGTACTTCAACGTTTGTTCAAGTTTCACTACCTACCAACAAACTCCAAAAGAGCCATCATTTTCCAAATTAAATGATATCACAGAACAACCAACTCGACTTCATACTCTGTGATTATAATCAGGTGATCCCTAGCAATGATTTTATCTCGGGCCAATACCCGATTGTTAGCGCGTCCCTGGTGATGAAATGTTTGGGTTAAATGTATACAATTCGAATTCATTCAACCTTCTGCTGAAACACTCGTTACTAGGTACCTACATAAATCACGAGTTAAATGTTGCTAAAATATCTGTCGATGACAAACAGTAACTAAAATGGCAAAAAGATACGCAAATAATGAAGTTCTGAAGGAAAATTGTTGATGTGCACTGAAATAGACGCCCCTTCTGCGTTGATCACTGTTTTCTGTGTTCAATACCCAACCTCGTGGTCAAGTATAATGAACCGTTGTGTAATAACTTGCCCATTAATAATACTTCAACGGTTGTTCAAGTTACAAAAGTACCGATCATCAAAATCCAGCCCCTTCTAGGTAGATGAACCGTTGTGTAATAATTTACCGTTCTGTAATAATTTACCGTTGTGTAATAATTTACCATTGTGTAATAATTTACCCGTCAATAATACTTCAACGTTTGTTCAAGTTTCAGAAGTACCTACCAACAAAATCCAGTAGTCCATCACTTATCAAATGAAATAATATCGCAGAACAACCCGACTTCATACAGCCATCCTTGATTATAATCAGGTGCTCCCTAGTGATGATTATCCCGGCCGAATTTATACCGTTTGATTCACGATCGTGTTGATGAAGGTTTTTGGTGCACACGAACGGCTGGACGTACAATGCTCGGGGTGGTCTCAAAAAATTGTTTAGCTCAAGCCAAATTTAATAACGAAAAAAAACCATACCCTTTCATAGAAAGTTTTCGAGCTAAGGCGTTCTGAAAATTTCACCCCCTATTTTGAACCCCTTAGAGATGACTGACAGTAACGCCGAGCTTCGAGGACCAACTAGACCCCGAACGTAACCTATCCAAATTTCATCAATTTGTTTTCTTCGTAACTAAGAAAAGTGGCCAGTGCGGCGTACGGCGGACAGACAGAAATATATTCCAATGGTCCATTATTAAAAATAATAAACCAAAATTCCGAACCATAACCATTTTTCCAACTAATATCCACCTATATTTTGTCCCCTGGTAAGTATGTGCTTGATGGTTAAGTTCGAAAATATTGTTATTGAATAGTTTCAAGTCTATAGGAAAAATTTAAGTTTACAGGTATGTACCGAAAAAAGACCTCATTGTGCCTTGTGTACGGGAAGTAGGGTAGATGAGAGAGGGCTATAGTATCCATGCAGTGCGAGATGTTTGGGGCCCCCCTCCCGGGTGTATGAGAGAGGGCTATTATAGTATCCATGCAGTGCGAGATGTTTGGGCCCCCCCCCCCCCCCCAGGTACATTCGCCTCGGGCCGAGGCAGCTAGTATTGATGCTTGATCTTACCTTCCGTGCGGAGCCCCCCCGACCCTTTTCCACCGCGACCACCCCACTTGCCCCGCTCCCAAGCACGGTCCGACGTCCTACCGGCCGTTTCTACCCGCCATACCGGGTTGAGTGTAGTCTCTCCCTATGACACAACGTTGGAGAGAGAGAGAGACTTCAGACGGGAAATGTTGATAAACCTTACCTCGCGCTCCCGCATCCAATGGCACAGGGACATTTTCAAACCACCGGGGTGGTATCTTGCTTCGGTCTGCTCACCTGTGGGTAGGGGGGGCACCGCCCCCTCGGCAAAGACATACTCAAAGGTCCTATCTGAACACACGGGGTGATACCGCGCCCCAACCCCCCTTCAAACTCTGTTGGTTCGAGTGTGAGTTGAGACTTCAGGCTGGTTTGACACGAGGTGGTTTAGTTGATCCCACCACTCCTGTCCCCCTCCCCCCCGGGTGTATGAGAGAGGGCTAACCAGTTGGGGGCTAGCCCCTTTCTGGTCCTCCCCTCCCGGGTGGTGAGAGAGGGCTATTATAGTATCCATGAAGTGCGAGATGTGTGTGCCCCCGCGGGAGTTCAATTCCTTTGCCGATTTGCCCCAATTATTGCCCGAGGCAATTAAATTGTGTGCCCGCCCCCCCTCCCCCCGAGCGTGCGAAGCCATTCTATCTCATGAACATTCGCCTTGGGCCGAGGCAACTAGTATTGACGCTCGATCCTACCCTGCGTGCGGAGCCTCCTCACCTGCCTATCCCCCCAAGCACGGCCCGCAGGCGTGCGAAGCCGTTGTATCGCATGAACATTCGCCTCGCGCCGCCCCACCTGCCTCTCCCCCAAGCACGGTCCGATATTATTTGTTTATTTTTGTACACTCCACAAGTACATTGACCTTAATGGATGTAAAGTCATTTAAGGCTTCTCTTATTTTAGCCGTTATGACATCTTTCACTTTTAACAGGAATGTTGGTAAATCCACAGGAGAATCATTTCGAATAAACCAAGATTGCAATCGATTTTTAAAAGCTGTTTCATAGCCATAAGTCATACCTTGTCCAATTATCTCCATTATTGCCTGCTTCTTCGGTTCCCAGAGTCTAATGTTTTTGACTGGAGGTTGATCTCCGCATTTATTTTCATGTCTTTCAAAATTTGCCCGTTGTTGTAGTAAAAACACTTTTCCACAACACCTACACTGTAGATTGTCATGGTAATCCTGAATATGCCTCGAGTAGAGGACGGCCGGGGAATTACTTCCAAACACTTTCCACAAACGATTTTCAGACTTAGCTGGCCGGACTACGAGAATGGGAGAACAGGAGCGAGGAGGAGCCACGATCTCGCGGGGCCCCCAGCTGCAGGGACCCTTAATCCCGCCGCCACCGGCGCCGCCGACGCCGCTAGGTAGGAATACACGAACAACGGGGGTGGGTGCATGATGCCGCGGGAGTGGTCTGTCATTACCGCGACCTGTGCCAAAATAGTCGTTTGTAAAAGGTGTTTTACAAAATTCGATGATCAATGTGGTAAAACAAAGGGGAAAAATTAGCCGAACATCGTGAATACTACATGGAGAACAAGGCGGTTCGAATTGAAATGCCTACTAAAAACCCATATATTGAGTTCGAACACCCTGAACACGTGTGATCACACTAAACACTTAAATCTTAGGAAAATGTTCATATTCACACGAATTTTGTGTAAATATGGTCGAATTTTTTATCGTATTCCCTCGAAGTTCATGTGAGTGTTGTAGGAATATGTTTATATTCACACGAATTTCGTGTAAATACGGTTGAATTTTAATCGTATTCCCTCTAAGTTCATGTGGGTGTGGTAGGAATATGTTTATATTGACGTGATATTTCGTGTAAGCATTGTAAAAATATAATGGCATTCCAGTGAATATGGTAGATGTGCCATGGTATTCACTTGAATTTCACGTTAAATCTTAGGAAAATGTTCATATTCACACGAATTTTGTGTAAATACTACTACACGGTTTTTTCGTATAGAAATGGTACCATAGTTTGTTCTGCGTGTAATTTAGAATTGAATGTAAATGATCTTATACAGGGGGGGGGGACGTGGTGATCCATTTGGTACGCGAACCTACGTGTCCTTTTATTGATCAATGTCGGACATTTACGTTACATGATTTTCCATTTAATCGGTATTTGAACGCCGTCATACACGTATACGCTGAGGGGGCCCATACAACGTGCGTGTGTTGAACATACCAGTTGTTGTACTCAACTAACCTGTAAAATTTGTATGAGTAGGTAATACAATTGAAATTTTAGTTATATCGTGGTGCTTCCACGTAAGTACTTAGGTACGTGCGGCGTAGACATGATAGTAGTTGCATCGATTTTTGACCAATATGCACGCGTTTATTTGGTCTTTTATGTAGCGTATTGATCCCATAAACGAAATAGACATAAGAATCATGGCTCGTTAGCCTTACGATTGTGCTATAAACACCTAGATTGTATGGGTTATTAGTAAGCTAGGATAAAAAGGGATGAAGTGGTTACCTATCGACTACGTCCGGTGATTGCCATATTACACGTGTATGGTTACGTTTCGTCTCATGTGCATGGGGTCCTAGTAACTACGTTGTGTATGTTAGTGGTTTACATGTGTGTTTGCACGCACGCACACACACACATTATTACACGTGATTGAATGTAAATGATATTATACAAGGGTGGGTGTAGTCACCGGTGACGATCCATTTGGCACTCGAATCCTACGTGTGCTTTTATTGACCAATGACACAAGTCGTCGGGTGTAGCCCGCGGTGGCCGATGACAGCTGGGGGCGACCAGTGCCTGAGGGGGGTGTAAGTGATCGAGGACGGATGGTGATGAGGTATGTTATATCCGCAAACGATTATATTTGTGTACTTACCTGGGTGTGATGGGTACCTACTTACCTGGGTGCGTCTAGGTATAGGTACGTCTAGGAAGTGGTTTTGATATCACACGTCGAAATGTGATCCGTGGTTGGCATGGGCACCCGTATGCGACGCCGCCGGGGGCGGTTAGAGGCGACCGCCGCCGGATGGGGGGTTGCGCTTGATGATGCTACCGGAGTCCAGCACATAATAGCTGCAACCTGAGGTGTCAGAACCCGAAGTTTCTACCAGTCCTGATACGTAACCTCTCGGGGCACGATACGCATTTCATTGTCAAGGGGCTCGGATACGACGACGACGAACGAGAGATCGAGGTTATTACTAACTCTTGGTATGGGATGGATGCAGTTTATCTGCGGGGCTGTAAAGAAGGAACTCGAAGTACTTAGGAACCAAATTGAGAATCAAATATCAAAATTAAAATCTACCAACAACTGACGTACCTAATTCTAGGAAGGAGTGGGGGTGGTGGGATTATTTAAATGGAACGAATTCGGCAATATGATTAGTTTCGCCCGCAGTACCAACTCGTCTACTGCCTTGGGGTCGAAGATGAACCCACAAAGCGGTATTTTTCGCTACGTTTTGGACGTGGCGATGTCCCAATCGGCGCAGGGGGTTTATTATATACATGAATTGGCCATTTTCCCAGTCTCGGAAGATTTCAGCGAGCTTGAGGGACGTCGTAGCCACCATGTGTTCAGACTCACACCATCTGAGAGGAGACCTGCAAATTCGTTTTGCGAGTAGAAATATCCACGGATTAAGGCCGAATACCGGCACAGTGCCCTATTATCGAATACGGGAAATCCTGCGAAGATATGCTTCGAGTGATAGAAGATTAACACACCTCTATACGAAGGGTGTAGACAAAATTCGGGCTTTGAGAATTGCTGCGGGTCTGGATCTGAATCTCATATTTATGAACATCGAGGATTTTGGCTCAAAACCATATAGAATCCTGAGAGGGGAAGGGCCAGATGAGAATGGAATTTGCTCCACGCACGAGCGACTCCCATGCAAGTACGGAATTAATTGTGCGCTATTCAAGTCCCTCCTGATATTGAAATTTCTATCGGAGGAAAAAATGGAATCATTGGATTATTTGGAAGAGGGGGACGGGAGTGGAAGCGATGTGAGCTCCTTGAAAGGTTGATTTCCACCTAGAGCCCTATTTAATCGAAGAGACGCGGAGTTGGGTTTCATAATGTAAAAATCACGTGGAGTTCCATTTTCATATTCTAATTGAGTAATGGGTGGTGGTTGGGCAGGAGTGGGGGTAATTATATGAATTCTCTGATTCAGACAGTATAATTCTATAATTCTAATTCTCGCAGCCGTCCGTTTTACCTCACGCTTGGTGATTGGGATCTCTTGTATAAACGTCTCGAGGAAGTGGAGCGATCGGGTGAAGATATCATTCTGTTGAACGGACATTCCTGTTTGCAGAACACAGATCTTCAAATAATTTAACATCTTGTCGCCGGTGGGACGCCCCGAGTGGAGGCTCTTCAACACGGGCCGCTAACC